>OY101447.1:79666345-79681345 GCA_956483635.1 Panzeria rudis | reverse complement strand
TACATACATACATACATACATACATACATACATACATACATACATACATACATACATACATACATACATACATACATACATACATACATACATACATACATACATACATACATACATACATACATACATACATACATACATACATACATACATACATACATACATACATACATACATACATACATACATACATACATACATACATACATACATACATACATACATACATACATACATACATACATACATACCCGCAAGGGTATCTTCTTATGAGGATAACGGGATTGACGACCCCGCGGGCCCTGAGTTATCACAGGTTTGAAGGCATTCTAGGTAGAAATCCTTAAAAAACCTGTGATTCCGCACCGCTGAAAAGCATTAAGATCAAGTCCAGCACGGTCTTAATTATGGCATTTCTGGACATGCGAATTTGAATTGTTAGAACCCTGGGCTGACGGTTGTGGTATTCTGGGACTTGAGTATGTAGGAGTGAAATTTTACAGAAATGGCTCTCAGGCTAATGCCACAACTGCCTCCGTCCTATTAAAACTTGGCAAGTCTCAAAGTACGTTTGAAGTTCGTCATCATTAGGTTGTTGGTGCAGGTTCGGATGTCGTTCCCCGGTTAGCACGGATCTGGCTCTGGCGGGATGATCCATAAGATCTTTTCGTCAACCCTCGCATGGACCTCACTGCTTGCAAAGGGACCCATGGGGTCTTAACGTGACTGCACATCGAACGGAGATAGCGGCTTTGAGTTTGGACCCATTAGAATGAATTTTGAAAATAAAAATCGAAGTAACAATGAGTTAAATATGGGAGATGTTGAAAACCCATTTGCAAGGAAGTCGGTGATCACGAGATCGCCTCCTACAGCAGTTAGTAATAGACCTGTTCCAGTGTCAAATACCGTCGACAATAGTAATGAGGGCCACAGTAACAGTGTAAAGAGATTAGGAGTGAAAATAGGAGAGTGGTTAGATTTTCTGAAGACACGCTCAAACGTGCACAGGGATATAGTGACAATGTCCCGTGAGATACAGGCGTTGTATATGCAAGTTTCAGATGAATTGAGTAGCAAAGGTGTTAGTAGTGACGAGAAATCGCGGACTAGCAGAGAAACGCAGACAGACGAACCGGCAAAGGTAAACCTTGTGATAGGTGGAACCCCAAAGCGCAGAAGAGATGATAATATTCTTAGCCCAAAGGGTAACAAATCTAAGAGGAAGAAGGGCACAACCCCCAATAGGGTATTGAAGAAAAGTGAAAATGCTGTACACAAGATCCGAATGTTAAAGATCCTGACTGGGTTAAAGTTGGTCCAAGAGCTAGAAATAGAAAAAAGACAATACGACCAGATGCTTTGATTATTAAAACTTGTGGGGATGCTTCCTATGCTGATATTCTCAGACAAGTGAAGAAAGACCCTAAGCTGGATAAACTGGGTCAAAACGTAAAAAATATCAGGAAGACTGAGAAAGGTGAATTATTGTTAAAGTTGAGTAAACCCTCGCATCAGAATACAAGTGAGTTCAAGTCGACGGTAGAAGAGGTATTAGGTGAGGTCGCAGAAGTTAGAGCACTATCCCATGAGATTAGGATCGAGATTAGAGATATAGATGAGGTAACCACAAAGGAGGACGTCTATGAAGCCCTCATTAGAGAATCCGATTTTAAATCCCTGCAGCCTGCTGCAGTTAAATCGTTAAGGAGAGCGTATGGAGGAACGCAAACTGCCACCATTGGCGTAAGTGCTGTCTTAGCTTGCCGTCTTATAGAGATGGCGAAGATACGTATTGGTTGGGTTGTTTGCAGAATACGCGAAGAGGTAACACCAAGAAGGTGCTATAAATGTCTTGATTATGGACATAGAGCAGCAAACTGTAGGGGGCAGGACCTTTCTAAAAACTGCTTAAGGTGTGGCAAAACTGGCCACAAAATTGGAACTTGTTCTAATAAACCGTCGTGCTTGCTTTGTAGGAATGGAACAAACACCGCTAGTGACCATGTTACCGGATGTGCAGTTTGTCCATACTACAGAAGAGCTCTACAGAAACTTAGGGTTTAAAGCAAAACTTAAGGCATCAAAATGCGTATATTACAGTTAAATCTCAACCATTGCCAGGCAGCGCAAGAGCTTCTTAAGCAAAGCGTTCGAGATTTAAATGTAGATGTCGCTGTGCTGAGTGAGCCATATCGGAACATGGGATCTGTAAATTGGGTTTCCGATAATACGGACACATCGGCGATATGGAACACCAGCACGCTAACAATACGAGATAAAATAACATCACAATGTGGATATGCCCGAGCCACTGTCTCTGGCATCACACTATACAGTTGCTATATGTCCCCTAGGTATTCGATAGAGGACTTTCGAGTAATAACGAGTGATTTTTTTGCTATTATCTTTTTGGCAACACTAGTTTTGACAGCTCACGCACGTTTTGTATCTTGTGTCACTGTCAAACATCTTCAGTTTGGTCTATAATTTAATCATGAATCGTCTTACAAACGAACAACGCTTGCAAATTATTGAATTTTATTACCAAAATGCGTGCTCTGTTAAGTTAGATGAAGATCCACTTTTTTATCGAAGAATTGTGTTCAGCGACGAGGCTCATTTCTGGTTGAATGGATACGTGAACAAGCAAAACTGCCGTATTTGGAGTGAAGAGCAGCCAGAAGCATTGCAAGAGCTACCAATGCATCCACAAAAAACAACCGTTTGGTGCGGACTATGGGCTGGCGGCATCATTGGGCCGTATTTCTTCAAAGATGATGCGAATCACAACGTTACTGTGAATGGTGAGCGCTACCGTGCGATGATAACAAACTTTTTTCTGCCCAAAATGGAAGAGCTTGACTTGCATGACATGTGGTTTCAACAAGACGGTGCCACATGCCACACAGCACGCGAAACAATGGACCAATTGAGAGGCGAGTTCGGTGAACAGTTTATTTCACGCTTGGGACCAGTCAATTGGCCGCCCAGATCGTGCGATTTAACGCCTCTAGACTATTTTTTGTGGCGCTATGTTAAGGCTAATGTCTATAGCGACAAGCCCGCTTCGATTGACGCACTGGAAGCCAACATTGCCAACATTATTCGTGAGATACCGGCCGAAATGTTGGAAAGAGTATGCCAAAATTGGACTAAGCGGATGGACCATTTGAGGCGCAGCCGCGGCCAACATTTGCATGAAATAATCTTCAAACATTAAATTATATCGACCCAACTATCGATCCAAATAAATATTTCATGCATTTTTCTGAATTTTATGTGTTTTTTTCTTTTTTACTTTCCGATAGTTCTTATAAAATCACCCATTAGTTGACAATATAGTAACAGATGCAGTTACAAGAAATCCTGTCATAATAGCGGGTGACTTCAATGCGTGGGCTGTTGAATGGGGCTGCACCTTGACAAACACAAGAGGTAGAGTACTCTTGGAAGCCTTTTCTGTATTGGGTGTTGTACTCATTAATAATGGAGTTGAACAAACTTTCAGAAGGGGTGATACTGGATCGGTAATTGACATTACATTTGTCAGTAGCAGCATCACAAGCCAAGTTAACTGGAGAATATCCGACATCTATACTCATAGCGATCATAGCGCTATAATCATAGATGTATAAGATGAACAGCTCCGTGTGATTGCACAAGCACGAGGTTTGACAGGATGGAAGGTAAATACCTTTGATAAGGATATCTTCGCAGCTTGTATGGAGAACATGGAACTGAGTGGTTCAGCTGAAGATATGGCAGTGCAATTAGTAAGTAATATCACTAATGCCTGTAACGTAGCTATGATAAAGCGTAAAAGGTCACCAAATAAGCCTCCGGTGTACTGGTGGAATGATGAAATTGCTAGCTTGCGATCGGAGTGTATAAGTGCCCGAAGGCAGTATACACGAACGAGAGGTAGTTTAGAGAATAGTGTACACCATCAAATATATAAGGATAAAAGGAAAGCGTTGAAGATTGCAATTCGTAGGAGCAAGCGTAGGTGTTTTCTTAATGTTTGTGATGAAGTAGATAGTAATCCTTGGGGCTTTGCATATAAATTGGTAACCAAGAAACTTAAATGTCTTGGTCCATCGCCGCCAAGAGAAGAGCCTCTCCTCCAGGGAATTGTAGATCATCTCTTTCCCCAACAGGAAACTCCGACATGGCAACACAGCTACCCGGCTGAATTTTTCGACATTCCTCCGGTTACGATTGCCGAGATAGAAGGTGCTGTCTCAAAATTTAAAGACGAGAAGGCACCAGGTTTAGACTGCATTCCGAATATGATACTGAAAGAAGCTGTTAAACTCCATCCTGACTATTTTTTGAAAGTAATAAGCGCATGCTTGAGCCAGGGCATTTTTCCAACAATGTGGAAGAGACAAAAGTTAGTATTGTTACCTAAGGATAATAAGCCGCTAGACGACCCTTCCTCTTATAGGCCGCTGTGTATGATAGATACAAGTGGGAAATTGCTAGAAAGTATAATCTGTAGAAGATTGGAAAGTTGTGTTGAAGCTAACCGCGGTTTATCAGATAACCAATTTGGCTTCAGGAAAGCAAGGTCAACAGTAGATGCTATTAAAGTTGTAGTAGAAACTGCTGCTCAGGCTATCCAAGGGAAGAGGTGGAGAAATGGAGCAAAAGAGTATTGTGTAGTTGTAACGCTAGACGTAAAGAATGCCTTCAACACGGCAAACTGGAAGCATATTGTTGATGCCTTAGTCAGTTTAGACATCCCAGGATATCTACTGGATATTATACAGGACTATTTCCGAAATAGAGAGCTAGTTTATGATACTGATAAGGGTACTAGAAGACGAAAGATCATTGGTGGGGTGCCTCAAGGATCAGTACTTGGTCCACTACTGTGGAACGTCATGTACGATGGAGTATTGAGGTTAAATCTGCCGGAGAAGATAAAGATAGTTGGATTCGCAGACGACATAGCGTTAGTATGTGAAGCAAAAGAGTTGCTAGAGGCAGAAACCATTGCAAACGCCAGTATTCAGATCGTATGGTCTTGGTTGAGATCAATGGGTCTAGCTCTAGCTGACCATAAAACAGAAGCGATTCTGATTAGTAGTCGGAAAAATAGGGAAACCATTAGGCTAAATATTGGCACGTGTAGCATAGAATCCAAGGAATGTTTAAAATACCTTGGAGTTATGATTGACACTCGTCTGTCTTTTCATGAGCACTTGAAGTATATAGGTTCTAAGGCATCAAAAACCTGCTCAGCGCTATGCCGGATCATGCCGAATACAAGAGGTCCAAAATATCTGCAGAGGAGATTGCTAACCAGTGTAGTAAGAAGCATTATCTTATATGCATCCCCTATATGGTCAGGCTCACTGAAATACTCTACATATGTGAATCTGATATCCCCTGTGTATAGGCTGGCCGCCCTGCGAGTATGTAGCGCATTCCGAACTGTATCGGACGAGGCCGCCTTTGTCATTGCCGGCATGATACCCATCGAGCTAGAAGCCGTTTCGGACAGTACGAATGGTGTGACTGATATGTGTCTACGGAAGTGGCAAGAACGATGGACAGCGACTGACAAGGGAAGATGGACTTACTTACTGATACCTGACATTAGGGTATGGTTATCAAGAAGACACGGCGACTTGAACTTCTACATTACACAGTTTTTGACTGGACATGGTTGTTTTAGGTCGTACTTGTACCGTTTCGGACATGACAGTGTTCCGTTTTGTCCGAGTTGTGGTGGCAATGTCGTGGAAGATGCCGAACATGTGTTCTTCATCTGTCCACGATTTGATAGTGGTAGAGCGTACTTAGAAGTAGTCTTAGGGCGTAGTATTAGGCCGGACAACATCGTTCCAATCATGTTGGAATCTTTGTATAACTGGACGTATGTATGTAATTTTATAAAATTGGTTCTGTTGGAACTTCGTAGGTTAGAAGAGATTCGCAGAAGAATCCATGTAGTTTAGATTTAGGGTCTAGGACCTTTCCCACCCCGAGACGTATAGCCTTGCGGTAGTACCACGGGGAGCATTTGGGTCAGTGTGAGGGGGTGTTTTTAGCGTGTTAAAATCTCGCACTTCTGGCAAACACCACCACTGCCAGAGTCTTTCGATGATTTTCATTCCACAAATAAAAAAAAAAAAAAAAAAAAAAAAAACATACATACATACATACATACATACATACATACATACATACATACATACATACATACATACATACATACATACATACATACATACATACATACATACATACATACATACATACATACATACATACATACATACATACATCCATACATACATACATACATACATACATACATACATACATACATACATACATACATACATACATACATACATACATACATACATACATACATACATACATACATACATACATACATACATACATACATACATACATACATACATACATACATACATACATACATACATACATACATACATACATACATACATACATACATACATACATACATACATACATACATACATACATACATACATACATACATACATACATACATACATACATACATACATACATACATACATACATACATACATACATACATACATACATACATACATACATACATACATACATACATACATACATACATACATACATACATACATACATACATACATACATACATACATACATACATACATACATACATACATACATACATACATACATACATACATACATACATACATACATACATACATACATACATACATACATACATACATACATACATACATACATACATACATACATACATACATACATACATACATACATACATACATACATACATACATACATACATACATACATACATACATACATACATACATACATACATACATACATACATACATACATACATACATACATACATACATACATACATACATACATACATACATACATACATACATACATACATACATACATACATACATACATACATACATACATACATACATACATACATACATACATACATACATACATACATACATACATACATACATACATACATACATACATACATACATACATACATACATACATACATACATACATACATACATACATACATACATACATACATACATACATACATACATACATACATACATACATACATACATACATACATACATACATACATACATACATACATACATACATACATACATACATACATACATACATACATACATACATACATACATACATACATACATACATACATACATACATACATACATACATACATACATACATACATACATACATACATACATACATACATACATACATACATACATACATACATACATACATACATACATACATACATACATACATACATACATACATACATACATACATACATACATACATACATACATACATACATACATACATACATACATACATACATACATACATACATACATACATACATACATACATACATACATACATACATACATACATACATACATACATACATACATACATACATACATACATACATACATACATACATACATACATACATACATACATACATACATACATACATACATACATACATACATACATACATACATACATACATACATACATACATACATACATACATACATACATACATACATACATACATACATACATACATACATACATACATACATACATACATACATACATACATACATACATACATACATACATACATACATACATACATACATACATACATACATACATACATACATACATACATACATACATACATACATACATACATACATACATACATACATACATACATACATACATACATACATACATACATACATACATACATACATACATACATACATACATACATACATACATACATACTACATACATACATACATACATACATACATACATACATACATACATACATACATACATACATACATACATACATACATACATACATACATACATACATACATACATACATACATACATACATACATACATACATACATACATACATACATACATACATACATACATACATACATACATACATACATACATACATACATACATACATACATACATACATACATACATACATACATACATACATACATACATACATACATACATACATACATACATACATACATACATACATACATACATACATACATACATACATACATACATACATACATACATACATACATACATACATACATACATACATACATACATACATACATACATACATACATACATACATACATACATACATACATACATACATACATACATACATACATACATACATACATACATACATACATACATACATACATACATACATACATACATACATACATACATACATACATACATACATACATACATACAACATACATACATACATACATACATACATACATACATACATACATACATACATACATACATACATACATACATACATACATACATACATACATACATACATACATACATACATACATACATACATACATACATACATACATACATACATACATACATACATACATACATACATACATACATACATACATACATACATACATACATACATACATACATACATACATACATACATACATACATACATACATACATACATACATACATACATACATACATACATACATACATACATACATACATACATACATACATACATACATACATACATACATACATACATACATACATACATACATACATACATACATACATACATACATACATACATACATACATACATACATACATACATACATACATACATACATACATACATACATACATACATACATACATACATACATACATACATACATACATACATACATACATACATACATACATACATACATACATACATACATACATACATACATACATACATACATACATACATACATACATACATACATACATACATACATACATACATACATACATACATACATACATACATACATACATACATACATACATACATACATACATACATACATACATACATACATACATACATACATACATACATACATACATACATACATACATACATACATACATACATACATACATACATACATACATACATACATACATACATACATACATACATACATACATACATACATACATACATACATACATACATACATACATACATACATACATACATACATACATACATACATACATACATACATACATACATACATACATACATACATACATACATACATACATACATACATACATACATACATACATACATACATACATACATACATACATACATACATACATACATACATACATACATACATACATACATACATACATACATACATACATACATACATACATACATACATACATACATACATACATACATACATACATACATACATACATACATACATACATACATACATACATACATACATACATACATACATACATACATACATACATACATACATACATACATACATACATACATACATACATACATACATACATACATACATACATACATACATACATACATACATACATACATACATACATACATACATACATACATACATACATACATACATACATACATACATACATACATACATACATACATACATACATACATACATACATACATACATACATACATACATACATACATACATACATACATACATACATACATACATACATACATACATACATACATACATACATACATACATACATACATACATACATACATACATACATACATACATACATACATACATACATACATACATACATACATACATACATACATACATACATACATACATACATACATACATACATACATACATACATACATACATACATACATACATACATACATACATACATACATACATACATACATACATACATACATACATACATACATACATACATACATACATACATACATACATACATACATACATACATACATACATACATACATACATACATACATACATACATACATACATACATACATACATACATACATACATACATACATACATACATACATACATACATACATACATACATACATACATACATACATACATACATACATACATACATACATACATACATACATACATACATACATACATACATACATACATACATACATACATACATACATACATACATACATACATACATACATACATACATACATACATACATACATACATACATACATACATACATACATACATACATACATACATACATACATACATACATACATACATACATACATACATACATACATACATACATACATACATACATACATACATACATACATACATACATACATACATACATACATACATACATACATACATACATACATACATACATACATACATACATACATACATACATACATACATACATACATACATACATACATACATACATACATACATACATACATACATACATACATACATACATACATACATACATACATACATACATACATACATACATACATACATACATACATACATACATACATACATACATACATACATACATACATACATACATACATACATACATACATACATACATACATACATACATACATACATACATACATACATACATACATACATACATACATACATACATACATACATACATACATACATACATACATACATACATACATACATACATACATACATACATACATACATACATACATACATTCATACATACATACATACATACATACATACATACATACATACATACATACAATGTGGCAACTCTGCCTAAGTAGAAAGTTCTAAAAAAGTTAAGCTCCGTAAAATTATTTAAAAAAATATAAATATATTTGTGTCTTTTATACATAATATTCACTTGAAGCCTTAAAAACTGTTTTGATTATTAAAAAATATTAAATATAAAGTTTAACAAACATATATGCTTAAAATCGGAATATAAGTTTGTTTGGTATGGCTGATTGTAATAGATGCAGATTATCTATTCGTGGTGAATCCGGAATAAGATGTATTGGAGTATGCGGTAAAATTTATCATGCTTCAAGTAAATGTTCTGGCATTGACCAATATTCACAAAATATATTGGAAACAAATAATTTTATTCGCTTTATTTGTGATGACTGTGTGCAATATATACACAATGTTGATATGGTGTTAAAAAGCATACAGGACGAAGTGTTGCAAAATACAAACAAAATGGTTGATTACAAACATGAATTTAGTTCTGCTTTAAAAGAAAATGAACATGAAATAAAACAACTTTTACAAGCAATTGAAAAGAGATATCAAGAAAGAATTAATAAAATAGACCGTGTTCATAATACATTTGATAAAAATCTTGATGAAATAAAAAATTTGTTCTTACATCAAAGATTTTGAAAACAAAAACAAAGAAGCGTACAAAAACTTTGAAGATAGAAGCACAGATATGTGTAACGAACTAAAAAAAGTCATAATAGAAACAAAAAGGGATAAAAGTAAAATGACATACGCTGAGAAATTGAAAAATAAAGCAGTGGTGCCAGACTTAACTCCACCAAATTACACATTGCAACAACAAATTTCCCCTAATGCACGGTCTGATTTAATTGGTACACCTAATAGAAATAAGACAGCGAATAATAACACAAGTAAACAACCTGTTCTTCCTGTCTCTTCTACTCCGCCACATTCGTCACATAATGCTGGTATAATAAATCAAATATCTACACGGAATAGTAAGTTTAGGCGTAACTTGAACAAAGGCCCTGTTATTTATGGCGCTAACTCTTCTGATGATTTGGATGTGATATCTCAAAAAATGGATCCACATATCCTCGTTCAAGCCTACTGTATCTGTTGATGAAATTTTGAATTATGTAGAAAAAACTGCAAAAATAAATAAATGTCACATGGCCTGCTTTAAGCTTGTTAAGAACATTAAAGAGCGTCAATTTCAAGATTGGTATATCGAACAGCGACTATAATGTTATCTTGAAGCCGGAAATTTGGCCAGCTGGTATCACAGTCCGTCCCTTCGCAAATTTTCGAAAGCAGATAACAAACATTCAGAAAACTTAGTTACTACAGGCAACTTATTTAAAGTTTATTTTCAAAATCTTTCGGGAATGAGATCAAAATCCAATACTGTCTACGATTTTTCCTCTCAATTCGAATATGATGCTATTGTTTTGGTTGAAACTTGGCTGAACAAAGACTTTTCTGATTCTGAATTTTTTGATCTCAATCTCTTCAATGTCTACCGTAAAGATAGAGATGCATCCACCACTGGCTTATCTTTGGGCGGAGGAGTTCTAATTGCTGTCAAAAAGTGTTTTAAGTCATCTATCTGCAATATTGATGATCATAATGGTCTGCTTGATCAGTTGATTGTATCGATCTCTAATGTAAGCAGTGCATTCCAGGTATGTGCCTCATATATCCCGCCTAATAGCCCTGATCATATATATGATGCTCATATTTACAATATCTTATATTTTGGTGAGGATTCCACAGTAAATGATAATCTTTGTGTTTTGGGGGACTTTAACTTAAAAAATATTGCTTGGTCAAAATTTTCTCATAATGATTTTCTGTCGCCTCGTAATGTTAATCATAGCTACGAAATTAACTTTATTGATAGTTTAATGTCTCTTAACCTGTGCCAAGTGAATACATTTCATAATCAATTAAATCGTTTTCTGGATCTTATCTTTACTCCAGAGTCTCTTAAATACCAAATTTATGTTCCTTTACTGTGGATATCCCCGCCAAATATTCATCATCAACCTCTAACTATTGAAATTTCTAATTTAACGTTTTTTAAAAGTTCTCAACTTTCGATTGTTAACGATTTTAACTTTAACTTATGTAATTTTGATGTGCTGAATTCTATATTTGATTCTATTAACTGGTTTGATATGTTTGCTGGGCTAACAACACATGAGTGCTATGAACTATTTTTACAGAAAGTGATTGATATTTGTCTTAGTAACATTCCAAAAAAGAATATCAAGCCGTATAAACTTCCGTGGTACACTAGTGGTCTAAAAAAGTTAAAAAATTTGCGCAATAAATTCCATAAAAAGTTTATTGATATGGATGATTCCGAATCAGAAGCTAAATTTATACACTATCGTCGTGAATTCAATTTCTTAAATAAATTTCTGTATAAGCAGTTTATCTTGTCTAAAGAGCAGGAAATTAAAACTAACCCGAAAGCGTTTTGGCCTTTCGTTAAGTCCAAGAAACAATCATCAGATATTCCATCAGTAGTTCGTTTAGATGGAATAATTTCGAAATCTTGTGATGATGCTGTTAATTTGTTCGCTTCCTTTTTTAAATCTAATTTTGAGCCGTTCATAGATAATATCTCCGCTCCGGCGGCATCTTCTAAGCTAAGTCTGGGCTTCTTAGTCATGTCCGAGGCTGATATATCTGAAGCAATTCTTGAGGTAAAAAATTCTTTCAAATCTGATTGTGATGGCTTATGCACTCATTTATTAAAGAAAACTTCAACATCCATCGGCCCTGCTCTTACCTTTATTTTCAATTTGTCGCTTCAGGAGTGCGAATTTATTAATAGGTGGAAGGGCGCAACAGTTTCTCCTATCTTTAAAGAAGGTAAGAGAGACGATGTAAGTTGTTATCGGCCCATCTCTAAGTTGTCATGTGTTTCAAAGATTTTTGAGCACATCGTTCACAAAAAATTGTTTTTCCTAGCCAAGCCATGGATATCTCCCTATCAACATGGCTTTTATTCTGGTAGGTCTACTATAACAAATTTGACCCTCTTCAGCGAATATTGCTTAGATGCGTTGGAACATGGTTCTCAAGTGGAAGTAATTTATACTGATTTTTCAAAAGCTTTTGATAAGATATCACACTCTATGCTTATATCTAAGTTAAGCGTAATGGGTTTCCATTCCAATTTCCTGGCATGGATTAAGTCTTACTTATCCAATAGGATTTCCTCTGTGAGTATTGAAGGTTATAGATCTAAACCTTATTTGCAAACGTCGGGTGTACCCCAGGGAAGTATACTTGGTCCATTGTTATTTAACTTGTTCATTAATGACATTGGTAGCTGTTTCTTGAAATCGAGGTACCTGCTATATGCCGATGATTTGAAATTGTTTATGAAATTGGAATCAACTAATGACGCGCATATTTTGCAAACTGAGATTAATAATCTAAGTGATTGGTGTCGGCTTAATAGTCTGACTCTAAACATTAGTAAATGTGTACATGTCTCCTTTCACAGGTCTCTAACTCCCACTGTGGTTGTCTTTAACATTAATGGTATAAATTTGAAAACGTCAAATTCAAAGTTGGATTTAGGGGTTATATTTGATAGCTCTTTGTCTTTTGCATCTCATGTTGAATTCTTACTACCCAATACTACCCAAGGCTTATAAAATGCTTGGTTTTTTGAAAAGAAATTGCTCTGAATTTGTTGACCCGTACACACTCAAGCATATCTATACTTCGTTTGTAAGATCTAAGCTAGAATATGCTTCCGTTATTTGGAGTCCTCACGTCTCTAATCTGATTTCTCGTGTTGAAAGAGTTCAACGCATTTTTATTAAATTTGCTTCACGAGCGCTACCTTACTTATTTTCCGTTCCGTATGAGTCCAAATGTCTGTTCATAGGCTTACGTACTCTAGAATCGCGTAGAATAGTTCAATCGGCACTATTTGTATATGATATTATTAATGGTTTTATTGATTGCCCAGATTTGCTTAATATGGTACCGTTTTATATACCTCCTAGGAATCTAAGGTTGTCTAAGCTATTTG
>OY101447.1:79441345-79663845 GCA_956483635.1 Panzeria rudis | reverse complement strand
ATACGTACATAAGACAAAAGGGGATAGACATTCTCCTAGTAAGTGAGCAATACGCTGAACCTGAAAACGAACTATGGTAACAAGACGTACTTTATAAGGCTTCTATATATGTTTTAAACAAAAGACTAGAATTGTTAAAGTGGATGAAAGTAATCAAAAGTTCGTGGTTATACAAACAAATAGCGTACGCATATAAAGTTGCTACTACTCACCTAATATGGAATCGGACGACTTTCTTAGAAGACTTGGAAGAAAATTTAAGAGTGGAATATTTCCAATATTGGTATATGTTTTCAGTCTCTAATCTTGTCATGGTTAACAGAGGAAGATCCCTAACATTCAGATGGAGAGATTCTACCTCTATCATTGATATAACAGCTGCATCGATATACATAGCGGAAAAACCAATAAGTGGGAGGTTCTTACGGATGAGACACTGAGTGACCATCAATATGTAAAAATGCAATTGAATACATATTACAACCTAACCAACGATAATAAACGAACTCGCTGGAATGTTAATAAAATAAACGTAGATGCATGTAAGCAAAGACTGTTAATTTATAAAAACAGAGGACAAATGGAAGATGAGTTGAATCTTGATAATGCTGTTAAGCGATTGAGCAATATATTAACTGATGTTTGCAATGCTTCAATGCCAAGAACAGAACTATTGGAAAATCTCGGAAGCCCGCGTGTTGGAGGAATCAAGAAATTTGTCTCCTGTGATCTATATGACATAGAGCGAAAAGAGCAGCTACTAGAAGGAAAGGTGATTCTGAAGCTATGGAAGAATATAGAAAAGCCCGTAAGACGTTGAGGTGTGCCATTAAAGACTCGAAGAGAAAGGAATGGGAAAACTATGCCAAGAGATAAATAATGACCCTTGGGGCAAACCATATCAGATCGTGATGGAAAAGTTTGGAAATCGTAATAATATTCCGGGAACTACGAATGCTAGATGGGCCCTGACTATAGTGAACACACTTTTACCCTCAGCAGAATGAACGACATCCCAAACGCAAAAAGAACAACAAAATAGTGGAAACTGAACTGTTTACGATAGAGGAGATTGAAAATACGTGTAGAAGCTTAAAAAAGAGAAAAGCCCCAGGTCCTGATGGAATACCAAACGAAATTCTGTCAATAGTCGGTGAATTGTGGCCTGAGTTATTATTACAAACATATAATTTTTGCTTAAAATCAGGAATATTCCCAAAGAATTGGAATAAGCAGTTCCCGGTTCTACTACGCAAAGGAGATAAACCCTTGAACGAGCCATCCTCTTATAGACCTCTGTGTTTATTAGATACCTGCGGAAAACTACTGGAGAAACTAATACTTAGCAGATCGGAACTAGAACTTAGCAATATCGGCGGTTTTTCACCTATGCAATTCGGCTTCGTCAAAAAGAAATCAACAGCTGATGCTATAAACGTAGTGGTAAATTTAGCAAAAGAATCGATGAAAAGCATGCAATATTGTACAATTGTAACCCTAGATATTAAAAACGCTTTCAACAGTGCAAATTGGGAAGCGATAAGGGAAACAGTACGTCATAAACACTTTTCTGCTTACCTGATAAGAATGATCGATAGCTGCCTTGAAGACAGAGTCTTGAATTACACTACTCACGAAGGAATAAGCCAATATGAGGGTTCTATCTTGGGTCCATTTCTGTAGAATCTAATGTATGATGGACTGCTAAGCTTATCGTTACCAGAAGGGGCGATATTAGTGGGTTATGCTGTTACGTACCCCTTGTTATAGACAAACCGAGCGTTGCTTTAACAGAGATCATTACAAATGACGCATTGGGAAGAATAAGTAGATGGCTAAGATCAAAAAAGTTAGCAATCGCGGCTACGAAGACAGAAGCCACACAGAAAAAAAATATGTTTCGTTTTTGATAACAAAAATCCCGATATTCAATATTTTTTTTCAAATTTCCTGTGATACAGAATTCCCCTATATTGATAACAAAATTATTTCAAAATAAAAATATATATATAAATTAAAAAAATGTTGACATGGCTGGAATACGAACCCGGGCTTTCCGGACGTAAAGCATACTCTCTATAGCTGAGCCATATCCCATTTATTTTTTTATGAGATACAACTTGTTTTATGTACTTATGTATAAAAAGAAAAGAAATAACCGGCATGGAAAAGAAATACTTACAACGAAGTATTTTATTATGTTAAAGATAAATGTTATTGAAATTCATATTTTTTTTAATAACATGGTTTTATTGAATATAATTCTTGCCTATTTTTTTCTGTACATCGTGGTAACTAGGAGAAGAAATTTTACACAGCCAATATTAAATGTAGATGGATACGAAATCTCAATTTCCAAAAGTTTGAAATACCTAGGTGTATATTTAGATTGCCAACTGTCTTTCGAGGCACATATAAGGAGAGTATCAGAGAAAGCGCTGGGAACGGCATCAAAGCTAGCGCGCATAATGCCAACCCTTAGGGGCCTGGTCAAACAGCAAGAAGACTAATATCAACAGTAGCATACTCACAAGCACTTTACGCTGCACCTGTATGGTGTTACGCAATACAAAATCGCCGTATCAATAAAATTTTGGTTGAAAGAATACAGAGATCAGTTGTTCTTCGCAATACATCCGCATACCGCACAATATCAACTACAGCAGCATCGGTCGTCGCCAGAGCAATCGCAATGGGGAAACAACAAGTTAAAAAAGAAGCAAGGCTAAGATTATTTGAAGCTTGGCAAAGTCTGTGGGATAGCGATATTAAAGGAAGATTTACCCATGAACTTATCCCTTGTTTGGAAAAATGGGTATGCTGAAAACACGGCGAAACAAATGACGGGGGGAGTAGGAACGCAGCTAACTGCAAAAAGAAGCAGTAGAAGAATCTCTATCCCGAAATAATTTGAAAACAGTCCTGGGGTAGAGGTTCCTGTGTAGGACTACTAGTTAGTAGCGAGCTATCACTACGTCCATTAAAAAAAACATACATACATACATACATACATACATACATACATACATACATACATACATACATACATACATACATACATACATACATACATACATACATACATACATACATACATACATACATACATACATACATACATACATACATACATACATACATACATACATACATACATACATACATACACACATACATACATACACACATACATACATACATACATACATACATACATACATACATACATACATACATACATACATACATACATACATACATACATACATACATACATACATACATACATACATACATACATACATACATACATACATACATACATACATACATACATACATACATACATACATACATACATACATACATACATACATACATACATACATACATACATACATACATACATACATACATACATACATACATACATACATACATACATACATACATACATACATACATACATACATACATACATACATACATACATACATACATACATACATACATACATACATACATACATACATACATACATACATACATACATACATACATACATACATACATACATACATACATACATACATACATACATACATACATACATACATACATACATACATACATACATACATACATACATACATACATACATACATACATACATACATACATACATACATACATACATACATACATACATACATACATACATACATACATACATACATACATACATACATACATACATACATACATACATACATACATACATACATACATACATACATACATACATACATACATACATACATACATACATACATACATACATACATACATACATACATACATACATACATACATACATACATACATACATACATACATACATACATACATACATACATACATACATACATACATACATACATACATACATACATACATACATACATACATACATACATACATACATACATACATACATACATACATACATACATACATACATACATACATACATACATACATACATACATACATACATACATACATACATACATACATACATACATACATACATACATACATACATACATACATACATACATACATACATACATACATACATACATACATACATACATACATACATACATACATACATACATACATACATACATACATACATACATACATACATACATACATACATACATACATACATACATACATACATACATACATACATACATACATACATACATACATACATACATACATACATACATACATACATACATACATACATACATACATACATACATACATACATACATACATACATACATACATACATACATACATACATACATACATACATACATACATACATACATACATACATACATACATACATACATACATACATACATACATACATACATACATACATACATACATACATACATACATACATACATACATACATACATACATACATACATACATACATACATACATACATACATACATACATACATACATACATACATACATACATACATACATACATACATACATACATACATACATACATACATACATACATACATACATACATACATACATACATACATACATACATACATACATACATACATACATACATACATACATACATACATACATACATACATACATACATACATACATACATACATACATACATACATACATACATACATACATACATACATACATACATACATACATACATACATACATACATACATACATACATACATACATACATACATACATACATACATACATACATACATACATACATACATACATACATACATACATACATACATACATACATACATACATACATACATACATACATACATACATACATACATACATACATACATACATACATACATACATACATACATACATACATACATACATACATACATACATACATACATACATACATACATACATACATACATACATACATACATACATACATACATACATACATACATACATACATACATACATACATACATACATACATACATACATACATACATACATACATACATACATACATACATACATACATACATACATACATACATACATACATACATACATACATACATACATACATACATACATAAATGCTTTAGATCATACTTGTACAGATTTGGACATGACAGTTGTCCGTTTTATTCGAGTTGTGGTGGTAACGTGGAGGAGGATACCGCACTTGTTTTTTTCTCCTGCCCACGTTTTGATAGTGAAACGGAGTATGTCGAAGATATCATAGGATGTAGTAATATACGGGATAACATGGTAGGTTCTAATAAAATAAGCGTAGTAGGCTTCGAAAATTATAAAAAACCCAGCAAATAATTTATATTCGATATGAATCTCTTTTATTTTTGAAAATAATTTACATATTTGTGAATTCTCAAATGGTTTTTGAAAGTTTGTACATAAAATAAAGGGTTTGTAACTGTTTAAAATTGTGTTTGAAGTCTACTGAAGTCTACATATAGACAATGCTTAAACACCAGCAAATAAATTTCATCTAAAATAAAAATATGACAATATGTCAAATAATCGATTTCTTAAAAAAATAAGTATAGCTAATCAGCTGTTTTAAGATTGTTTTCATTTATAGGTTATGTAAAATTTACGTAACATACCAACTGGTGAAAAGGCCACATGCCCGAAATCATATTTAAACATTAATGGCATAAAATTATCCTTCCAATAAAGCCAAATTGATGGACATTAAAACGATTTTCTTGTGTTTTATTTCAATTCGAAGTTCTATACCTCTAAAAAAAACACCCTGTATAAAGCTTAGTCTAGACGGTATGTTGAATGAGCATATGTATGCTAACACTCACATGCTTTAAAATAACAACAAATGCGCCTGTCAGCATATTCAATATGCTAATCGTCTACACGGTATGCTGAAAGTACCAAATTTTTTTGAAGTCAACATATAACAGCAAATGATATGTCAACATATCAGCATACAATTTTTGTGTCTATATGATATGCTGAATTCCGTATGATGATATATATGCAGAGTCGTGTAAACATTTGCTTATAAACTTCAAATAAATTTTACAGTACTCTTTCTTTAGTACTTATTTCTATCAATTATCGCTCTTAGTGCAAAATTATTATTTTTAGTGCAAAAAATTAGAAAATATGCGAGTAATTACTAAAATGTGTTGAATAAATGGCTTAAGTCAAGAATACCAACACTGTTGAAAATAAAAATAATAATAATCATAAGGTAATAGCCCTTTTTTGAACAAAAATTTTTTTTCGGCGCTCTCTTTTGGTTGCATAGTTACGGGGCTCAAAACTTTTATTTTGAACTGGCCATAACTCCTAGAATTCTGCACGGATAAACGATATGTATATCATTTTAAAGTGCTCTAAAATAATTTTCTATTGGTATATACATTTTTGAAATCAATTAACCCATTGTGAACCAAATGCAATTAAAAAAAAGTGAACCCGACTTTTTACGTAAAAACACCGTTATCTCAAAAACTTACCCATGTAGCGGTACTTAACCATGTATATAAATTTATAGAGAACTTTCCAAGCTTTTATTTGGTATATACTTGAAAGCTATCACTAATGAATTACGGAAGTTATGAAACTTGAAAAATGAGTTTTCAAAAATATACATATTTTCTAGGCAATCTCCATATGTGCATTGGTATGTACAGTGCAAGCTCGGTATTCGCGACTGCCCATTATCGCGACGGCCCTGTTATCGCGGCGTCTTAATTTCTTAAATTACAGGTTCTATAATCGCGACAGTTTACGAAAAACGGGTTCTATTTTCGCGACTTTTATCTGTGTTTTAAATTTGATTACAATGTCTATAGCCACAAAAGGGAAGTCCCCGTCTTTTGGTATATTAGTCTTTTTGGATGATTTTGATATTTATGATTTTTTTATTTTAATTTTCAACCGCGTTGATATTCTTAACTTGTTCCGAAGAAATTACTAAACTGTCAATAATAAGAAAATCACACAAGTCGCGAAAATACGCAAGAAATTTATAATATCCCGGAAATTGCAATGTCCCGTGCCGAATCAGGCAACATAGTTGAAGTATAAATTCTATATGCTATCAAATTTGTTATATGTTGAAAAGCTTGCGTACGCTTTTCAACAAATAACATATCTGTCAGCATACGTAGTAAATTTGTTAAAACGTAAAAATATGGTGTCTACACGATTTGCTAAAATCGGGAACATACGTTTGTTAACAACGTTAAAAACTGGCAGCCATATGAGGTTAAACATACGTATGTTAAAAAAATTTTGTGTCTACACGATATGTTGGCACTGGTAACAAATATGTTACCATAAATATGCTGATTCAACATATCGTCTAGACTAAGCTTAAAGCCTACAGTACACGGAATGTAAAAATCCACATGCGCATGTGGCTGTGACGTAATTTTGACGTCATCATGAAGCTACATTTGCTACATGCCGTGTACTTCCACTTTTTGGGACACTCACATGAAGTAAACATTCGTATGAGTACCACATGTAGCTATCAAGACGAATACGCCCATGTGTATTTTTCACATGCCGTGTACTACCTTGTTACATGTGAATTGTGACACGTGCAATATTTTTTACATGCGCATGTAGCTGTCACAAATATGTAACAGCAAGAATTTTTGTCAGAACATGTTCTAACCGTATGTACCCATTGAAAGCGTTGCCAGTTGGGTGTTTCCTAGCAAATTATGTAGGAATTTTTTCTTTTGGTTGGTTTGTGTATATATTTATGCATATTTACTATTAGAAGTTTCAATGCAGTTAGTAAAAACTCTCGAATTAAATCTGTAAAGAGGTTTTTATAAAATTAAGTATTTGTAGTATAATTGATAAAAGTTGTAATTAATTTTTAATTCATTTTTAATAAAACTAAAATAAAAATTTTGTTATGCATTAACAAAATAGTTCACTTATAGTAAAAAATCGTGGGCGCTTTATGTTAAATGTTAAATTTAATACATAAGTTAATTTTTATTTTAATCTTACTCGTATTAAAAATTAATTAGCCATAATTGATTATTAAGATTGCTGGAACACAGCCTCTTCATACTTACAAATTACTTTTTGTTATTAAAGCGTGTTTTTAAGTTTTTTTAAACTATAATTTATTTTCTTAATTTTTAGTCGCAATACGATGCCAAAAGTAATTATAATTAAAAGCCTCGACTATAGTTTATTTAAATACGGGCTGCTGTCAAGCTTGGTTTAATTGCCTGTTAAATAGAATACTCTATTTTTCACAAGTCACCTTTTGTGTGGTTTTTACAGAGAAATAAAAACGTTTTACCAAAGCCTATACAACAACATGATTTTATATTGCATTCAATAAACACAAATATCTTTATTACATTTTACAACGTAACCACATTTATCCGTTGATAACACTAGTTCACAAAAAAATGCACCTCAAAAATTAGATGTTTTTAAGCTAAATTGGGGCTGCTGAACATTAATATGGCATTAATATATTTTTCTTAAGAAACGTTTTCGAGATATTCGCAAAAAACTTGTTTTTTTGCAGTTTGTAAAGATATTTACAAAAATCTTGAGTACTGTTTACTGGAATTGAGCAAATTTGGGATTGTTGCAGAGATATGTTTTTCCTCTTTCAGTTCATATTTATACTGTGTTGATCAGACAAAAGTTCACTGAATTACAAGCCTTTATATATGAAAAAAAATTTATTTTTCGCGTTTTTTTTTTCAAAATTCACCATTTTGAAATGCTCCATTAAAGCAAACAAAAATTTTAAATTTTTGTTTCGACTCATATCTTAAATTTAGAAAGTAATAATTTTGTAATAATTTTAATAAATTTCTATAAAAGTTAGTTTGTAATATATTGATAGATTTTCAACGACTTGGGTATTTTTTGAGGAAACTTTGGTATGAAGTTTTTTTTTTGAGTGGCAGCACTGATAGTCATAAACAGCTGTGTTTGTTTTGATTCTTATTAAATAAATATGTCTTGCTATTCCATTTAATTTGTGCATTTAATTTGTGATTTAATTCGTGCCTTTATTATATTAATTTACTAAAATATGAGTGAAAATAATGTTGTTATTGTCGACAACGATAATTCCCACGGTGCGCCTTTTCAATTAAAGTCTCGTCGACAAAGAAAGTCAACAGCAGGCGACAGAAAAATTCAGCATATATGGACCGACGATGAAATCAATTATTGTTTACAACTCGAATAGAAGAATGCAAATGCCGTGTACTAGAAATCCTCATAAACATATGGCTTTTGCACATGCTAATATATAAAACGCGTCCATCTGCTGCATGCCGTGTACTAGTAACATACATGTAACCATTCAGATGTTTACACATGTATTGCTTCTGCAAATGTGTCCGCTTCGCCCACATATGTTACATTTGAGTTTTGGGACAAAAATACATGCCGTGTACTATCAAAATTTTACAGCATGTATCCACTACTACTTGTATAAAAAAAACAACCAATATGCTGAAAATTCTCGTGACGTCAGACCCACATACGTATGTGGCATTTTACATTCCGTGTACTGTAGGCTTAAGAGCAGTGTTAGTCTTTATGACTAACATTAGCACTGCAGGGTTAAGGTTTCTTCAAAGAGATTGTGGTCTATAAACTATTTTGTAATTGTGCTATAGATGGCGCAAGTTAGTTAGAATTTGTTTTTGTAATTCATGTATTTAAATAAAATATCTATTCATTTCCACCAAATAATGAAAAGTATTAAAGAATATATCTCCTGTGCGATAATCCTTTGATTGAACCAATGGCAGCTCTTGACCTCTATCCTGTAAACACTATAACTCCCACTCATTTCCACGCTACTTCAGATTAATTGACCTGGTATTTGTAAATCATAGACCTAGAGTACTCCTATACGATCAGTTGTCAGCGTCAGTCTTTTCTAAGCATGATATACTTTTCGTGGCTTATGATTTGCATACACGTTGCGAAGACACAATTATTTCATATCGAGATCTACATAACATTAATTATACTACACTCAATCATAACATTGATAATATCGATTGGCACCAAATCTATACTCTAGAGTCTGTTGACGATCAACTTTCTTTTATTCAAGGAAATGTTAAGTCTTTATTCGATTTCTGTGTTCCAACGAGAACTAAATGTGTTAAAGCAAGTCAACCACCCTGGTTTAGTGCTCAAATAAAATTTTTGATAAAAAAAACGAGATGAGGCTTATAACAGATGGAAAAGATTCAGAACGAGTGAACTTAAAGCAGTGCACAAACAAGCTCGGAGGGAAGCTACAAAACATATCCATGCGGCAAAATCTACGTTTTATCAAAGATAGGCATTGGGCAAAGAAGCTCTATCTCGTGTCCGCCTGATATTGATATAAATGCTCTTAATCAAAATTTCGTAAATGTCAATGTTCCGCTTCCACCCAATAACATTTATTCTAACCTCTGCTATGTTCCAATCGAAAATATCTTTAGTTTTCGTTGCGTTGATCGTCTTGAAGTGTTGCAAAGTTTCTCTGAGATCAAATCTAATGCAACCGGTACGGATGGTATTAATCTTATTTTCTTAAGAATTTTACTACCAAAGCTTCTACCTTATCTAACACACCTATTTAATTCTATTCTAACTAAATCTATTTTTCCTGTGGAATGGAAGCTATCTAGAATCATTCCTAAACTTAATAACGACTTCCGTCCAATATCAATACTTCCGTTCTTATCCAAGGTTCTAGAAAACCTTGTTGGTAAACAAGTGAAAGAATATTTGAGTAGTATGAAATTGATATCTGAAAAACAATCTGGTTTTATGAAAGGTAGAAGCTGCATAACTGCACTTGTAGATGTTATAGAGGATATCAGAACCAAAATTGATCATAATATGGTTGCTTTTTTAGTTTTACTTGATCATAGTAAAGCATTTGATACGGTGGATCATTCGATTCTATTAACAAAACTGCAAAGATTTTACCATTTCTCAAGCTCCGCTTGTGCACTGATATACTCGTACCTTACAAAACGATCACAAGTAGTTCAGCTTAAAGACAACATTTCGAATGAGCTGAACGTCAGGAGTGGAGTTCCCCAAGGTTCAATACTTGGGCCTCTTCTTTTCTGCATGTACATCAATGACCTCCCTAATATTCCCATTAGCAGCTCAGTTCATATGTATGCTGACGATGTTCAGTTGTACAACAGTTGAGATGTCGCTGATATAGATATCTGTGTTAACAAAGTCAATGATGACTTGACTAAAATTGACAGCTGGGCTAGGGCAAACGGTTTATGCATAAATCCTGCAAAATCCAAATGCATTTTTATTTCGAAATCTAAATATAATTTTGATCATTTTAGAATAAAAATCCAAGACAAAGACATTGCTTTTGTTACTTCGGCATCTAATCTGGGAATTATGTTTCATGAAAGGCTTTCCTGGTCTGCACACATCAACACCGTTGTAGGTAGAGTATATGGTATGCTAAGGACCCTATGGGAAGTTAAGGACTCGACCCCACTTGATGTACGTATGTTACTGGCAAAAACTTATCTCCCTCACTTTTATACGGTTGCGAACTTTTTGCCAATTGCGCTTGTGAAGACCTTCGCAAACTCAGAGTCGCCTACAATAACATTGCACGCTATATTTTCCAGAAAGGACGTCGTGATCACATATCATTATATTCTTATCAGATCTTTCAAATGAAATTTGAAGATCTGCTTAACTACAAATGTCTTATCTTTCTGCAAAAAATAATCATAACTCAACAACCCACATATATTTTCAATAGGATCATATTTGCCAGATCAAACCGTGGTAAAAAGATAATTCAAATAAAATATAAGAACTTTTTATCACAACGGCAATTTTTGATTCACATAATAAGTCTTTGGAATTCATTGTCAAATTACATGCAAAAATTAAGCAACGCTAATGTGTTCAAAAGGGAGCTAAAAAAATTATTTATGTAATGACTATTTTTTATTGCCAATTTAATTTCTATTTTATTATTATCTTTATAATTTCTATTTTGTTATTATAATACAACACTTTATTACATACTTGTTCTGTAACATAATAGTTTCAATTATGTATACATACCTATTTTAAGTAAGATTACAACTGGCAATGCTGTCATTACAATAACAAATACGTACTAATTGTCAAAACGCTAATAATAGTCTTCGTGACGTAGGCGTTCCGACAATAATTATAATAATTATTTTTGAGTTCTAGAAATAAGTAATTTTTGCGAGTTATTTTTACTAAAAATTAAAAAAAAATAAATAAATAAAAATGTAAAAATAAAAAAGAGGACAAAATATTAAAATTCAAGACAGCATTGTCAGGTGGAAACGCTGAGTTATTCATAGATTCAATGTTTTTTAAATTAGCTTGTATTTACTATGTCAAAAATATTTTATTACTCCAAATATGTTTGTATATCATTTAAAACTTTTGTGTTTGGTATATATCAGTGTGCTCTCATATCACTAGCACTGTCACTTATAAGATATATTTTCTTGTTGTGCTAGTTATCAAATAAATAAATAAATAAATAAATAAATAAAATAAATATAGCGATATTATAGGTTGTGGGTCACTTCGACTAAAAGGAGATACGAGGGTTAATTTCTGAATAAAATTGTACTGTACCTTTTATTTAAATAAATAAATTTACATATTACTCTAAAATAATGCAGAAGTTAACGAGTTTCACAAATTTATTTCATAGAAATAGTAAAATTTGTGCATAGTATCTGACTTTTGACCTCGATGCGCGTTGCGAAAGTGTTTTTCGATTTGGCTCAAATCTTCAGCATTGAACTTTTAGATCTTGTGTCACAATACTCCGAGTGGCACCCATCCAAATTCGAACAACAATTTTTCCCCATACAAATGATTGTCACTCTAGTGCATACTACATAAAACACTACTCCTTCTATGAAATTTACTAAAAATACCTAATAACTATTTTAAAGACTTTCGAAGAATAACGAGAATGTAGTTTTGGACCATTTTGAAACTACACCGCCAATGTCTACCTTTACTTTTGCTTTTGTCATCTCACAGCTTGAAAGGTTTGAGCCACATCAAGCAGGCCAAAATTTTGGACCTAATATTTCTATATGGGCCACCTCTGACTTACATTATGAACTAGAGGTATCTTTTCAATATTTTCGTTTTATATATTAGCGGAAATCACTCTTGGTAGCATATTTGCACCTCTAGGATATAAATTATCATTTTCTGCTACAAAGAATGAGTGTCTTCTTCAAAAATGTAGGAAATACATATGTATATTATGTATAACTATGTATTTTTCAAATGTACCATAACGAAAGAACTACTCTTACTTATTTCTTAATTTATTATTTATAGTATTGAAAAAGTAAGCAAACATACCTACTATTAGCTTGTATAATCTTTTGTATTTTTCTATTAGTCTTTCTGAGTAATTTTGTTAATTGCATATATGCTAGGCAAGTTTCCTACAGTTTTTAGTATTGCAAATGTAAGTTTCTTATATTTTGTTCTTGTTGTGTTGCATATTGTAGCATATATCCTAGACTTGTAAGAGCTGTAAAGTCTGCAATAGCAGTTTCCTACGAAGAGTGATTTCCCCTATTACACTTAATTTTATAATATTAACATATTGCTAACATAAATTGAAACATTTCAGGAAATTCATACAAAACTAATAAAAGTTTATAATTGCCTAAGTATTTATTTTAATGTTTCGATACCTTTATCGAAAATTGATGTTCTCGCTATACCAGATCTGTCATCAGTTCGGCCGGCTGACAATTGGGGACTATTGATGTTTAGGTAAGTTCGATATATTGTCTTCTTTACATAGTGTCTTGACGAGCCATAATTTTGTTCTAACATATGTAATACAGCGTTGATATGAAGTTGATATGAAAACATTAAAATGTTTCTGATGAATTTATAAGTACCTATATAGAGTTTATTATATAAATAAAAACACCAGAAAGAAAGAAAAAGAAGGAAAAAGATTTATACCTATTCAGTTCAAAATAAAAACCACTAGAAAATGTTTGTGCCATTTTTTCATATCGACTTTGACTTTTGTCAAGACAAATTGATGATGCCTCGGCAAGACGCTATGTTATAACTCATTAGTACTAAAAAACCGGAACAGCAAATCCGTTATGCCGTTGCGAAAACAAAATGCATATGAAATAATTCTGGAAAAAAACCGACTTCAATACAAAGAGCAAAATACTTCATGACCTTTCATATAACCAATTTTGAAAATCGGTATATAAATGGAGGAGTTGTGTGATAATAAATATTTTACGTGGAGGCGGAGAAGACTTGCCCCACCGATTTTTGTAGAAAAATTATGTGACTAAACTCCAAGTAAACTCTTTCAAACAAAAAAAAAATTTTGGAAATCGGTTTATAAATGGAGGAGCTATGCGATAATCATTATTTGGGGGAAGGTCGAATGCAGCAGGGACTTTCGAAAAAAAAAATTATGGTACCAGTCAAACCCTTTCAAACAAAAAAAAAAACAATTTTGAAAATCGGTTCACAAATAACAGAGTTATACATGGGGGGACCAAATTTCAGACTCTCATTTTCGAAAAGCATTATGGAGCCAAACAACTAGCAAACCCTTTCAAACAAAACAAGAATTTTGAAAAACGGTTCAGAAACGACAGAGTTATGCACGGAGGGAGCGAATTTCCAATTCCCATTTTCGAAAAAAAATATTGGACCAAATTGCTAGCAAATCCTTTCAAACAAAACAAGAACTTTGAAAATCGGTTCACACATGACAGAGTTATGCATGGGTAGAAAATTTCCCTCTCTGATTTTTGAAAAACAAAAAATTAAAAAAACAAAAAAGAATTTTGAAAATCGGTTCACAAATGACAGAGTTATGCGTGTACAAACTAGGGTTGTCAACCGTACTATAATATATATTACTATAATATGTATTATTGTAATATATATTATATATATATATATATATATATATATATATATATATATATATATATATATATATATATATATATATATATATATATATATATATATATATATATATATATATATATATATATATATATATATATATATATATATATATATATATATATATATATATATATATATATATATATATATATATATATATATATATATATATATATATATATATATATATATATATATATATATATATATATATATATATATATATATATATATATATATATATATATATATATATATTGTACAATCGAATACTCATTGAAAATACCAGTTTTTTCTTGCCTCAGACGTTATTTGATACCACTCATACTCCAAGCCATTTTTAAGTTCCTGTTTATTTCTGTAATTTTTTTTTTCAAATACGACGTTCCGATTCATCCCATAAATGCTCTATGGGGTTCAGGTCTGGAGGTTGGGGTCAGCGTTACCGTTAAAAATTTTCAAAAAGGGGCACAAAAAGGGGATTTTGAAAATAAAAGGAGCACAAAAAGGGGATTTCTGAGAAAAAAGGGGCAACTTTAATAACAAGAAATATGTGAAAAAAAGTTATATAATTTTTAAAAAGAAAGTTTAGCAAACATAAACTGCCGCTCATCTGATTAGATTTAACATTTTAGCAATACTTTTTGACAGTTCTATCAAAAACTATTACTCAAACTACTAATAAAATTGGACTTATTAATAAATAATATGCACTACGAGAAGTCTATGCAAAAAATTTAACGGAAATATTGTACCATTATCATATAATTGCTGCAAAACAAAATTTGTCCAAGAGCAGTGCCTAATCAGAATAGTTTACAGTATAACTTCCCCGCGAATTGTTAGTTTTGTTAAATAAATTTTTTATCTTTGTAAGCCGATAAAACAATTTGAAATTTAAATGATTCGGCGAAAATCTCTATCTGAAGCTGAAAAAGTTAAAATTAAATGTTATGCTAAAGAAGGTCTTACTTATGATCAAATTTGAAAAAAGAATTAATGAAATTCAAAATTGTATGAGTAATTTTTGTAAAATAAAACAAAATTGTTTTGTGAGGTATTATATTGCCAACAAAAACAAACTATCGTATATTATTGTTGTTCTCAACATAAATTCTCACACGAAATTTTCGTTATATTTTACAAAAATTGGCAGTCAATGAGACTAACTATGGAAAGAACATGAAAGAAAGCAGCGAAAATAACGAAAAAGTTGGTACTAAAGCTATGTAGTTTGGCGACTATGGAATGCGTAATACTTAACACTGCTTTACAAATCTGTATTTTAAGATAACTATGATATGCTAAACAGGAGAAAAATAAAATAAAAGTTTTTTCATTTCGATTTCGATGTATACTACGCGTTAAAGCGCTATCCACATTCCACGGCTGGTTTAATTAAAGTGTTTGAAAGGATACAAAATTACGCGTCGAATAGTGGGTAATTGTCTTTGATCGCATAAAAAATTACTTAGTTATAGGGGATCAAATTTAATATTTTTTTTAATATATATCGTTTTTCACCAAGTGTTGTCTATTCGGAAGCTGTTTTGTACCAGAAATAAAAAAAATCCTAGCTAAATACTTTTACTGAATAGTCTATACGATTTTAAAAATTTTAAGCAATAATGGACCGAAATCCGATAAAAACGAAAAATGCTAGAAGAAAAAAACGAAAACACTAGCATTTGAATTTACTAGCAAATCTTTTATTTAACATTTTTATTTTATTTTGATTTTTACTACATAGAGCATTTATTAGTAATTTATTAGGTTTGTGTTTTGTTTTTTTATTATACCATTTTTAGTTTTTACCCAATTTCAGTCCATTATGGCTTAATTTTTTTTTAAATCGAATAGACTAGTAAATAAAAGTTTACAACTATGGATTTTGCTATTATTTGTGGTACAGCTTCCGAAGAGACAAGAAATTTTTTTTAAATTTGACCACTCACTCTTTTTTATCCGATCAAAGCCAATTATCCACTATTCGATGCGTAATTTTGAAGCTTTTCAAATAATATATGGATCTCTTTAATCGAACCAGCTTTTGACTCTGGGAAGTGTACATCTGGAAATGGCCGAAATTAAAATTTGTTTAACTTTTCTCGTGTTAAGCATATCTTAATCACCCTAAAAAATGCATTAGAAACTTTATACATTATGCTTGTAAAGCATTGTAATGTAAAGACTGATTATGGAAAAAACCACCACTTAGTTCACTGCGTAAGGAAAATTGTCAAAAGTATCTCTTCATTTAGTAAAAAGTATCAAAAAAAATGGCAAGAATTACAAAAAGTATCAGATTTGGGTGCATTTTGTAAAAGTAGCAAAATAGTATCCAAGCAGTCGAAAAAGTGGCAAATTGCTACTTTAGTAGCACCAACGGTAACGCGGATTGAGGTGGCGAATGGAGCTGCTTGGGGACCATTCATTGACAACATGCGATGTGTGCTTTGTGTCGTTGTCCTGCTGGAAATACCAGGCGCCACTAAGACCCAAAACACTTGCGGAATCTTTCAAACTGCTTTTAAATATATCTAAATAAAGAAATCGGTCCATATTTGTTTCCACAAATCGCAGTTTTTCAACTCCATTCGCTGACATGCATCCCAAACCATGACCGAATCCACCTACATGCTTAACTGTCGGAAGGAGGATCTTCGGTTGCAGCTCTTCATTAGGTTTGCGCCAAATTTGTTGTTTGCCATCACAACCGAATAAATTGTATTTGCTTTCATCACTAAAAAGCACATTCGCCCAGAAATCTGTTGATTTGCCCGCATACTTAAGTGCGAAGTCGAGTCACTTTTTTCTGTTTATTTCGCTTATCAATGGTTTTTTTCTTGGTACGCGGCTATGGAATCCGCTTTTTCGCAAAACACTTCGCACTGTTTCTGAATGCACATTAATATTGTGGTCATTTTTCAAAGTATTTCGATTTTCCACGGCAGTTGCTTTAGGATTTTTACTAACAACACTTTTTATAAATCGCTCAACTCGTTGGGAAATTTTGATGTCCAGTTTTTGGCTTGCTTGCTAGGGATTGGGACTCAGAAAAAATTTTTTATTACAGTCTGCACTGTAGACTTGGCACGGCCAACAATTTTAGCAATTGAACTCAAGGAATTCCCATCTTTCCTCAATTTTAAAATATGTTCACACATTTCGATACAAATGTCCTTTGTTTTCTTACCCATTTTAACAAAAAATAGAATTGTTTCCTAAAAAAGATTAAGTTTTAAGTGTAAAAGTACAATAAGCGGACAGTTAACCGGACTTTTTGTAGCTTGTTTTTGACAGTATGTCGATGCTTTGCAAATGCAAGCAAAACTCTCGAAAAGAAATCCAGGGGTATTCTTAAACTCCAATTTTAGAGGGAGTACGTACTATTATCTTTGTGACTTTATTTTGTTGTTAAGCACCATTTTATGTTAAAATTTAATAAATAAATGCATAAAATTAATTAAAAAAATAAATTATTATTAAAATATTACTTTGTTCAACAGGTATACCATGAATGATGATTATACACAGAAAAAATTATCACAGGTTTTTATTTTAACACCATGTGCTTGAATTTGTTTTCAAATTGTATTATTTTTTCCTTTGGTTTTTAAATATTCCAATACAAAATTTTGATAGAAAAAATTAGATTTTTTTCTTATTAAATATTTACGAATTTTAGTGTTTAATTTTACGAATTTTGTGATAGGTCCCATTTCCGTAAAATAAATATTTGAATTTATGAATTTGGTAATAGAATACGAATTCTAGTTTTGTCTGTGTATGCAACAGCTAAAAGACCACGAAATTTTTATTGCATGTATTGTTTATTAAAACAAGTAGCTTGAGCCGTATGTAATGAATTTTACAAAAATGATGCAAGCATGTTCACTTCGATCAGCTCAGTTACAATCATACCAAAGAAATCAATCACAAACATTCACGACCATTGCAAACACAAGTACTTAAAATTGAGTGTTTGAAATGAGCTATTGAGTTTACAATAATTACTTGTTGTTGAACAAAAACGTTTGCATCGCAAAAAATCAGAGCTGATGATTGGGTACACTTGAAAGTTTACCACTTGTTGCAGCTCACTAATGTACATATATATTATTTTTTTGTAATATTTCTACTGTTGGCTGCAGTAGCATTTATTAATCGATTTTAAAAAAATTAGGTTATCAATTCGTGTGTATTTTTTAATGTTTGCACAGGCATAACTTTGTCATTTATGAACCGATTTTCAAAATACTTTTTTTGTTAGAAACGGTTTGCCTTCATTTTGGTTCCATATTTTTTTTCGAAAATCGGTGAGGAAATAAGCAATAACAAAAAATTTAACTTTTGAAATAAAAATTTATGTGAATCAGAACCAAGAAAAAAAATTACATAAAAAAAATTTTTAAGAACATTAAATAGGTCAAGATAATTTAAAAACTCTAATTTTATTTGAATACCACTTCCATATTTCGTTTAGTTTCCTTAATTTAACTTTTTAATTAAATTTTTTAGACAACCCTAACGGCTGACTGGAAATTTTTTTTCGGTTATATTTATTTATTGTATCTTCAATAAAATTGAACTAAGAATAAGTAATCAAATCTTAACACTAAAATTTAATTTTTAAGTCCAGCTAATGCCAGACAAAAATATTTGTTTCAGCGGTTGGTTCTTTGTTTGCCTACGTCTCTCTTGTTCGGCTGAGAGTAAGAGTGTACCTCCTTCTCAGCCGAGTGTGGCCTCTAAAGTTAATGATGTTTAGGTGCAACTAAAATTTTTTTATGTATCTTGTCACGTGTTTAGAAAACACTGTCTTAACCAGCGGCACATGTAAATCTTTATGTATTTGCCTGTTTCTGACATACCATGGGCCTGCTGTAATCATACGGAGTATTTTATTTTGTCGCCTTCTAATTTTTTCTGCATTTGATGCCAAGGGAGTGCCCCATAACTGGATACCGTAGGATCATATTGGTTTTAGAATGGAGTTGTATAGAAGACGTTTGTAATCTAGGATTAGAGTAGAGTTCCTTCCAATGAGCCAGCTCATTTGAGCTGCTTTTAATTTCATTTGGGTTACCTTTGCATATATGTGTTACACGATGATCAAGATGAACACCGAGATATTTTTTTAGTTCGTTAATTTTTATCCGCCATTGTTCCAACCGGGGTATATAATCTTGCAGTTTGCGGGAAGCTTCTTGATGGCTTTTGTGAACACTTAGAAAAGCTGTATCATCAGCGAATGCTGATATGTGTATGTTACTGCTTACCGGCAAGTCAGAGGAATATATCAGATACAAAACAGGACCGAGGATGCTGCCTTGAGGAACTCCGGCTTGATATATCTAAAAAGTTTTTATTAAAAAATGTATAATAGTTCGTGTTATAAAAGTCGGCTTACATATAAGCCTCCCTTCTTTTTATTAAAAGGAACACTGAAGATGGTACATAGTGTTTACAACACTGAAGGTGGTACATAGTGTTTACATAATGGTACATATGTATGTGTTTACACCAATTTGAAAGATTATTTTCAAGCTAGCCGTTTGTTGGTTACATAGCGAGTTTCAAATAAAGAAAGAGTTTCAAAGAATCATTGTATCTATCATTCTATATTTCAAACTAAGCTTTAAGCTGAAAGTCCACACCACGCGTTAAAAACTTTATCGCGCTGTAAGCGTCTGTCAAAAAAGTAGAATCAGTGTAATTGTATATTACAAATTATATAACACAAAGCGTAAAACGCTTCGATGCGTCGCGATTCGAAAAGTAGCGTCACTTGATAATTTGCAAGCGTCATATATGACGCACGGAGGAGTATTTGAGACAAACCTTGGCCAAAAAGGCGAGAATGAATTTAAAGAAATCTTTAAAACAAAATACGCAGATCGATAGATTTTACATTATACTGTGAATTTTCAAGATTCTAAGTTGAGATTTGTAGTTCCAAGGCACAGATAAAGTCAGGAAATTGAAGAAAATTACATGCGAGTTTAATGGTTTTTCCCTGTTTCAAGATTTTTATATGATTTTTTTTTCTTTGCTAAACGAATAGAGGTATTGCATTGGTTTTTTTTTTGCTGAAAGAGTTGATCAAAAGCTATTATCAACATTTAAAAAAAAATTATATCTTAAATATTTATGTTGAAAACATCAGTTTTAAAATTTAAAAAAATGATTTTTATACACTTTTTTTTGCAAAAAAAAGCTGAAGGGTTTTAAAAGTGAAGGTAGTAACTGTACAAATAATGTTATATACCACAATAAAATTTGATATGTCTACTTTTAGGCACATTAAAAAAAGTTTGCGCAAGTTTGCGCCATTATTTTTGATAATTTGTTGAAAATTTCACCTTCTTATATTTTTGCGCATCAAGCACTTTTTCTTATAACTTTTTGCCATCATATACATTTACCTTTTTATATTTTTGCGCATCATGCACTTTTTCTTATACCTTTTTGCCATCATATACATTTGTGTATTTTGAATTATTCATTAAAAATATTATTCACATCACTTTTGACTCTTCATAGTGTGATTATCTGCCTATAAAAAACTAATGTCGTAAACAGTTTTTAAAAGAACAAGTATTCATAAATCCAAATCTGCGAAATTCTTTATTATCGTGAAAACACCGCCATAAAACAGTTTTTTTGTTTACCTGCGGTCTAGCTAACATTACTTTTTAAGAAACGAAATGCACTTACCTAATTAAAATAATTTTTAAATGCATTAATCACAAAAATTACATTTAAAAAAAGAAAATATGAGTACATAAAAAAGACGTAAGGCAGAAATGTATTAGTTAATTGACGCAAAATAATGAACGTATAAAAACAATATAAAAAAATAAATATATATATATATATATATATATATATATATATATATATATATATATATATATATATATATATATATATATATATATATATATATATATATATATATATATATATATATAACTATATTTTGTGCTTGTATACTATATACTGTTGAAAAAATATATAGTACGCAATAATACTATATTTTGTCCTTTTTTGCAAACCTTATTTCAAAGCAAATAAATTTTAATTCAAAGCTTACAATGTAGAAAATCGTATAGCAGAAACGCAATCTACGGACAATTCGAAGACATTTTCACCAAAAGACAATAGTTCGAAAATGAATACAAATCGACATGATATGGCTCAAAACAAATAATACCAACAAATCAGTTCTCTTCGGCCCTTCCTGATGAATCTAGCATAGCTTTTATTAATGCCAAGTCTTAGTAGGCTCTTTTTTCTGGTTTGCGAAATATGGAAAAATTCAACAAAAATGTATTAAGGCGGCTTTTCAAAATTATGTTAGTTAGTAGGTATGTATATATTTATACCTACTTACCTAGATTTTAAACTGTGATGTCATATTAAAGGGAACGAGTTTCGCCCTCTAAATTTGAGTTTTTGTAAACGAAAAAATCTTAATTTTGCATGAAAAAAAACATTTTTCGTTGCTACTTTATGAACAACTCTGAAACAATTAAAAATATAAAAATTTTTATGGATGACTTAAATATACTTTTATTTCGCATCTTTTCGTGTTGATTTATCTAAAGCTGTTGAACCGTTCTCAAGTTATGATGAAATATTACCGGCATATTACTAAAAAATAAATAAAAAGAAAAAATATGAAAACATATCATAACTGATTTATATTTTAACCGATGTTACTGTAATTACGCTTTTGGGAAGCTATTTTAGTGTTAAGCATGGTACTCTGTACACCATTTCGTGCGAAGTGCTGTCAAAAGTCCATATAAAAAATTAAGATGAATTGTTCATAGAAAAATGTTGCAGAATTAGTACTCTGTTTATTTTGTGGAAAACATATCGATGGCCTATCTTAAAAATCCTCTATATTAAAAATCACAACTTTTCAGGAGAGCATAAAAACTATTTACTTCGTTCATTGATAGGTTATTATAAAATCTTTGTTCAATAATATATTTTAAAATCCTGGATTCAATATACATATAAATAAATTACACACAAATTTATTTCTAAAATTTTGCATTATTGGGAATTTTATGAAAAGATAGAGGGTTTTGTTATTCGAAAATAGTCAATATGAACATACGGTATCAGATAAGGGATTTTGTATAGTAACAACAAAAAATAGTGCATAAATGAATTCAGTAAATTTTTAACAAATAAAGCTTAGTACTCTTTTTTAAATTTGCGAAAAATTTTGATCAACCAATCATAACTAGCGCTTGAAAGTATGCTGCAATCGTGTACCTTTTTAAAACAACCCAATGTATTTGTTGTAAATTCCACTTGAAACAAGTAAGAGGGTTATATTCGGCTATGCCGAATCTTATATACCCTTCACAAAGTATTATAAAAGGTATATCTTTGTTCACAAGGTATAACAGTTAAGTCGAGTTAGGACAAAGTGTATTTATCATTATAGTTTTGTTTATTTCTCTTAACTTAACTGTTGTTTCATTACAAATTAAATTACAAATTAATATAGTATAAAATTGCTAGCATTAGCTTAATCAAATTTCCCTGATTTTACACAGCGGTTTTAAAATTCTCACTAGGCAAAATCGAGTTTAGGCTTTATTCCTTGTGGGCACAGATACATGTACATACTTGCAATTATACACGAAATAGCAATGCAATAATCTCCAAATAACTTTCTTAATTACAGTTTTCGTAAAATATGCAAACTTCTGTATATATGTAGCTATTACGAAATAAAGTATTTTGTAATACATACATAATTTACTCAATTGAGAGTTTTTTTTAGATATCTAATGTGTAATTTACGCATCATATACATACATATTTGTTGAGATTACGTGTATTAGTTGGTCAAAAAGTATATTACAAAATTGGTATTCTTAAACAAGAATTTTTAGGTTACATATATATAGTTCATTTCGCATTAATTTATGCAAATATAAATTTAGAATCATTTGAGCTCAAAAAATATAGATTTTCTAAAAAAAAATTTGCATTTTTTCTATTTGAAACTAAAAAATTGTATCGCAAATAAATATTGTATTGATTTTATTTATTTACTATTAATTTATTTGCTATAATCTATTTTTTCTGTTATTGATTTTAATATCTTATGATAAATAAGTATATTAATTAACATTAAAGAAACATTTAAAAAAATAAAAGTTTCAGGCGCCGTGATATGAACCCGGCTCCCGAGAGAAAAACAACAGTTGAGAAATTTAATATAAATACTTAACAGGTGGCTAGCAGGGTGAGTCATACAATATCTCAACCAAGGCGAATTAACTTTACAAGGTGGTGTCAAAAAACAGCTGACTACTTTTTTAGAAGCTCGGCGTGTCAAAATTTGTTTATAAACAACAATAAACAGTGTGACCGTTGTGCGAATAAAGTGGGCATTTGCCACTGGCTTGCCACTTTTTTAAATTATATAATAGCGTTTCCTTTTCTAAAATAAGTATTTTTTTACTTTTTATTAAAAAAATCGCAATTTAGCATTCCTTTAAAGCAAAAATTCACCTTTGCAAGGGATGATACAAAAGTTTTTAAGAACTTCACTTCCTCGAAAAATTATTATGTTGCAGATTTTCAGTGAAAAGTGCAAACAACGCAATTTTTTTATAGAAAAGAAAACATAAGCCGAATTCACAATTTTGTGCAAATGGTCTTGCATAGTAGCATTTGCAAATTGGTATAGCATATTGATAGTCACCACTTATCAATTGTTAGTGGTGAGTATCAATATGCTATACCATTTTGCAAATACAACGATGCAAGACCATTTGCACAAGATTATGAATTGTAAATGTTCCACTTTTTGATATATTATGCTCCTTTTCGAAATTTTATTGAAGTGGTATTTTATGTTTTCTATAGTACGATAATACTAAAAAATGTATAGTCGTATATCTACAGCTTTCTTTTGTATTTTGACTTATTTTAATACAAACTAGCTTTATAAAATCCGGTTTTGTAGGATGTTTTAGTGCAAATAAATTCGAAATTAACACCGAATCACATGTTAAGTTTTATATGATTTCTGGTGATTAAGTTGAGTTTCGAGCTTTGGTGTGTTTCAAGTCTTACACATAGTAGAATTTTATAATAATGTTACGAAATGAAAATGCAGATTCAAATGTAACGACACAAACTGACAACCCGATCATTATCTGCTTTATACCCCTAAATCACTGTAATAAAATCAAAACCTGGCAACCAAGTACCACAATTAAACTTGGCATCACTCGACAACTGCCAATAGAATTCAAAATAACGGAAAATGGAAGTTTCCGGAATCTTCAGGAAACGGTAGCTAGAACTTTCAAGATTATTCGAGACTGCTTAATCGCAATTACAAACAGTGACATTAAACTTAAACTGCAAGAGATGTAGACTTGATGACAGCGTAATTTGTTAAGTTGCAAGCATTAGAATATGTGTGTGTGCGAAGATAAACAAACAGAAGAATAATCTCATGCATCTACACACGCACATACATTGCACCATAGCAAGACCAAAATGATCATGCCGTACACTTAAAGATGAAAAGAGACCTGAATTACAGTACAGTTAAAGATAAAGAGAGACGGCTGTATTCCAGAAAGTTAGCGAAGTTACCAGAAGGTTTTATAATTTACTATATAAGGGGAGGCTGCCAGACGACAAGAAGAAGTGTGTTTTTAAACTTAGACGAGTAAACATCGCCAAGAATAGTTAGTGTGTACATCGCGTTTAGTTGTACGTGTTTTTAAAGTAATAAATAAAGTGTTACTGAGAATTTATTTGTAAAATAAATATCCGTGTTTTATTTTATTGCAATTCAACGAATCCTGTGAAAATAATAAAACCGTTTTTATGTAAAGGACTAAAAACGTAACAATTGGTGTCAGAAGTAAAATTGCAAAATAAAATAAAAAAGGACATTATTAATTAATAAAATAAAAAAGGACATTATTAATTAATAAAAAGGACATTAATAATAATAAAAAGGACATTAATAATAATAAAAAGGACATTAAAAAAAATAGAAGCCATGAAGTTTGAAGAGCTAAAAGTTGAGCAGCTAAAAAAAGAGCTGAGTAAGCTGGAACTGTCAACAACAGGCAATAAAGTGGAACTTCAGAAGAGGCTGATAGATGAGTTCAAGCAGCGTGGCATCGACATCGGGACATACGAATTTGAGGATAAAGAGGAAATAGAGGTATGTACTCGTGCCACGACAAGCAGCATGGACTTAAGTACAATGTTCGCCGCTATGATGCAAAAATTTGAAGAAACATCTAAGGCCACAAATGAGAAACTTCAAGAAACATCTAAGGCCACAAATGAGAAACTTCAAGAAACATCTAAGGCCACAAATGAGAAACTTCAAGAAATTTCTGAGGCCATAAATAGAAGAGTAGATGGCATTGAAGTACAAGTCAGCAAATTTGACGAGAAACTCTCAGAACTAGAGAACAAACTCCATAGCCTAGAAATTGGCGGCGTCGAAGTGCATGTAAAAGATGTGGACGAGAAATTACATGAACTGGAAGCAAAAATTGTTAATCTTCAGTGTCAAGGAGGGCCACTGAGAGTTATTCCAGAGGCTTCCAGCAGAGTAAAGACGCCTTGTTTCGATGGCAGCGCACCTTTGAACATCTTCAAGTTCCAGTTCGAAACAGTTGCCAGCAAAAATGGTTGGAACAGTGAAGAAAAGGCCATAGAGCTGATTTTGGCCTTAAAAGGAGCCGCAGCAGAAGTACTTGAAACCGTACCAGGGAGCTGCAGAAATAATTTTGATGACATAATGGCGGCACTGCAGCGAAAATATGGTGGCGAACATAAGCGAGATATATACCGCATGGAATTGCGATGTAGAGGACAGAAGCCCAATGAGTCTCTACAAGATTTCACAATGGAAATTGAGCGGTTAGTGCAGCTTACGTATCCAGGCGAAAACCATCCATTCCTGGATCACGTCAAAACAGAGGCGTTTGTTAACGGCATCCATGATCCTGACATCAAGCTTGCAGTGTGTGCTACACAAAAGGCTACATTCGCAGAAATGGTTTCATTTGCACTAGCTCAGGAGACTGCTAGGGTCAAGGAGGCAGTGAGACAAGCATTGGCGGAGAAGGACGGCAAAGTAAAAGCTAAGTGTTATAACTGCGGCAAAGTTGGCCACTTCCAGCGCAACTGCAAGGCGCCAAGAAAAAGAGCCAGATCTGTTTCGCCACCAAGGAATAGTAAACGGGTGAGCCAACAAACATCACAAGAGTCCCCGTTAAACTAAAACGAGCTAGCACTAAGGGGCAAGAGCTAGCTCCCACAAACGACGGCCCCACAATCTCCATATCAGTAATGCAGCAGAAAAATAGCAACCTTACTGCATGTGGATACATCAACGGCGAAAAGCACATCTTCACCATAGACACAGGAGCGTCGCAGTCAATAATCAGGCCTGATATAGTGAAGGGGAAGTGTGAACCTTTAAGGAATATAAGACTACGTACAGCTACTGGGGAGCCTGCCACTGTCTACGGTAAGACTGAAGCGAAGGTGACTATAGCCAATATAAGCGTAAAACATGTGTTTATCGTTGCCGATATTGTTGACGAGGTTATTATTGGAGCAGATTTTATGATAAACCATGGCATAAACCTGCATATGGGGCAAAAGGTGATGATTTGGCGTAATGTTGAAATACCGCTTGATGTTGGATATGACAATCAAACGCACGTAAGGAAACTAGTTGCTATTGAAAACCAGACTATACCACCGCAGTCTGAATCAGTAATATGGGCACGCATGGAGGGAGATTGTGAGGACAATCGGTTGTGGGTAGTAGAACCAACAGAAATTAAGAGCGAGCTATTAACAGCAAAAGCCCTCGTAAAAACTTGCAAAGGAGGAAAGATCCCTATAAGAGTACTTAATTTATCAGGCAACGAAAAAGTCGTCAGCGGAAATTCTGCTATGGGCCAATGTACTCCACCAGAGGCAATAATAAACTGCGAGCGAAAGCCAGAACCAGCCAATATGTCCGCAAAAGAACGTGAACAATTTGAAGAGCATGTGGGGATGTGGGTAGCAGGATTAGCAGCTCCTGATAGAAATAAAGCTAAACAGCTGCTAAAAAGGCACACCAGCGTCTTCGCCTTGAAAGATCAAAGCCAAGGGAGAACGGCAATAGTGAAACATGAAATAAATACAGGCGAAGCGAGGCCGATCAAACAGCCACCCAGAAGTGTACCCCTAGCAAAACGGAATGAGGTAAAAGAACTTGTCCATGAAATGGAGCGGAATGGTGTAATCGAGCCATCTGCAAGTCCTTGGAGTTCGCCCGTGGTCTTAGTCAAAAAGAAGGATGGCAGTACGAGATTCTGCGTTGACTACAGAAAGCTCAATGACGTTACTAAGAAGGACAGTTATCCGCTACCAAGAATTGACGACACTTTAGACACGCTGGCTGGAGCGAAATGGTTCTCCACGTTGGACCTACAAAGCGGATATTGGCAGGTGGAGATTGCAGAGAAAGATAAGGAGAAAACTGCTTTTAGCGCGAGCGATGGATTATGGCAGTTTAAAGTTATGCCATTCGGGCTCTGCAATGCTCCAGCTACTTTTGAACGCCTAATGGAACGAGTGCTGAAGGGACTTCACTGGAAGACTTGCTTGGTGTACCTTGATGACATCGTCGTGATGGGAAAGACTTTTGATGAGCACCTCAAAAATTTGGCAGAGGTTCTTCAACGCATATCATCAGCTGGTTTAAAACTTAGCGTGAAGAAATGTGCATTGTTCCAGAGAGAAGTAAAGTATTTGGGCCATCGAGTTACGGCAGACGGAATCTCAACGGATGAAGATAAAATACGAGCAGTAAAGGACTGGCCTCGTCCGAAAAATCTTCATGAACTGCGCAGCTTTCTGGGCCTTTGTACGTACTACAGACGCTTTGTACCAAATTTTGCCAACGTCGCTGCAAGCCTGCATGAGCTGACCAAGAAGTCGAGGCCGTATCACTGGGGCGAACAGCAGGAGAATGCGTTCCAGACACTAAAGGATTTACTGAGTACGTCACCAGTACTAGCCTACCCCATAGCTGGAGAAAAATTTTTGCTTGATACCGATGCGAGCGGCTATGGCATAGGAGGTGTGTTGTCGCAAGTTGTCAATGGCACAGAAAAAGTGATAGGCTATTATAGCCGTATACTCTCAAAGCCTGAGAGAAACTACTGTGTGACACGACGTGAGCTTTTGGCAGTGTTGGAGTGCATAAAACATTACCATAAGTACCTGTATGGCCAACACTTTACGCTGAGGACCGACCATTCTGCATTGAGATGGCTGTTGCAGTTTAAAAATCCTGAAGGGCAGCTAGCGCGCTGGATTGAACGTCTTCAAAGCTACGACTTCAGCATCGAGCATAGAAGGGGCGTAAAGCATAACAATGCAGATGCTTTATCACGACGGCCCTGCAGCTTGGAGTGCAGACATTGTGTTAAGGCCGAAAAGAAGGAATGCGTTATTGATGTTCGGCTAACGCACATCGATTCCGATGAGGACTGGTCAGCGGCACAGAGAAACGACACCATATTGGCGACAATTATAGCAGCCAAAGAGGAAAATAGAAGACCTGCTCGCAATGTAATATCAGCTGAAAGCCCACTTGTGAAATCTTATTGGGCTCAGTGGAATAGCCTGAAGCTGATAAACGGGTGCTTGTACCGCGTATGGGAAAGTGCAGATGGTAAAATGGCTTCCAACCTAATAGTTGTGCCATCCTCCAAGGTGAATAAGGTTTTGCACGAGTTCCACAATGGTCCTAGTGGCGGTCATCTGGGAGTGACAAAAACGCTGGAGAAGCTAAAACAGCGTTTTTATTGGGTTGGGTGTCAACAAGCCGTAGCCGACTGGATAGCAAACTGCCCACAGTGCATCGCAGCAAAAGGACCAGCAAGAAAAAGTCGAGGACAGCTGCAACAGTACAACTCAGGTGCACCATTTGAGCGGATAGCAATGGATATAGCAGGTCCTTTTCCCGTCAGCGACGCCGGGAATCGCTATGTTCTTGTGGTGATGGACTATTTTAGTAAATGGCCAGAAGTATATGCCATACCCAATCAAGAAGCAAGGACAGTTGTGAATGTATTTGTCAACAACTGGGTATGTCGCTATGGTGTTCCAATAGAATTACATTCTGACCAAGGTAGAAACTTCGAGTCTGCTATATTCCGGGAAATGTGCGAATTATATGGGATAAAGAAAACAAGAACGACGCCGCTGCACCCACAGTCCGATGGCATGGTAGAAAGATTTAATCGCACTCTAGAGGAGTACATGCGAAAAGTGGTAAGCGCGCATCAAAGGGACTGGGACGAGCACATTCCCAAATTTTTGTTGGCATATAGGTCAGCTGTACATGACTCGACATCACGAACACCTGCTAAAATTGTCTTCGGGACGGAATTAAAATTGCCTGGTGATTTGGAATTTGGCGTTAAGCCTACACCAACAAGTGAAGAAGGCACCAGCTATTCCCAAGAGCAAGAAAATTTAAATGAGCTACATGAATTTGTACGCAACCGAATTAGAATGGCCAGTGACAAGATGAAGGCTAGATATGACCGAGCTGCAAATTCTGAGGGATTCAATGAGGGTCAATTGGTTCTACTTTACAACCCACAACGAAAGAAGGGATTGTCTCCAAAATTGCAGACTCATTGGGATGGACCGTATAAGGTTATTAAAAGGTTGAACGATGTCGTCTATAGGATACAGAAGTACAACAGCCCAAGGTCCAAAATGAAAATCGTACACCTGGAACGACTGGCGCACTATGGAAAAGGTGATTGTGTGCCTATTCGGGACGAACAGGCTTAAGTGGGCGGCAGTGTTACGAAATGAAAATGCAGATTCAAATGTAACGACACAAACTGACAACCCGATCATTATCTGCTTTATACCCCTAAATCACTGTAATAAAATCAAAACCTGGCAACCAAGTACCACAATTAAACTTGGCATCACTCGACAACTGCCAATAGAATTCAAAATAACGGAAAATGGAAGTTTCCGGAATCTTCAGGAAACGGTAGCTAGAACTTTCAAGATTATTCGAGACTGCTTAATCGCAATTACAAACAGTGACATTAAACTTAAACTGCAAGAGATGTAGACTTGATGACAGCGTAATTTGTTAAGTTGCAAGCATTAGAATATGTGTGTGTGTGCGAAGATAAACAAACAGAAGAATAATCTCATGCATCTACACACGCACATACATTGCACCATAGCAAGACCAAAATGATCATGCCGTACACTTAAAGATGAAAAGAGACCTGAATTACAGTACAGTTAAAGATAAAGAGAGACGGCTGTATTCCAGAAAGTTAGCGAAGTTACCAGAAGGTTTTATAATTTACTATATAAGGGGAGGCTGCCAGACGACAAGAAGAAGTGTGTTTTTAAACTTAGACGAGTAAACATCGCCAAGAATAGTTAGTGTGTACATCGCGTTTAGTTGTACGTGTTTTTAAAGTAATAAATAAAGTGTTACTGAGAATTTATTTGTAAAATAAATATCCGTGTTTTATTTTATTGCAATTCAACGAATCCTGTGAAAATAATAAAACCGTTTTTATGTAAAGGACTAAAAACGTAACAATAAATATACTTTTTAGACATTTCAGCTGCTGCACAGAGGGAAAAAACCCAATATTGTGGCAGAAAAGCAAAAAAAAATTAATTAGGAAAATTAAACGCAGCATGAAAGCGGACAAATCAGTGTATTTCGGACAAAGTAACTTTTCTTCATAGAGTGTTATATCAGCTATTTTAAACGGCTTTACTCTATATATTTGCTATTTCAGTTAAGGAATAGAATTGTAAATACAGAATAATCTTGTTTTGAAAACTTTTCCAAATCTTCAAAGAGATACAAAAAAGTATACCTAAAATTTTTGTGGAATCTTAATATAGATATTATGGAGTAAGATTGTTCCAAAAATTAGCTGCGGAGACTTGCGTATGCGACCTTTATATCGGGTTTCCTAAATATACACATTTTTAAAAATTTCCTACTTCTGTATTTCGATATAATTTTGTTGTAATTTACCTTTTTGTATTGTTGCAATTAGTTTTTCATACATTATTATTATGCATTACTTTTCGATGCGATGACCATCAGTCACAAGCTTCTAACTCGTGAACCGTAATAGTTAGAGACCTGAAATTTTCATAGGATATCTATAACTAAGGTTACTGCAACAACACAGTGGAAATAAAATAGAGTAATAATGAACAAGTAAAAGTGCTATATTCGGCTGTGCCGAATCTTATATACCCTTCACAAAGTAATATAAAAGATATATCTGTGGTCACAAGGTATAAAAATTAATTCGAGTTAGGATAAAGTGTATTTATCATTATAATTTTGTTCATTTCTCTTAACTTAACTGTTGTTTCATTATAAATTAAATTACAAATTAATATAGTATAAAATTGATAGCATTAGCTTAATCTAATTTCCCTGATTTTACATAGCGACTTTAAAATTCTCTTTTGACCACTTGCCTAAATCGAGTTAATCGTTATTCCTTGTGGGCACAGATACATGTACATACTTGTAATTATACACAAAATATCTATGCAATAATTTCCAAATAACTTTCTTAATTACTGTTTTCGTAAAATATGCAAACTTTTGTATATATGTAACTAGTACGTAATAAAGTATTTTGTAATACATACATAATTTGTTCAGTTGAGAGCTTTTTTTAATATCTAATGTGTAATTTACGCATCAGATACATACCTATTTGTTGAGATTACATGTATTAGTTGGTCAAAAAGTATATTACAAAATTGGTAATCTTAAACAAGAATTTTTAGGTTACATATATATAGTTCATTTCGCATTAATTTATGCAAATATAAATTTAGAATCATTTGAGCTCAAAAAATATAGATTTTCTAAAAAAAAAATTTGCATTTTTTCTATTTGAAACTAAAAAATTGTATCGCAAATAAATATTGTATTGATTTTATTTATTTACTATTAATTTATTTGCTATAATCTATTTTTTCTGTTATTGATTTTAATATCTTATGATAAATAAGTATATTAATTAACATTAAAGAAACATTAAAAAAAATAAAAGTTTCAGGCGCCGTGATATGAACCCGGCTCCCGAGAGAAAAACAACAGTTGAGAAATTTAATATAAATACTTAACAGCTGGCTAGCAGGGTGAGTCATACAATATCTCAACCAAGGCGAATTAACTTTACAAGGTGGTGTCAAAAAACAGCTGACTACTTTTTTAGAAGCTCGGCGTGTCAAAATTTGTTTATAAACAACAATAAACAGTGTGACCGTTGTGCGAATAAAGTGGGCATTTGCCACTGGCTTGCCACTTTTTTAAATTATATAATAGCGTTTCCTTTTCTAAAATAAGTATTTTTTTACTTTTTATTAAAAAAATCGCAATTTAGCATTCCTTTAAAGCAAAAATTCACCTTTGCAAGGGATGATACAAAAGTTTTTAAGAACTTCACTTCCTCGAAAAATTATTATGTTGCAGATTTTCAGTGAAAAGTGCAAACAACGCAATTTTTTTGTAGAAAAGAAAACATAAGCCGAATTCACAATTTTGTGCAAATGGTCTGGCATAGTAGCATTTGCAAATTGGTATAGCATATTGATAGTCACCACTTATCAATTGTTAGTGGTTAGTATCAATATACTATACCATTTTGCAAATACAACGATGCAAGACCATTTGCACAAGATTGTGAATTGGGCTATTGTAAATGTGCCACTTTTTGATATATTATGCTCCTTTTCGAAATTTTAGTGAAGTGGTATTTTATGTTTTCTATAGTACGATAATACTAAAAAATGTATAGTCGTATATCTACAGCTTTCTTTTGTATTTTGACTTATTTATAAGCTTTATAAAATCCGGTTTTGTAGGATGTTTTAGTGCAAATTGTAAATAAATTCGAAATTAACACCGAATCACATGTTAAGTTTTATATGATTTCTGGCGTTTAAGTTGAGTTTCGAGCTTTGGTGTGTTTCAAGTCTTACACATAGTAGAATTTTATAATAAATATACTTTTTAGACATTTCAGCTGCTGCACAGAGGGGAAAAAGCCAATATTGTGGCAGAAAAGCAAAAAAAAATTAATTAAGAAAAATTAAACGCAGCATGAAAGCGGACAAATCAGTGTATTTCGGACAAAGTAACTTTTTTTCATAGAGTGTTATATCAGCTATTTTAAACGGCTTTACTCTATATATTTGCTATTTCAGTTAAGGAATAGAATTGTAAATACAGAATAATCTTGTTTTGAAAACTTTTCCAAATCTTCAAAGAGACAAAATAGTATACCTAAAATTTTTGTGGAATCTTAATATAGATATTATGGAGTAAGATTGTTCCAAAAATTAGCTGCGGAGACTTGCGTATGCGACCTTTATATCGGGTTTCCTACACAGAAAAAAATAGACAAGAATTATATTCAATAAAACCATGTTATTAAAAATATATGAATTTCAATAACATTTATCTTTAACATAATAAAATGTTTCGTTGTAAGTATTTCTTTTCATGCCGGTTATTTCTTTTCTTTTTATACATAAGTACTTAAAACAAGTTGTATCCCATAAAAAAATAAATCGGATATGGCTCAGCTAGAGAGTGTATGCTTTACGTCCGGAAAGCCCGGGTTCGTATTCCAGCCATGTCAACATTTTTTTAATTTATATATATATTTTTATTTTGAAATAATTTTGTTATCAATATAGGGGAATTCTTTATCACAGGAAATTTGAAAAAAAAAAATTATTGAATACCGGGATTTTTGTTATCAAAAACGAAAGTTATTTTTTTCTGTGTACATATACACATTTTTAAAAATTTCCTACTTCTGTATTTCTATATGATTTTGTTGTGATTTGCTTCCGACACCACTTGTTATTAAATTAAAATACCATAAAGTAGTCGTTTTCAATTTCAAGATAAATTTTTAATGCATTTTGAAATTTTATGCACTTTGGATTTTTTTATGAGTTTTGAATTTTTAAAATTGGTCATATATAGCAACATATAGCGTCCACTGTGTTAAAAATAGCTGCCCAATTTTTTACAAACTGTATAGCCTACAGCCTTTCCTATAATTCATGCACACGGTTTTTGTGGATCAGACTATCAGTTTGGAAGATATTTTTCCGCTGCTAGATTGGCCTTTTTCCCAATGTGCGCTGCATCGCCGTTTAAGTCGAAGAGTTAGTTATATAGTTAAAATGTTCCCAAAATGTAGAGCTTACAAGATTTCCTACTCCTATTCACTATAACAATTTTCAAAAGGAAGGGGACGATCTTACATACCCCTTAAATAAAGAACAGGCGTAAATTTTAAAAACACCGACACATATCTATTTTTTGATATCTTTTACAACAGTTATTCGCTAGAAGCCTGTTACTTTTAAAATTTAGATTTTGTTGGACAGTGTTCTCTTTAGTCCACGTCATTAAAAGTAGAAGGTTATCAACTCGTTTGTATTTTTTATTGGTGTTCCTTCAGACCACCGCCATTTATCGACTGATTTGCAAAATATTTATTTTATATAAAAGGAAACACACCTATTGGATCCAATATATAGTTTCTTAGCAAATAGCGAAAACCTCTACCTGTAATGATACACATATCTAATAACTGTCCGTTTTTCTGTTCAAGAGAATGGATGAAAACATATTTTGAATTTTTGTGTTCACTGGTCACAATCATTCATCAAACGCAACGAGATGGCATTGTCAGACACATTTATTAAAAATGTGGAGATAGCAGTGTTTGCTTCTACACCCCTCATATTACAAATTACGTGGCAGTGATTTTAAAGCGGCCTTTAGAAATTCGATTTAGTATTAATACTTGTCAAAAACTCCAATCTTAAGTAAAAATCCAAGTGTGAAAACAATTTTTTATGTTCTATAAAATAATACGTAAAGAAATTTGACATTATTATGGTTTTCGTCATTTTTCGGACAATTTCTATGCAATAACATTTTTTATTTTATCAGGGTTGTCTTTTGCACAAACAAACATGGGAATAACGAAAACAGTTGTGCATTTGTTTGTCGGTATAAATAAGAAAAAAGAAGAACGAAAAAATGTGCTTGATTGCAAATTATTTATGCTAAGTTTTATTTGGAATGTAATAGTGTAGAAACAATATGTAATGAGAAGAGTTTCTTTAAGATTTTTTGATAGTCAGACTGATTTCGATTTGATTTTCGTCTTACAAGATCTTATAGAAATCTCAAAGCTTGTATTACAATGTGAAAGCGCCTTAAGTAATTTGTGATTTAGTTCGTTACTGCTGATATTTTTAGAAAGATAAAACTTTTCAAATGTGGTTCATCGGCTTAGCATTTGATAGTTCCTTCATTGGAGGAGAATAATATATGGAACCGTTTTTTCAAGATCTATTGATGAGATAACATTAGCAACCAAATATATGTCGGCATATAGATAAGCTAACCACAGAGATGTGAAGTATTTGAAATACTTTTATTTAAAATACAAATAGAAAATACAAAATACCATTATTCTTTTCTATTTGAAATACTTTGCCTCAAGAGTATTTTATATTTTACTTGAAACATTTCAAAATACATATTTTACATTTGTAAAATATAAAATTCTTTTTTATGTGGTGCGAAGAAAAATAACAAATTGAAAAGTGATAGTAAAGTATCAGTAAACAATAGCGCTTTATCTTCTTGAACAGTTTTTTGAGTATTTTGCAAAAATTACTAAAATTCCGCAAATATAACATAAATCGATATCAAGTACTGAAATTGATTAAAAATCGGTCGAGCTGCATAAAGAAAAATTAATGTAAAATAATCACGCCAATTTCGGAAGTGCCGAAAATTTGCAAAAAAAAATTGCAAAATTAGAAAGAAGCCCTAAAACTCAATAAAGTTCGCTAAAAACAAAAACCGAGAAAATTACGAAAATTCGCTAAATCTTGCTAAAGTTGGAAAGATTTCAAAGTATAATATTGATTTAAAATTCCTAAAATTTAATACAGTCAAAAATCTTGGAACAATCACTTCCATCGCGGAAATGGCGAAAATTTGCAATATATTAAAAAAGCCATAATATTAATAAAAAGTTGCTAAAACTGTAAGGAATGCCAAATTTTCGACAAAAAACACGAAAATGACATAAATTCGCGAAATGTTGCTAACAGCGGCATGATAGCAAAATCTATTATTAATTAAAAAATTAATTAGAGATCACAACATATTTATATTGAATTGAACAAATATTTAAATGAAAATTAGAATCATAAAAGAAAATGTATTTTGAAAATAGGTATTTTGAAAATATGTATTTTGTATTTTCTATCTCAAATACTTTTTTAAAAACTATTTTGTATTTTAATTTGAAATAGAAAAATAAAAACCATTTGTACTTTGGAATTTATTTATTTAAAATACGTATTTTCCACAACTCTGGCTAACCACAACAAATCATTTGAACTTTTTGTTAAGAAAAAATATAAAAATTGGTTAACTTGGTTCCAAAAATTTTTAATGCCTACGAAATACATAAAAATGCAATAATTTGGTTTAGTTAATTCGTTTTTAAAAATGTTTTCCCATTTGTTTGAAAAATCTCTTTGGTTTAGTTAAATCTAATTTGGTTTAGTTAATTCGTTTTTAAAAATGTTTTCCCCTTTGTTTGAAAAATCTCTTTGGTGGCACTTTTTTCTTCAAAATGTGGTATTTCTGCCACCTTTTGAATATTTTCAACGGTCACACTGACAACAAATTCTCATGCTGTTTCAAAAATGGGATTTTAACGACTAAGCGATTTTTACCTTAAATTTGACGATTTTTAAGAATTATAATTTAGTTAATACAATATTTTAAAACTTTTAAATTTTGATTAAGAATTTTGCAGCTTTTGCTACAATATGTAATAAAAGTAAGGAGTAAAAGGGATAGTTATGCCAATAACTTATCATATTAATGTTAATATTTTTAGTATTATATGTTTTTTAAAACCTCTTCTCTCCATAATTTATCAACTGCTGCATACATACATATGAATGCAGCGCCGGCCCTAGCATTTGGCCAGGGTGGAGCGAGATTTGATATCTGCGGCCTTTGGTCAACAGAAAAAATATGATATATTCTTTTTTAAAAAAATATGTTTTTGAAGCTGATTTAAAATTTTATTATTGTATTTATCTGGCTTGATGAATAATTTTGTGTGACTTATTATTTCTTTTCATTGACATACATATCTATCGTCAATGTTGGCAGCCAGCTAAAACTCTGAAAACGGTTTTTAGTTTTAATAATTTCCTATTTTAATATGCAAAATAAGGAAGAATTTTTGAAGCTGGCGACTACTTTTTAACAGTAGGTATCATTTACTTTTCTCAATATTTTTAATTGAGTTTTTTCCAGTTCAAAATAAATTAAATGTTAAAGCAGTGTTAAAATTAAAAACCAAAAATTTTGGTTGCAAGTGAGCGACAAGTTAAAGGCAAATTCATCTTTCCTGGTAGGTTAAAGTAAATTTGTAATAATAATGAACTGTTTATCATTTCGACAAAATCCTGCCTTTAACTATTACCAAGTTGTAATAATGGCCCTAAAAAATACAAAGTTTGAAAAAGACAAAAGATTTTGCCAGTAGCGGCATTAGTTTTATCAAATCGAGGGGATTTTAATCGACTTGAGTTACAGAAAAGAGTCGATAATTTTAGGAACATATATATTATTTATCGATTCCTATTAAATTAATTAAGTCAAATTATTACACTCCTGTTTCTTTAAGAAAGATCTCAATGCTATATAACGTAATTAGTATTTGGCGCCAATTTCAATCAGTCACTAGAAATGTATATCTAGGTAGGTATTTTAATAATTAATTAAAGATACCAAGTTCGGTATGTCGTTATAGATTTAAATTAATCTATTAAAGGTTATCTTTCTTGGCAAATTTTACAATTAAATTATCTTTATTTATGGATTGAGCATTATCATTTTCAATTGATAAAATTTCCAGGTCTGACATTTTTTCCTGAGCTAATGTCGATCTTATGCTAGGAACACAACAGAGACGAACGACGAATTTTTGTTGCGAATATTCGTCGTCAAAAATAAAACATGTTTGTGTATACGAGAATACACACAATAACGGCGTCGGGCGAAATTCGTCATACGCGGCGAACTCTGAATAGATTTTTCTCTATTCCTTACTTGAGGTCTACACGTAACATAATATGTAAGATAAGATTGTCAAATACAATCGCAGAGAGAATTATGTTATGTATAGACTTCAAATTATTGTTATCTCAATGTTACAAAAATTTTTATGAGAGCGTTGTTATAAGAATTCTTATAACAACAATCTTATGAGATGAACTGTCAAAAAACTCATGTACATGAAAATAAAATAGTGTGCATGTGTGAGTGCTTATTAAAATAAATGAAAAGCCATGTTTTTGATAAAATTTCCGTGTTAAATAAATGAATAAATGTGTTAAATCGTCGCTATTTTGCGAAATTCGTTGTTCGTCCCAGTTGTGTTCCAAGCATTAAGTATGTTTTTATTAGCTTCAGTCTACTAAAACTACGCTCATCTTTCATATTTAATAAATTTTTATAATAAAAATATTCAAATGCGCTAGAATTTGCTTTTCGCCTCTTGACACCTAGCGCCTAGTGCAACCGCTCTCGTTCCACCCTTGGGCCGGCGCTATATGGATGTATGTATATCAAATATAACAAATGTTAAAAAAACAACGCTCAAGTACAGCTTTGCATCCTAGCGAACTTTTTTGATAAACTCTAATAAAATAATTCAAATAATTATGCTTCGTATTTAAAGTAGAAAATTCCAAAAACTATACAATGTAAAATTTTGATTAAACTTAAAAGTCGATTTATTCAATATTTTTTGTGGCTTACCGAGTTACTGCACTTGCACTGTATGTATACTATTTTTCTAAAAGCAAAATGCAACTATGATGATAGGTATAATTATAAATTTTTTCTCGATATAAGAAATTCTCACAAATTACAGAAACGAGGCACACATAGTTGCTAGATGAAATAGGCGTAAATTCGTCAAATTTCGAGCGAAAAAACGTCAAAATAATTATCTGAAATCGTGAAAAACTCGTCAAAAGTAAAGAAAACACTTATTTCGAAGATTAAAAAATTCTAAAAGTTATAAACGTATGCATTTTCAAAATTGTTGTTATAATTTTCATTTTTTCTTTTGACGCTTTTACCCTTTTTTTCTTGATTTTGTACCCGTTTTTACTACACTCTTGACGCTTTTCTTCATTTCTAAAATGGCAACACTGTCTACACATGCTTAATGCTGAGAGTACGAAAATGAAAAAAAACCCCTAAATTTTCAATTTGTGCCTTTTTTCTTACCCCGCTAGCTTCTCACCTCCTCTCTCTCTCTCTAACTAAAAAAGCCTGCCTTTAAAGCCACGCGAAAAAGGCACAATGTAAATTGCGTGTAATGAGATCAAAATTTCATCATCATCCACAGTTATGTCCTTCAGACTGTTTTTTAGCACAATAGAATTTTTAATGTTATATTTGTCTTACACAATGTTTTTTAAGATGTTGCCAATATATTTTTAAAGGTTGTAGCATCTTACTTCAATTGATAAAGTAATTGGACGTAGCGGCATGTCAGGTTTATGTATTTTCGGTAAACCGTATAAACATGGTGCTGTGGCAGAGTTTGATGTAAGTTTTATTTTTAAAAAGGAGAAAGGTTATCAATTCTTCATGTTTTTTTTATATTTATGTATGTTCCCTCAGAACTCCGCCATTTATGAACCGATTTCTGATTTTTTTCTCTATTCAAAAGGATGTATGTACTTCCAGATTGGTCCCGTTGAAATGTGGCATGGGTCACGCCCATACAAAGTAAATACACATTAGTTTTCAACTACTTCTACTCAACTGATTCTTATGAAAATTTACACTCACACCAAGCTTCTGTTTAAATACTACATCAGGATAAAAAAAGTGGGATGTACCACGCCCATGCAAAGTAAATGTTCTTTTTCAACAACTTCTACTAAACCGATTGTTACCAAACTTTGCATACACTTAGTTATCGTTACAATACAACATTATGTTTAGAAAATTGGTCAGTGCCACGCCCATGAAAAGTAAATAAGCATTTTAACTACTTCTACTTAGCCGATTCTTATGAAACTTTCCATACACATTTAGGTATATTTACAATACAATATTGTGGATAGAAAAGTGGGCAGTGCCACGTCTATGAAAAGTAAATATTCATTTTAACTACTTCTACTTATCCGATTCTTTTGAAACTTCGCACACACAATTAGTTCTCCTAAAAGTTCATGATGATAAAATATGGGGGCTGTGCCACGCCTATTTTGTAGTCGGTTTTTTTTTGCAGAAACTATTTCTTATTTTGTTATTAAATTTTGTTTGTAGAGATCCATTACTATTTTGTTATTTGTTTTAAGTAATTTTTGTGTAGTGACCATTCCCATTAATTTGTTTTCGCTTTGTTTTTATGTAGTGATTTTTATGTAAAATATAATTACAGAAAAACATTTAAAAACATATGAAAATTGAGATTATATCAGTGGTTTTCTTGAATAAGCGAGTATGTCCAAAATGCAAATTTTTCAAGTGAGCCGAAATACCTATTTTTAATACTTTCAAACTTTTTTAAACAGTCATGTAAAAATATGTGGTAGGAAGTTTGTGTAAAAATTTCAGACAAAATTCCTTAAGGGTAAGATCCTAGAGAATAATTAAAAAACAATTTGCCAAGGACACTAAAAGTGTGTTAAGCAAAAAAGCTTATGTCGATAACAGTTGTTTAAATTGAACTAATTCAAGCACACAAGACCTTTTTAGATAAAATATACTTGCGCAAAAGTCACTATAAGTTTTTATTAACTGAACAATAACCAAAAAATATTTCGGATATTTGTTCAAAAGTAACAACGCATGTGGTTATGTGTTTTTTTTTCAACGGCAATAAATTGCCAGCACGCAATTGTGAGTCGATTTAGTTCATTAGAGCTGAATGAATTAATTAAGAAGTTATGTTGTTTTTAGAAAAAATAAATTCGGAATGGGTCCATGTTAATGGCGAAATTTTTGGTCCATGTGAAAGAGCATATAAAATAATGTAATTTGGCATCAATGACTCAAAATCTACATAAATGGACATCCGCGCTTATTCAAGAAAACCACAGATATGTGAGTAAATGATTGTTTTTAAAAATTGTGCTTTTACAGGAGCTTTTAACACTCCTTTTTATATTATTTATTTTAAATGAAATGAAAAAAAATGAAGTTGTGATTTTCCAACGAAACGTCGGATGAAAATAAGAAATAATGAGGGGCTTAAAAGCAAAGGGATAAAAGTGCAAAAAACAAAATTCTGAGTAATTAAGCTTCAAAGATGTTTGTTCCTATGCATTTCATGCCAAATATTTATGGTTTCTAATACATAGCATTTTTTGAGTCATCTACAGGTCTGAATTTTTTATAGTGATAGATGTTAGTATTATTTGTTTATTTTTGCATATAACTCAATTTCCCCAGTTTTGGTACTTGTACCCCTTTGCTTTTACCCCCATCAAATAATCTTTTATTTAAAAATTTTTTTTAGAGAAGTAACACAATCAGGCAATTAATGCCTACCAGTTAATTAATTAATGTGTTACCTTCTTTGGGAAAGGGATAGTGTAGAGAGAACAGGTGGTGAAGTGAGAGAGATAGATAGCTTAATTAATTTACAACTCTGCTATTGCGCGTTTTTTGTAGAGCATTGTTGCAAGCCCTCTGGTGTCAAGTATATGCATTGAGTTGCTTAAGCTGTGTAGCCATTTTATTAGTTATTTTACTTCGCCGACGGTTCTGATACAATACCGACGAAGGAGGGTGCTGTAAAGTGCATTTGGATATGTTAGTATTAATCGCTACCGGTACTGCCAAAGTGATCAGTGCTATGCGTTCATCACCTTAAGAGTCCAACAACAACAACAGAATAGCATGATATTATTGGCTTGTCTGAAACTAGTCTTGAAGTCAAGACCTCAGGGTTTGTAGTCAAACGCGCTAACTACTCAGCCAACAGCACCCTCCAGTGCAGTGCTGAATGACCTTGAAAGCCTATTAAAAACAAGTTTACAATAAAACATTTATGTTTAAATAACAATATTTGTATTACTTACATTTTTAACACAGCGTCTTCACGAGACATTGACTTTGAGATAACATGAGAGAAAACGTCGGCAGAATACTAAAAACAAAATGTCGAATTTTCTCTTAATCTCATACTAGGGGAAGACGTAATTGTACTTTTCCGATAATATTTCATTTTATGCAAATGCTCATCGAGTTAACATGTACCACTTTTGCATAATTAGTTGTTTTATTTTTAATTTTTCACACAAATTGAAATTTATAAATCAGCTAAACACATTTATTAATTTATTTAACACAGAAATTTTATCAAAAACATCGCTTTTCATTTATTTTAATAAACACTCACACATGCACACTATTTTATTTTTATGTACATGTGTTTTTTGACAGTTCATCTCATAAGATTATTGTTATAAGAATTCTTATAACAACGCTCTCATAAAAATTCCTATAACATTGAGATAACATTAATTTAAAGTCTACACGTAACATAATTCTTTCTGCGATTGAATTTGACAATCTCATCTTACATATTTCCTAGCAGAAACTAGCAACGAGAGAGTAAAGCAGAAATTTGTAAAATTACTCTCTCATATATGAAAAAGTAAATGAACGCTTTACTAGCAAAAATTTGCAAGTAACACAATAAACAGTTGGTACACCCAAAACATTTTACACTAGCTGTTAGTAATTTGTATGAAAAGTTAGACATATCGTAAAAAATATATGAACATTTTATCATTTTGAGGTACATGAACACAAATTAGGAAAAAAGTATTACCTTTTAACTGTCCGTAAATAAAGCTTTATGTGTAAAGTATTTAAATAGCAGAAATAAAAATACAACTGCTATACATAAGGATTTTTTAGTAAAATATCTGTAAACAGTAGAAATAAAGTTAATTTCAATGTAATTGTGGATTTTTTTTTATTAAGTTAATTGAATTTGTTCTTTGCAGGAACTTGCCAGGTATTTTTTCTTATATTTGACTCACATAATATTTCGAGTGTAACCTTTATGATTTGGCCTTAAAGTTGAACATTTTTTACCACCCAATTCAAGCGTTATAAACTCTTTTAACGGCCACTGCTGCAATCTAATCAAAGAAAAATATCCAATCTTACCGTATTTAATATTTTTCCCCCATATGCAAAAAAAATAAAGTGTGTTTGAAATATACGTTAAAACCGGTTTTTCTATGGAAATTTTGTTTTTACATACATTTCAAACACACTTTATTTATTTTGCATATGGGGGTTTGACTTCTTAAAAAGTATTAATTTCTTAATAATTCATCAAAATTAGAAAAAGTTAACTTTTTCATGAATTTTTCAAACACTTATTTTGTAAACAAAAGATATAAACAGCTGTTTGGCTAATTCCTGCTAGTAAAAATTTTACTAGCAAAAACTTGCAACAAATTTCTTTTCTCTCAACTTTTTATGCTCTTTTTTCACTCTCTCCTTGCTAGTTTTTCGAGTACGTGAACACTTTCCAGTAACAACTAGTAACAATTAGTAACAACTTTCAGTTATTGAACAGACCTGTTATGTTACGTGTAGACCTCAAGTAATTTAACAATGTTTGGCAATTACAAATTCATTTGTTTTTGTTATATTACTTTTTGCGCTTTTCGTTTATTTTAACGGAGATGTCACATGATGTCAGATTTGAACAATGTTGTTAACAAGAAGTTACAGAATCGTAAAATCGTTAGTGCAAAGAACTTAAGAAGTTGACAATATAACAACTGTTGTTATTATTAAAAGTTACAGAATCTCACTACAGCTAAAATATAGACCGAAGATGCTGGCTTGAAGAACTCCGTCTTCAATCGACTGCGGAGGGTTTAGAAAACTACCTTCCTTAACAACAAATTTTCGTTAAGTTAAGTAGCTTTCTAAAAGCTTAAGGGTGTTTACGGGTGGGTTTTGCTTTAGTTTGTGTATTAAACCTTCGTGTCATACTTTATCAAAGGCCTAAGAAACATCGATGAACAGCGCACAGTGGGGCAGAATCAAAATAATTGGAACATAAATCAGGCATTTCTAAACGGATTGTCCTATCGTCAATTGTCATATTTCACGAGGGTGTAGCAGAGGAGTATCCCGGTTTATGTTTAGCTTTATAATACTAGCTCCCCAGATGGCTTAGGAGCGGAAGTATTAAGTCTCAAAATAGGGCACTTCTGGAATGTACATTTTTTTCGTCATCACTCTTTTATATAGTATGAATATAAAAACAATTCTTTTAGAACATGTAACAAATGTGTATTTATCTGCAAGGTATCTGTACAGATATGAATTGACGGAAAAAAAGAATTTTGTTGGATTGGGTAACTCCCTTGTCCAAAAATAAATTTTCCTTTTGAAATGAAAGTCCTTTTTTTCAATTCAAAGGATTTATTGTAGCGTCTTGCTAGCTGAGGTAATGAGCATAACTATCTTAAACTTATTAAAAAAATGGTATGTTAAAAAATACTCGTATGTATGAATCCGTTAAGAATGTTTCGTTAAATTAAAAAAAGTAAAAAATATTAAAGAAAGAACAAAAAAAGAGCAAATTGAGAATTCGGTATATGTACATATATATAGTTAGATAAAGAAAAATACTTATTCATTGGCGGCCAAACCGCGGTACGCAACAAGTGCACATTTTTTGTTGAACAGGGTTCAACATACTCCGGGCGCCATAGCGTGGCACAGACAACCCTTCCAGGGCCCCGAGATGATCCATCCAAAGGATGACTCCTGTGCAGCGGCATAGTTTACAGGCATTCGAGCAGCGGCTGGTTTTAAAATTTTGTTGGCGACATCAAGTCCCAATATACCATCTACTTCACAGCAAGTTGTGAAGGCAGGGTGAGCTAGGGGCTCGTAGGCCTTGAAATGTCTGGCAACCTGTTCATTTTTAATCGGTTTCGGGCTGACGACCTCGAGTCGTTCTACTAGGCGTAGTCCCATTCTGATGCCGTCCCGAGCCGGGTGTGGAAATGCCGGTTCCAAAATAAACAGTCCACATATAACCCCGGTTGGACTCACCGTTGGGGTGAATTCGGGGAGTATTCTATCCACACTGTATAGGAGGCAGTAGTCCTGAACTGAAGTGTCTAACACGAAAGTGGTATACATTTTTTGACCACCGTAATTGAGGTTCACTCTGATGAGCGGTGGAATAACCAGTGAGTTATCAGGGGCACCATCTGAACTTGCCCATGTCATCTTTAACGACTTTTTTCTATTAGTTGTAGAAGGAAATGCATCGCATTGTTTCTCTGGAGGAGGTGTGGTGGCCTGATCGATGTCAGTGGGCGCACGGTTTTCTTCAGGAGGAATAGCAGTGGCTTCCGTACTGTCCGTGGAGTCGAGGTTGCTTGTGGTCAGTTCCGTCAATGTATATGGGAAATCACCGCCGTCGTCCTCAAAACTGGAAGATGCGGGATCGCGGGTGGAGCGGTGCAGCAAAGTGTGATGCAAAGCGTTACAGTATTTCCCGTCCTCTATGAGCATGCCGCATCGGTCTCTAGAGGTGCACCAGTAACGGTCATGTGAGTGAGCCAGGCAGTTCATGCAGAAGCCTTTATTTTTAACTGACACACGGCGAAGCTCGACATTCATGGAGAGGAATCCCTTGCAATATTTCAAGGAGTGATTGGCTCGGCATATGTGGCATCGGGGGCGCTTTCCTGTCCATTCCATCTGTGTATGTGAAGAAATTAAAAGAAAACAGAAAGAAATATATACAGTGCTGAAAAATAATTTGTGCGATTCGGTTGAAAATTTTGAGTGTGGGAATATTAATGAGTTAGCAATGGGAAGTTTGAGCAGTTGAATTGTGGGAATTATGTGCGGTAGGGAGTATGCATAATTTTACTACTGATCGTCGGATCGTACCGTTTTGGGTTAACACGTCTGCTACTCGCACCTTACTGTCTTTTCCATAAACGACGTTCGTAACGCGTCCCAGGCGCCATTCAGTGGGTGGCAATAAGTCATCCTTTACTATCACAATATCATCTGGTTTTACGTTATTTCTTTCTTTTTTCCATTTGTAGCGACGCTGCATCGTTTGGCGAAGAGATGCTGGAGAGCCTTTAACTTGTCCCATCGCTTTAAAAGTGATACGGTTTTCTCTTGTAGATCGGATGGCGTCTCTGGCAAAGCGATAATAGAGCGCCGCGTAGAAAGTGGCCCGAGGTCAGGGGCAAAATCTCGTTCGGATTTTCTGTCAGTGGGGACAGGGGCCTAGAGTTCAGTACCGCCTCTATTCTTGCAAGCAACGTAGTAAATTCCTCAAATGTGAAAGGATGGTTCGTGGCTATCTTTTTTAAATGTGTTTTCATGCTTTTCACGGCAGCCTCCCAAAGGCCACCCATGTGGGGTGCATAAGGTGGTATGAACGACCAAGTGAATCCTAATGCGGTATATTTGTTGATTAGCGCTTGTTCTGCGGTTTTAAGAAATTGATTGTGGTTCTTGAGGAGAGTATAGTTCGCTCCAACGAAATTTCTTCCGTTATCGGAGAACAATGTCTAAGGGAGACCTCGGCGTCCTGTGAATCGGCTGAAGCAGGCAAGGAAGGCCTCAGTTGAGAGTTCCGAACAGGTCTCTAAATGCACGGCACGCGTTGCGAAGCAGACGAAGACTGCAGCGTAACCTTTCAAAAGTTTAGCGTTTCTCAAAGGCCAGGATTTAATGCTGAAGGGGCCAGCGAAATCTACTCCTGTATACGTAAATGGCAGGGAAAAATTTACTCGCTCTGGGAGGAGTGCGGCCATGATTTGCTGCTGGAACCTCTGCTTATAAACAGTGCATGCCTTACACTGGTGAATGCATTTTCGAACGAGATTTTTGAGCCTGGGTATGTAAAATCCTTGGCGGATGGCTCGGAGCATAATATGATGTTCTGCGTGGAGTAAAATCCGATGGGTAAATTCTACAAGTAGATTTGCGAAGTGCGAATTGTCTGGTAATATTATCGGATGCTGTTCTTCGTAGCTGAGCCCTGAATTATTAAGACGTCCGCCTACTCTCATGTGGTCGTTTTCGTCCAGAAATGGGCATAACGGTAATAGCCGGCTTCGGCGAGATAATGAAATCTAATTTCTCAAGCATTTATACTCGATCGGAAAATAAAGTTGTTGGGCAAGAGTTATGAGCCTGGCCTTAGTAGATGCAATTTCCACAGCTGTTATAAAGTTTTCTGTTGAAGTGGGTTTTTTCATTAAGCGATGAATGAATCGCATGAAAATTCTTCTAACGCGTCATTCAGCTTGTCGTCTAGTGAGTCCGCAAAACTAGTGGTTAAATGAAAGTTGGAACTTCTTGCTTGTGCAGAATCAACGTCGATGACAGCTTTTTTCTTAATTTCCAAGTCGATGGGGTCAAAAGTTCGGGGTGTTGGCCAATCAACCATTGGTTGTTGGAGCCAAGTGGGCCCATTCCACCAGAGGGTGTTTTGCATAAGCTCTTATGGTAAGCAGCCTCGACTGCCTAAATCTGCGGGGTTTTCTTCAGTTCTCACGTGTTTCCATTGATTTGCGCTTGTGGCACTAAGAATTTGTGTAACTCAGTTTCCCACAAATGTCTTCAACGTGTTGGGATCTTTCTGGAGCCAACCTAGTACGATCGAGGAGTCTGTCCACAAAAAAAGTTCGTCCGACCATTTAGGGTAGTTTGCTAGGTTTTTAACTAGCTGGGCAAGTAACAGTGCTCCACACAGCTCAAGTTTTGCGATCGTGGTTTTCTTTAGAGGGGCTACCTTCGTCTTTGCTACTAGCAATTACTGTGAATGCTGCCTTTTGGGCTTTCTGTTCTCATGAAAACCATAGCACAATACGCTCTTTCTAACGCGTCACAAAATCCATGGATCTGTTGTCGGCATTGCGGGGCAAAATTTATCCATCGCGGAATTTTAATATTTGCTATTTGGTGCAAATTGTCAGCAAATGAATTTCATTTCGTTAGAATTTGAGGCGAAACTACATCATCCCACTCAGACTTCTCTTTCCACAATTCCTGCATCAAAAGTTTCGCAGTTAGTACAATTGGACCTAGCCACCCTAATGGGTCAAACAGCCGGGCAATGACAGATAAGATTTTTCTTTTCGTAGTGGAAGGTGAAATTTCTATCGGATCTGAAAAGTAATAAAAATAGTCCGATTTTGCGCTCCATCGTATCCCTAGGGTCTTTACAGTACTGGATCCGTCAAACCTCAAAAAATCTTCGTTCAGAAGATCTTTCCGGGGCAAATGTTCAAGGAGGAATCGATAATTTGCTGTAACCTTCTTCAAGGGGAATCCTGCAGACTGTAAGGCGATGTGCAACTGTTTCTGTTTGTCTCTAGTTTCTGTCAGCGTATGCCCTCCCGTCAAAATGTCGTCGACATAGATTTCATTCTTTAAAATGGCGGACGCTTCGGGGTATAGATTTAGGATATTTTTGCTTAGCTCTTGTAGAGTCCGAATGGCCAAAAAGGGGGCACAATTGACACCAAATGTCACCGTTTTTAAGCGAAAGGATTTTACTGGGCCTTGTGTGTTCCCACGAAATAGGAGTTGTTGATACGGTTGATCGTCTTCATGAATCAAAATTTGCCGGTACATTTTTTGAATGTCGCCGGTAAATACATATTTGTAGTGCCGCCAACCCAACACAATTTTCATCAGATCAGTTTGTAGGGATGGGCCTTGATGCAACACGTCGTTTAAAGAAAAACCGCTCTTGGTTTTTTTACGCGTTAAAGACTACCCGTACCTTGGTGGTTTTGCTCTCAGGCCGGAGGACGGCGTGGTGTGGGAGATAAAACGAATACTGCTTTCCCGTTGAAGACTCGAAGTGGATCACCGATTCCATGTGACCGAGCTCCTCATACTCCTGAATCACCTTAGAATACTCTTCTTTCAAGTCTGCGGACTTATCAAGGGTTTTCCCCATTCCATAGTATTGCGCGAGGGCCATATTTCTCGAGGGACCCAAATAAATTTCTTCTGGAAATTCTTGTTTGAAGGGAAGACGGACAACGTACCTCCCATCCGACTGTCGCATTGTGGTCTGTTTATAAAATTCCTCGCAATATCTATCATTTTCGGTCTCTAGCTGTACTTTTTCTGCCTCTTCTATTTCCCAAAACTGTTTTAATTGCTTGTTGAGATCAATATCATCGGAAGTCATAACCCGTGTTGAGAATGAGTTGATTTCATTGTTTGGCGCGGGCCCCGACAAATACCAGCCGAAGTGCGATTCCCTTGCTTCGAGGCAATTTGCAATTTTTGGTTTTACACCCTCCAAATTGATGAGTGGCAAATAATCGCTGCCGATGATCATGTCGATAGATGATGGCTTGAAAAAGTGTGGATCTGCCAACCTCAAGTGCTCGATTTCTCCTAGCTTGATTTTAATGGGTCTGGAGGGCAAAGGATGAGACATCTTTGGCACGACAATGGCTTGCAAGTGGAGTCGAAACTCAGATAGTCTTGATTTTAAAATGACTGAACACCTTCCCCTAGACTTCCCCAATATGATCCCCCCGAAGCCGCAGATTTGGGAATTGTGGCCCTCTACCGGTATGCCAAGATTCTGTTGAATTCGGGTTGAAATGAACGTTTTTTTCAGAGCCCGCATCTAACAAAACGCGAATAGTAAACTGTTCTCCGAAGTGTTCGAGGTGAACTAGTGCTGTAGGCAGAATAGTTGTTGCTTCATTTCGAGAAAAATACATGTTGACTGACTCAGACTGATTGCTACTTGGAGAGACGGGCGGAGCTATGTGCGTATTAAGAGAACTATTTGCGCGCTGGGTTCCAGATACCGATGGTCGCTCATCGCTTCGTGGAAATTGCTTAACTTTGGTTTTAGTTTCGGTACTGTTTTTTGCCTGGTCCTGTTGTTCCATGTGTAGCATCGTGTGATGCTTCTGGTTGCATATAGTGCAAAGATTAGTACTTGGACACTTTGATTTGAAATGGCTGGGTGACAGGCAGTTAACAAAAAATTTGTTGTAAAAGACATATTTGATTCTGTCGTTTATCGATAATCCCTTGAAATGCTTACAGAACCGCAACGGATGGTTCTGCTTGCATGTCTTGCAGCTAAACTTAATCTTTTCTTGCTCTAAGTGAGAGTGAAATGTTTGGTTTCTAGAAGGATAACCTTCTTTGCCATGTGGTTTCCTAATATCTGAAACCGTTTCAAACATTTCTACTCTTTTGGATAGGTAATCTGACATGTTTTGCCAAGTGGGCCAATTTTTGTGGTCAGTTAAGGAATTTTCCCACGCTCGCATGGTTTCCTCCGGCAATTTTGACCCGCATAAATAAATTAATATGGCATCCCAATTTTTGGTAAGCTTTAGTGACTCAAAAATGGCCAAACTCTCATTTAGCGTACTCTGAATACTTCTAATAGATTTCGCGCTTTCATTGTGGATGGCTTGTAATCCAAACATTTGCTTCATTTGCTGATGAGCTAAAATTCTAGGATTTTCGAAACGAGTTTTCAACGCCTCCCAGGTTGCAGAAAAATTGTCATCTACCAGATCAAACCGTTTAATAATTTGGTTAGCCTCCCCCCTTGTTTTGCTACGCAGGTGATATAACTTTTGAGCGGGAGATAAGTTAGGATGATTTCCCACAACTGATTGGAACATGTCCCTGAATGCTGGCCATTTTCCATATCCTCTTTCAAAAATTTCTATTTCACATGGTGGTAACTTTAGACCCATAGAAGGTTGCTGCGGTGCAGCTTCGTTTACGATCGGCTCTGCGGTGGCCGATAGTAACCTGAAAATCTTTGCTTTAAGCTTGTGAGCCTTATCGCCCACTCTTTGGTAGCTAAGGGATATCTCATCCGAGTATCTTGATTCTTCATCTATCTCAGGTTCCAGCATATATTCTTCGCAGGTTTCATTAAGTTTTTGCCATTTCTTTTCCAGTTCAGCCACGGATATTTCTAAATATTGTTTAGTTCGCTCTTCGATCCCTGTTTTGTCATATTGTTTGAAAAAATGATCCAGCTGGTATATGTCAAACTTACACCTTTTTTTAGCTGCCATATCTCAAATTAGTTTTATTTAAAATTATTTTAAAATCAAATACTGTTAGGTTTATAGTGATTTTATTTCTTGTGGAAACGCGTACCAAAAATACTGTTTTAAATACTTTTAGAACCTCCTTTGTTTACCGCTTGTTGCTTTGAATACTAAATTTTTCTAAAAAAATCTTCGCCGCTAAAACTTTTTTATTTATTCCTTACGTGCTCGTTTTTTCGATTCCCTTCTACCGCAGTTTCCCAAATTTAATTCAAATAACTTTCTATCACCCACAATTTTGCTTTTAAATGCTTTACTGTGTGAAATATAATAATACCCACTCACCTTTACTTCCCCGCTTTTTTCGTGTGCTGAGAACCCTTGCTGACTTTTTGTTGTTTGTTGTTGTTGAAATTTATGTGTTGAAATTTTATGTATTGGAATTTTATGTACTGTAACTATGTACTTACTGTAAAGGTATTAAGAATTCACTTTGTTAAAATTTTTTGGCTGCTTTGTGTATTTATGTATTAGATAAGTGTATTTCTTGTATGGAACAAGATCTGTTTTTTATATGTACACAACTTCTTTTTTAATTGCACAGAATTATCCAGTGCAAGTGGCACGTATGTACTTATGTATGTATGAATGCAGCAAATTATTTTTGATTATTTTTCACTTAATTTGTTATATATTTATCGATTTCTTTTTTTTCCGGTAAACTTTGTTATTTTCAACACATATATGCACAAAAGTATGATCTTTAAAGATCATTAAATTAAATTAAATTTGTAATTTAGTTTTATAGTTTTGTTGTGTTCGTAGGATGAACGTATGGCAATGAACGATTGTAAATGAGTGGGGTATGTTCATTCGATGCTTCGTTACGTATTTTCAATAGTGTTGGCACTTTATGGCAGGGATATTTCTTTGAGCGAATTATAAGCTTTCTTATTAATAGTGATGGTCGTTTTATTTTGAGGTTACCGCTGATTTTCTTGTTGTTGGATTGTATGACGTGTCGTTTTTATTGTACATAGATATATATTATTTTAACACTTTTTTTCAATCGAAATTAATAAACCTATTCGCACAAATATAATTCAAACACTGTACATACCCAATTCCGTTTATTTCCTCTGTGGAAGATTCCCTTTTTTTGTTTTAGTGAGGATTATGTATGACTTCTGATGACTGGATTTAGTTTTCCTGGTGTACTTCTTATTAGCTCTGACTAGGTGGTCATGTGAAGCCTTTACCTTCAAGGATATTCTTCATTAAGCGCGGGGGGCTTTTCAGAATTTTATTGTGTGACCAACGTCGATTGCACGTATTTTGTTTCGCTTCTGGAGAAGCACCACTTCTAGCTCTTCGCTAGTTCATTCAAATCCTAGCCTACTCTAGGATTGTCGAAGGACCAAATGTTGGATTGGGTAACTCCCTTGTCCAAAAATAAATTTTCCTCTTGAAATGAAAGTCCTTTTTTTTCAATTCAAAGGATTTATTGTAGCGTCTTGCTAGCTGAGGTAATGAACATAACTAACTTAAACTTATTAAAAAAATTGTATGTCAAAAAATACTCGTATGTATGAATCCGTTAAGAATGTTTCGTTAAATTAAAAAAAGTAAAAAATATTAAAGAAAGAACAAAAAAAGAGCAAATTGAGAATTCGGTATATGTACATATATATAGTTAGATAAAGAAAATACTTATTCATTGGCGGCCAAACCGCGGTACGCAACAAGTGCACATTTTTTGTTGAACAGGGTTCAACAAATTTGGTCTCCTATTTTTGTTGGACCTGGGCCGAATATGACCTATTCTATATTAACATTTTGATTTTAGTCCATATGTTCTAAAATCCCAAAGCTAAAACTGGAATTTTTCAAGAAACCGGTTTTCCAATTATTCGAAAAATAACTTTTTTAAAAAACCCGGTTTCGAATACGGTTTTGTGCAAATAAACCGCTTAACCGGTTTTTATAAAATGTATGCGCAAATTTTATTTTTTCCCCTTTTTGTGAAAAATCTTTGTAATACTACATACATATACATATTCATGTGATCTTTTCCTTGAAATAAGTTTCAAAGTATGCAATATAATTGCACATACCGACACTGAAATTCCATTTTGGAACATTTCTAAGCACTTTAATGCGCTACTAAATAGAGTCCTTAGTTTTTTCCTATCAGCAAAAAATTTTTTAGTGAGCTTGCGAAATATTTCGATCAACAAAACACCAAAACATGCATCATACAATTTCCTGCAAACATCCTCTTTCAGAGTTATTCACAAATTTTATCTTTATTTAAAACTGCAAACACTTTACCTGTTAATTATTATTCTTCAGGAGTGGTGTCTTACGAACGAAATAAGGTATATATAACTTGACCAGAAGGTTTTTCCAAAAAGCGGGACAAGAACGATTGAAAAGCGGGATTCTGAAGAAAAATACGACCAAAAAGCGGGATTTTCTAAAATTTCTTGCAGAAAATATATGCAACTATACAGTTCGATATCGCTACTTGAAATGCAAAACCAAAATCGAAATCCCATTGTTATTTAATTACTGCGTATTACATCGAGCCGCATGTCCATGCAAATTTTCAAACTTTTATCATAAAAATCAACCAAATTAAAAACAAAAAAAAACTTAACTTCAGGAACTTGAAGTGCATACATATTCACCCTTATCGGGAGCAAACGTTCACGTGAAATGTGTTCCCTTTACATAAAATTGTGATCGGCAATTTTGTGTTGTTGTTGTGTTACTGCAGTATTTTGCTCGTTTAGTTCACCAGTTTTTGTTCATGGGAAATATTTCAAGTGAATGTTCGACTCTTATTCCCGATAAGGCTGATTTTATTTAATTTTCTCTCCTATAAAATTAGATACGTGATTTTGCATTTCAGCTAACGATATGTGCTTAGGAAGTTCATAACAACTTAAAACGTGCATTTTTAGACGTTTTCTTTAAATCGTCATTTATAATTTCTCCGTTACGAAGAAACAAGAATCTACTGATGAGTTGGCATTAGCACCCAACGAAATGCAGTCATATTGATGAACCTACAATTAATAAATTTATATATTTTTGAAATATGAAACAAAAATTTTGTAAATTGCTTTAAGGTAAAATAACACATGAAACATAAACTCGTTTAGACCCAACAAAAATAAGAAAATTGAAAGCCAGTAAGTGAAAAAGTCCGAAGTTATCTTTCCTATAAAATTGCTTAAATTCAGTTTATAGTTAAAAGAATATTTTCGATTAAAAGCAATTTTGTATGAAAACAATTCAGTATTGTAACTTTGCTATTTTTTGTCGGATCGAAGCATATAATGCTTTATATATTCGGCACAAAATTAGTTTAGCGTTCAAGACTTTTTCTTAATTTCTTTTCATCTTAATGTGACATTTTTAAACTGAAGTGATGAACTTTAGTCGAATCTAAAGATTTTTGATTATTCTGGGTTAAGATCGTTGAATTTCATTTTTGCAACAATTAAACATTTTTAATGTTACGTGCCTTACTTGACTTCACCACCATCACAGTGAGATCAGGTATGACAAGAGCTGTGATGATGAGATAGCGATTGATCTCGAAAACAACAGTTCGACGCCTGTTAGCGGAGAAATTGGTCGCTGGCCCCTGGCATCTACTGTAGATTATAAACAAAGAGTTTATCGTTTTCAGTTTATATAAATTTCAATTAAACTTTATTTTTAATAAAATTATACAATTTAAAATTTTATTTTATTTGCTACGATTTTTTAACTCTTCTTTTTGGTGTAGCTACCAAGAGCTGGTAAGTATTTTTACTTACTGACTTGCCAAAAAAAAAATATGGCGTTTTGAGCTTATCAAACCGCGTGATTTTTTTCGGACTACAAACCGGCTTTATATTACAAAATTATTTAGAAAAAATTCACTCAAATTAAGTTTACAAATATATATATGTATAAGTGTGACATTTACAAAAGTTGTGTTTAGCTAGCATAGGGCGTGAAGTTAACAATATTATTAGCAGTGGCGATAACACCCCTCCTCAGTAAGGCGAGAAGTTGTTTGAAGTCTTACTCCAGATACTGAGCCACGTCTAAGACTGCTAGTTTTGCCGCAGGCCTCTCCAAAATGCCGCAAGTTGTCATAACTTTTGCTTTACGGACCTGGCCGTCTTCAGACTGATGAACCTCGATAATTTTGCCTTTAGGCCACACATTCCTTGGGCTTGCAGGGTCAACCACTACCACTATGTCTCCAACAGCTGAAGGTTTTGCCTTCACGAACCACTTCGTTCTACAGGTCAATGTTGGTAGATACTCTGCCACCCAGCGCTTCCAAAATTTATCTGCATATTGCTGACAGCGTAACCAACATTCCTTTAACACAACGCCTTCATCATCATATAAAGCAAGAGGCTTAATGCCGTTTGAACTTCCTACAAGAAAATGATTGGGCGTTATTGCTTCTTCATTTTCGCTTTCCACTGGAACGTACGTAAGCGGCCTAGAGTTGATGATGTTTTCAACTTCTGCCAACATACTCTTTAAAGTCTCATCGTCTGGATATCTTTCTTGTTTAATTTCATAGATAACTGTTTTCACAGAACGCACTAAGCGCTCCCACGCACCGCCCATATGGGGTGCAGATGGCGGGTTAAAATTCCATTTGGTAGTCGAGTTCGTAAAATTACGAATCAATTCATTTTTGTCTACTTGTTTAATCGCTTCACGCAGTACACGATCAGCACCCACAAAGTTCGTGCCATTATCACTAAAATATTCTCTTGGTTGTCCTCGTCGAGCTGAGAAATTACGAATCGCCATAATGCAGGAGCTAGTGTTAAGACTATTAACGATTTCGATGTGGATAGCTCTAACTGTCAGGCAGGTAAATAAGGCACCATACCTTTTCTCCCTGTGCCGATTCACTATAACAAAAAGGGGGCCGAAAAAATCAAGACCCCTAAAGGTGAAAGGCAACTGAAACGTAGCAAGGCGTGCTCTAGGTAATCTAGCCATCTGTGGGAAAATTGGCGAAACTTTTTTGATCTTACACATTTGGCATTGTTTTATAAAAAGTTTGCACACAACTCTTAGTTTTGGAACGTAGTACCTTTGTCGAACTTCATTTACTAAAGTTTCGTGATTTATGTGGTGGTATAAATTGTGATAGTGTAAAATTAATAATTTAGTTATTTGAGAATATTTAGGCAAAATTGCTGGATGTTTAAACTCCTCAGGTATGTTTGCGTTGTCAATCCGTCCACCTACACGGAGCAAACCAGCGCTGTCAATAAAAGGCGATAATTTGTATAATACACTGGTTTTTGCTAAATGTTCACCCTTTTGAATGCAGCTCATCTCTGGGCTTGCTTTAATAAAACTGTTTCAGCCTTGCGTATTTCTTCTTGCGTTAGCTCTGTTTCGTTTTGATTTCTATTCCTTAACATATTACAGAAGCGTATGACGTATGCAGTTGCTCTCAAAAGTCTGCACCAGCGTGAAAAACGTTCTGTATTTATAAATGATTCAACATTTCGAATTACTAAATTGTGTTGTTTTAGCTCTACATCAGTTTGCAGCGAGTTTAAGCTTTTGATTTGCCAATCTTTCTCAGGCAGCTTAAGGAATTCTGGTCCATTAAACCAGCGACTAGAGCCTGATATATCCGGTTTTTTTTAACCATTTGGTTGCTTCATCGGCAACGTTATTTTTTCCAGCTATCCATAACCATTCATTTATCTCTGAAATGTCCAAAATCTCGCTTATTCGCACGGCAACAAACTGGTGATATTTACGGTGATCCGACCGAATCCAGCTCAAAACTGTCTGCGAGTCAGACCAAAATATTTTACGGTTAATGGTGATAGAGTGTGCTTGTAAGATAGCTTTCGCAAAACGTGTTCCTATTAGGGCTGCCATTAATTCTAATCTGGGAATGGAGGCTAGTTTCAGTGGCGCCACTCTAGTCTTAGAGCCGATTAACGACACGATGATCTTTTTACCATCAGAAATTCTAAAATACGATACCGCTGCGTAGCCATTTTCACTCGCGTCAACGAACGTGTGTAGCTCACAATTATTGTAATTTTTCAAAACTTGAAGGTAGCAGCGAGGTATAATGATTTTTTCAACATGTGGTAAAAAAGACAACCAGTTTTTCCATTTTTTTAGTTGTTGTTCTCGAATCGGCTCATCCCAGTCTACACCACTTCGCCAGATCTCCTGTAGAACTATTTTTAAATACATAAGGAAATTCCCAATGAGGCCCAGAGGATCATAAATACTCATTAAAATTTTTAGTACTTCGCGCTTTGTTGGCTCTTTTTTCCCTAGAAATATTTCATTATTTAGAATTGAGGACGAAATTTTAAAAGTGATATTATCTGCTGCCGGAACCCAAAATACACCAAGCACCTTTTCAGTCTCTAGCCCGTCACTAATATTTAAGCACATATCATTTCTTGACTTATTAGTATTCAGGTCTTGTAGCACATCATTACTATTTGAGCACCAATTTCTGATATTAAAGCCTGCTTGACTATGAATGTATTTGACCTCTCGAGCTAATTTACTAGCTTCTTCCTGACTGTCAGTAGAGATAAGAAAATCGTCGACGTAATGGTTATTTTTAATGGCTGCTGCTGCTTTAGGATATACGTTTTCATATTTAGCCGCGTTTAGGTTTTTTACGTACTGCGATATACACGGTGCACAAGTTGCTCCAAAAATCAAAACATTCATAACGTAGACGTCGGGTTTTTTATTTTCATCACAAGCCCGCCACAAGAAACGCTGTGCGGTGCGATCTTCTTCACGTATAAAAATTTGGTGAAACATCTGCTCTATGTCGCCGCATATGGCAACTCTTCGTTCGCGGAATTGAAAAAGAATAGATGGAAGCGATGCTAACATATCTGGTCCTTTTAACAGCATACAGTTTAGCGAAACACCCTTTGACTTGGCTGCTGCGTCCCATACTATTCTTGTTTTGTTAGGTTTATTTTTATTATAAACGGGAAAAATTGGTAAGTACCAAATATTTCGAGATATGTTGTCATCACTTTCACTTCTATTTATTTTTGTTATAACGAGTGATTTTTTTGCTATTATCTTTTTGGCAACACTAGTTTTGACAGCTCACGCACGTTTTGTATCTTGTGTCACTGTCAAACATCTTCAGTTTGGTCTATAATTTAATCATGAATCGTCTTACAAACGAACAACGCTTGCAAATTATTGAATTTTATTACCAAAATGCGTGCTCTGTTAAGAAAGTTTTTTATCGAAGAATTGTGTTCAGCGACGAGGCTCATTTCTGGTTGAATGGATACGTGAACAAGCAAAACTGCCGTATTTGGAGTGAAGAGCAGCCAGAAGCATTGCAAGAGCTACCAATGCATCCACAAAAAACAACCGTTTGGTGCGGATTATGGGCTGGCGGCATCATTGGGCCGTATTTCTTCAAAGATGATGCGAATCACAACGTTACTGTGAATGGTGAGCGCTACCGTGAGATGATAACAAACTTTTTTCTGCCCAAAATGGAAGAGCTTGACTTGCATGACATGTGGTTTCAACAAGACGGTGCCACATGCCACACAGCACGCGAAACAATGGACCAATTGAGAGGCGAGTTCGGTGAACAGTTTACTTCACGCTTGGGACCAGTCAATTGGCCGCCCAGATCGTGCGATTTAACGCCTCTAGACTATTTTTTGTGGGGCTATGTTAAGGCTAATGTCTATAGCGACAAGCCCGCTTCGATTGACGCACTGGAAGCCAACATTGCCAACATTATTCGTGAGATACCGGCCGAAATGTTGGAAAGAGTATGCCAAAATTGGACTAAGCGGATGGACCATTTGAGGCGCAGCCGCGGCCAACATTTGCATGAAATAATCTTCAAACATTAAATTATATCGACCCAACTATCGATCCAAATAAATATTTCATGCATTTTTCTGAATTTTATGTGTTTTTTTTTTTGTTTACTTTCCGATAGTTCTTATAAAATCACCCATTATATCCTTTCCTTAAATATTCATCAATAGTTTTTTCAAAAATATCACTTAATTGCTTATTAGATTTCACAGACCTTTCAAGACATGTTAGTCTTTTCATCGCCATATCAAAGCTTTGTGGCAATTGGACGTGGTCAAAACGCCATAGTAAGGCTGTCTCATAATGACCGTTGTCTATTTGCTTAGTATATTTTTCTAAATAATCAATCGCTCTCTGATCATCTTTCCCAACTAAATTTCTTGTACAGTTTATACCTGCCATCTCGAGCGAGTAAAACTTTTTTACTAAATCACTAAGATTGTTATCGTTAGAACGATCACACTCACAAATATGAAAGTTATATTCATAGTCGTTTGTTTGTTTTGCAACTGAATTACCACACAAAAGCCACCCTAGGCGTGTTCGAATAGCTATAGGCTCATTAGTTTTACCTTCTTTAATACGTATTGGTACGCAGAATTTCATATTATTTATACCTAGAAGCACAGTTGGGACTGCATCTTTATAATCACCTATTGGCAACCCTTTCAAATGTTGATAACGACTACATAAGTTTTTATAATTAATGCTTTGACTTGGCAAAGAGAGCTGTTTAACTGTACGCACTTGTAAATAGTGTTTTATTTTATTTGGGCCAGAAATGTTTAAATTTACTTTTTTAGAATTTTCCTCATTACGCCCTATGTTGCCAGTCCATTTTAAACATAAAGGCTCAGGTTCGCCTGTCAAGCATAAATCTTTGACTATGTTTTCATCTATAAGGCTGATTGATGACCCTTCATCAATAAATGCAAATGTCTCTACACGTCTATTGTTTTCACCATAAATAACTATGGGTATAATTTTAAACAGTATTTTGTCGCTATCGTTATCACTGTGTGCAGCATGTGTGTTGATGTTACTATTTTTATCTTCATTTGCATTTTCGCTTAATGTTTTTATTTCTTTACGATTGTCTACAGACTTATGTAAAAGTGTGTGGTGTTTACTTTTACATTCTTTATGCCCACACGAAATGTTACTATTACATACACCATAGTGGCGACGCAAGCAGAGCTTACAGAGATTATGTTTTCTAACTAGATCCCATCTCTCATTTCTATTAGCTGCTAGGAATTTTTTACATTTTTCAACAGTATAACAATGTTCGTAACATACCAGACAGTTTCTTTTATTATGTTCTTCATGTGTATTAACATAAGCATTTCTTGTTTTGTTTGAGAAAGGCTCTGTTGATATTCTTTTACCGCTGTTACTCTCAACATTTATACAGCTTGCTGATAAACCTACGTCATAAATCCAGTTTGCAAATTCTGTTAAATTTGCCCTTTTGTTATTCTTTATTAATTCTGTTTTGTATGCGCCCCAATTCAATTGAAAATATGATGGAAGTTTGACAATTAATTCTTGCAACAGTGAAGAATTATTAAGTTCATCTGTTAGACCGCAAGCTTTTATTGTTGTTTCTAAACCTTTAACTTCAACTGCAAATAAGGTAAGTGTATGTAATTTGTTGGCATTAATTGAAGGTAATAATTTTATTCTATTTTTTAGTGAGCTTAATATTTTTTCTGGCTGACCGTAAAGCAGTTTCAATGTTGACATGGCGGCAGGTACACAAGAGGGATGTATTATTATATGCTGTACAGATCGCAAAGCCTCCCCACGTAGTGCTTTTTGTAACCGGACCAGATTTTCTGCGTCAGTTAGGCCACATATTTTAGTGGACCAGTCGTAAGTCGAGCTGAATAGCGGCCACTCCTCAGGCATGCCGGTAAAGATTGGCAGTTCTTTGGGCACAGCTTGACGTGCGTTAATTTGTTGGTGTGTAATGTTGCTGTAGCTGCCCATATTTGGTGCTAATGTTGATGACGGTTGTGCAAAAAACGATGGCTCACTATTAAGAAAATTTAGCGGTGGTGGCAATTGTGTTGATTGATTTGTTGTGGCGTAATGGGATGGATTAAAACTTGGCCGTGATGTAAATTGCGGCGGCTGGTTAAACGTTAGACCACTGTGTGAGATATTTGGTGGCTGCGGCTCGCGGGCTTGTGTATTAGTTACTATATTTTTGTTCCGGTTTAAGTTGCTATCTACGTTTTGTGTTATTATATGTGCATAATTTTTTGGCACATTGTTAATAAATGTTGAATAATTTGTATTGTGTTTTTGTGAGTTATTTATAGGGTTTAGTTGCGTTGCTACAATTTTGTTTGTACTTACATGTGTGTATGGCATTGAGCCTGAAGTTTTTACTGCAGTATTTTGTGGACATGTGTAGTACGTTGTATCGTTGGAAAACGTTTGATAGTTTTGAAGAGTTGCAGTTGATGTTACTGGTTCCTCGGAAATATCGTGTTGTTCAGCTGCATCTGGTTGATTATAGAGCCATTCACGGACAGAAGTAATTTCTGAGTTGGTTTCACTTTCCTCTTCGTTTGCCTGTTCAAGAATTTGATATTTTTTACGAATGAATTCTCTTTCTAGTTTGGTTTCTTCATGTAATCGTTGCAGTTCCAGTGCGTGTTTTCTGGAACGTGTTGAGTTTGAAACGTTGCTGTGAACCGATTGAGTTTAAGCTGGTGGTTTTCGTTGTTGTATAGAATTTTTGCATTTTTGGCAAAGCCATGTTTCATGGGGTCGGTTCTTGTCGGCATCAACGCATTGCAAATGAAATACTGACTGACATAGGCTGCATGATATGATGTTTTCGTCGACAGTTTTATGGCAGATTTCACAAGTGTTTGATTTCGTGGTTAGCTTTTCTGTTTGGTCTTGAGTGGCTGTGGCGTTAGGTGGTTGACCCTGTAAAGAAGGTGAAGAATCCATTATAGGTATTGGGACTTACAGTATATCAGCCAGATGGATTTCTTCAGTAGTCCAACGATTAGTGGGCACCAAATCACGTAATACGTCACAAAAAGAATTTTAAATTTGTTAGCGGAGAAATTGGTCGCTGGCCCCTGGCATCTACTGTAGATTATAAACAAAGAGTTTATCGTTTTCAGTTTATATAAATTTCAATTAAACTTTATTTTTAATAAAATTATACAATTTAAAATTTTATTTTATTTGCTACGATTTTTTAACTCTTGTTAAAATTCTTTTTGGTGTAGCTACCAAGAGCTGGTAAGTATTTTTACTTACTGACTTGCCAAAAAGAAAAATATGGCGTTTTGAGCTTATCAAACCGCGTGATTTTTTTCGGACTACAAACCGGCTTTATATTACAAAATTATTTAGAAAAAATTCACTCAAATTAAGTTTACAAATATATATATGTATAAGTGTGACATTTACAAAAGTTGTGTTTAGCTAGCATAGGGCGTGAAGTTAACAATATTATTAGCAGTGGCGATAACAACGCCTATACAGACAAGAATTTGTCTTTTCAGTTATCACATGCTTTGGAATTTCCTTTCGCAATAAATATAATTTAATAGAAACATTTAAACAATTAAATAATACGGCCGTTAAATTCATAACGAAAACTTGGCATGGAGTTAGCATAAATGACGGAATTGAACTGGACTTTAGCGAGTTTTGATATAAAATTTTAGTTTAAAAATCACTGTGGATTGTAGCCGCGACTCATGACTATATTCTGTGATGATTTCCCATTTCAAAGCACATATATGAAAAGCTCAGCAAGCCTCGGTTCAATTTCGTCAGTCATGCTAACTTTATGCCAAGTTTTCGCTATGCATATGGCCCTACATATCTTTGAACTAGAAATTTTGAAGTAATGAGATTTGAAGCAACGTCTAAAAATGAGTTGTACTGGCTGAAAAAGATAGATATTTTTTTATTCATTTGAAAATTTCGTTCGTTAAGTTGTTGTAATTTTTCCTGTAATATTTTTTCTTGTAATATACTCACTTACATCTTGTAAACCCAATCGTACGGTACGTACTCAAGCTGTTAAATTTCCAAATAACTTTCTTAATTACTGTTTTCGTAAAATATGCAAACTTTTGTATATGTGTAGTTAATACGTAATAAAGTATTTTGTAATACATACATAATTTATTCAATTGAGAGTCGTTTTTAAATATCTAATGTGTAATTTACGCATCAGATACATACCTATTTGTTGAGATTACGTGTATTAGTTGTACAAAAAGTATATTACAAAATTGGTATTCTTAAACAAGGATTTTTAGGTTACATATATACAGTTCATTTCGCATTAATTTATGCAAATATAAATTTAGAATCATTTGAGCTCAAAAAATATAGATTTTCTAAAAATTTTTTTGCAATTTTTCTATTTGGTACTAAAAAATTGTATTCCAAATAAATATTGTATTAGTTTTATTTATTTACTATTAGTTTATTTGCTATAATCTATTTTTTCTTTTATTGATTTTAATATCTTATGATAAATAAGTATATTAATTTACATTAAAAGAAACATTTAAGAAAATAAAAAATAAAAGTTTTAGGCGCCGTGATATGAACCCGGCTCCCGAGAGAAAAACAACAATTGAGAAACCGCCTAGCGCTCTCAGCCAAACAGCCACATAGTTAAATGGGTTTAATTTAATATAAATACTTAACATCTGGCTTGCGGGGTGAGTCATACAATATCTCAACTAAATGTAATATGTAATAAAAGTAAGGAGTAAAGATAGTTATGTCAATAACTTATCATTTTAATGTTAATATTTTTAGTATTATATGTTTTTTAAAACCTCTTCTCTCCATAATTTATCAACTGCTGTATACATACATATGGATGTATGTATATTATATATAAAAATTTTTAAACACTAAAAAACGCTCAAGTGTAGCTTTGCATCCTATGCGAAATTTTTTGATAAATCCTAATAACATAATTCAAATGATTATACTGCGTATTTAAAGCAGAAAATTCCAAAAACCATACAATGTTAAATTTTTATTAAACTTAAAATTGATTTATTCAATATTTTTGTGGCTTACCGAGTTAATGCACTGTATGTATATTATTTTTCTAAAAGCAAAATTCACTAAACATGTGATTGTACTGTTTATTAAGTTAAAACAATAATTGATAATTTTATTGATAAGAATTTCTTTTATTTTGTGTAAAAACTGTAAATTTATTTGTTATGTTATTTATTATTAATTATCATTCTGTTTATTAAGTAGATTTCTATACAAAATTAGTTTTTGGCCTCGAAATTTTTGACGATTTAAGATAATTATTTTGATGTTTTTGACGATTTTTCGCTCGAAATTTGACGAATTTATCCCTATTTCATCTGGCAACTATCCCTGTGCCTCGTTTCTGTAATTTGTGAGAATTTCTTACATCGAGAAAAAATTAATTAGTTGCATTTTGCTTTTAGAAAAATAATATATGTACATACATACAGTGCAGTAACTCGGTAACATACAAAAAATATTGAATAAATGGCCTTTAAAGTTTAATCAAATATTAACATTGTATGATTTTTGGAATTTTCTACTTTATATACGCATCATAATTATTTGAATTATATTATTAGAACTTATCAAAAAAATTCGCTCGGTGCAAAGCTGTACTTGAGCGTTGTTTTTTTACATTTGTTATATTTGATATACATATATCCATACAGCGGTGGCCCATGGGTGGAACGAGTGGAGCGGTCGCACAAGGCGCCAGGTGTCAAGGGGCGCAAAAAATCTAAATACGAAAAGCAATTTCTACCGCATTTATATATTTTTATTATAAAAATGTATAAATATGAAAGATGAGCGTAGTTTTAGTAGACTGAAGCTAATAAAAACATACTTAATGCTAGGAACACAACTGGGACGAACAACGAATTTCGCCCAACGCGACGAATTCATCGATAAAAATTCGCTGTTTAAATTCGTCGTATGAAGCAAAATAGCGACGATTTAACACATTTATTCATTTATTTAACACGGAAATTTTATCAAAAACATCGCTTTTCATTTACTTTAATAAGCACTCACACATGCACACTATTTTATTTTCATGTACATGTGTTTTTTGACAGTTCATCTCATAAGATTGTTGTTATAAGAATTCTTATAACAACGCTCTCATAAAAATTTTTATAACATTGAGATAACAATAATTTGAAGTCTATACATAACATAATTCTCTCTGCGATTGAATTTGACAATCTTATCTTACATATTATGTTACGTGTAGACCTCAAGTAAGGAATAGAGAAAAATCTATTCAGAGTTCGCCGCGTATGACGAATTTCGCCCGACGCCGTTATTGTGTGTATTCTCGTATACACAAACATGTTTTATTTTTGACGACGAATATTCGCAACAAAAATTCGTCGTTCGTCTCTGTTGTGTTCCTAGCATAAGATCGACCCTAGCTCAGGAAAAAATGTCAGACCTGGAAATTTTATCAATTGAAAATGATAATGCTCAATCCATAAATAAAGATAATTTAATTGTAAAATTTGCCAAGAAAGATAACCTTTAATAGATTAATTTAAATCTATAACGACATACCGAACGTGGTATCTTTAATTAATTATTAAAATACCTACCTAGATATACATTTCTAGTGACTGATTGAAATTGGCGCCAAATACTAATTACGTTATATAGCATTGAGATCTTTCTTAAAGAAACAGGAGTGTAATAATTTGACTTAATTAATTTAATAGGAATCGATAAATAATATATATGTTCCTAAAATTATCGACTCTTTTCTGTAACTCAAGTCGATTAAAATCCCCTCGATTTGATAAAACTAATGCCGCTACTGGCAAAATCTTTTGTCTTTTTCAAACTTTGTATTTTTTAGGGCCATTATTACAACTTGGTAATAGTTAAAGGCAGGATTTTGTCGAAATGATAAACAGTTCATCATTATTACAAATTTACTTTAACCTACCAGGAAAGATGAATTTGCCTTTAACTTGTCGCTCACTTGCAACCAAAATTTTTGGTTTTTAATTTTAACACTGCTTTAACATTTAATTTATTTTGAACTGGAAAAAACTCAATTAAAAATATTGAGAAAAGTAAATGATACCTACTGTTAAAAAGTAGTCGCCAGCTTCAAAAATTCTTCCTTATTTTGCATATTAAAATAGGAAATTATTAAAACTAAAAACCGTTTTCAGAGTTTTAGCTGGCTGCCAACATTGACGATAGATATGTATGTCAATGAAAAGAAATAATAAGTCACACAAAATTATTCATCAAGCCAGATAAATACAATAATAAAATTTTAAATCAGCTTCAAAAACATATTTTTTTAAAAAAGAATATATCATATTTTTTCTGTTGACCAAAGGCCGCAGATATCAAATCTCGCTCCACCCTGGCCAAATGCTAGGGCCGGCGCTGCATTCATATGTATGTATGCAGCAGTTGATAAATTATGGAGAGAAGAGGTTTTAAAAAACATATAATACTAAAAATATTAACATTAATATGATAAGTTATTGGCATAACTATCCCTTTTACTCCTTACTTTTATTACATATTGTAGCAAAAGCTGCAAAATTCTTAATCAAAATTTAAAAGTTTTAAAATATTGTATTAACTAAATTATAATTCTTAAAAATCGTCAAATTTAAGGTAAAAATCGCTTAGTCGTTAAAATCCCATTTTTGAAACAGCATGAGAAATTGTTGTCAGTGTGACCGTTGAAAATATTCAAAAGGTGGCAGAAATACCACATTTTGAAGAAAAAAGTGCCACCAAAGAGATTTTTCAAACAAAGGGGAAAACATTTTTAAAAACGAATTAACTAAACCAAATTAGATTTAACTAAACCAAAGAGATTTTTCAAACAAAGGGGAAAACATTTTTAAAAACGAATTAACTAAACCAAATTATTGCATTTTTATGTATTTCGTAGGCATTAAAAATTTTTGGAACCAAGTTAACCAATTTTGATATTTTTTCTTAAAAAAAAGTTCAAATGATTTGTTGTGGTTAGCCAGAGTTGTGGAAAATACGTATTTTAAATAAATAAATTCCAAAATACAAATGGTTTTTATTTTTCTATTTCAAATAAAAATACAAAATAGTTTTTAAAAAAGTATTTGAGATAGAAAATACAAAATACATATTTTCAAAATACCTATTTTCAAAATACAGTTTCTTTTATGATTCTAATTTTCATTTAAATATTTGTTCAATTCAATATAAATATGTTGTGATCTCTAATTAATTTTTTAATTAATAATAGATTTTGCTATCATGCCGCTGTTAGCAACATTTCGCGAATTTATGTCATTTTCGTGTTTTTTGTCGAAAATTTGGCATTCCTTACAGTTTTAGCAACTTTTTATTAATATTATGGCTTTTTTAATATATTGCAAATTTTCGCCATTTCCGCGATGGAAGTGATTGTTCCAAGATTTTTGACTGTATTAAATTTTAGGAATTTTAAATCAATATTATACTTTGAAATCTTTCCAACTTTAGCAAGATTTAGCGAATTTTCGTAATTTTCTCGGTTTTTGTTTTTAGCGAACTTTATTGAGTTTTAGGGCTTCTTTCTAATTTTGCAATTTTTTTTTGCAAATATTCGGCACTTCCGAAATTGGCGTGATTTTGTTACATTAATTTTTCTTTATGCAGCTCGACCGATTTTTAATCAATTTCAGTACTTGATATCGATTTATGCTATATTTGCGGAATTTTAGTAATTTTTGCAAAATACTCAAAAAACTGTTCAAGAAGACAAAGCGCTATTGTTTACTGATACTTTACTATCACTTTTCAATTTGTTATTTTTCTTCGCACCACATAAAAAGAATTTTATATTTTACAAATGTAAAATATGTATTTTGAAATGTTTCAAATAAAATATAAAATACTCTTGAGGCAAAGTATTTCAAATAGAAAAGAATAATGGTATTTTGTATTTTCTATTTGTATTTTAAATAAAAGTATTTCAAATACTACACATCTCTGTGGTTAGCTTATCTATATGCCGACATATATTTGGTTGCTAATGTTATCTCATCAATAGATCTTGAAAAAACGGTTCCATATATTATTCTCCTCCAATGAAGGAACTATCAAATGCTAAGCCGATGAACCACATTTGAAAAGTTTTATCTTTCTAAAAATATCAGCAGTAACGAACTAAATCACAAATTACTTAAGGCGCTTTCACATTGTAATACAAGCTTTGAGATTTCTATAAGATCTTGTAAGACGAAAATCAAATCGAAATCAGTCTGACTATCAAAAAATTTTAAAGAAACTATTCTCATTACATATTGTTTCTACACTATTACATTCCAAATAAAACTTAGCATAAATAATTTGCAATCAAGCACATTTTTTCGTTCTTCTTTTTTCTTATTTATACCGACAAACAAATGCACAACTGTTTTCGTTAATCCCATGTTTGTTTGTGCAAAAGACAACCCTGATAAAATAAAAAATGTTATTGCATAGAAAATGTCCGAAAAATGACGAAAACCATAATAATGTCAAATTTCTTTACGTATTATTTTATAGAACATAAAAAATTGTTTTCACACTTAGATTTTTACTTAAGATTGGAGTTTTTGACAAGTATTAATACTAAATCGAATTTCTAAAGGCCGCTTTAAAATCACTGCCACGTAATTTGTAATATGAGGGGTGTAGAAGCAAACACTGCTATCTCCACATTTTTAATAAATGTGTCTGACAATGCCATCTCGTTGCCTTTGATGAATGATTGTGACCAGTGAACACAAAAATTCAAAATATGTTTTCATCCATTCTCTTGAACAGAAAAACGAACAGTTATTAGATATGTGTATCATTACAGGTAGAGGTTTTCGCTATTTGCTAAGAAACTATATATTGGATCCAATAGGTGTGTTTCCTTTTATATAAAATAAATATTTTGCAAATCAGTCGATAAATGGCGGTGGTCTGAAGGAACACCAATAAAAAATACAAACGAGTTGATAACCTTCTACTTTTAATGACGTGGACTAAAGAGAACACTGTCCAACAAAATCTAAATTTTAAAAGTAACAGGCTTCTAGCGAATAACTGTTGTAAAAGATATCAAAAAATAGATATGTGTCGGTGTTTTTAAAATTTACGCCTGTTCTTTATTTAAGGGGTATGTAAGATCGTCCCCTTCCTTTTGAAAATTGTTATAGTGAATAGGAGTAGGAAATCTTGTAAGCTCTACATTTTGGGAACATTTTAACTATATAACTAACTCTTCGACTTAAACGGCGCACAGTGGCTGAAAATCGTTTTTCATTGGCCAAATTCTGTAACTTTTGAACCGATCAAAATATTGAATTAATTTTTATTTTAATGGATAGATATTTAGTTCAGCTTGACTCAGTTTTAATTACATTAAAATTGATTGAGGACTTTTTAAGGAATTCTAGGTCAAAGTTGAACTTTTGAATTTTTTTAACTTTTAGAGTGAAATATGGGTTTATTATTTTTTTATTTATTAAAAAATTTAATATATGGAAATTAATAATAATTATAAATATTTTTTGTTATAATGAAATTTTTTTAATGTTACACTAAAAAAAATTTTTACACTAAAAAAAATGGTAAAATCAACTGGAGATTTTGCTATTATTACAGAAAAATTTTTTTGCTGTCTAATTTGCAAATTTGTTTACAATCAAAGAATAGTTACACTTAAAAAAAACGTTAATAATATTATCTAAAAATATTGCTATTACTACAGAAAAATTTATTATTTTTTGCTGTCAAATTTGATCATTTTAAAAAACATATTAAAAATAAAAACTGCAATAAATTTTAATAGCATTTGTAACAATGGTAGGTTCTGTTTATTATTATTTTTTACTAATACTATGTTTTTCGTACTTAAATAACAATGAAAGGCAATTATAATTATTATTCATTTGACTCAAATATTGATTGCAAATATTCCATATTTTGTTCCGTGCTATTTCTGTTCTTTAGTAGTTTTTTGGCTTCTTCATCTAAATCCCGATGTTCCACTTTCCATTGATTTCGAATACTGGAGATGAACGGATCTGACGTTGCCAATAATATATTAAATAGATCTTCATTTGTTGAATTTCTTGAAATTTTTCTAGTATTGTGCTCTCTATAAAATCTGTAATCCTTGTTCCTTTTTTCCTGAGCCTCCTCTGATAGATCTCCAAGTGGCACCAAATGATATTTAATGACATCTTCTCCATGATAAAGGATTTTGTGAACTGTTGCAGACATATTTCTCCATGGGTAGTTGGTTGTATATATTTTTGCAGTTTCCTTAGCATAATCTCCAAATTTTCTAGAGTCAATTTCTTCATTGCACGCAAGTACTTCTAGGATTATTTTAAATCTGAAAATAAGGTTTAAATTCTCTCCTGTTATTTCAGATGCTGTTTCTGGATCTGAAAAGAATCTTCTTGCGGTATTGCCATCATTTGTATTGCCTGACCCTTGTTTTGGCTGATCTATAATCAATCCTAATTTGCGATATTCATCTTGAACATGTTTCTTTTTTGAACTTCTTAACTCTTTGATGGTTTCGTTGTTTCTTATTGATCCTGAAGACCCGAAATCCAAATCATAACTGATTTTTAGTATGTGTTCCATAAGTCGTATTCTTGCATTTATTGGTGATAATCCAAATTCATATGCATCGGTATTATCTAATGATTTTGTCGGGACTTGGTTTAATTGGGTTGATGTTGCTTGGCATATAATGCAGCTAGATGCAGCCTTCGTGCTAGTCAAAGCCTGACCTACTTTTCCATCTATCATTGTCAGCACTAATTGGTAGCTTACTTCAATTTGCTGCCCATCTAACTGTAATTGTAATGGCTGTAGTGTTGCAATTTGGGTCTTGATATCACTAACTTCTTTGTTAATGGCATCATGAGTTTCTTTTTTGAATTCAAATTTGATTGGCCTGCAGTATTTCGTAGAAGATGGAGTCTCATTTTTCCAAATATCCATTGTTTGCGTTGTAGTAGTCGAAGGCTCTGAATCTTCCAAAATCTTTTTCAATCGCAATGGTACAAATGATACCATGAACATATCTGAGTCCGATATATTTTCACATACAGCTTGTTTGTATTGCTTTTGTCCCGAAGAACCATCACATCCCCATTTACAAAAAAGAATTAACTTTGTGTTTCCATATTTCTATAACTCATTTCCTGTTATTGATTGTAGCAAGCGTTCGGCTGTGTGATCAAGTAGAGATTGTAGTTGTACCTCTGCCGAAATTGGTGTGATTGTAATAGTGTCCTTTGATGGCAAACAGTCCATTTTAGCAGCGGTTATGTGATGATATGCTGGATACATATTTTAACCTTTTTCAATCGCACGCAGTCTGAGCTTAATATATTGCTGTTTTGTTAATTTCAAATCCAGAAATAATGCTAATGCCTCCTCATTTGTGTACTGTATTGCATCACTCGGAGTTGGTATACTTTTAAGAATCCGTTTTGTTCTCACTGGACTAGCTTTAAAAACTTTTTCAATGATATCCACTTTTGTTAATTGGTTCTGTGATCGTAATTGATGTAGGAAAGATCCTTTTATATTTGTACAACCAATTGCATCGTTAATATCTTTAAGTTTCCGCCTCTTAGATCTATCGCTGCAGTTGCCCATTAATGATTTGCGTGGTCTTCCAGCCTTTTCTTGCTTTGCTGTTTCTGCAGCGACAGTAAGTTTGCCTTCTAACCAGTTTGCAATTTTTATATAAAAGTTTTGTTTACTGTACCTAACTTCTTTGTAGCGTTTTTTTAGTGCTTTGGCGAAATTAGATAATTGCTCTTGCATTTCGGTGCTACACGAATTTAAGTTTAATTTTAACGTAGCTAAGAACATCTTCCTGGTTTTTGTTTCTAAAATACTCTTCGGCCAGTTCTTTATAACTGAAGCTCTCCATATTTTCTTGAATATTTTTATTTGTGTCTGTTATGTTTTATCCGTACCCTTAAAGGATTAACTTATTACTGAGTAATCCCTTATCGAATCCGTAGTTTTATACATTTTTAGATACATGTTATTCACACATTGATCTTTAATTTCATAGCAGGTAGTGCTTAAATTGAACAAAACTGCACATGTTATCCAGACCTTAATATCAGGTAAAACTGATTAGTATCTCGTTATAAAATTGTTTATGACTTTGGTTGACCCTAACATTTGATAACAGGTAAATTTACAAAGAGATCATATGTTTACTGTAGAACCTATTGTGATAATTTTATGACTTATTTTTTGCTGATCAAAACAAAGCCATTAAACCCTTTCGCAGGTATTATATTTAATTTTTTTAGTTTTACGTAGTCTAAAGTAAAAAAAAACATAAACTTTTAGGCAAAAAAGTGAAAATTGAATACACCATTGTATACGAGTACTTATAGGGCTGTTTAAATTAATTTCAATTTTTTTTAGAGTAATTTCATTAAAATGAAAAAAGTGTTCTACCCACGGCTCGTCACGGGTGCAAAAGTATATATAGCGTTAAAGAGGACACTTTCTCCTGGTGGTATACGTTTCTTGTTCCCTTTTGTTCCCTAGAAGTTCTATTCCACTAAAATTTAAATTTGAGAAAAATATAGTAGTTTCATAAATATTTCATAACGCCCTTAATATTAAACGCTAGAGCTGTGACCACTTACAACAACTAAAGACTATAATCCTACCAACATTATAAAAAAGACCGCAGGCCATTATCGATGATAGCTTGCGAGTAGTAAACATTTATTTTTGATAAAAAACAAAAGAAAAACACCTTTTCCTGAAATTAAAAAAAACAGTTGCGTTTGAAAGCATACCTTAATCTGGATATATTAGCTATAAAAAGGCGTAAAAATTTTAAAATCGGCGACAAAAAAAATTTGACTTTTGGCCAATGAAAAACGATTTTCAGCCACTGTGCGGCGATGCAGCGCACATTGGGAAAAAGGCCAATCTAGCAGCGGAAAAATATCTTCCAAACTGATAGTCTGATCCACAAAAAACGTGTGCATAAATTATAGGAAAGGCTGTAGGCTATACAGTTTGTAAAAAATTGGGCAGCTATTTTTAACACAGTGGAAGCTATATGTTGCTATATATGACCAATTTTAAAAATTCAAAACTCATAAAAAAATCCAAAGTGCATAAAATTTCAAAATGCATTAAAAATTTATCTTGAAATTGAAGACGACTACTTTATGGTATTTTAATTTAATAACAAGTGGTTTCGGAAGCAAATCACAACAAAATCATATAGAAATACAGAAGTAGGAAATTTTTTAAAATGTGTATATTTAGGAGAACCGATATAAAGGTCGCATACGCAAGTCTCCGCAGCTAATTTTTGGAACAATCTTACTCCATAATATCTATATTAAGATTCCACAAAAATTTTAGGTATACTATTTTGTATCTCTTTGAAGATTTGGAAAAGTTTTCAAAACAAGATTATTCTGTATTTACAATTCTATTCCTTAACTGAAATAGCAAATATATAGAGTAAAGCCGTTTAAAATAGCTGATATAACACTCTATGAAAAAAAGTTACTTTGTCCGAAATACACTGATTTGTCCGCTTTCATGCTGCGTTTAATTTTTCTTAATTAATTTTTTTTTGCTTTTCTGCCACAATATTGGCTTTTTTCCCTCTGTGCAGCAGCTGAAATGTCTAAAAAGTATATTTATTATAAAATTCTACTATGTGTAAGACTTGAAACACACCAAAGCTCGAAACTCAACTTAAACGCCAGAAATCATATAAAACTTAACATGTGATTCGGTGTTAATTTCGAATTTATTTACAATTTGCACTAAAACATCCTACAAAACCGGATTTTATAAAGCTTATAAATAAGTCAAAATACAAAAGAAAGCTGTAGATATACGACTATACATTTTTTAGTATTATCGTACTATAGAAAACATAAAATACCACTTCACTAAAATTTCGAAAAGAAGCATAATATATCAAAAAGTGGCACATTTACAATAGCCCAATTCACAATCTTGTGCAAATGGTCTTGCATCGTTGTATTTGCAAAATGGTATAGTATATTGATACTAACCACTAACAATTGATAAGTGGTGACTATCAATATGCTATACCAATTTGCAAATGCTACTATGCCAGACCATTTGCACAAAATTGTGAATTCGGCTTATGTTTTCTTTTCTACAAAAAAATTGCGTTGTTTGCACTTTTCACTGAAAATCTGCAACATAATAATTTTTCGAGGAAGTGAAGTTCTTAAAAACTTTTGTATCATCCCTTGCAAAGGTGAATTTTTGCTTTAAAGGAATGCTAAATTGCGATTTTTTTAATAAAAAGTAAAAAAATACTTATTTTAGAAAAGGAAACGCTATTATATAATTTAAAAAAGTGGCAAGCCAGTGGCAAATGCCCACTTTATTCGCACAACGGTCACACTGTTTATTGTTGTTTATAAACAAATTTTGACACGCCGAGCTTCTAAAAAAGTAGTCAGCTGTTTTTTGACACCACCTTGTAAAGTTAATTCGCCTTGGTTGAGATATTGTATGACTCACCCTGCTAGCCAGCTGTTAAGTATTTATATTAAATTTCTCAACTGTTGTTTTTCTCTCGGGAGCCGGGCTCATATCACGGCGCCTGAAACTTTTATTTTTTTAAATGTTTCTTTAATGTTAATTAATATACTTATTTATCATAAGATATTAAAATCAATAACAGAAAAAATAGATTATAGCAAATAAATTAATAGTAAATAAATAAAATCAATACAATATTTATTTGCGATACAATTTTTTAGTTTCAAATAGAAAAAATGCAAATTTTTTTTTTTAGAAAATCTATATTTTTTGAGCTCAAATGATTCTAAATTTATATTTGCATAAATTAATGCGAAATGAACTATATATATGTAACCTAAAAATTCTTGTTTAAGATTACCAATTTTGTAATCTACTTTTTGACCAACTAATACACGTAATCTCAACAAATAGGTATGTATCTGATGCGTAAATTACACATTAGATATTAAAAAAAGCTCTCAACTGAACAAATTATGTATGTATTACAAAGTACTTTATTACGTAATAGTTACATATATACAAAAGTTTGCATATTTTACGAAAACAGTAATTAAGAAAGTTATTTGGAAATTATTGCATAGATATTTTGTGTATAATTACAAGTATGTACATGTATCTGTGCGCACAAAGAAAAACGCCTAAACTCGATTTAGGCAAGTGGTCAAAAGAGAATTTTAAAGTCGCTATGTAAAATCAGGGAAATTAGATTAAGCTAATGCTATCAATTTTATACTATATTAATTTGTAATTTAATTTATAATGAAACAACAGTTAAGTTAAGAGAAATGAACAAAATTATAATGATAAATACACTTTATCCTAACTCGAATTAATTTTTATACCTTGTGACCACAGATATATCTTTTATATTACTTTGTGAAGGGTATATAAGATTCGGCACAGCCGAATATAGCACTCTAACTTGTTCATTATTACTCTATTTTATTTCCACTGTGTTGTTGCAGTAACCTTAGTTATAGATATCCTATGAAAATTTCAGGTCTCTAACTATTACGGTTCACGAGTTAGAAGCTTGTGACTGATGGTCATCGCATCGAAAAGTAATGCATAATAATAATAATAATAATGTATGAAAAACTAATTGCAACAATACAAAAAGGGTAAATTACAACAAACACATGACGTACAGAAAATCTGCGAACAAATAATGTATTAGCACAAAACAAAAGAACATACACTGTTTCACAAATAAGCTCGTTGGTGGACGAGTAAGTGGTCAGACTAGCGTGCGAAAGGTTATGTGTTCGATACCAGTTCTTTTTACAACATTTTTAAAATATATATGATATACATAGTATATATATATATATATATATATATATATATATATATATATATATATATATATATATATATATATATATATATATATATATATATATATATATATATATATATATATATATTTTTTTTTTTTTATTTTGTCCATATCTCATCCATTTATGCACCGATTTCGATGATTCTTTACAATAAGCTTCTCAGAGCTGAATTTGACAGATAAATTGAGTGTAGAGTAGTGCCAGACGTATTGGGTCATAGAAATTCACAAGCACATGAAAATCGGAACAAAGTAGCTTTTTGGATATATCTCTTTTATATATGAACCGATTTTCCTGAATTTCACATGCAAAACTTTTCAGGAAAAGCCAGTCACGCGACTTCAACATTTAGTACCATAAGTCTTCTAGGACCTCTGAATTATACCTTTACACATCGGTCAGAAAAAACGGACAGACGGACGGACGGTGACCGCTAAATCGACTTAGATTTTTATAAGAATCACGAATATATATACTTTATGGAGTCGCAAGGGATTACTGTAGAAATTACAAACCTACCCAGACAGAAATTGCCAACCGTACAAAAAATATAGCACTGGCAAATAGTTTTTATAGAAAAATTAGTACTATTTGCCAACGTTAAAATTTTCAACCCGTAAATTGTTTTGCTAACGTTTTAATGAACGATTTTTTTTTGTTTAATCTGTTGTTTATTTCAATTTAAATAATTACTTACGTAAAAGAATGATAAAAATGGATATATTTTGAAGTTGGGTAAGAATACACTTAACATCTACCATACCTATGTTTATTTTAATATAATTCAGGTCTAAATTGTCGCCGCTTATTTTTACCGATTATAATTACCAAATCGGTCAAAGGGAACTAGGTCTGGCGAAAATGGGTTTAATTTGTATACAGAAAAATGCTGATATAACCATAATATTCCCATTACTTAAGCCCGTTTCACACTATAATATAAGTCTTAAGACTTATTGGATTTTGTTAGTGAGAAATCAAATGAAAAAAGTTGATTTAAAAAAAATCTAACGTAACATTACATTCTGTTTCTAGACTATCACACTTCAAATAATATGAAAAACATGAGTAGAAACAACCCGATTCAGACCTTTCAGTAGCATTGGCTGCATATTTTCATGTAGGCGGCGCCGGTACCGACGCTTGACAATTTTCGGCGACTCAAATTTTCGATAAATTTTTATAAAAAATCACCAGAAAAATACGATCGAAAAGTACTAACACTTTTAGACCTGAACAAAATACATTTGCTTTTGTAAAAATGCAACACTGATAGGATGAAAAATCTTTTCGTTTAAAAAAATTTCTAAAAATGAGTTATGGGATGTCAAATTTCTTTCGGTATTATTTGAGATTTTCATGACATTGTTTTCACACTATCATACATTTGCATATTACTTGAGTTTTTGACAAGTCTTATTACTCTGTATTATAGTGTGAAACGGGCTTTAGTAAACATGCATTATGTGGGGGAATGGAAGTAAATTTATACTCTATCCCCCATATTCATAAACGATTAGTAAAGTCAATCTATGCATTAAAACCGGTTTTCCATACAAAATTTGTACATTAAACCAACATTAACGTTAATAAATTTTTATGAATATGCCCCATATTGTTGTTTACATGAGGAGCTGCAGAATAAAACGTTATTTTCTTAAATTATAACAAAACAAAACTTATACTTCTGCTGTTCATATAATATTTCCAAGTGTATATGTCATACTTGTAATAAGACTATAAACTAACAGAATATTATATTCAAGCATGTTCTGTGTTTTATCTGGAATTAAAATGTGCGTAACTATCAAAGCATTGTTGTTGTAAATTATTATTTATAACAACAATGCTTTAATAATTCCATAAATTTTAATTCCACATGAAATACAGAACATACCCGATTATTTTTAGTTGTTGGTAATTTGGGAAAACACTGTAATTTTGGAGTTCGAAGTAATAGGAAAAGGTTGTACTAAACAAAAAAATGATATTGGGACAGTACCTTAATTTTGATTTTAACAGTATTTACCCAACGATATAAAAACAATCGGGCGACCCCAGCATGAGGTTATCATTTGTATGTTGGCAAAACACTTCAAAAGTATAACTTGTAATTGATATGATTATTTCGAACGTATTTGCTTTGTGAATCTAAATTGATTATTAGGCTAAGGTTCGTAACGTTATATTCAGAAAGAATTGGGTATGATTAATATTCCAAGGAACAATGGAAAAATTAACATCAACTTAATTTTTCAACGTACACAGCAGAACAGAGTAGCGCCACTTTCGGAAGCCGCTACATATACTTGTAATATTTTGCCAACGCTTCTAACACCTTAGGAAATGATTTGCCAACGCTGGACCGATTGTATTTTTCTGCCTGGGTATATATACCCTTACCATTTGTTGCGAAACTTTCTCTTAGCTATGCCTGTGGTGCCCCGAACTAGCTCATTTGCTCTCTCATTAAACGGGAGGTTCCTTAACCCTTCACGACGACTCAGTTTCGACCAGCAAAAAAAATACCTGATAATAATTTTGAAACTAAAAAATAATATTAAAAAAAATGTTAACAAAAATTACGACCACCTCACACATCTAGAAAATATCTCATCAACAAATTGCTTTTCCTTTCTATGTCATGTCGCCCATCTCGAACTCAGGTACCTGAAATCCATGAAAATTACTAACACAAGAACATTTCGTTCTTTCAACACATAATTTATTTAAAACAATTAGTTACATAAACTTAAACTAAAGTGGCTCGATATATATATATATATATATATATATATATATATATATATATATATATATATATATATATATATATATATATATATATATATATATATATATATATATATATATATATATATATATATATATATATATATATATATATATATATATATATATATATATATATATATATATATATATATATATATATATATATATATATATATATATATATATATATATATATATATATATATATATATATATATATATATATATATATATATATATATATATATATATATATATATATATATATATATATATATATATATATATATATATATATATATATATATATATATATATATATATATATATATATATATATATATATATATATATATATATATATATATATATATATATATATATATATATATATATATATATATATATATATATATCGAGCCACTTTAGTTTAAGTTTATGTAACTAATTGCTTAAAATAAATTATGTGTTGAAAGAACGAAATGTTTTTGTGTTGGTAATTTTCATGGATTTCAGGTACCTGAGTTCGAGATGGGCGACATGACATAGAAAGGAAAAGTAATTTGTTGATGAGATATTTTCTAGATGGGGTAATTTATAAGTGTTTGAGAATAAATGGCATATGTAGGGTAAGGGCGACAGCAGAACTGGGTATGACATCTGTCCCAGTTTCATATATGTATGGATGTTCTCTAATAGTGTACTGTGAGGTGGTCGTAATTTTTGTTAACATTTTTTTTAATATTATTTTTTAGTTTCAAAATTATTATCAGGTATTTTTTTTGCTGGTCGAAACTGAGTCGTGGTGAAGGGTTAAGGAACCTCCCGTTTAATGAGAGAGCAAATGAGCTAGTTCGGGGCACCACAGGCATAGCTAAGAGAAAGTTTCGCAACAAATGGTAAGGGTATATATACCCAGGCAGAAAAATACAATCGGTCCAGCGTTGGCAAATCATTTCCTAAGGTGTTAGAAGCGTTGGCAAAATATTACAAGTATATGTAGCGGCTTCCGAAAGTGGCGCTACTCTGTTCTGCTGTGTACGTTGAAAAATTAAGTTGATGTTAATTTTTCCATTGTTCCTTGGAATATTAATCATACCCAATTCTTTCTGAATATAACGTTACGAACCTTAGCCTAATAATCAATTTAGATTCACAAAGCAAATACGTTCGCAATAATCATATTATTTACAAGTTATACTTTTGAAGTGTTTTGCCAACATACAAATGATAACCTCATGCTGGGGTCGCCCGATTGTTTTTATATCGTTGGGTAAATACTGTTAAAACCAAAATTAAGGTACTGTCCCAATATCATTTTTTTGTTTAGTACAACCTTTTCCTATTACTTCGAACTCCAAAATTACAGTGTTTTCCCAAATTACCAACAACTAAAAATAATCGGGTATGTTCTGTATTTCATGTGGAATTAAAATTTATGGAATTATTAAAGCATTGTTGTTATAAATAATAATTTACAACAACAATGCTTTGATAGTTACGCACATTTTAATTCCACATGAAATGCAGAACATGCTTGAATATAATATTCTGTTAGTTTATAGTCTTATTACAAGTATGACATATACACTTGGAAATATTATATGAACAGCAGAATTATAAGTTTTGTTTTGTTATAATTTAAGAAAATAACGTTTTATTCTGCAGCTCCTCATGTAAACAACAATGTGGGGCATATTCATAAAAATTTATTAACGTTAATGTTGGTTTAATGTAAAAATTTTGTATGGAAACCCGGTGTTAATGCATAGATTAACTTTACTAATCGTTTATGAATGTGGGGGATAGAGTATAAATTTACTTCCATTCCCCCACATAATACATGTTTACTAAAGCCCGTTTCACACTATAATACAGAGTAATAAGACTTGTCAAAAACTCAAGTAATATGCAAATGTATGATAGTGAAAACAATGTCATGAAAATCTCATATAATACCGAAAGAAATTTGACATCCCATAACTCATTTTTAGAAATTTTTTTAAACGAAAAGATTTTTCATCCTATCAGTGTTGCATTTTTACAAAAGCAAATGTATTTTGTTCAGGTCTAAAAGTGTTAGTACTTTTCGTTCGTATTTTTCTGGTGATTTTTTATAAAAATTTATCGAAAATTTGAGTCGCCGAAAATTGTCAAGCGTCGGTACCGGCGCCGCCTACATGAAAATATTCAGCCAATGCTACTGAAAGGTCTGAATCGGGTTGTTTCTACTCATGTTTTTCATATTATTTGAAGTGTGATAGTCTAGAAACAGAATGTAATGTTACGTAAGATTTTTTTTGAAATCAACTTTTTTCATTTGATTTCTCACTAACAAAATCCAATAAGTCTTAAGACTTATATTATAGTGTGTAATGGGAATATTATGGTTATATCAGCATTTTTCTGTATACAAATTAAACCCATTTTCGCCAGACCTAGTTCCCTTTGACCGATTTGGTAATTATAATCGGTAAAAATAAGCGACGACAATTTAGACCTGAATTATATTAAAATAAACATAGGTATGGTAGATGTTAAGTGTATTCTTACCCAACTTCAAAATATATCCATTTTTATCATTCTTTTACGTAAGTAATTATTTAAATTGAAATAAACAACAGATTAAACAAAAAAAATCGTTCATTAAAACGTTAGCAAAACAATTTACGGGTTGAAAATTTTTACGTTGGCAAATAGTACTAATTTTTCTATAAAAACTGTTTTGCCAGTGCTATATTTTTTGTACGGTTGGCAATTTCTGTCTGGGTAGGTTTGTAATTTCTACAGTAATCCCTTGCTACTCCATAAAGAATATATATGTTCGTGATTCTTATAAAAATCTAAGTCGATTTAGCGGTCACCGTCTGTCCGTCTGTCCGTTTTTTCTGACCGATGTGTAAAGGTATAATTCAGAGGTCCTAGAAGACTTATGGTACTAAATGTTGAAGTCGCGTGACTGGCTTTTCCTGAAAAGTTTTGCATGTGAAATTCAGGAAAATCGGTTCATATATAAAAGAGATATATCCAAAAAGCTACTTTGTTCCGATTTTCATGTGCTTGTGAATTTCTATGACCCAATACGTCTGGCACTACTCTACACTCAATTTATCTGTCAAATTCAGCTCTGAGAAGCTTGTTGTAAAGAATCATCGAAATCGGTGCATAAATGGATGAGATATGGACAAAAAAAAAAAAAAAAAAAAAAAATATATATATATATATATATATATATATATATATATATATATATATATATATATATATATATATATATATATATATATATATATATATATATATATATATATATATATATATATATATATATATATATATATATATATATATATATATATATATATATATATATATATATATATATATATATATACTATGCATATCATATATATTTTAAAAATGTTGTAAAAAGAACTGGTATCGAACACATAACCTTTCGCACGCTAGTCTGACCACTTACTCGTCCACCAACGAGCTTATTTGTGAAACAGTGTATGTTCTTTTGTTTTGTGTTAATACATTATTTGTTCGCAGATTTTCTGTACGTCATGTGTTTGTTGTAATTTACCTTTTTGTATTGTTGCAATTAGTTTTTCATACATTATTATTATTATGCATTACTTTTCGATGCGATGACCATCAGTCACAAGCTTCTAACTCGTGAAACGTAATAGTTAGAGACCTGAAATTTTCATAGGATATCTATAACTAAGGTTACTGCAACAACACAGTGGAAATAAAATAGAGTAATAATGAACAAGTAAGAGTGCTATATTCGGCTGTGCCGAATCTTATATACCCTTCACAAAGTAATATAAAAGATATATCTGTGGTCACAAGGTATAAAAATTAATTCGAGTTAGGATAAAGTGTATTTATCATTATAATTTTGTTCATTTCTCTTAACTTAACTGTTGTTTCATTATAAATTAAATTACAAATTAATATAGTATAAAATTGATAGCATTAGCTTAATCTAATTTCCCTGATTTTACATAGCGACTTTAAAATTCTCTTTTGACCACTTGCCTAAATCGAGTTAATCGTTATTCCTTGTGGGCACAGATACATGTACATACTTGTAATTATACACAAAATATCTATGCAATAATTTCCAAATAACTTTCTTAATTACTGTTTTCGTAAAATATGCAAACTTTTGTATATATGTAACTAGTACGTAATAAAGTATTTTGTAATACATACATAATTTGTTCAGTTGAGAGCTTTTTTTAATATCTAATGTGTAATTTACGCATCAGATACATACCTATTTGTTGAGATTACATGTATTAGTTGGTCAAAAAGTATATTACAAAATTGGTAATCTTAAACAAGAATTTGTAGGTTACATATATATAGTTCATTTCGCATTAATTTATGCAAATATAAATTTAGAATCATTTGAGCTCAAAAAATATAGATTTTCTAAAAAAAAAATTTGCATTTTTTCTATTTGAAACTAAAAAATTGTATCGCAAATAAATATTGTATTGATTTTATTTATTTACTATTAATTTATTTGCTATAATCTATTTTTTCTGTTATTGATTTTAATATCTTATGATAAATAAGTATATTAATTAACATTAAAGAAACATTTAAAAAAATAAAAGTTTCAGGCGCCGTGATATGAACCCGGCTCCCGAGAGAAAAACAACAGTTGAGAAATTTAATATAAATACTTAACAGCTGGCTAGCAGGGTGAGTCATACAATATCTCAACCAAGGCGAATTAACTTTACAAGGTGGTGTCAAAAAACAGCTGACTACTTTTTTAGAAGCTCGGCGTGTCAAAATTTGTTTATAAACAACAATAAACAGTGTGACCGTTGTGCGAATAAAGTGGGCATTTGCCACTGGCTTGCCACTTTTTTAAATTATATAATAGCGTTTCCTTTTCTAAAATAAGTATTTTTTACTTTTTATTACAAAAATCGCAATTTAGCATTCCTTTAAAGCAAAAATTCACCTTTGCAAGGGATGATACAAAAGTTTTTAAGAACTTCACTTCCTCGAAAAATTATTATGTTGCAGATTTTCAGTGAAAAGTGCAAACAACGCAATTTTTTTGTAGAAAAGAAAACATAAGCCGAATTCACAATTTTGTGCAAATGGTCTGGCATAGTAGCATTTGCAAATTGGTATAGCATATTGATAGTCACCACTTATCAATTGTTAGTGGTTAGTATCAATATACTATACCATTTTGCAAATACAACGATGCAAGACCATTTGCACAAGATTGTGAATTGGGCTATTGTAAATGTGCCACTTTTTGATATATTATGCTTCTTTTCGAAATTTTAGTGAAGTGGTATTTTATGTTTTCTATAGTACGATAATACTAAAAAATGTATAGTCGTATATCTACAGCTTTCTTTTGTATTTTGACTTATTTATAAGCTTTATAAAATCCGGTTTTGTAGGATGTTTTAGTGCAAATTGTAAATAAATTCGAAATTAACACCGAATCACATGTTAAGTTTTATATGATTTCTGGCGTTTAAGTTGAGTTTCGAGCTTTGGTGTGTTTCAAGTCTTACACATAGTAGAATTTTATAATAAATATACTTTTTAGACATTTCAGCTGCTGCACAGAGGGAAAAAAGCCAATATTGTGGCAGAAAAGCAAAAAAAAATTAATTAAGAAAAATTAAACGCAGCATGAAAGCGGACAAATCAGTGTATTTCGGACAAAGTAACTTTTTTTCATAGAGTGTTATATCAGCTATTTTAAACGGCTTTACTCTATATATTTGCTATTTCAGTTAAGGAATAGAATTGTAAATACAGAATAATCTTGTTTTGAAAACTTTTCCAAATCTTCAAAGAGATACAAAATAGTATACCTAAAATTTTTGTGGAATCTTAATATAGATATTATGGAGTAAGATTGTTCCAAAAATTAGCTGCGGAGACTTGCGTATGCGACCTTTATATCGGGTTTCCTACACAGAAAAAAATAGACAAGAATTATATTCAATAAAACCATGTTATTAAAAATATATGAATTTCAATAACATTTATCTTTAACATAATAAAATGTTTCGTTGTAAGTATTTCTTTTCCATGCCGGTTATTTCTTTTCTTTTTATACATAAGTACTTAAAACAAGTTGTATCCCATAAAAAAATAAATCGGATATGGCTCAGCTAGAGAGTGTATGCTTTACGTCCGGAAAGCCCGGGTTCGTATTCCAGCCATGTCAACATTTTTTTAATTTATATATATATTTTTATTTTGAAATAATTTTGTTATCAATATAGGGGAATTCTTTATCACAGGAAATTTGAAAAAAAATTATTGAATACCGGGATTTTTGTTATCAAAAACGAAAGTTATTTTTTTCTGTGTACATATACACATTTTTAAAAATTTCCTACTTCTGTATTTCTATATGATTTTGTTATGATTTGCTTTCGACACCACTTGTTATTAAATTAAAATACCATAAAGTAGTCGTTTTCAATTTCAAGATAAATTTTTAATGCATTTTGAAATTTTATGCACTTTGGATTTTTTAATGAGTTTTGAATTTTTAAAATTGGTCATATATAGCAACATATAGCGTCCACTGTGTTAAAAATAGCTGCCCAATTTCTTATAAACTGTATAGCCTACAGCCTTTCCTATAATTAATGCACACGTTTTTTGTGGATCAGACTATCAGTTTGGAAGATATTTTTCCGCTGCTAGATTGGCCTTTTTCCCAATGTGCGCTGCATCGCCGTTTAAGTCGAAGAGTTAGTTATATAGTTAAAATGTTCCCAAAATGTAGAGCTTACAAGATTTCCTACTCCTATTCACTATAACAATTTTCAAAAGGAAGGGGACGATCTTACATACCCCTTAAATAAAGAACAGGCGTAAATTTTAAAAACACCGACACATATCTATTTTTTGATATCTTTTACAACAGTTATTCGCTAGAAGCCTGTTACTTTTAAAATTTAGATTTTGTTGGACAGTGTTCTCTTTAGTCCACGTCATTAAAAGTAGAAGGTTATCAACTCGTTTGTATTTTTTATTGGTGTTCCTTCAGACCACCGCCATTTATCGACTGATTTGCAAAATATTTATTTTATATAAAAGGAAACACACCTATTGGATCCAATATATAGTTTCTTAGCAAATAGCGAAAACCTCTACCTGTAATGATACACATATCTAATAACTGTTCGTTTTTCTGTTCAAGAGAATGGATGAAAACATATTTTGAATTTTTGTGTTCACTGGTCACAATCATTCATCAAAGGCAACGAGATGGCATTGTCAGACACATTTATTAAAAATGTGGAGATAGCAGTGTTTGCTTCTACACCCCTCATATTACAAATTACGTGGCAGTGATTTTAAAGCGGCCTTTAGAAATTCGATTTAGTATTAATACTTGTCAAAAACTCCAATCTTAAGTAAAAATCCAAGTGTGAAAACAATTTTTTATGTTCTATAAAATAATACGTAAAGAAATTTGACATTATTATGGTTTTCGTCATTTTTCGGACATTTTCTATGCAATAACATTTTTTATTTAATCAGGGTTGTCTTTTGCACAAACAAACATGGGAATAACGAAAACAGTTGTGCATTTGTTTGTCGGTATAAATAAGAAAAAAGAAGAACGAAAAAATGTGCTTGATTGCAAATTATTTATGCTAAGTTTTATTTGGAATGTAATAGTGTAGAAACAATATGTAATGAGAAGAGTTTCTTTAAGATTTTGTGATAGTCAGACTGATTTCGATTTGATTTTCGTCTTACAAGATCTTATAGAAATCTCAAAGCTTGTATTACAATGTGAAAGCGCCTTAAGTAATTTGTGATTTAGTTCGTTACTGCTGATATTTTTAGAAAGATAAAACTTTTCAAATGTGGTTCATCGGCTTAGCATTTGATAGTTCCTTCATTGGAGGAAAATAATATATGGAACTGTTTTTTCAAGGTCTATTGATGAGATAACATTAGCAACCAAATATATGTCGGCATATAGATCAGCTAACCACAGAGATGTGAAGTATTTGAAATACTTTTATTTAAAATACAAATACATAGAAAATACAAAATACCATTATTCTTTTCTATTTGAAATACTTTGCCTCAAGAGTATTTTATATTTTATTTGAAACATTTCAAAATACATATTTTACATTTGTAAAATAAAAAATTCTTTTTTATGTGGTGCGAAGAAAAATAACAAATTGAAAAGTGATAGTAAAGTATCAGTAAACAATAGCGCTTTGTCTTCTTGAACAGTTTTTTTAGTATTTTGCAAAAATTACTAAAATTCCGCAAATATAGCATAAATCGATATCAAGTACTGAAATTGATTAAAAATCGGTCGAGCTGCATAAAGAAAATTAATGTAAAAAATGACGCCAATTTCGGAAGTGCCGAAAATTTGCAAAAAAAATTGCAAAATTAGAAAGAAGCCCTAAAACTCAATAAAGTTCGCTAAAAACAAAAACCGAGAAAATTACGAAAATTCGCTAAATCTTGCTAAAGTTGGAAAGATTTCAAAGTATAATATTGATTTAAAATTCCTAAAATTTAATACAGTCAAAAATCTTGGAACAATCACTTCCATCGCGGAAATGGCGAAAATTTGCAATATATTAAAAAAGCCATAATATTAATAAAAAGTTGCTAAAACTGTAAAGAATGCCAAATTTTCGACAAAAAACACGAAAATGACATAAATTCGCGAAATGTTGCTAACAGCGGCATGATAGCAAAATCTATTATTAATTAAAAAATTAATTAGAGATCACAACATATTTATATTGAATTGAACAAATATTTAAATGAAAACTAGAATCATAAAAGAAAATGTATTTTGAAAATAGGTATTTTGAAAATATGTATTTTGTATTTTCTATCTCAAATACTTTTTTAAAAACTATTTTGTATTTTAATTTGAAATAGAAGAATAAAAAACCATTTGTATTTTGGAATTTATTTATTTAAAATACGTATTTTCCACAACTCTGGCTAACCACAACAAATCATTTGAACTTTTTTTTAAGAAAAAATATCAAAATTGGTTAACTTGGTTCCAACAATTTTTAATGCCTACGAAATACATAAAAATGCAATAATTTGGTTTAGTTAATTCGTTTTTAAAAATGTTTTCCCCTTTGTTTGAAAAATCTCTTTGGTTTAGTTAAATCTAATTTGGTTTAGTTAATTCGTTTTTAAAAATGTTTTCCCCTTAAACTAAAGTGGCTCGATATATATATATATATATATATATATATATATATATATATATATATATATATATATATATATATATATATATATATATATATATATATATATATATATATATATATATATATATATATATATATATATATATATATATATATATATATATATATATATATATATATATATATATATATATATATATATATATATATATATATATATATATATATATATATATATATATATATATATATATATATATATATATATATATATATATATATATATATATATATATATATATATATATATATATATATATATATATATATATATATATATATATATATATATATATATATATATATATATATATATATATATATCTTTCGGGGTTTTCCTAATTCTTTTTAATTACCTGGTTTCTTTACAAAAAAATTAATGTAATGTAAAAATTATTGTAGCTTTAAAACTTAGATCCTATAAACAAAAATCTAACCAAATATAATTACTATATTAAAAAATCTATTCTAGTTGCTAAATTTAACATCGATTTTCGACATAACTAACTAAGGGTCGCACTAGACAAAAAAATTTGCCTTCAGTAATTTTTTTTCTTAGCCTATTCTAATTTTAAGTTTATTTATTAATCCTCCCTAAAAGAGCTCTCTGAGGGTTTTTCGGGGCTTATCAATAAAAGATGCCGCTAAAAAATTGATTTTATTATTAATACTTTACCCTAGTACGAACCTTTTACACATATAACATATAACACCTTAACCTAAAACTATCCTATCCTATCAACTAAATATGTATATTTTCTTTACTTTCTTATTTTTTTTATTTCTACTCTCAAGCCACTAATGATAATTTCAATCTGTATTTCTTTCTATATGTGATTTGTATATGTTCTCTACTGGGTCTTCTGTTTTTTTAAGTTACAGCTGTGGGACATAAATTAAGTGGTTCTGGTCTCTACGAAACACCTAGACCGTCTTGGAGACTTATTTAGTTTCCGCATACATCCACCTTGATTTAACAGAAAGCTTGCTATCTTTTCCAGTATGTTAACTTTTGTTTTACTTGCTTTAGGATGCCACTTGGTTAATACATGGAAAGTTTAAATAAAAAAAATCGTTTACCTTGCTGAAATTTTACTGGTGTTTTTCTACCGGAAATATAAGAATTCTTCTTCCGTATTGTTTTTTCTCCAGGATAAACTATATTTCAGTATTCCTTTGAGAAACCAAATAGTATCTCCTCAGTCCAGCTATTCACTTTACAATTCCTTTAGAATTTATTTTAAGATTTCTTTATAAAAAAAATAACAAACTTAATTAACACACATACATGGGCATAAATCCATTTAGACTTACTTTAATAACTTTTTTCACACAATAATTAATAAATTAATTTGACAATAGCAATGTATATTTTCTTTGTACTACCACTTCACGATCTTTATCTTATGTCGGCTACTTTACTAATAATTTCTACTTTATTTGTGCACACGTAAAACCTAACACCAAAACCTGCACGAACAATCTATAACAACAAAGACTATTTATAAAAGACAAGTACCGATAAAAACGAACATAACGATCACTATTCTCTTGCATGTACATACATATGGGTCATTTGCCACTCTCCTTTGACCTTGAAATTCATATTTGTTTTATATACTTTTAAAGGGTTTGCAAGAGCACCAATTTCTCTTTTTTTAGTACTAATAAGATCCTTAACGATCTGGTTACTCTATTCCTACTATTTAACACAACTGTCAATACCAATTAATTCAACATGTACTTCCAGTCTGCACATAAAAATTAAATGTCAGATACCAGCTGACAGATCACGACACAACACAAAATAATTTTATTCAGCCTACGAGATAATTAAAAAAATTTTAATAATCATTATTTATAAAAAACAACAAGAACATTTTATCTACATTTACGTACCCACACTCCTGCATTCCATCAAATAAACCCAAGCATACATACATTCAGCCATTCAATCTCTATTAAATCTGTAAACCAAAGCTGCCCAAAAAATACTTTGCAGCTGTATTGCTAAGAGTACAGTAACACGATAAAGTAAACGCAAAGATTTTCATTAAAATTTTATCACAAGAAATTATGTTGGTCGTAAAAATTTATAATAATGAGGTTTTACACTGAATTTACTATTTCTTTACTTGGTAAAATACAGAAATTTTCAATACATCTTGCCACAATCCCCTTTGTTTTTCCAAAAATATCTTTTTATTTCTAATAAAAAGTACTTTCTTTTCCATCATCATTTAGTTTACACACTGTATATGGCAAAATACCAACGCACCACTACATGTACACTCGTCGTTCTCGCATTAACGACTAAATAGATAATATGAAAATAATTGAAATAGAGTGTATAAACAATTGTTTGGTGAATTGAGCAACTTTGCTGTAAACTTAAAACATGGACCACATACATACATCCATACATACGATACAATACATACATTCCTGAATAAATAAAAAAAAGAATCGCAGTACGCAAAAGCGAGGGTTCCTGGAAGTTATTTTGAGACATTTCCTTTTGGTCGTATCTATAAATATTTCGCGCATAATTATTTAACCCTTTTTCCTGCGTACCAACCTATATGCACACATGTACCTGTTTCACATCCCACGGCACCTAAACTATTCCCCCACCAATCCTTGGTAGTCACCCTCAACACATTTTTGGTGAAGGGTATAAAAAGTGTTGCTCATATTATTTCGCATGAAGACTCAAAATGTTGTAGATACATTTAATATGATTTTCACAAAATAAACAGAGTACTACTTCTGCAGCAATTTTTCGTAAGTCAATGTTCAGACGATGTAAGTCTTATTGATCAGATTCTTATTTAGATGTGAAAAAGACAGAGAAATGAATACAAATTTCTCTGTCGCTCTCACACCTGAATAGGAAGCTGATCAATAAGACTTGCATCGTCTGAACCTTGACTAAGCAATTCGTGTAAATTGTTTTATATGGACTTTTGACAGCACTTCGCACGAAATGATGAACAGAACATGATAAAATTTTATTACGGCATCTAAATTAAAGAACAAAAACGTTTACTATACATTGCGATTTCCGCGATGTTAGCAATTTTTTCGGAAATTTTGCTATTTACGATATTGGTGATTTATTAAATATATGTATTTAGCAATTTTACGTGAACATGCGGCTTTGGCGGTTTCTAATCAATGCTAGAGCTTGTTTCCGATGTTGCCACTTCTCGCGAATTTTCGCAATGTTCGGGATAGGAGCGACTTTTTGCAGGTTTTTAGGCTCTTTACCGTTTACTCGATTTTTAAACCATATTAGACTTTGTTATCACGCCGCTGTTAGCAAGTTTTTGTGAAATTTCGCGATTTTTTTCGAATTTTCGCCATTCCTTACAATTTATTATTATCATAATTATTATGTATTATTTATTATATTGCTGTTTGTGTAGTATTTGTATATATTTTTTTTGCCTTTCTAAAGCAACAATATATAATATCTTATAAATAAGAGCAACAGAATCAGATAAGTTATCAGATATAGTACTGAAAAAAATTACATTTGCTGAAGCTTAACTAATTAACTAAAATTTAATACATTAATAAATACGTTAAACTAGAAAAAAATATATATAGAAAAAATCTAGTTTACGCATGTATGGTATTTAAATATAATTGAACAACATAGTAGAAAATTTTAGTTATACATATTTAGTATACAGATTAAAAAACAAAAATTATGGCTTGTTTAAAACTTTGCGAATTTTCAATATTTTCGCGATAGGAGTAATTTTCCAAAGTTTATAATTTTCTTACATTTTTGGCGCATTTAATCCATCGTAACATTTTAAATGTTCATATATAAGCAAGTTTTTGCGAATTTTCGCGATGTTTCCCGAGATCTTAACATTCCTTACAGTTTGAGCAAGAGTTAACCATACTAGATTATAAAAAAAATCAGATGATTTTAATTTATTTGAGTGTTGTGTTTTCTTCCGACGGGGATTGTTTGAATTTGGAACGATTTTCTGTCATCCCACGTCAAATTTGGTTGATAAACAGACCGGTGCTAGACCGGTTGCGGCTATGTGCCATCTTCAGTGTTCTATTGAATACTAAATCATTCAATAGAACACTGAAGATGGCTTTTGAAGATGGTTTCGGCTATGACCGAAACCGGTCTGTTTATCAAAAAAAAAAAAAACTGATGTGGGATGACGGAAAATCGTTCAAATGAGTTTATTTAAATAATATTTTATGAGATAAAGGATTTTGCCTTCGTAAAAAATTAACTGCATAAAGCTTAGTACTCTGTTCAAATTTGCGAAAAATGTTGATTAACATAGGTTTTTTCATACGAAAAATATGACAAGTGACCAATCATTACTAGCACTTGAAAGTATGCTGCAATTGTGTACGTTTAAAAAAAACTAACGTGTTTGTTTTAAATTCCATACGAAAAAAGTGGTGCTCATATTATTTCGCATGAAGACTCAAATTGTTTTAGATACATTTTACGTGTTTTTTACAAAATAAACAGAGTACTACTTTTGCATTAATTTTTCGTGAGCGATTCGTGTAAATTTTTTTATACCCTTCACCACAAAGTGGTAAAAGGGTATTATAAGTTTGTTTTCGCTTATGTTGAAACTCCTCTGACGAAGGCCTCAGTTAACATAAAGTCGTAATTTATGCATCAATCTGCTATAATTGATCGAAAGATTCTTGCATATAAAAATAAAAAAAATCGGCTCATGAATGACTAAGATTATATATATATATATTAAAAAATGTAAAAAGACAAAAATCGGACTTGAAGTGCGCATACAAACATGCAAGTCGCAACCAGACCAGAAAGGTGTAGTTAAACAACTGGTAATTTCCGCTTACATAAACAAAAAACAAAATTTTGGTTCAATCAATTACCCTTTTTATATAAGGCTTGATTTTGTGCCCAGAGGTGGGAAAATTATGCTCAAGGATGGAAAACCTAGATTTTTAAACGGTATAAAAATTCAACCTAAAATGCACCTCTTCAAACATTTTTTTCCATTATATATCTACTATTATTATATTATATGTGTAAAAAAAAGTGTGATAGTCCTCTTAAAATTTATTTTTCATAATGAATAATACAATGAAATACTTATAAATTTTTAAAACATTTAATTTGATACCCATTGGGTGGTACCACCGCAAGATTTCGACCTTTTCGTTTCTGGCAAGTTTGTAAAAAAAATTGAAATTATTGCTCTTGCAGCGATTGCTTTCTAAAAATTTTTGAAAGTATCGAAATCGGAATATGTATTATGGTTTTATGGAGGATAAAAAAAGCTATAAAGAAAGATATTTTTACTCTTCCGCTATCATCAAAAACAGCACTAAAGTTTTAAATTCTATTTGTTGTTTTTAAGTTTCTGTAAAAAGTGAATTTCTTTATTCTTTGATCAAACTTTAGGAGATTCCGATTTTTATTTTATTAGAAAAAATTAATTGTGTAAAACACGTCATCAAATTGAAATTTATATAGGCGTGGCACCGCCCCCATATTTTATCATCACGTAATTTTACAATAACTAGTTATGTGTGCGAAGTTACATAAGAATCGGAGAAAAAGTAGTTAAAATGAATATTTACTTTTCATGGTCGTGGCACTGCCCACTTTTGTAAACATAATGTTGTATTAAAACGAAAACTAAAGCTGTATGCAAAGTTTCAAAAGAATCGTTTTGGTAGAAGTTGTTAAAAAAGAACAGCCCACTTTTTTGATCCTGATGTAGTACTTAAACAGAAGCTTAAGCAGAGCATACACTACTCCGGTATACTGGCACAAACAAGTGATGTTGAATCGTGCTCGAAACACATACCATACAAGCATACTGGTGCAATATTCAGTTCTTTAAAAATTCTGTACGGATGAGTTGTTGTACCTAGTGCGCACCGCATTTATTTTTAAAACAAAAATTAAGCAAAACGCGAGTTTTTTTATTAAAAAATTATTAGGAATGATATGTTTTTTTCAGAAACACTTTACAATACATATTTTGTTCCTTTTTTCTTAATTTATGAGTAATTTATTTAAGTAAATCTGTGTTACCCCGACGTTAAAGGCCGTGTCAGATACAACTTTGTCGCTTTGCGTGACGTTTCGAACTTTGATAGAAAAGTGTAAAGCAAAAGGTGTATGACACAATGAAAACTTTGACAACACTCGCGCATTGCTCGTTTACCAAAAAAAGTAGTTGATAATTTTGCTATTTATTTATTTTTTGTTATAAAAATAAAAGTTAATTATGCTATTTTACGATTTATTATAAATAAATAAATGGCACATACATAATAACCTCTTATTAAAACATATTCAAAGTCACGATATGTTTCGTTTGGCAATATAATAAAAGAAAATTATTCCAGCTGATTGTCAAAGCAAGCAAAAAGATGAGAGTTGCCGAACTTTTCGCTTCACGCTGCGTTAAAAGTTCTTTATGTAGCATGTTGCGTATAAGTATGTACATTTCATCTTAGATGTCAAAGCGAATCTGTAACGCAACGCGAAGCAAAAGTTGTATCTGACATGGCCTTAATTCTTTGGCAACTTTTCTCAACTGAGCTAAATTCACCATACGCAATACCACAAACTGGTACCATCAGCAGCGTTGCCATATATATTTTTTAAAAAAAAACTTCTTATTTCTGTAAAAAAAAACTTTTTTTTGCCCAAAAAACCTTTTTTCCTACAAAAGTGCCAAAATTTTAAAAGAAAACATAAAAAAGTGTATTTGGAACTCATTTTAAGGAATGTATGAAAACGACATCGTTGTAGAGGGAGTAACCACAATTAAACACTGTTGCAGTAATAAGGGAGTGAGAAAATATTTGATCGAATCATTGCATAAGCAATCACTTAATATTTTCATCCGATATACTATACTGCAAATTTTAAATTATGTACATATTTACAAAAAACTTGAAAAAACTTTATATAAAATTAAAACTTTTTGGCATCTCAAAAAACTTGCAAAAAAAGGGAAAACTTTACAAATGGCAACGCTGACCATCAGCAAAATATCAAACTCTGTTTGACATCGCTACACAAATCGTATAATCACACCACATGGCCATACACGACCCAACCACTGGAGTAGAAGTAGTTGAAAATGAATGTGTATTTCCTTTGACCCGCCAATCTGGAAGTACATCCTTTTGAATAGAGAAAAAAATCCGGAATCGGTTCATAAATGGCGGAGTTTTGAGGGAATATACTTTAAAAAAAATACATGACGAGTTGCTTTCTCCTTTTTTTGAAGTCGGTTGAAAAAGAAATTTCAAATATTTTATAAATTTGTTGCGTGAAAAACAAATTTTTTAAATATTTTTAAATTTTTTTCTGCTTCAGTATAAAGAATTTCATTTAATAGCTGAGCTCGGCTAACATTGCTTTACCCCCAAATGTGTTGTTTTTTTAAACTTCAAACATATTTTTTTTTAAATAATTCCTCCCCATGGCCACCTATTGGGCAAAAAAAAACAAAAAAAATTTAATTACAAATTAATAAAGTATAAAAATGCTAGCATTAGCTTAATCAAATTCCCTGATTTTAGACAGTGATTTTAAAATTATCTTTTGACAGATGCATGTACATTGTACATACAATTACACAGGAAATAATTATGCAATAATTTTCAAATAACTTTCTTAATTACTGTTTTCGTAAAATATGCAAAACTTTTGTATATATGTATGTATGTAGATACTACGAAATAAAGTAATTTGTAATCCGTACATAATTTATTAAATTAAGAGTTTTTTTACTAAATTAGAATAATATTTAAAGGGTGAAGCAATTTACTACGAGTCCGTTTCGCAGTGGCTGAAAATATACTTTTTAATTTTTTTCTATGTACAGTAAATTGAACAAAACATTAAAAAAAACATAAATAAAAATTGCATCGATTTTGTAGTTGTTTTATCTAATTTGTCGCAGTAGTAGTGAAATGGGGTATGAGATGAAGATGAGTTTTCATTGGGATGAACTTTTGGGATGAAAATTGTTTTATTTTTGGGAAGAAATTTTTAGGAAGAAAACGATTTTATTTTTGGGAAGAAATATTTAGGGAAGAACACATGTTAAAATTTTTATGAATGTTTAAAAATGTGTGTTTGTATGTTTTAATTTTTTATTGCACATGAAAAGAAGAAAAGGTTCTTAAGAAAGAATTTTGTATATGGACAAGCACATATCACATTTTTCTGAATGTTTAAAATGTATGTTTGTATGTGTTTATTTCATTGACGATTTGTGTGCATATCAATGCAATACATTTGTAATAGATAAAGGAGTTCTTCGTCAATAAATATGTAGACAAAGGAAATGTGTAATATCGTGACAAATTTTTTATTTAAGTAACTAAATACCGGTCAAATTACATTCACTGTTTTATCAGCATAATCAAATTTTTTTGTAGTACAAAAGAAACCTTTTTGGTTAACGATTAGAATTAAATGACATATAGATACAATTTTAAAATTACAAATACATATCCTACACACAATAAATTTCCAATTTCAAATACTGTAATACTGCTATTTAATTTATTTTATTATTATTTTGTTAGGGAAGAATTTGGTTTAACTGATCTTTGATTGTACCCTTGGTATTAGTTGAAAGTCTAATAAACAATGTCTAGTCTTTTAAACAATTTGGGGATTAGTTTTGTTTTTAGACTGTCCTGCTTATGAATGCAGTTGATAAGATGAAAAATTTTATGATAAAACATTAAAGATTCTTACCTATTTTTTTTAAAGCAACCTTGAATAAAAAAACAAATAAAAAAACACAATATTTTATAAATTTTTTATTTATTTAATTAAAAATTTTATAATACGTGTCAATTAACCTTATTATAATAGCTTTTCGTATAAAGAATATGCTACATCTACAAATGTCCGATCCCTCCGCACCTTCTATGATGTAACCCGGACAGCACGGGAAGTGACCTCCAGGAGCATCTTCGTAATCTATGACTCCGTAGTCCTCATTTTGTTCTAGCATATACATAAACACATTACAAAGTTCTTTATGCTCATGCATAAGGATTTTTTCAGAATCTTTTATAAATTTGTAGAATATTGTTCTAATTTGATTCATTTTTATTTTTAATCCTTTTTGTTATTTTTTGTTGATTCCACCTAGCTTGCTTAAGAAGTTTTCTGATATTAATTGGTTTTAAAAATTTTTGGTAACAATTCACCGTCTAAAGTTTAATTATTCCAATTGTCTCCTAACATTATACAAATAATGCCAAAGACAAGGATATATATATATCTAATTATCTCATTCTATCATTATATTAATAATGGGGATACAAATATATACATATATACCACTTATTTTCTTTTACAATCAGCTGATGAGCAAATGAGTATAGTGTGTATACATGTCAGAAGCAAAGAAAGATTTAATATTTTTCCCTTCACAATCAGCTGATCATCAGCTGACAAAGAAGCAGCTGATAACCATAATGCGATCAGCTGTGAAATCGATGTATTATTAAATTAAAGTGGTTTAAGTTCAACAAATATTTTTTTTCTCTCATTTTTAATTCTACTTTTGAAAAAGTCTGACGTTAAAACCATACAAAGTATAATGTCGTCTATAAATTCAACCGCAAGAGCACAACTTGAAATAAGGGAGATACGAGTCCTACCAAGAATAGATCTTCCCATATTCTTGGCAATTTATGAAAACTCTGACGACGATGCACTGAACAGGGCAGGAGCTTTAATCGAGACTCTGTATGACGACAACGATATTATCTTGGATAGGATAGCGGCCAATTGTGAAGCTATGGCAAACCAAACATAACATTTTTTTTAATGATAAAAAATTTTGTATATATTTTCCAAGATATTTTTTTTATTCTAAAATAAAATTTAAAATACAACAACAAAACTACTAGTTTTCATTTGTTAGTTCGTCTTTATTATGCATATAGATATATCAAAATTTAAAAAAAAAATTTTTTTAAATTTTATTGAAATTACAATTTTTGCATTTAGTTATATTGTATATATTATAATATGTTTGTATTAGCTGTTTTGCCTCTTCTTCTATTTCCACATTTCTTCTTCTGTAGTAAGAGCATGAGCAAGTATCTGGTCCAGATGTTGTATTATCGTTCGACCAATAACAATTTTCATAATGTTCTCCAAATTTATTTTTCTTCGTTTTCAAGCTATTTGCACACTCTAGATGCGATTGAATATTAATGAGCTTATATTTATCTTCATCGGAAACAATATGAGAACATCTTTTTAAGAAATCATATATATCTCTTAATATCATTTTTACGGATGAGTATGACTACATGCGTAGACAAAATGATGGTGATTAATCATTAAAGATAAAAGTCTTAATATTTATACTCTTTTTATTCGAGTAAATAGAAGTATATATTAAATGGTTGAAAATTAGATTACTTGCTTGATCTTCTTCGTTAACAAAATAAAAATATAATAAAAGATTACAAATATTTTTGTTCAGTTTTTAAGTTTTATTAATATCATTTGCTTAAACTATCTTAAACTAACTATATGCTGCAAGTAATCAGTATGGTTACAATAGTTTTCTTATTTCATTTGTAAGAGGAATATATTCAAACATTTTATCATGTATAATTAAGCAATATGCCGATGTATTGGGTGGAATATTTTTCAAGATTTTCAGTTCAATTCGAATATCGATTGGCCCAGTTTTAACTGATTCATTTTGATGAGTAACATCCAAGACTACTATTGTCGCTATAGTTTTAAAATTTTCTCTTGTTAATAGTGGTTGTGGTTCGCGTAAATAATAACTTTGTTGAAACTTTAAATACATATCATATAGAATTGCAAAACGATTTCTATCAAATTTAAGGTTTAGATCGTCATAAGGATATGTATCAGAGTTAAGATGTACTTTTATATCGGTCAAATCACAATGTTGAAATTTGTTCTCACTATTTCGAAGTCCTAAAAGCAAGAAACGTGGTCTTTCGTTTTCGGTGGATAGCTTAACATTCCATAAAACTGTTGTACTTTCTGGAAGTGAAGGATAGTAATACATATCCCAACTTCTAAAAGTAATGTTTAATGGATGGCGATTGTTAATTGTTTTAAACATTTGCAATTTATAAGCATCAGTAAGTTGAACGTGTGGTACTTTCCAAGTAACATTTAAAATTGACAACTTTGTTTTTTCTGTCGATAGTTGAGATTTAAAAACTTGTTTATCATCTTTAGATCGCAAAAGAATCAATTCATGTTTGGAATTAATTATTATTTTATTAAAATCTTTAGCAAATCCAAGTAAAAACTTTAGTGGAACACAGAAATTGAAATATCCATCTACAAGTGTAAGATCGTCATTTTTGAATGGTGACCATCCTGCATTTAGTAAATTATCACTTTCAGATTTATTCAGTGACACATAGTTCTTTAACTCTGTTGCAATACCCAAGTGACGTGTGCGATCAATTTCTACTCCATTGATTTCATATCGAATCTCGTCAAATAGATGTCCTATACAATTGTTTAGGAGATGTATAGATGTAGAAACTGTTGAATCTTCCTTTGTTGCAAGTCCTTCGATGTATAGAAGACTATCGCTTGGTAGAACATACAAATCCTGATTTTGAATTGTAATGCGAATTTAATCATTATTTTTAAATGATTGTAAATATGATGTGTAGCTGTGATACTCCTTTTTAATAATTGAGTTATCAAATATTGGTTTTTGCAAAATGTTGATTGTTTTTCTCTCTCTGTATGACAAATGTTTTATTTTTTTAGATGAAACCCCAAATTTCTTAAGAACTTCTTATTATCCTCAAGAAGAATATTATTTCGATTTTGCTGTATTATTCCGTTAATATTCTGTTTTTTCTCTTCTTTTAATTGATTATTCAAATTTGATGGATTTCCTCCTTCATATTCCGTTGATAAGGTTAAAATGAATGGCGAATGCTTTTGCGATCCAGTTTTATTATATATAATCATTCTCTCATAGGCTTCAAATGTAATCGAACTGTTATTTTTTCACCACGAAAATTTAATAAGTTTCCGTCTTGATCGACTACTTTCAAAACAAGACTGTTTTATTGTTCTTGAATTTACAGGTAGATATATTACATTAGCAGGAGCCTCAGTTATTTTATGTCCTGGACTAACGTTAAGTGAAAACTGATGCAAAATATGTGCAGTCATGTTATTTATATATGATCCGCTTACAATATTACATTCAACGATTACTGTATTAATTTTTGTAATATCTATTGTTTTATCAGAGTAATGTTCTATACCAGGCTCCAATACTTTTGCACTAAAGCCTAATAAGGATCCGATTGAACTCGGCTTATTGAAATAAATTGAATCCGTACTGCTTTTTATAACTGTTTGTAGAGTATTATAATTTGCTCGTACATCAAGCGATCCTTTTGCATTTATATCGTGATATTTATTTGTCAGTACTTCAGCTATATCTGATAATTCTTATGATCCAACTGGAACTTCTATTTCGTGATTACCAATATAAAATAAATTGTTTTCTACATCCACATTTGGAATTGAGTGACATGTGTCAAAGCTTATTAAACCGCAAACATAATTTTCATTTAGTTTGCAACAAGATATGAAGAGTCTCCGTTTAATGTTAATGTAATTGACATTTTAACGTTTAATCAGTGAATAGTTAATTAATAAAAATTACATCAATTTTTATGATGAAGCATTGTTGATATTAATCCAAGAGTTGTATTCTGATGAAAATCCCAACCATTTAACATAAACCATATTCCTTCTTCTTTTTAATATTTTTTCAACTAAATAATTATGTTTCTGGAAATTTAGTTTTCATTAGCTCATACTCGTAAAAACCACCTTTAATTTCATGACCTTGATAGTCTTGCAATATATAGGTATTAGGATTTGTATTTTTTATGGATTTAATCTTAAAATTTTCTGTAGTCCAATTTGGCGTATAACCTTTTTCAAATATATGCTTATATTTGCTTATTCGAACATTATCATTTACTTTAAACTTGGGTTTCTTAAAGACTTTTAAATTGTTGTAGACTGTATCCAACAATAAATTTTCATTTGATGAATTTACTTCATTGGGAGTCATCTGTATTGTTCTATGAAATGTGTTATTATATTTATTAACAAGTTCTTGATATCTGTTTATCCATTTGTATGTTCCCTGATAACTAAACTCTTTCCACATCATTCCTTTTAAAGTTCTGTTAAATCGTTCTACTATGGATGCCTTTAGAACACTATACGTTGAATAGTGATTAATTTGCTTCGATTGCATTAGTTGATGAAATTGATTATTGAAAAATTCTTTACCGTCATCTGTCTGTAAATTTCTTGGTTTTCTATTGTTGTTAGTGAAAATACTTTTCATAGCATTCGTTACGTTTGATGCAGTTTTATTTTTTAATGCTACAGCCCAAGCTTTTTTTGAAAAGGTATCTATTACTGTTAGAAGATATCGATATCTGTTATTATGTACTGCATAATTTCCCATTTCCACCAAATCTGCTTGCCATAAATCATCAATTCCTTTCATTATAACTCGTCTTCTTTTAAAATTTTTTCGCGCTTGTTTGTGCAGTTCATTAACTATTTCTCTCTTATCCACGTTCATTTTGTATATGTGAGTATATGGCTACAAGGTCCTTTTTTATATATACGTCAATCACTTTGCTGCTTTAATTTTAGGCCATTCCAGTTTCCGTTTTTTTACATAATTTACATTATCATTTCTCTCAATCCTTTTGAACATAAAATCTTCAATTTTATTAAATCTTCCTTCAATACTTTTTATAAATTCTTTATTTGCAAAGTGTATTTGATTATTTACTGCTTTTTCAATGAGTTCAACATCTTTATCAATATCTTTTGTAATCGATTCTCGTAATATTTTTATATCACTTCTAATAACATTTAATTGTGAGTCATATCCATTTTTAAGTTCTTCAATTGCATTTAAGTTTTTTTAAATTTTATTCGAAAAGTCCACAATTTCATTCCGGACCTGCTCCTTAAAAATTTTTATCGTCGTATATATTTGCTGCATATATTTTGTTATATTATTTAATTGTAAATTTTGCTTGTATGTCCATAGCCTTGAATAATTATTTATAATATTTTTAATCGAACTTTCTCCAAATTTGTTTATATAACTCATTTTAATATACTATGTTGGCTTCTCTCAATTCTTCAACAATGGCAATTATTTCGTTTTTATGATTATTATGCCTAGCACTTTCCGATGAAAGAAGTAAACGTAATCTGTCAACTAATTCATTTGGATCATCCCAATATATATATATATAGCTTGGTTTACGATTGTCTACAGATTTTAACAGCAACCCACTACCTTTCTTTGAAACATTTGGGTTCGTAGTAAATAAATGTTTTATTATATTAACATATTTATATGCTCGTGCACCTTTAATCTAACCCTTTGATTGATATTGACGCTTATGTGCATTTGTACTTGCTAAAAGTTCTTTATAATTTTTCAAATCATTTTTAGTGTAATGCAGAACTGAAAAACTAATTTCAATAGTCCTGGAGTCATTTTCCACTTTGTATTTCCTATTCGAATAGAGTTATCTGCATTAAAATTTAGTTCATTATTTGCATATCGCCAATTTCCGCTTTCATCTATCTTGAAACCATAAACCATATCTAACTTTTTATTACTCAGGAGCAATTCTATATTTTCAACTAGTGAGGACTTATTGCTAGCATTTTCGTTCACTTTATCATTGTCATTATCATCACTAAATTTTTACATCTAATTTTTTTCCTTTGTTGATAGGACTGTAAATATTTATATTATCATCATCATCATATCCCTCAGCATCATCAAAATCATCAGAAGTGCCATCCGATGGTAGTGATGGAAGTTGTGAATCTGACATATCATTATTTGAATGATGATCATCTAATTTGTAATCATGAGTTTTTTTAATTATCTTATTCAGGGGTTTTTGTGTAGGTATAAATTTGTCTTCCAATAAATCATCGGATTGATATTCATCAAATTTTTTAATTATCTTATTCAGGGGTTTTGTTACAGGTTTAAATGTATCTTCCAATAAGTTAAGTCTATCTGCTTCATTTGATTTTATATTTTTTAGTTTTTCTTTTAATATTGTTCTTGTTTTAACAATATCTTTTAATAACTTGTTATTAGTCATATCGGTCTGGTTTGTAAACGGTTGTGAGCTTCTTTGTATCTGACATCGATCTGGTTTGTATCTGCTTTATATCTGCTTTTATCTGATTAGGAACTGCTTTTTCTGGATATAAACTGTTTTAAATCTGCTTTCTAAATGCTTTATATCTGCTTTGTATCTGGTTATGAACTGCTTTTTTCTGGATATAAACTGTTTTAAATCTGCTTTATAACTGCTTTTATCTGCTTTATATCTGCTTTGTATCTGGTTATGAACTGCTTTTTTCTGGATATAAACTGTTTTAAATCTGCTTTATAACTGCTTTTATCTGCTTTATATCTGCTTTTATCTGCTTTGTACCTGATTTATCTAGTTATGAACTGGTCCATATCTACTTCGTACCTGCTTTTGCATGGTCATGATCAGCTCCTGGGCAAATCTTTTTACAGTTGTATGAACTTATCAAAACCTTTTCTATATCGTCCTTTATTTATCGAGTCATCCTTACTGACTACAAGAAACCCATATTTATCTCTCCAGCATTGACTACATATATGCGCAAATTCCTTAAATGTCATGTCTCCTATAACATGATCATTATATATATGACGCAAATTCATTTCGTCTTGTTTAACAATTATAATCATATTAGCATTATCTCGTATTATATGCTTTGGAATTTTCGTATACGTTTGAGATAAATAAAAGCAATCAATATGTTTATGTCTACCCATGCAAAAGTAATCTCTAATATTATCTTGTTTACCGCAAATTACATCATCAAATATTATAATAGAATTTGGTTTTGCTTCTGCGAGGCGTACAACTTTTTCATTTTCCGAAAATGAAAAGAGATTAATTCCTTTTATGGGATCGATTAATTTTTTAGATAACAATATTTTGGTTGATATAAAGACTTGGAGTATATATACAAGTTTCTGAATCTAAGTCCATTAGGGCTTTCTATTAGACCAATCATGACGTTAGTTTTACCACAGTTTGAAGGTCCTACAATTAGTGCTCGTATTGAATTAGGTAATAGTATACTATGCACAGTTTTAGTTTTCTTCTCTGGCGCTTCGTCCGCATTTCTTATTACAATTTGTTTAGCTTGCTTTACTAATCGCATATTGTAACTGATTTGATTATCTATAAATTCATCCTTATATACGGGAATCTCATCATTACTGTTTTAGCATCAAACATGCCATTATTCCATAATCGAAAAAATAATAACAAGAAGTATGTTTATTAACTATAGCAATAAAGATTTTAATAATCAGTATAGGACTGGAAGCTGATTTGTAAACAACTTAATAGATAAACTGCCTGTTGAACTACATTTACCTGGTTATCAGTTTTGCCTACCTGGAACGAAACTTGACAAACGATTGGCAAGAGGGGATAAAGGAATAAATTTATTGGATGCAGCTTGTAGAGAGCATGATATTGCATATTCACAAACAATCGATCCGAATAAAAGACATCAAGCAGATCAAATATTAGCTGAAAAAGCTTGGCAACGAATAAGATCAAAAGATAGCGATTTCAAAGAGCGAGCACACGCTTGGATCGTAACAAACGCGATGAAAGCAAAAGTTAAATTTGGATTAGGTATGAAGAATACCAAAACCCGCAAATCCAAAAAAAAATAAGAAGAATGAGAAAAAGAGGAAAATCAGTGACAAAACCCTTTTTTCAAATACCGTTAAAAAAAACTCTAACGATCTTACAAAAAGAAAAACCAGATAATTTAAATGCTGCTCTTAAAATTGCACAGAAAATTGTGCATTCAAAGTTCAAGGGGATAAAGAGATGTAGTATTAAGTTACCAAGAGTCATCCCAGTGCCGAAAATAGGTGGATTTCTACCTTTAGTTCCAATTTTAACAGCTTTCTCAGCAGTTGGAGGCTTGGCTACAGGTGGATCAGCTATTGTAAAGGCTGTCAATGATATAAAAAATGGAAAGGCGCAACTAGCAGAGGCTACTCGACATAACAGATATATGGAATCCTTTGCAATGGGAAAAGGTTTATATCTTAAGCTATATAAATCCGGATATGGACTTTATTATAAACCACATTCAAAAAACTTTTAGATAGTCTACGCAATCGACCATTAACTGATCTAGATATAATGAAACATTGTAAACAGCTTAAACATTTTAGAGGCGTTTTTATGCTCGATCGTTTGCCTAAAAAACCATTAATTCAAGAATGTGGTGTTGTTAATTTAGATAATTCTAGCGGCTCTGGAACGCATTGGGTAGCTTATTATAAAAATCATAGCTATTAAGAATATTTTGATAGTTTTGGAAACTTACAACCACCACTTGAAATAGTTAATTATCTAAAAACTCCAATTGATTATAATTATGAACAAAAACAAAAATTTAACACATATAATTGTGGACATTTATGCATAAAATTTTTATTTAATAAATATAACTTGAAATAAAAACACTTATTTTGTTTTCTAATGTTATTGTTTATTATTTACAAATATATACATAAGTATATAACATTTTTTTACATAAAAAGATGTATACATTTTTATTTATAATTAAAGTATATTAATTAATAGCTTAGGTCTATATTCATTAATAAGTCATCGTCAGCTGAGTTATTGTAGAAGTCTAAACATTCTTCATTAATGTTCATAAAAATGTCATCGTCCGTATCAGTATAAATACTGTCAAAGTCAGGTTGAAGTCTGTAATGTCCTCTGGCATATGTATTTACTTGATTTGTATCAATGATTCTTTTGCGATCTAAAGATGATAAACAAGTTTTTAAATCTCAACTATCGACAGAAAAAACAAAGTTGTCAATTTTAAATGTTACTTGGAAAGTACCACACGTTCAACTTGCTGATGCTTATAAATTGCAAATGTTTAAAACAATTAACAATCGTCATCCATTAAACATTACTTTTAGAAGTTGGGATATGTATTACTATCCTTCACTTCCAGAAAGTACAACAGTTTTATGGAATGTTAAGCTATCCACCGAAAACGAAAGACCACGTTTCTTGCTTTTAGGACTTCGAAATAGTGAGAACAAATTTCAACATTGTGATTTGACCGATACAAAAGTACATCTTAACTCTGATACATATCCTTATGACGATATAAACCTTAAATTTGATAGAAATCGTTTTGCAATTCTATATGATATGTATTTAAAGTTTCAACAAAGTTATTATTTACGCGAACCACAACCACTATTAACAAGAGAAAATTTTAAAACTATAGCGCCAATAGTAGTCTTGGATGTTACTCATCAAAATGAATCAGTTAAAACTGGGCCAATCGATATTCGAATTGAACTGAAAATCTTGAAAAATATTCCACCCAATACATCGGCATATTGCTTAATTATACATGATAAAATGTTTGAATATATTCCTCTTACAAATGAAATAAGAAAACTATTGTAACCATACTGATTACTTGCAGCATATAGTTTAAGCAAATGATATTAATAAAACTTAAAAACTGAACAAAAATATTTGTAATCTTTTATTATATTTTTATTTTGTTAACGAAGAAGATCAAGCAAGTAATCTAATTTTCAACCATTTAATATATACTTCTATTTACTCGAATAAAAAGAGTATAAATATTAAGACTTTTATCTTTAATGATTAATCACCATCATTTTGTCTACGCATATAGTCATACTCATCCGTAAAAATGATATTAAGAGATATATATGATTTCTTAAAAAGATGTTCTCATATTGTTTCCGATGAAGATAAATATAAGCTCATTAATATTCAATCGCATCTAGAGTGTGCAAATAGCTTGAAAACGAAGAAAAATAAATTTGGAGAACATTATGAAGATTGTTATTGGTCGAACGATAATACAACATCTGGACCAGATACTTGCTCATGCTCTTACTACAGAAGAAGAAATGTGGAAATAGAAGAAGAGGCAAAACAGCTAATACAAACATATTATAATATATACAATATAACTAAATGCAAAAATTGTAATTTCAATAAAATTTAAAAAATTTTTTTTTAAATTTTGATATATCTATATGCATAATAAAGACGAACTAACAAATGAAAACTAATAGTTTTGTTGTTGTATTTTAAATTTTATTTTAGAATAAAAAAATATCTTGGAAAATATATACAAAATTTTTTATCATTAAAAAAAAATGTTATGTTTGGTTTGCCATAGCTTCACAATTGGCCGCTATTCTATCCAAGATAATATCGTTGTCGTCATACAGAGTCTCGATTAAAGCTCCTGCCCTGTTCAGTGCATCGTCGTCAGAGTTTTCATAAATTGCCAAGAATATGGGAAGATCTATTCTTGGTAGGACTCGTATCTCCCTTATTTCAAGTTGTGCTCTTGCGGTTGAATTTATAGGCGACATTATAATTTGTATGGTTTTAACGTCAGACTTCTTCAAAAGTAGAATTAAAAATGAGAAAAAAAAGTATTTGTTGACTTTAAACCACTTTAATTTAATAATACATCGATTTCACAGCTGATCGCATTATGGTTATCAGCTGCTTCTTTGTCAGCTGATGATCAGCTGATTGTGAAGGGAAAAATATTAAATCTTTCTTTGCTTCTGACATGTATACACACTATACTCATTTGCTCATCAGCTGATTGTAAAAGAAAATAAGTGGTATATATGTATATATTTGTATCCCCATTAATAATATAATGATAGAATGAGATAATTGGATATATATATATATATATATATATATATATATATATATATATATATATATATATATATATATATATATATATATATATATATATATATATATATATATATATATATATATATATATATATATATATATATATATATATATATATATATATATATATATATATATATATATATATATATATATATATATATATATATATATATATATATATATATATATATATATATATCCTTGTCTTTGGCATTATTTGTATAATGTTAGGAGACAATTGGAATAATTAAACTTTAGACGGTGAATTGTTACCGAAAATTTTTAAAACCAATTAATATCAGAAAACTTCTTAAGCAAGCTAGGTGGAATCAACAAAAAATAACAAAAAGGATTAAAAATAAAAATGAATCAAATTAGAACAATATTCTACAAATTTATAAAAGATTCTGAAAAAATCCTTATGCATAAAGAACTTTGTAATGTGTTTATGTATATGCTAGAATAAAATGAGGACTACGGAGTCATAGATTACGAAGATGCTCCTGGAGGTCACTTCCCGTGCTGTCCGGGTTATATCATAGAAGGTGCGGAGGGATCGGACATTTGTAGATGTAGCATATTCTTTATACGAAAAGCTATTTTAATAAGATTAATTGACACGTATTATAAAATTTTTAATTAAATAAATAAAAAATTTATAAAATATTGTGTTTTTTATTTATTTTTTTATTCAAGGTTGCTTTAAAAAAAAATAGGTAAGAATCTTTAATGTTTTATCATAAAATTTTTCATCTTATCAACTGCATTCATAAGCAGGACAGTCTAAAAACAAAACTAATCCCCAAATTGTTTAAAAGACTAGACATTGTTTATTAGACTTTCAACTAATACCAAGGGTACAATCAAAGATCAGTTAAACCAAATTCTTCCCTAACAAAATAATAATAAAATAAATAAAATAGCAGTATTACAGTATTTGAAATTGGAAATTTATTGTGTGTAGGATATGTATTTGTAATTTTAAAATTGTATCTATATGTCATTTAATTCTAATCGTTAACCAAAAAGGTTTCTTTTGTACTACAAAAAAATTTGATTATGCTGATAAAACAGTGAATGTAATTTGACCGGTATTTAGTTACTTAAATAAAAAATTTCTCACGCTATTACACATTTCCTTTGTCTACATATTTATTGACGAAGAACTCCTTTATCTATTACAAATGTATTGCATTGATATGCACACAAATCGTCAATGAAATAGACACATACAAACATACATTTTAAACATTCAGAAAAATGTGATATGTGCTTGTCCATATACAAAATTCTTTCTTAAGAACCTTTTCTTCTTTTCATGTGCAATAAAAAATTAAAACATACAAACTCACATTTTAGACATTCATACAAATTTTAACATGTGTTCTTCCCTAAAAATTTCTTCCCAAAAATAAATTCGTTTTCTTCCCTAAAAATTTCTTCCCAAAAATAAAACCATTTTCATCCCAAAAGTTCATCCCAATAAAAACTCATCTTCATCTCATACCCCATTTCACTACTACTTGTCGCAAATACATATACAGTAAAAGCTCTACTCGCGGACAGCTCTTATAAGCAGACATCTCGCTTGTGTGGACGATTTCACTACACTTGAAACCATTATAATGAAAAACAAGTAAGAGTGCTATATTCGGCTTTGGCGAATATAGCACGAATCGTGTATATAACATAGAAAATATAGAAGTCCGAATCTTAACAAATTAGCTGACCTAGGTCTGAGAATGTATGAGTAGAATATTTTGTATTACCAGAAATTTGAAAATCGGTTCACAAATGACAGAGTTATGCATGGGGGAGCAAGTTTACGCCCTCCGATTCTCGAAAAAATATTATGGGACCAAAATGCAGGCAAACCCTTTCCAACAAAAAAATCATTTTAAAGATCGGTTCACAAATGACAGAGTTATGCGTGCGTCTTTTTTGAAGTCGGTTAAAAAACTATGAAAAATTTCAACACACAAATGTCAACAAATTTAAAAAAATATTCTAAAATTACAGCAAGAAGAAACATAAAAGTTATCAAAAAATAAATAAAAAAGTGTGTGTGTGCAAAAAAATACATTTTACATAATTTTCAAGTGCAAAAATTACTCTCTCTGATGTGTGTTGAATTGCCTCTCTAAAGTTTGTTGAATACACAAGACCAATACGTGAAGAGAGTTGTAAATTTTTTACTGACAGACCCAGAGTTGTAAAATTACGTATTTATCTATTGCCTCAAGTACGTATTGGTACTTTTTGGTAACTATATAATATATGATGAGTTTCAACAATTTGTATTTAATTTTGTATTTTTATTGGTATATTAAGATGTGTATATATGGTGCACAGGGGTAATGAAAGAGTTAATCAATATTTTTTTTATTTTCTTTATATAGTTTTTGACAATTCAGTAGAAAATACAAAAACAAAATGCCTGTTGTTTTTGTTGTTGCAGATGTAATGCTTTAAACACATTCGCCACAGCAGGCTACCGACTACAACCTGTCAAAAATAGAATACATGTGTGTATATGAAAATGATTATTTTCACGACTGCACGGCTACACGACTGCAGGTTGTTGTCCATGCTACTTCTGTGGTGTAGTCAAATTAAACTAATGCATCAAACACATTCGCCACAGCAGGCTACCGACTACAACCTGTCAAAAATAGAGTACATGTGTGTATATGAAAATGATTATTTGCACGGCTACACGACTGCAGGTTGTTGTCCATGCTACTTCTGTCATGTAGTCAAATTAAACAGTGTTGACAGTAACAAAATATGTAAAGCAAATTAGTGATTAGAATTATTTGTTATTGAAAAATAAAAAAGAAAAACAAAAAATTTAAATGTTTAATATACATGCATCAAGAATTTTTAAATAAATAAATCTATTTGTTTTCTTATATAGAATATTGACTTAAGTCAAAAATACCAACTTCATCGAAAATTAAAAAAAAATCACAGGGTAATAGCCCTTTTTAACCTAAAAATTTTAGTGTAATTTATTTCGGCGCTCTCTCCTGATTCCGGAGTTACGGGGTTCAAAACTTTAATATATTTTTGATCATAAGTCCTACAATATAGAATGGATTTGAATGATATATGTATATATATATAATTGTTGCCATATAATTGTTTTATTGCGACTTATTAACTCACGATAACTATTCACGATTAACGCACTATTTGCAAATAAAGTGATTGGTGCTGGCTGCCCCGCTTTGTTAATAAAAAGCAATAAATAGAAAAATATTTCGCGAAAAATATTGATAGAAGAAAATAATGACAATTAAAACCAATAATTGTTTGTTCCTTTATACATTTCAACTATTTTTTTTTGTAAAATACAAACGCCTTCTATAAAATTGCTACCAAGTTTCTGTATTTTGATATGCCATAAAAACAGTGAATTAACTTATTTGCAAATATTTTTATTTGCGAATAGTCCGCGTATAAACGTAGTAATAGTTATCATTTCAAAATGCTCTAAAATACCTTTCTACTGGTATATAAATACAATTTTTAAATCCATTAACAAATTGCGATTAAAATGGAATTTGAAAATTTTTTTATATAACTTCTCACGTAAAAGCACCATTTTCTTAAAAAGTGGCCGATACAATCGTGCTTAAATATGTATTTAGTTTAATAGAAAGCATTCCAAGCTTTCATTTGATGTATACTTGAAAGCTACCATCGATGAAATTCTTCAGTTATGGCACTTTGAAAATAAATTAACTTATTTAACTCTTAATTTCATCTTTAAAGTACCATAACTTACGTATTTCATAGGTGACAGCTTTCAACTATACTCCAATAAAAGCATGAAAAGTTCTCTATAAAACTGTACACATGCATATGTACCGTTGTATCGACCACTTTTTACGATAACGGAGTTTCTGCGTGAAAAGTCAGGTAAAAAAAATTAATTGTTTTAAAAAATTTGTATACCAGCAGAAAGGGATTTTAGAGAAGTTTAAAGTGATATCCATATGGCATATATCCGTTCAATATTCTAGGAGTTATGGGTAATAAGAAATAAAAGTTTTGAACCCCGTAACTCCGGATCCAAAAGAGACCAAATAAAATTACACTAAAATTATAAGGTTAAAAAAAGCTACTGCCTCATGAGTTTTTTTTTAATTTTCAACGATGCTGGTATTATTGACTTAAGTCAATATTGTACTTTATTAAACAGAAAAAAACATCAAAAAATTCAAGTATGAAAAGTGCCATAACAATCAATAGGTTTTAAAGAAATGAATTTATTTGTTTTTACATTTTGCGAGATATAAGAACATTTTGAATAAGCGATTTTTTTATATAAGTAAAACTTTTGAAGTGGCGCCACTGAAATATGTACTGCAACAACAAAATGTCAGCTGGTTACGATGTAACTGCCGTGTTCAAAATAAGTAAGTAGCTGACTACACGACGACGATTGCTGCCAATATCATTTGTAGTCGTGTAGCCGTGTAGCCTGCTGTGGCGAATGTGTTTATAGCATAACTGTTCAGTTAAAACTGTACTTATGTGAGTAATAATTGACAGTTCAACTCAACTGTTCAGTTTAACTGATAAATTTAAAATTTTTGTATTTTTAAATGACAGTTTCAACTGAAGTGAACTTGTGTGGGGGTTCAACTATACCGTTCTCAGTTCAATTTGTATCGAGCGAGAGAGAGTGCGTATCATGTCGCGTAAACAGAACCAAGTGATAGTTGATTTTATTGCAATATATAGATCTGAACCTGGCCTATGGCAAGTTAAATCTAGCGACTACCATGATTGCGCCAAAAAAGATGCTGCCTACAACAAGCTGGCGAAGAAGTTACAAGAAGTAGAACCTGACGCGGAAAAGAAATCTGTTTTGTCAAAAATAAACAGCTTAAGATCCGCTTTTCGCAAAGAAAAAAAGAAACTTGAGGCATCAAAGAAGTCTGGAGCATCTACAAACAACATTTACAAGCCGGTAGTTTGGTATAACGATCTGTTTGATTTCCTACATGATCAAGACACTCCAAGAACATCAAATTCAAATCTGGACAGTGAAAATGACGATAATTCTGGGATAATTTTTCCAAGCGCTTGGGGAGATATTCTTGTAGAAAAGTTTAGGCACTCATAGGACCGCCCAGTTGCTAGAAATGTCAATGTAGCAGTTAATCTTTCGTGTGGAGAAATTGTTCTTCATAATCAAAGGGGAAACCAACGAAAGCAGTTTTTGGTACACTGAATGAGTCATGCGCAAATAATTGAGGAAACCTAATGGTTCTTCACTTAATTCTTTTAATAAACTAATGTGGGAAGATAAATTTCGTTGTAATAACCACTTCTTGCACCACTGTTTACGCTGTTTATTTTATTTATTTTTTAATTACAAAAAGTACACCGAGAGCGGCCAAACCGTCCTGCTCGTTCGAATCCATGTTAAAAACTGAAGTATTGAACTGCACGTGTGTGTACATCTCAGTTCACAGTTAAGTCTGCCAGTTATAACTGAACAGTTGAAACTGACAGTTAAAACTGTACGTGAGTGGCCGGCTTTAATGTATTTATGCTAAATACAATTCAACAAGATACATTTTCGCTTTTGTTTTGTTTACAATTGTACGATTGAAATGGCAAGCAGATGAGTGAAAAACCAATTGTTTTGTTTTGAGTTTTTGGCATTGCGAAAGTATTGGTTTTGCTCATGTACAAAACGATTACAAATATTTTAAAAGCTTTTGTCTTCGCATGAAACGTTTGCGAAAAGTTTTGTTTGCTTGCACACTCTGGTAAGGGCACATTAAGGCAGAGAAGAACATTGAAGCTAACACCATTTTTTACTTATCTGCACAAAAAATCGCGAAAAGTTGATTGTGCAGCTAAGTAAAAATTACTGTATAACCTAAAAATTCATGTTTCAAAAATATAAACTTTGTAAAATATGTACTTTTTGCACAACTAAGTATGGTTTTTGTGCTATAGGAAACTTTTTACCTAAACCAATACTTACACAACATGATGTACTAATACATTCTTAGACCTAGTTTTTTTGTACAACGGACTTAGCTTTTGATAACTAACTTGTCAAGAGTCATACTTTTTTCTGTCTTTTCTATCTTTGCGTGTAGTATGTATCATAAAACACAAATTTACCGTTGTTATCTGGACAATACCCGAAATTAGAATTTTTCCGTTAGTTTTCGTATTTAGCACATGCTAATTACCTTAAAAAATGCATTATAAAATTGTAATCTTCAAAATAAATAATTTTTTTAAGCAGTGATCCCAATCTTGCGACACAATCCGAAGGCAACAAAACTTAACATCTATACATACATAATAAAACTGTAAAAACGGCGTGTCTGTACATGAAATATTTTTTGAAAATTTTTATTGTGGCGTAAACAGTAATCGACATAGAGAACAAAAACCAAATTTTGGAATTTTTGTCTGTCTGTCTGTCTGTCCGAAGACGCTTCACGCAAAAACCACTAAATGGATTTTCATGAAATTTGGTTAGAGGTACTTTATATATTATTTCTAACTTAAATTAGAAAAAAACGAAAATGTACCCAATTGGAAGCAATGAAAATGTAGTTCCTTAAAAATGAATTAAAATTTTTTTAATGGGTTAATATCAGCTTAAAATAATAATAATCTCTTACACTTTAATTTTGTATAGCAAAAAATTATCCTTCTTGTGTTTTGTTAATTTAAACTTGAATACAATTTCAATATGCGTATCGGTATCGTAATCGGAATCGCAGATATTTCTTTTTAAGTATCGGCATCGTATCGGCAAAAAAGCGTATCGTTACATCCTTACTTAAAACACAACAGTAACTTAAGGCTCATTTAGCCGACCGTAACGTTGATGTAGTTGCATGTGCTGATCGTTTCTGTCACATTGAAAACCTATGAGACAGAAACGATCAGCACATGCAACTACATCAACGTTACGGTTGGCTAAATGAGCCTTTAAAATGATACTTGTAAGCCACGCTGGTAAGTACTTGCCTTCAATGACAACCTCATATTAAAGTAATTTGTTAAAACGCCAAAATAGAAGTAGTGATGGTGTGTTTATTAGCATTTTAACTCATTACTTTGCTATAAAATTTTTTTCTAGGTAGTCTGACTAAAGTTTTTAGGAATAATTTTCTGACTTTACAAAGGAATTAACTTATCACTACATCAGTATATTTATATTAAAATATTTAATATTTTATAGCGATATTATAGTAAAAAAAATACAATTGGAGCTTATGATTTGATTGACTTCTAACGAAAATGAATATTTATAAATTCAAGATCACTTTTAGGTTTATTATTTGTTAGTACTCTTTTACTACATATTAAAAAAATATTCTTTAAGATCAATAAATCATAGTTCCAATATTTTATTTTCTGAAAAATTATTAAGATATAATTGTCAATATGTAAGGAGTTCACGGAAAAAATCGTCAATCGTCATTTTAGCAAATTGACATTAAGAAATCGTCAAAATGACGTAAAATCGTCACATCTAACAGCCCTGTGTACACCTGCGGATTGAACAGATCAATAGATCTGGTAAATTTGCCACAGGAAACGGTCTTATCTCATTTTTTTATTTTGTGATATACGTGAAAATATATTTAAATTTGGAAAATACTATTTCGATTAACTTCCTTTTTCGAAACCACAATTTTACTCTTTTTTATTTGTGGATGTCAATTTTGCATCAAAATACACAAGTTATGTTGTGTATGTGTTTTAATAATTTTAAAATTTCAAGGAAGTGCGAGACATTTTCAAGGAACTGCGACTACCTGGTAAATAAATCTACCTTGACATAATAGTAGGACACAAAACCAAACCTAATATAAAAAGGGTAATAGCACCAAAAAAAAATTTTTGCTTATGAAAGCGCCAATTACCAGTAATTTAACTAAGCCTCTCTGGTATAGAGGGTGCGGTTGAGATTTGCATATTTGTATGCCGAATTCGATTTTGATTTTTATCTTTTCACATTTTTAATATCTATATAATTTTAGTCATTCATGAGCCGATTTTTTTGATTTTTATACGCATCAATTATAGCAGATTGGTACATAGATTAAAACTTTATGTTATCTGAGGTCTTCGTCAGAAGTGTTTCAACTTAAGCGAAAACAACCCTATAATACCCTTACCACATTGTGGAGAAGGGTATACAAATTCTCAATACTATCTGTTAACCGATTAATCTGAGATCTGCTGCACACCTTTACTGACGATGACTATAAAATTTTGTAATTAAAAAGGAGGCGGCGCTACGCCCATAAAATGTAATATTTAGTTTTACACCTTTTCTGTAACCGATTTATCTGAAATTTGGTGAACACATTAAATTTTCATGACCGATTGATCTGATGGCGTTACTATTATGTGTATTCAGTATTATTGTAAATCACAGATGGCCGCCACCACAAAATGGTGATTAGTTATTTGTCTATTATTCTCTATGGGGTCCAGCCAAATAGAATTGGTGCATCAGAACCCCTGAAAAATTTTTTCTCAACTTTTGTATCAAAGTGTATTATAAGAAGAAAAAATATGAAATTCATATATTGTTTATTTAGAAATAAAAATAATAAAAAAATTAACAAATAGAAAATAGAAAAAAATAGAAAAATAGTTAAATGTATATACTTAAAACTCCTCTAACGACAGACTGCTCGACATATTTGCTGTTTCTGCCGCTGCAATTTCCCGAGCTAATGCAGAGGGTGCAAGTTGGAGCTCCCTCTCCAATTTCAGGCATTGAAGTTTCCTGTAGTAAATTTCAACCTGCAGGAGCTCCAGCCGACATTTCTTTTCTCTATCCAAAGTTTCACTTAGAATCTTGGTAAAGCTCTTCTTCTTCCTTGGATTTGGAGGTGGGTGGGCAGGTATTTCCTCTGTCATCGATATTCCGGAATTACACTTAGCTGATGGTAGATTTTCTGAATTTCCATAGCTTTCTGGCAAATTCAGGCCATCTACCACAGCTGAGTCTGATTCCAGAATATCGAGGATGGCCAAGTCAACTTCATCCATAACGCTCTCCATCCCACCTTCGGACCCAGTTTTTCGGGCGTTGTCCCTTTTATTCTGCAAATGAAAATTAAATTCACGGATAAATCTTCGATTATTTTCAAACATAATAATCATAATAATATTACATTGCGTTCGTATGTACATATCGTAAAGTCACAACGCAAAAAATCGGAAATGTTCAGGAGAGGCAAAAACATGGCTATAGTTTTTTAATTAAATTGAGTTCCACAGTAAACAACTCCTTCTTAAAAAAAAGTAAGCTTATTTTGTTTAGTTTTGTCTTGTAGTTTTGAAAATAATGGGTAATTTTGAGTTGTGACTCTATAGTTGAAAATTATTTCATGATTATTTCATAGAATAAGTCAGTTCTTAAAGTAATATAGACGATTATACGCATTTTTCAGTTAAGGAGACGTAAGTCTAAATGATGCATCTCAAAACCTAACACTTTTATCATCAATAGCGTTACAACTCGAATTAATACTGTTTATGTGAAAGAAAACTACTGAATTGCTCAAAAGTCTGTATTTAGTATTAAAAATAAAGTACTTCGGCTCTCCTGAAAAATCGGTCTTTAGACATTCGCGCTTATTCAAGAAAACCACTGATGTATTAAATTTAACAAAAACAATGTTAGAATAACACATTGAAAATTTAATAATGAAATTTAAACAAATTTTGTTTTGCAATTGTTGTTGTAAGCTTATTCAATTGTTACAATTAACATACAGTATATTTTTGACTGTACACATGCAAATAATTATATTGTGCGTAAACCGGTTCTACTAATCAACAAGAGTTTTTCAGTGAGTGCGCTGTTAAGTCACAACAACAATGTCTATGATAATGATATGTGTTTTTGTATACAATATGCTTGTTAGTTATTAGTACTGTACGATATTACAATTATGTAATAGAAATTCCAACAAAAACAAATGATACAAATATAATTATTTGCTATGTGTAGGGAATAAATTGTTTTACTTACCAATGACCGACTCTTCCAGAGCCCAAATCAACTGTCCCTCGTATATTTCCACGTTTTTTGGGCCGACGCCAGTTGCAGGGATTGGGCTTTTTTCAAAACTTCCACCCAGGCAGCCTCTTTATCTAATTTATTAACCTTCAAAATGAAATGTTAACTTTAATATGCTCTAAATATTTACAATAATTTTATAAAAAAAATACTTACTTTATTGTTTTGAAAACTACCAAATAATATTTCTTTTTTTTTTCTTTAATAACTTGTAGCGTTGCAAGTTTTTTTCCATTTTTATTTTTCGGCTCATTTTAACAAGTTAAACATATTTAGCAATGTAAACTGAAAAGACAGAAATGCAAAGATGATTAAAGTATTTGTGGAACACGTTGCAGATTCACTTTGCAAGGAGAGCGCAAAGTCTTTGCAAAGAGTGCAAAGTCTTTGCAAAGAGAGCAAAGTCCTTGCAAAAATTTGCTTAGTGCAAAGTGAGATTTGCAAAGAAATTTGTGGAACAGAAACACTTATCACTTTGCCAAAAAATGCAATTTGATAAGTGAAAAGTTGATAAGTTTTTTGTGGAATAGGGCCCAGGTGTCAGCTACCACACCACTCTCCTCACCAACATAGGGCATTAAGGTGGATTCACCCATTTTTGTCCGGACAACATTTCTTTTACTGAGAGTGTTTTGAAACACGATTCACCCATTTCGAACAATTTGCCTGGAAAATCAAAGCTACCATATGTTATATGTAAATAACAAATAAACATCTCGTACAAAATTTTTTTTAGCAATTGGATAAAATATAAGTGCTTATGTTATTAACTATTAAACTAAATACTATGATATTACTTGCATGGCACATTTATAGAAATAAAACAAGAAATGAAAGAATTGCTATAAAAACATTCTTTCATGTGGCAACTCAGTTCCACTTTGTCCGGACAAAAATTAAACCAATTCAAGCTGAGAATGTTCCGAACAAAATTATTTCTCTTCTTTTCTCTTCCTCACAAAGAGAGACGTCAAACTACATATAAAAAAATTTTGTCCGGACAAAAATTTTGTTCAGAAACAATGGGTGAATCCAGCTTTAATCAGAATAAAAAAAGGTAAAACAATAAAAAAAAGGTAAAACAATAAAAACAATATATTTGTATTAACTTGTGTTATTACTTAAAAGTTTATGGTTTTAAAATACAATAGTTAATACTTGTTAATAGTAATTATCAGTAAAAACTATTAACAATTAATTAACTAATTGTATTAACTACTAACTATTACTATTAACAATATGTAAACATTTTTTGTTATTGAACAGAGCTAAATCAATTTTGGTTTTTGTTTTTTAAGGGATCGCGAATTACTTAAACGGGGGTATTATGGTTTAACTCAGGAAATGGTTTACCAATGGCTTGGTTCGTGGGTGACGCCTTACTGGTGGAATGATGCTCACGTAAACAAAGCTTTAGCTAGCTTTCTAGCAGCCAACATAGTGTTAGAGGTATGAAGATCTTTAGTAAATTTAAGAACTATCTACAAATAACTTGTTGTTAATTTAATTTTATAGATTGACAACGGTGTCGAGTTCAATGGAAAATATCCAATGACTGTGCTATATTCACTTTATTATGAATTTAGCAAGAGGTATCCTCACTCTCGTATAACAGGGATGAAGCAGGAAACTACATCTTATAAAACAGAACTTGTAATACGAATGCTTAATTATACTCTTGGTGAGTCAACCTTTCAAGCTGGCATACGGAAATTTATTGCTGACCGTCATTATGGTACATTTTTTGGTGACGACTTATGGAATGCTTTAACAAAACAAGGCATTCTTGATCGAGTTTTACCAGCAGATTATAGCATTGCCGAAATAGCCGGTTCGTGGATCACGAAAGATCGCTTACCAGTAGTTAATGTTGAACGTGACTATATAAAGAAATCGGCTGTACTAAGTCAAAAAGTCTATTTGCGAGAAAGGCCACATGATGTACCTGAACGGGATAAAATGTTATGGTGGATTCCTTTAGTAGCCATACGACAAGATAATTTGAATTTTTCAAACACAAAGCCACAAGTATGGATCGAAAAGAAGAGAACTCAGACTGTTAATGATTTACCTAATGCCGATAAATTTATCATTATAAACCCAGAAGAAATTGGACCATTTCCTGTAAACTATGATAACTCGAATTGGAATTTACTATCGGCATTCCTGCAGACTAATGAAGGTCTCAAATACATTCCCACATATACAAGGTACCTTTTTTACGTAATTTTATTTGAACATATACATATCTGTGGCTTTCACGAATAACCGCGTAAGTCGACTTACGTCGATCTTGAGCTTTCACTGCGAAATAGCTTCGTTTGCATGCTTTTAGCATGAGCGTAACAATTTCGGGATACGATTGCACAGTGTAATATTTAGCCAATCTGGCTGGACAAAACTACTATCTCTGTGAGTAAATGAGGTAGGGCTGTGAATTATCGTGCACGGCATAGCTAGATCAAAGTGCAACTTTCCTAAAACTTTGGGAGAAATTGGACAACTGCCCCGCCCACTGCCCATACTAGTGCAAAATTTTTGGATATGATTAAGTTATATTACCTTGTATAATTTCCGCTAAAATCCATAAATACATATCGTCAGCTTATTATTGGTTTGACAAAAAATAGTGAGGATTTGATTATATGTATACTTATTTTGGATGTCCTCTTTCCAAATCCAAAACCCGTTTCACGAAATTGTTAATGGTTTCTGCGATATCGACCATCGACTTTGGTTCAACTACACAACAATGAATCTTGTTTGTCCTTATATGTCACTATTTTGATTAAGCAGATTTTTTTTTGCAAAATTTAAAAAAAATATGCTTCACTTTTGCTTACTATACATAAAAAAGCGAAATTAATTGAAAACTTATATATATATATATATATATATATATATATATATATATATATATATATATATATATATATATATATATATATATATATATATATATATATATATATATATATATATATATATATATATATATATATATATATATATATATATATATATATATATATATATATATATATATATATATATATATATATATATATATATATATATATATATATATATATATATATATATATATATATATATATATATATATATATATATATATATATATATATATATATATATATATATATATATATATATATATATATATATATATATATATATATATATATATATATATATATATATATATATATATATATATATATATATATATATATTCTCATTCTCCCACAACTGACTGCGAAACATCTGATTGTGTAATTGCTGCTTTTTGATTGGCCTAAAAATAAAAAGGGGGAGCATGAAGCAAATTACATGCGGTTCAGTGCTGAATTCTAATTGGTTTAGAGCAAAAAAGGGGAGCACTAAGCTTACTGCATATTTACTTTTGCCTTAACGCATTTGCAATAGTGAATTAGACAGAAGTTGCAGTTTTCTTTTTAAATTATTTTTTGAACTCAATTTTTATTAAATTTACTAGCTGAACCCGTTGTGCTTCGCTACCCCCTCGTTATAAAATAAAATTAAAAGTATTTATATATACAAAAATTTATTATTTACTTTTAATTTAATTATTGCAATGCTTTAGGGTATATAATATTTTTAGTTTGCCCATCAGGAGCATACACATATAAATCGGTGGGATTTCCTACACGCAAGCATGCAACATAAAGCTGTCCATGCGAGAAACATGGATTTGCTAAATTTAAGCCGCAAACTTGCAGAGATTGACCTTGAGCTTTGTTAACAGTCATCGCAAACGCTAACCGAACAGGAAACTGTAATCGTTTAAAATTGAATGGTAAATCTGTTGGTATCATTGGAATGCGTGGCAAAAGTACATCTGTCCCTTTATATTTTCCTGTTATAATGGTCGCTTCTATTAAATTATTTCTCAGTTTTTTTACTGCAAGTCGAGTGCCATTGCAAAGCCGTGGTGGATCGATATTACGCAGTAAAATAATGGGCACTCCAATTTTAAGTTTATCACATGTGGTGGAAAGCCTGGCACATCGAGTGAATTTAAGAACTCAACAGGATAATTAACGGCATCTTCTTCTCTCGTTACAGTATCGATGGACTTGTACGTTGCTGCAGTTTCATCGATTTTGTGCAAAATGGCACTGTTTTTGGAATTAACATCAATGTTTTTGGCAGCAAGTAATGCTCGTTCACACAGCCATTCCTTGTTTTTAAAATTGCGTTCAATATTGGGAAATACACAATAGATTAATTCTTCAATGGACAGTGTCATTTTGCAAAAGTCAGGTGGAAATGTAATGCAGTTTGTTCTTGGATCCGATGGCATTCTTCTGTTTCCCAAATCCAGCAACTGCTTTGAAAATCGGGAAGCTGATGATGCATCGCATTGTAGTCGCACACGCATATTTGTCGTTAATTTTAGTGTGCGGACGTGGTGCCAAAGAATGGATGTTTTCAGACATGCGTTAAGCTCATCAGCTGGTGTTCCACCTGGAATAACCGGTAGTGTTTGGCGAAAATCACCGGCTAACAAAATCAGTGCTCCCCCAAATAATTGCCTATTGCTTCTGAAATCCTGTAATGTGCGATCTAGGGCCTCTAAATATTTTTTGTGTGCCATCGTGCATTCATCCCATACTATGATCTTACACGTTCGCAGCACTTTGCCCATTGATGAAATTTTCTTTATATTGCATGTGTGCGTCTCAGAGAATTGCGATTTCACTGGTAATTTAAGTGCCGAATGCGCTGTTCTGCCACCATCCAAAAGCGTTGCAGCAATGACGGATGACGCAATGGCCAACGCAATATTGTTTTGGGATCGAACTTTAGCCAAAATCAACGAAATCAGAAACGTTTTTCCGGTCCCGCCCGGTGCATCTAAAAAATACAATCCACCTCTTTCATTTGAAATTGCTGTCATTAAAGTGTTATATGCCAAAAGTTGCTCCTGTTGTAAATTTGGTAGATTAGCTTCGATAAATAACATTAATTCTTGTGGATTGTAATTCCTTTCTCGTCGCAGATCTTGATCCGATGCATCATCGCCAGATCGAATAGGGCTAATCATACCAATTTGAATGAGAGTCTTGTTGTTGATTTGCAAACACTTGTCTTCCAGTAAGATCAAAGCCACATTATATATAGCTTCAGAAAATTCAATAGTTTCGTCGTCTCTGGTAATTATCTCTCTATGCAAAATGTCTTAACTCATATATGCTTTAAATTTATGCCAAAGTTCTTTCGGGTTGGATGGATAGCATGTTACCAATATAATCGCAAATAATGACCTTATCTGCCACGGATGATTGGTAACTGAAGCATCTGCAAGTGTTGTTTCCCAATGTGAATCGCTCTCCAATAAATTAAGTTTTTGGCATGCCTCTCGATAAGTTGCACATATTTGGCCATTAACTGTACGTAAGTTCTCGAACGAAGTTGGTCCACGAACATTTATTAGAAGCATTCGTAGATAGAAACATTCTGCATTCTGGGGATGAACAGTATACAGTCTTCCTAATGCATCAGTGGAATATAAATTTGGCCACCCTTCAACTGCTTTTCCTTGTTTGCGACGCTGAAATTTTTTCGCTGATGCGTTCCATGTATAGTACGTTGGCATTTGAGCATACAGCAAAGTCTGAGCAAATAAATCATTTGTGCATAAATCAAAAAAAGAAGTTAACGTTGTCGCTGGAGGCGCTGCTGCCCTTTCTTTTGCAGTTACTTCAGTGAAATAAACGCGTTGTCCATTTTCGAGGTGAACAGATAAATGAACAACAGCCGGATGGCGTTCATGAATGGGAAATCCTAAAATTCGCCAAACGGCTTCATTGCTGCTGATGTATCGCGCCATTTGATATCGTATAATTTCATCATTGGGATTGTGCAACGAAAACACTGCCATATCTGATCCCTTGGTAACGTATTTGCATATGTATTTAATAGATTTTACGGAATTGCAATACTCTACATTAATATGAGCTTTGTACGTTTTTGAAAGCAATGGACAATAGGGTACTGTCCAGCGATTATCAATATCATTGTTTCGCACTCTTATTGTAATTGATTGCCCACCATCATCTGTTTATCTGCGACGATAAAGCGGATAGCCATCAATACCTGAAATTATTTCTGTAAGCATTTGTCTTGGATACTTTTTCGTGCATTTTCCATCGGCCATGCATGGTGAATTTGGATTGATGATTCCACGTGGCCCATGAATCATATTTTTGATTACAATTTCGTGCAGTTGTGGATCAATATCAGGATCAGGTATTTCCGCAGAAATGATATCATCTATTTTGTCAGACGTAATTTTGTCGACCATCCAAATTAAAATGTGTGCATGTGGCAATCCACGTTTTTGCCATTCGACTGAATACATCCAGCATCGCGTTTCTCCAAAAACTTAGAACTTAACAATGAAAGCCATTAAAGATTTTAATTTTTGTTTAAACACACGTGCTGTAATGTCGTGTCGATGTGCCGATGTTTGCCCAGAAGACAATTCGGATACGATTTCCTCCCACTTCGGATTACATGTGAATGTAATGAACAGATCTGGCCGTCCGTATGATCGCACATATGTCATTGCATCTTGTGTATATTCTTGCATATGACGTGGGCTTCCTGTGAATGTTGCTGGCAGTATAATAGGTTGCCCTAGTTCATTGGGATTGAAGTCATTCTGATCGTTCATTGCATCACGAAGATGAATATAATCATCTACTCGAAGTATCGCTTGATGATATCGTATGTATAACAAACGTTCCGTTTCGATTTTGGCGTACATGTTGACAATAAACTGGTGAAACAAATCACGACAATTTAGAACATGATTGTCAGTGTGTTGACGAATCATTAAACGATATGAGTAAAAATTCATCGCACTCACTTTCTTGTTAGCTGTTTCATCTAAAATATATAAGAAATATAAATTTCACATAAATTTATTATTTTTTAAGTTACGTGCGACAAACGTTTATAAAAAAAATCTTAACTTACGGGTTGCTTGATTGATTTGACGCATTTGAAAGTGATATCCATCTTCTCCATGTGGAAAAATAATAGGATACTGAAGCGCGTCATATGAGCGATTCGTTTCAGATATTCTGTTAATTCTTTCGTCACGACGGCGAATAATTATATCACGTCGTGCCACTGGATCACCAACCATTAAGATTGCTATATCGTCAACTGTGGGCGCGTTGTAACGTCCTTGATATTGTCCAGCAGGCGTTTTATCATCATGAATTGCAATAAAGTGTTGATCTGAAGACAATCGCGGATCATCGTTTGCTTGTTTAAATGTTCTCACCAACTGGCTGCTGTCATGAAGCATTATTTGCAAACCGGCTACTATTCGCTGTTTTGTACCTGGATTGTAGAGCTGATGCTGTTTTACTTGGTCGTTATCATGCGCTTGTCCCATGAAATAAATTTGTAAAAACTTAGAATCTTCATCTGGAATTGGCAATATTGATCCCATTCGGTGATAAGTTTGGCCTTGAACTCTAAATGTTGGCATGAAGTTGTCTCGAACCACTTTCGTCGCACCAAACGATGTCATTTGAAAACACGAATTGTATTTTCGCATGTTGCTTAAGAAATGTTGGGAATCCGCTGTTGTTCCTATGAAGTGGAATATTATTATTTTGAATAATAATCATTTTGTTTTTTCCTCTTCTTCCATTTTTGATGGCTTAGTGGCAAATTATTTATTTGTTCTTACCTGAAACTAACGATAGTAATGGTTCTGGTGGTGGTAGCAGTTCGGGTAAAACAATTTTACCATTTGCGCAGCACATCCAGGTGCTTCATTTTTATATTTCTTATCATTGCAGTATTGGCAAACTTTATTCATTGGTCCAATGGCAACTAACTCATCTTCACTGCAATCAATTTCTGATGTGTAGTGGAATGCAATCAGCTCATATGATGCAGGGCTTCGACGATGCTGTGCTCTTCGACTACGATCTTGTAGACGATGTGCCTCACGTTGCTCTGGTGTCTCGGTAGCTCTTGATAAAGACGATCGCGATCGTTCAATTCGCATGCGTGTTTGACGTTGAGTAGAAGTCTCGGAAGCCCTTGATGTTGAGATTCGATATCGGTGAATTTCTGTGCGTGCTTCACGTTGCTGTAAATTCTCTGCAGCTCTAGAGGTTGAGGCTCGAGACCGTTCAATTTCAAGGCGTGCTTCACGTTCTTCATGAGTTTCGTTTGCTCTATTGGATTTCGTGTTCAATGATTTTGGAGTACGTGCCGAAAGAAATGATTTTTTTGGAGGCATTTTTTTATTTATAATTATAATTAAGTTTTTAACACAATTATTTGTCACTTTATTTATACTTTGATTATAATAACTTTTTAAATTTTATATATATATATATATATATATATATATATATATATATATATATATATATATATATATATATATATATATATATATATATATATATATATATATATATATATATATATATATATATATATATATATATATATATATATATATATATATATATATATATATATATATATATATATATGTATAGAGTTGTGAAAAATACGTATGCTGCTAATAAGAGCACATGAAAAATTGATTCCCCGTATTCCATATCGAAAGACTTCTCGCCAGAAATTTTGCATAGTCTGGATAATGAGACTGCTATATTCTCTTTTCCAGGGAGATATATTACTTTAAATTTGAAAGCCTGCATTCTAAGCAACAACGTTTCGATTCTTGCCGGAGGTCTTGATGTTGGTTTGAAAATGGTTTCCAGAGGTTTATGGTCAGTTACCAGCTCAAAATCTAACCCCGCTAAGTAATAATAAAATCTCTCAACCGACTAAACCACGGCTAAACTCTTCTTTTTAGTTTGAGAATATCTCTTCTCAGTAGAAGATAAACTCTTACTCGCAAAAGATATAACTCTGGGCTTACCGTCATCGCTGAACTGGAGCAATACCACTCCCAAAGCTACAGGACTTGCATCAGTAACAACTCGAGTCCTTAATTTTGGATCGAAATTCGACAGATTGGATATTCCGGAAAGCAACGTCTTCAACTTGCCAAAAGCTTTTTTTGTCTGCGACCCCATACAAATTTTGCATCTTTGGTTCGCAGTATCCTAAGAGGGTGGGTCACATCTGCTAAGTCAGGCAAAAACTTTCCAATATACGTCACTAAGCCTAAAAAACTTCGCAACACATATTTTGATTCTGGAGCCCGGAACTGAGTGCATTTCGACACGTAGAAAGCTTACCTTCCATAATTTCTTAAAAAGTCTCGGGAGCAGAGTTTACACCAAACATAAATCCCTTATACCTGAACAAACCTTTGTGAGTCACAAAGTTGTGATATCACGTGTTGTGATATCGTGCTTTAACGAGTACACTCGTTAAAACTCAAACACTTGTCGGTTAACTAGAAGCTATTGTTTGCAAATGATATGGTCCATGACTGCATTACATGGACCATGTTGTAACTACTCCATTTCAGCTAAAATGGACCACGTATTCTAACATTATCTGTAGGGTGTATATCAAACAGTAGCTTCGCTACGAAAAAAAATTTCTGCCTTGCTGGATGGGCTCTGGGTATATCGAATGGTCTGCACTGAACAAGTTTCTTCTTAGCCTAATACCTAAAGCCAAGATAGTCATCCAATTTTTACTGAGTGCAGTAACTCTTCGACATACCCAGATGAGAATAGCTAAAAGTTGTCCGGAGGCTGGTATGGCAGAAAACCTTTACTCAAAGAAGCCACTAATCGACATACCCGAGAAGAAAGTCCTCAAGAAAAAAATCTTAGCAAAGCTACTATTTTATATGACCAGAGGAGAAAAGAATGGATACTGTTTCCATTTTAAATTGGAAATGAAGTTCATGGACGTTGTTTCTCAATTTTGATGGACATTATTTCCACTTTGGAAAGAAACTAATGTCCATGGACGTTCTATCCTTTTCGACGTGTATATAATGACCATGTTTTGTGTTAAGGATAAATTAATAAATATTTTCTGCAAATTTTTATTTATTTTTTTGCAAAAATTTAGATTTCGTATTTATATTTTACTTTGTTTATACAAATTTTAATTTTGTGCGAAGTTATATATATATATATATATATATATATATATATATATATATATATATATATATATATATATATATATATATATATATATATATATATATATATATATATATATATATATATATATATATATATATATATATATATATATATATATATATATATATATATATATATATATATATATATATATATATATATATATATATATATATGTATATAAAATAGTAGCTTTGCTAAGATTTTTTTCTTGGGGACTTTCTTCTCGGGTATGTCGATTTGTGGCTTCTTTGAGTAAAGGTTTTCTGCCATACCAGCCTCCGGACAACTTTTAGCTATTCTCATCTGGGTATGTCGAAGAGTTACTGCACTCAGTAAAAATTGGATGACTATCTTGGCTTTAGGTATTAGGCTAAGAAGAAACTTGTTCAGTGCAGACCATTCGATATACCCAGAGCCCATCCAGCAAGGCAGACATTTTTTTTCTTAGCGAAGCTACTGTTTGATATACACCCTACAGATAATGTTAGAATACGTGGTCCATTTTAGCTGAAATGGAGTAGTTACAACATGGTCCATGTAATGCAGTCATGTACCATATCATTTGCAAACAATAGCTTCTAGTTAACCGACAAGTGTTTGAGTTTTAACGAGTGTACTCGTTAAAGCACGAACACTTGAGTACTCCATCTAATAGTGACATAGAGTAGTTTTAAGACTAGTCCGATATAATGCAGACATGGACCATATCATTTGCAAAGAAGAGTTTGTAGTTAACCGACAAGTGTTCGTGATTTAACAATTTCAATACGAGCACTTGAGTGATCCATCAAGTGTTGACATGAAGTAACTTAAAGACTACTCCGATGTAGTGAAGAGTTAGGTTATATGGTCCATCCCTAGGACATCGTAATGTTAAATCGACCATGTTTTCTCTATACATTTGGGTTACCTTTGGAGTAGTCTTAGTCTTCTATGGAGTATACTTTACATGCGTGTTGGGACAAGTTGCGTTATCTGCTGGTCGCATATACTTATATATGTATATACATACATATACTACATACAGAGAGATAACTAGGAGAAACCCCTTAACCACGGGCGAAGGCAAGCTATGCAATCAATCTTTACTCTACAAAACAGCCTTTGAGGATTCATCGTAACAGTATGTATACATATGTATGTATGTACAATTGTACATATGTATGTCATTATGTATACATGTGTCTGTATCTTTGATTTTAAAAAATTTCAAATATTTTAACATGGTTTTTATTTTTTAATTAATATTCTGGTTTTAGGAGTAAGCGTCAGTTTATTTGTAGGGTTAACACCAAATACGATATGCTTACATGAGAAAATAAGCAAAATATATGAAAACAAATGTAGTGGCAATAATATTCTCTCACGAAATTAAACAGATATTTTTTAATTCAAAATTGAACAGACGAAAGCTTTAAAAATTTTTACAAAAAGCTAATTTTAAACGTTATCTTAACAAAACGAAAACTTCATGTGAGAAGAATTTTGTTTTACAAAGCCGGGCTATTAATTGAGATTTACAGCCTGTTTTTCGAAAATGAATTACTTTGTTCATTCGTAAAAAACGAACGAAAGTAATTATACGTTTTTTTAACATAAAATATTTTTTTTTTTGATATATGAGAGAGAACAAAAGAGCTTTAATTTTTTCTTATATATATTAGGTTATTATAAAATGAATGCTTTCGTAATAAACGAATGAAAACATATAAAATAGTCGATAAGCAATAGGCACTCGTTTGTTTATAAATTGCAACAGCAAAGTTACAAACAGCCAGCAAAAACTTCGGAAAAAATTAAAATTTGCTTCAACAAACTGAAATCAAAATTTTTGCAAAAACAAAAAACGAGATTCAGAAAGAACTCCAATTTGCAAACAAAACAAAAAACGATTAATTTATGCTCATATGTGTAAAAATACAGCTAAAAATCTCCTAGACTTTCAAGAAGATCTTAGTCGCACTGGGAAAATAAGTTGGCATGCAATTACGTTCAAAGTAATAATGTTGATGGACATTATGTCCAAGTTGAAAAGGAAATAATGTCCATGAACATTATTTCCACATGAAAAGGGAAATAACGTCCATGGACATTGTGGCAATACTGAGTTTAATACTTATATTTTTAATATTGAAAACTATTATTTTTATAGTTGAGCTGGCCAGCAAAGAGAAAAGAACTAATTGAAAATAATAAAATTTGTAATTTTCATAAAAGCTAATAAAAGTCATTGTCTTTTATTAAAACCAGGCTATTACATTGCCGACTAATACTAAAATCATAGAAATAGGATATTTAGCATTAAATTACGATAAATAAATTGAGTTTGGATTGGTATAACACCAGTAATTGCATTAAATTGCGGAAGTCTCTCACTAAAAGATTTTGGATTCGGGCATTAAATTGCGTATTATTAAAGAAAAATTTAAATACTGGTATGTTACCGATTAAATTCGGCATTCTTTGCAAAAATTATTTGTGCACTGATACATGAAGTGTAGACACATATCGGTTTTGATTGTTTATCTTGACCTTATTTTACTAATTCTGATAAATTTAATTGCAGTAACTGTGTGTGGTAGGATGGCAGAAGTCATAAGGCCCTTCCTTTGTGAAGCAATAGAAAAGTCTTTGTTATGACACGAATGGGAAAAATGGCTGAAGCCATTTAAACTTTATTTGGCTGCGGAAGAGATAGTCGATGATGCAAAGGAAAATAATAATCTTTTGCATCTGGCTGGACCCCCATTACAAGAAGTAATATTCATCATTCCTGGCGCCTTAGTTGAAAGCGATGAAAAAGAAAATTTAAAGGCGTACGATGTTTTAGTAGAAAAGTTGAATGAATACTTCTCCCCAAAGAGGAACACAACTTTCGATAGACACTTGTTGCGGAATATAACTCCTATCGAGGCCGAGAATTTCAGCAAGTTTTTGCTGCGATTTCGTGAACAAGTAACGAAATGCTCATTTGGAAATACTAAAGAGGAGATTGCAGAAATGTCTATAAAAGATAGGATAATAGATTCATGGGCACCCCTCGATTTGAAAAAAGGATTGTTAGAGAAGGAACAGAGCCTACAAGAAATTATAGATGATTGTAAATTGTACTAGCAGATAAATAAAACTTCTCGGAGCATGCTAGTGAGGACTGAGCATTAGAAAATAAACAAGATTTCCGGTAAGAAAAATGTTCAGTCATATTTGCCAGCCGAATGCAGCCGATGCGGAAGGAAGGGACTCATCGAATTCTTTTGAATGTCTTGCCAAGAATTCAAAATGATATAAGTGTTCTTCGATTGGACATTTCGCTATAAAATGTAGAACTAAGAGAAGAAAGATTGAAAACTACAACACTGGCCTTACAAAAAGAAGCCCCCTTTTTCTAATGTTCGTTGCGTTGCGGAAGATAATAATATAACTTCTGAACGTCGTGAATTTGGATGTTTTAAAATTGGAAATGGAGGAAAAAGTGACGAAAATATATGCTGTTCTGTTGGTGGAAAGGAAATGTCAATGATAATAGACTCTGGGTGTCGTTTCAACCTAATAGGAGAAAAGGAGTGGACTTTTTTAAAAAATTCAGAGGCGGTTAAATGGAATATACTCTCACATTCTTCTAACGAATTTAAGGTTTATGCTGCCAACTAGGGATGGGCAAGTGAAAAAATATACCGATATACAAATATCGATATATTTTTAAGTATCGATCGGCATTGATAATATCGAATAAAAAATATCGAAATATCGATATTTTTCAACAATGATAATTCATACGTAGTCTCCAAATTTTTTCTAAAAATAAAACAAAAAAAGCACCTCTGTTACTGTTCCACCAATATTTCATGAAACATACATCAACAAAATTACACTCAGAGAATGATAATTTTTCGAATAGACAAAATAATATAAATAAAACAAAAGATTTTGTTAGTAATATACTATTTATTGAAGACTGTGCCGAAATATTTAAAAAAATTGCACGAAAAACAAAACCAAAGCAAAAAAATATCGAATTTGATACTGTCGATATATTTGGAAAAAATATCGATATATCGAAATTAAAAATATCGACGATATATATATATATATATATATCGATATATTTTTAAGAAAATATCGATATATCGATATTTTTGCCCGTCCCTACTGCCAACTGTCCATTAGAAATTGTTGTCGTTTTTTATGCTCCAATACGTACGGGTAACCGGAATGAAATAATGTTATCTTTTTATGTCATCAAGAATGGCGGGCAATCTCTCTTGGGCAGAGAAACAGCTCTTAAACTTAATGTACTGAAACTGAAATTAGATGTTTACAATGTTCAAGGAAAAGAACAACAACCCTTTCCGAAACTATGCGACATTGCGGTTTCTTTATCAATAGATCACACGATCACTGGATAAAGTGGCTGATAAAATAAATGAGGCATTGCGGCTTGATATAATTGAGACTAATTCAGGTCCCAGTAAATTGATTTCCCCCATAATCATTGCTTCAAAGGGAAATGATGACATTCGTATTTGCGTTGACATGAGACGCGCAGATTGAAGTTGGCAAAAACCTTCTCTAGACTGGACCTCAAGTCAGCATACCACCAAATTGAACTAGATGAGGCAAGTCGTGATATCACAACTTTGTGACTCACAAAGGTTTGTTCAGGTATAAGCGATTTATGTTTGGTGTAAACTCTGCTCCCGAGACTTTTTAAAAAATTATGGAAGGTAAGCTTTCTACGTGTCGAAATGCCCTCAGTTCCGGGCTCCAGAATCAAAAGATGTGTTGCGAAGTTTTTTAGGCTTAGTGACGTATATTGGAAAGTTTTTGCCTGACTTAGCAGATGTGACCCATCCTCTTAGGATACTGCTAACCAAAGATGCAAAATTTGTATGGTGTCGCAGACAAAAACAGCTTTTGGCAAGTTGAAGACGTTGCTTTCCGGAATATCAAATCTGTCGAATTTCGATCCAAAATTAAGGACTCGAGTTGTTACTGATGCAAGTCCTGTAGCTTTGGGAGCGGTATTGCTCCAGTTCAGCGATGACGGTGAGCCCGGAGTTATATCTTTTGCGAGTAAGAGTTTATCTTCTACTGAGAAGAGATATTCTCAAACTGAAAAGAAGAGTTTAGCCGTGGTTTAGTCGGTTGAGAGATTTTATTATTACTTAGCGGGGTTAGATTTTGAGCTGGTAACTGACCATAAACCTCTGGAAACCATTTTCAAACCAACATCAAGACCTCCGGCAAGAATCGAAACGTGCTTGCTTAGAATGCAGGCTTTCAAATTTAAAGTAATATATCTCGCTGGAAAAGAGAATATAGCAGTCTCATTATCCAGACTATGCAAAATTTCTGACGAGAAGTATTTCGATATGGAATACGGGGAATCAATTTTTCATGTGCTCTTATTAGCAGTGAAATCAACAACGATATGCATATACGCAATGCGATTTCTAGCATGGAAAATGAATGTTGGGATTCGAATGTTTCAAATTCGTACTTTGTTTCGCGTTTAGAGTTGTTAGCCATTGGATCAATTTTGCTGCGTGGAAACCGAATTGTAATACCAAAATCTTTGAGGCCTAGGGTATTACAGTTAGCACACGATCCCGGCGAGTCGGCAATGAAGAGTCGTCTTCGTTCTAAAGTGTGGTGGCCATTAATTGACAGAGAGGCAGAAAGTTTTGTGAAAGCATGTCATAATTGTCTTCTAGTTTCGCAACCGTTAAGTCCAATCCCAATGCAGAGACATCCATTTCTGAATGGGCCTTGGCAAATGTTAGCTACTGATTTACTTGGGCCGCTACCTAATAGCGAGAATGTTTTAGTGCTAATTGATTATTATTCGCGGTACCAAGAAGTTGTTTTCTTGAAACGCATTTCTTCTGATAGCATAATTAAGGCGATGGAAGATATTTTCTCCAAACTTGGCTTACCCAAAACAATAAGAACAGACAATGGCAGGCAGTATGTCAGCAATGAATTTAATCGCTTTTGTGCGGATAATATATCGGTAATAAGAACACCCCCACATTGGCCACAGGCAAACGGAGAAGTGGAGAATATAAAGAGGTCTGTAGTAAAGCGGTTAAAAATGGCTGCGGCAAACAAGCGCGATTACAAGGAAGAAATAAAAAAGCTTATACTGATTTAAAACGTGACACCACATGGCACAACAGGCTCCGCACTGAGCGAGCTAATGTTTAACAGGCGTATTCGTGATAAAATTGCATGTATTGAGGACATCACAGAAGAAGTAATTGATTCATCCCCTAGAGACAATGATTTAATGAATAAACAAAAAGGAAAAGAGAAGGCTGACTCCAGCAGAAGGGCAAAATAATCAAAAATTCAAATAGGTGACAAGCTGTTATTAAAAAATTTTATTTTTCCCAACAAACTCACTCCAAACTTTGATAAAACATCTTATGAGGTTGTTGAGAGAAACGGAAGTGAAGTCAAAGTTGTAGGAGGGGGGCGAACATATAAGAGAAATAATAGCATACTAAAAAAGATCCCAGCCGTAAGGTTCTCAGAGAACACATCATTCCAACAACGTCTTAATGATAATTTATCTTCTGATGTCGGAAAAACGAAATTGCTTAGAGATGACTTGGTTTCATCTCCCAGCAATAATCAATCTTCATCAGCCGATTTCAATTTACCAAAAGCTTTACTTTACCCGCAGAGCTGTACTGTGAGTGATGTCGTTGACTCGGAGAGCCCATATTTTTCAAATAAAGAACCATTGAAGCTAAAACTAAAACAGGTAGAAGGGATATTATTCTTATAGTTGAGCTGGCTAGCAAAAGGTTGTCACAGAGTAAAGAATTAATTGAAAATAATAAAATTTATAAGTTTTATAAAAGCTAATAAAAGTGATTGTGTTTTATTATAACCAGGTTATAATATACATTATTTCCTTTTCAGAGTGTAAATAATGCCCATCAAAATTGAGAAATAACGTCCACGAACTTTATTTCTACTTTGAAATAGTATGCATTGCTTTCTCCTCTGGGCATATAAAATAGTGGCTTCGCTAAGTAATGATTATTTGCTAGTCTCCTATGAGTAAAAATTTGATGCCTAGCTTGCCTTTAGCTTCTAATAATGAAAATCCTTATGTCAGGCTAAGAAGAGACTTGTTCAGACTGCAGCTATGCAGAAAATCTTTACGAAGCGAAGTCACCATTAGATATATCCAGTGGCGATAATGTAGAAGCACAGCCAGCAAGGCAGAAACTCTTTACTTATCGAAGCTACTGTGTGATATACTTACACACATACATACATATGAACATACATACGTACGTAGAGGAGAAACCCGTTAAGCCCTGGCGAAGGCAAGATATGCAAGCAATCTTTACAAAACTGCCTTGGAGGATTCATTGCAACAGTATGTATATATGTATGTATGCATGTTTCGACCTTTTTAAATTAAAAATTTTAAATATTTAAAATAAAATTTGGAATTTTTTGATTAATTTTTATTTTTATAAACAAACGTTAGTTTTTAGTAGAGTTACTAAATACCATACGCTTATATGAGAAAAAAATTAAAATAAATGAAAACAAATATATTGGCAATACTATTCTTTCACGAAATAAAAATGCTTTTCTTACTTCAAAATTGAATACACGAAAGCTTTTAAATGTTTTTTAACAATCAAATTTAAACATGCATCGTCTGAACGTTGCCTTATAGACCCGTGTGAACAAATCATTCCGTGAACATACACTAAGTCAACGTTTCACATTGTAAATGTTACTCAACGTTCAGACGATGCAAGTCTAATTGATCAGCTTCTTATTCAGCTGTGAGAAAGACAAAGAAATTAATAAAAAAATAAAATAAAAAATCGTTCCAAATTAATACAAATTTCTCTGTCGATCTGCCAGCTGAATAAAGCCCTTATGACACTACATTTTCCTTGCATTGTTTTGCTGTAGGATTGAAAGAAAGAAATAGCAAATGATAGAAAGAAACAACTACACAAAATGTAAACAAAACGTAATGGCTTCTTTAAGTGCTGCCTACTTTTTATTTATAATAAAACTACAAAAGAAAAAAAGTTGAAAAAAAGAGGCGCTAAGTCGCTGAATTCGTGAATGGACCGCTAAATTGGCAGCACTTAATGTTTCAAGCTTGAAATGTCAACTTTAAGTTGAACATTTTTAAATTTTTTTTTGACAGGCCCCCATTTTTTTATCGATAACATTAGTAAAAGCTTTGACAATTTCGTATTTATCTTAATATAGCTGAACTCTTTGCTCCTGGTAAAATTTTCTATTATATTCTATTTGCACTGTTCTCCAAAATTTGGAATATGAAGAAAAAATGTAGTGTCATAAGGGCTTAAGAAGCTGATCAATAAGTCTTGCATCGTCTGAACGTTGACTTAGTATGCTCTTGTATAACAACATTTTATTTGGCTCTTAATTAGTCAACGTTCAGACGATACAAGTCTTATTGATCAGCTTTGAGAACGACAGGGAAATTTGTATTCATTGGTGTCTTTTTCACAGCTGAATAAGAAGCTGATCATAGGACTTGCATCGTCTGAACGTTGACTTATAGACGCGTGTGAATAAATCATTCCGTGAACATACACTAAGTCAACGTTCAGACGATGGGAGTCTTATTGATCAGCTTCTTAGTCAGCTCTGCGAAAAACAGAGCAATTAATACAAATTTCTCTCTCTCTCTCTTTCTCACAGCTGAAAAAGAAGCTGATCAATAAGACTTGCATCGTCTGAGCGTTGACTAAGTCGACGTTTAGACGATGCAAGTCTTATTGATCAGCTTCTTATTCAGCTGGGATAGCGAAAGGAAAATTTGAACTCGTTTCTCTGTCCTTCTCACAGCTGAATAAGAAGCTAATCAATAAGACTTGCATCGTCTGAACGCTGACTAAATAACATACTTTTTTGCAGAGTTGATAAAAAAAGTACTAAATGCAAAAAGTGCTAAATTAAAGGAAAAAAGTATTAAAATGCATATTTGTGCAACTATTTTAACATAATTTTTTGACGAAAAAAGTATGTCTGCTTTTACACAGATCAGTTTTTCTTGAAGCAACTTTTTTTATTTTCTAGTGAGAAAGAGCGAGAGACCAATACATAAAATGTATTCCTCTCTCGCTCTGTCACAGTAAAAAATAAAATTTGCTTCAAGAAAAACTGATCTGTGTAAAAGCATACTATGTTATTTCATTTTCACCTCGTTCCTAGCCAAAAAGGTACCATGCTTATATAAAAAGTCCACATCACTAGCGCCATTGGTATATAGTATGAAAATACTATACACTTCGCTAATCACTAGTAGCGACGGTTACTTGTTGTACGACTGGGGTTGTATACGCCTTGGTACAAGGCTGCCACACGATATAAAACGTTGGCAAAGTTGTTAATAATAAGTTAATGAATTACATAATCGATAATGCAGATTATTGTTGACAAAATCAGCAATTAGTGAATTTCATTACTGGAATTCTTAAATCAAGTACGAAAAGTCTGAAGACATTTCATGCCTATGTTGACTTTGTTCTTTCGATATTTTAAAGCTGGAGATACATACATATCCCGCGTTGTGCGGAAACGCGTTTGATGTTTGTTAAACTTTAGATGCTTTAAAGGTGGCAAGTTACACATCACGCTGTAGACGCTTCTTTCTTATAAAATTTTAAGCCTTTGCTCGTTGGTTTTTTAAACCTTTTATTTAACTAGTTCTTTCAGTGTGTTTGTTAATGGCAAATCTTGCGACAGCTTTTTCTACTAGTTCCACTGCGCCGATTCCTATGAAACAGTGTATACATATTGGGTTTGCGTAGGGTTGTCATCGCTTAATTTATAAAAAGAGGACAGCAGAGGACATTTGCTTAAAAAAGTAGGACTTAAAAATAACATGAAATAATTATTTTTCCAATAATTTTACTACCAAAAAATAAACATAAAACATATCGATGGTGTTGCGAAAAAAGGGCCAATTTCGCAAAATTTTACATAGCAGATTGTTAGTAAACTAAAAAAAATTTTTTTGAGTTGTGAGTCTATGGTAGCAAAGGCTCCATATGAAGTTTTCGGTTTCCTTTTCATCTTGTTTTTTAATTATACCATATTTACTCTTTAGAAATATACATAAGAAAACCAAAATACACATAAACACAGTGTTCGAAAATAAACCGAACGTTATTTTATGTACTGTATACACAAGCAGAAACGATATCTATTTTTTTTAGTGTTTAGGTATATTTACACAACCGGAACACAACACATAACGATTGTTTAATGCAAGTAGCAAACATTATGTAGCGTTTTTTTCAAAAAACAGTACAATTGTAGTGGTTGCGTACTACATACATTACATTTTAGCGTTTTATAGTGTTCTTTTTCATCATATACAACTACGCACTCAAGTATACATGCACGAGAGCCAAGCGAATACTAATGCTAAATACACAAAATATACATTATGAATAGTGTTCTGTCCCGAACACAACGAAGTGTACTGTTTTTCAAGGAAAAACAGAACACTATTAAATGTTCTTATCTTAATATTGAGTTTGTTATAAACAGTATTTTCGTTGAGTACAAGATCACTAACAGAAATACCGTTCTTCTTTTTTTATGTATTTATTACACAACCACTATTTGCGTTTGTGTATTACAATATTCTACCATACAGAACATTAAAGTACATTATATAAGATACATTTTCGAACACTGCATAAACATGACTGTAATATAAAAATATTGCCTGTTGCGATAATCGGGGTGCTGCAATAATCGATTGTTGCGAATATCGAGCTCGCACTGTGGAATGAAATGCTTAATCTGTATATAATTTATCATTCGTCTATAGACCCGAGGTATTTCCATTAATATGTAGTTCCAAAAGCAAAAGTGTTTTATTTTTAATAAAGGTCTCTGGTTTGCAAAGAAAATGCCCTTGGAGAAAGATTTTCATTAAATTATCAATTATCATTAAATCCATGAATCAAATTCTAGCGCTAAAATAGCTAACTGAAGCTCGTGCATAAAATTCTGCACAGAATAGAAACTAATTTTTAGCTTGACAAATAGCTTTTCAGCTTAAATCTTGGCAAGCCCTAAAAAAGATTGACTAGCAAACCAAATCATGCCCGTCTGGCCAGCATAGAGCCACCTGAAAAGTAGTGATAAGCAAAATACACATGAGCACTGATGATGGAAGTGTAGCGGCTTCCGAAAGTAGCCCTGCTATGCTCTGCTGTGTGCGTAGAAAAATTCAGTTGATGTTAATTTTACCTTGTACCTTGAAATATCAATCACGCCTGATTATTTCTGAATATATCGTTACGAATCTTAGCCTAATAATCAATTTGCATTGACAAGCAAATAAGTTCGAAATAATCATATTAAATAATATATGAACTATGGCTTAGATCTAGTTATATTACTTTGGCCCTTTTTACGGAACACCATCGATATTTTAAATAAATATATACGTCTTTGAATAACATCATAACCCTCATGGACAGTATTATTTACAACATAAGCTGGACATCTAATACCAATTGCTATTTTCCTTTTTAGCAATGCAATTTACAAGCAATATAAAAGCGAAAAAATATAGAAATGTAAAATAGATACTTTACGCGAACCTAATCTCCCTTTTTAATGGCGCTTTTCACAATGTACTATTAAAAGTTAACGTAGACTTTAACAGCAACTTCGGCATACAAAACTTGTCGTTAAAGTCCACGTTAACTCTTAATGGTACATTGTGAAAAGGGCCGTAAGTCGGTAAAAAGTAGGACTTTCCCGGACGCACATTTTTTCCCCGGACAGAGACCACAAAAAGAGGACAGTGTCCGGGAAAAAGAGGACGGATGACAACCCTAGGTTTGCGTGACAATACAACATTATGATAAGAAAAGTGAACACGTCCACGACCATACAAAGTAAATATTTTGCAGTTACTTATATTTAGCCGATTCTTGTGAAACTTTGTACACTCAATGAGATACCGTCACCATGAAAAAGTATAATGAAAAAAGTCTGCAGTACTGCGAACACTTAAAATAAATAATCTTTTTCAGCTACTTACGCTTTACCGATTATTGTGAAGCTTTGCACACATATTGAGTTCCTCTCAATTTTTAATATTGTTCTTTGAAAAGTGGGCAATGCCACGCCCATACAAAGCCGGAACAATAAAATAAAATGTTGGCTTACAAATGTATTTTTTTACTATTAGTTTATTTAATTTGATGTTCTAATTTCACAGTTAAAATAACATTTCTAATAGTTTGATTTTCATTGCACAAAAATCATCTGCCTCTAGCAACACCAGCTGTCAGGGTGCTTGAAAAAGTTGAAAGCTGCTAAACTTCTTTCGGCGCACCAGTTGTAAATAAGACAAAGTTTTATTTTTGGTTAATTTCAACTTTATTACTACTCCGTGATCTTAAGACCCTAATCGGCACACACATACTATTACATTTTGCGATAGTAGTGTAAAGCCTACAGTACACGGAATGTAAAAATCCACATGCTCATGTGGCTCTGACGTAATTTTGACGTCATCATGAAGCTACATTTGCCACATGCCGTGTACCACATGTAGCTATCAATACGCATACACCCATGTGTATTTTTCACATGCCGTGTACTACCTTGCTACATGTGAATTGTGACACGTGCAATATTTTTTACATGCGCATGTAGCTATCACAAATATGTAACAGCAAGAATTTTTGTCAGAACATGTTCTAACCGTATGTAGCCATTGAAAGCGTTGCCAGTTGGGTGTTTCCTAGCAAATTTTGTAGGAATTTTTCGTTTGGTTGGTTTGTGTATATGTTTATGCATATTTATTATTAGAAGTTTCAATGCAGTTAGTAAAAACTCACGAATTAAATCTGTAAAGAAGTTTTTATAAAATTAATTATTAGTAGTATAATTGATAAAACTTGTAATTTAGACTGAGGCCACACGGGCGTTTTTAAAACGCGGCGTTTCTGCTCTTTATATTAAATTTGAATTTTAAAAAAATTGAGAACTTTCAAATTTAATATAAATATGATATTTAAAAATACTTAAACACGCTTTAATATCAAACGGAACTAAAAAATAGAAAATAGATTTTAAGTATGAAGTGTTTCAGTAATCCCAATAATCAATTATGAGTAATTAATTTTTAATAAGATTAAAATAAAAATTAAGTTATGTATTAACAAAATAGTTCACTTATACATAGTAAAAAATCGTGGGTAGCTTTATGTTAAATGTTACAGTATATAGAAAATTGACTCCCCCCCCCCCCCACCCCCTACCCTTTTTTACTATAAGTGAATTATTTTGTTAATACATAATTTAATTTTTATTTTAATCTTATTCGTATTAAAAATTAATTAGTCATAATTGATTATTGGGATTTCTGGAACACAGACTCTTCATACTTACAAATTATTTTCTATTCTTTAGTTCCGTTTGTTATTAAAGCGTGTTTTTAAGATCTTTTAAACTATAATTTATTTTCTTAATTTTTAGTTGCAATACGATGCTAAAAGTTATGATAATCAAATCCTCGATTTTTATCATATCTTATGTTTATTATACTATAGTTTATTTAAATACAGGCTGCTGTCAAGCTTGGTTTACCTGCCTGTTAAATAGAATACTCTATTTTTCACAAGTCACCTTTTATGTGGTTTTTACAGAGAAATAAACACGTTTTACTAAAGCCTATACAACAAAATTATTTTGCGTTGCATTAGCATTATATAGCATTATTCAATTGAATTATACTTATCTTCATGATGCAGTAATAAATATGATAATTTTTATTTTTTATAAACATAAGAAAAATGAATTTTCCACAAAGAACAAATATTGTTTATCATTGCGGTCTGAATAAATCCGCAACATTTGAGTATATAACTAATTAAGCTTTTTTAGATTTATTTTTCTACAAAACTAAATAGTTCGTTCGCAACCCACGATAAAATCGGTAGAGCACACTCCTCAAATATCTCAAATTAAAAAATCTAGAAAACTATTTACTCATAGAATTGTAAATTTCGTCCGGTTTCCCAGTTAGGCGATCATAACAGATCAAAAAATATAGTGGTACTATTTGGTATTTCTTTTTTTTGTGTAGTGTAATTATTGATTATTTTGCATGAGAAGTACCCCTACCCCCGCACCGACCCCACCAGTCTATTACTTATCTTCGTATATTGTCTTCAAATTAACTCGCAGCAATTTTTAAGAATCTTACTAACATAGCTTTCAAGATAGCAAGTAATTACTAATTCTTTTGTGTGGGGAATATCCCTTTCCTCGTAGCTTCTCCGCCAGTTTTTTACCTACGATAGTGTCTTGTCTGCAAATTAATCCATACCAAATTTAAAGGCTTTTAGGATCTTAGCTTTCCAGATTAAACGGAATCGCTATTTACTTTGTATGGGGAGTGCCCTTTCTTCGCAACTACCTCGCCGTGTCTTGTTTTCCAATTAAGTCATACCAAATTTGAAGACTTGCTATTATAGCTTTCAAGATATAAGATTATAATTAATTACTTTGTATGGGGAGTGCTCCTTCCCCCTATCCCTTCCTATTCTAACAATATTTTGACATCCTTCATATCTTGCTCTCGAAATAGTCCATACCAAATTTGAATACCCTGACTGCTATAGTTTTCAAGATATAATATATTTCGATCGTATGGGCATGGCATAGCCCACTTTTATATCCATTAAATTATATTGTCATCGGAACCTAATGCACCACAGGCTTCTATCTCGAGAACCGTCAGCCTTGTCCAAAAACATTCATTTAAAAAAACTTTTCCAATTAGTACCGTTCCCGAAAACATTTTAAAAGGGTATATTTAACAATTGTAAATTGTCAATATCTTCAGCACGCAATTCATACATTAATTTTGCACAATACCCTTTCGTATCGCGCTTTTTTAACCAATTTCTCGTCCATGTCCTAAACATCCGCTTAGTTTTTTCGCATTTGTGATGTTCGTCGTTCCCTTCTTCATTTAAAATATCCGTGGCCAAAATAGCAATAGCAGCCCACTTTCTCGTCGACATTTCAATAAGTTCTTAATAAAACAGAAAAATTATTGTTTACAACTCGAATAGAAGAATACAAATGCCGTGTACTAGAAATCCTCATAAACATACGGCTTTCGCACATGCTAATATGTAAAACGCGTCCATCTGCTGCATGCCGTGTACTAGTAACATACATGTAACTATTCAGATGTTTACACATGTTTTGCTTCTGCAAATGTCTCCGCTTCGGCCACATATGTTGCATTTGAATTTTGGGACAAAAATACATGCCGTGTACTATCAAAATTTTACAGCATGTAGCCACTACTACTTGTACAAAAAATGCAACCAATATGCTGAGAATTCTCGTGACGTCAGACCCACATACGCATGTGGCTTTTTACATTCCGTGTACTGTAGGCTTAAGTACCGAATAGATAAACTTCTTTTTTGACAAAAGCTGCCAGATCAAATATTATGACAAGGTGATAAGCAAAATACAAAATACTGACGATGGAAGTGTAGTGGCTTCCGAAAGTGGCGCTACTCTGTTCTGCTGTGTACATTGAAAAATTGAGTTGATGTTAATTGTTCCCTTGTTCCTTGGAATATTAGTCAAGCCCAATTCTTTCTGAAATAAACGTTACGAATCTTAGCCTAATAATCAATTTGGGTTCACAAGCAAATACGTTCAAAACAATCATATTAATAAACAATTAGCTACTGGCTTGGGCTTTTCACATGTTTTCATGTTCATATCTACTTAAGTATAAAATTAAACCAAAAAAGTTTGTCTTAAGTACAACAAAAAATGGGAATGAAAAAAAAATAAACCAATGGCAACACTGGGAAAGTACAGTTTAATATCAACTTGAAAGTGATTAATTCTCGTATTAAATTTTCACGAAAATGTTGTATACATATGTGAAAAATATAAACACATTCTATAAACTTCAAAATCTGAAGATTATTGTGCAAAAACTGTTCTGAAATGTGTTTGTATTTATATGGGTATATCGGCATTAAACTTCTGTTTCTTATAACTTTGCGTATTTTGGAATACATCAAATTTTTAAATATATAAAGTATATAAAATCATTATAAATTCAAAATAATATAATATATAATTCAAATAATATAATATATTATTCAAAATAATATAATATAATATATAATTGGCGAAAAAATTGTAAGATAGTCTTAAATTTACTATTGTTTTGTGTTTAAGTTTTTATTTTATTTAATAAAACATTTGATCTGCTACTTTCTATAGAAATTATTGTTTTATTTTTATAAAACACTGTTGGTTTTTTATAAAACAGTTGATTTTTAATGTGACGATTTTTTGACGAAATTTTTCGAAAGTCATGACGACTTTACATTTTTTTCCCCGAATTTGACGATTTTTGGAAAAAAATGCCTAACAGCACTGGCCCCATGTGATATGTTTTGCCGGTTGATGTCTTAATACCAACTTATTATATATTTTTATTTTCCATTGAGCGTTATTCAAAATCTACTTTTATAGTTTTAAATGCTTGCCAATCAAAATCGATCACAACAAATTGTTTATATCAATTGTTCTTGGTTATGTCGTTTACGTTTTAATTGTGCAACGATATTCAAGTGTCGATGCTTTTTGTTAAAATTATTGCTCAATGTTTTATAGTTTAAGTCAACGAAAAAAAAATTAAATTTGATATTTGTTCTTACCGATATTTGGGATTATGGGGCGATGCCACTTACATATGTATGTAAGTATTAAACAGCGTCGTTGACTCAATTTCGAATGTTTTAAAATCATGATTATTCTTTCAAATATTTCTTAATTATATTAGTGATGTCTCCTGTGTCTGTCGGTGGTCATGGAATCACATACATATATAACGCTCGCTTTTCAAACTCTTGTGTAACTTGCTTTATTTAAACACACTATTTCAACTTTTTTGACAAAGTCTGTAACGCATTGCCATGTGTTTTGTAACTCCGCCTTAAATGTTGTATACTAAAGCCCCTGGCCTTTAGTATCAAACATATTCAATCAATTGAAAAGGAATAAATAAAAATTCCTAATGGCATTTGGACTATAATCCAAAATATCGTAGTTCAGGAATGACAGGCTTGATTTAAGGAACAAATTGCGATGCTTTGTATTGGGTGGATTGGATGGATAGACCAAAACCTTCATATTTCTGTTTTAAATCAGACCTTTTTGTGCTTTAAATCAGTCCTTTTTTGGCTTAATTTAGCCCTAAATGGCTGGATGAAGCCGTTATTGAATCAAGCGTTCTGTACTTTATTTCAAAAATTCCATAACTACCGTATTATGGAGAATTTTTTTTTGGTAAAAATCATTCCGAGACCAACCATGTCTTTTAAAGAAATTAATACGAAACCACACACGCGACGTTATTGGTGAAAGCCACATCGTTAGAGTCGTAAATTAATATAATAGAGATAAATAAATATGAAAACTACATATGTATAAATATTTTTGTAACTTCACCGTGTGACAGCATTTTTTTGCAGAAAAACTACTAAACACACATTAATCTAGTGACAAAAAATTCAAAGTATGTACTTGGTTTTTCATTCCCTCACCTTTTGTACTTTTTAAAGGACTTAACATTTTTTATTAATGCTTATTTAAAAACTTGTTTCCATATTAAAATGTTATAAAACGGAAGGTTCTCTAAAATTTGATAAAAATATTATATACTTTATATGACACCAATATGTGGGTGACTATTGCACGGAAAACATGAATTTCAGATTTCTTAATAACTTTGATGACTCTAATAGAAAGCTTGATGAGAACCTTAACGAAGCTGCTCAACATGCTACTCCTACTAGTCAGCAGATGAGACATGAAAGAATTTGACAACGTATGCTACGAAGACTTAATTCACAACCTACTGGAAAGTTATTTAACTTGACGAAAATTCATCATTAAAGAAGGTGGTTTTCTGAGGTCATCACAGCCGACTAAAGCCGGATTTCCTCCAGGCAGTATATTAGATCCGTTATACTTGATAGGTAGCAGTATTCATACATAAGCATTTGCAGGTTATAGAGCTCTTCTAAACGTCAACAGAAACTCTCAAGAAGCATTCCGAAACTTACAAGAATACATATCGCATTTGGAAAAATTGTTCAAATAATAGAGAATAAAAGTTAATGCGCCAAAATGTATACATATCACATTTACACTGTGCAGGTAAACATTCGCACCTCTTTAAATTATTAATCAGAATATACCTCAGCACTACGAGGTTAAATATCTTGGTATTCAAATAGGTCGTCGCCTAACATGGAACAGTCACATAGAAGCAAAGATGGTCCAAATGAAATTGAAAGCATTTCAACTTCTAAGCCTAAATTGTAAGCTTCTACTATACAATTCGATTCTAAAACATATATTGCGCTAAAGAATTCAGTTATGGGATACTGCCTCGGCATTATATATAGAAAAAAGTCAAAGGCGGCAAAATGAAATCCTCCGTACGGTCACATCAGTAGATAGAAACGATTCCTCTGGCGGCCATTAACATTTTAAAATTTGGGTAATTAAAATTTGAAATTTTAATTGTTAAATACACAAATGTGTAATTTGATACCCGTGGGGAAAAAATGAAAGTGCCCTGTAGGCAAAATGTGTATAGTGAAGATTGTGAAAAATTATAGTGTGGGTAATTTGGTGTTATAGAAATTTAGGGTGTTGTTCTAATGGGGTGATATTGAGACATTGCGTAGTGAATTTGGAGCTTGAAAGTATTGGCTTAGTATAGACAATGTGGTTCTTATGGGGTGATATTGAGACATTGGGTAGTGAGTTTGGAGCTTGAAAGTATTAGCTTACTATAGCCAATGTGGTTCTTATGGGGTCATATTGAGAGATTGGGTAGTGTTTTAGATTATATGTGGAAATAAAGAGTGTAGACAACTTTGGTGACAACGTCACCAAACTTGTAGATATAAAAGTCGACTTGGGTTCCTACGTGGCTTATTGTGTGGCTATTATTATTTTTTTGTTCTTGATAATTTTTTGTGGTGCTTGTGTTTACATTTACTTTGTGCGTGGTTGTGGGTGCGTGGATGTGTGGGGGTGGGGGTTCGTGGCTGTTTGTTTGTGCGTGTGTGTGTGTTTCTTTTTTCTTATCTTTAGATTTGTTAAGAACGTGTGTATGTCGTTTCAAATGTCCGTCTTGTTTATTTCTTGGGATAATAATTTGATTATTTGTTTTGCAGAATCATGTTTATTGCTTTGTTTATTCAGCTGCACATGTTTTGAGAATGAGTCATCATTTGAAATGTCCGTCTGATTATTTGTTTTGCAGAATCATGTTTATGGCTTTGTTTATTCAGCTGGATATGTTTTGAGAATGAGTCATCAATTGATAACAAAATTTCATTAGTCATCATTTAGTTGTGTTGTATTTGAAATAAAAAACAGTTGTTTTAATTTTTTTTTCTATGCATTTAATTTTTATTAAATATATTTAAGTGATTAAAAAGTTTTAAAATTGTTAATTTTAAGACAATAATAATAATAATAATTTGTATACATAAATTTTTTTAAACAAGATATTTCTTTTGTTAGTAAAAGAGCATTTCTTAATGCGCAAACACCATATGTATGATAATTACAATATAAATAACCGGGATATTTAATTTCCATTTGTTTAAAGTTGATGCATCCAAAGTCCTCGATGTTAAAAACTCTTTTTTTAAGTATTTTTTTCTAGCCATTGTCTCTTTTCTTCTCCTTTAACATATATTTTAGAATAGCGTACATTAGCTTTTAAAAACTTGCAGACGCTTTGAAATGTGACTGATCCATCGTTCCACTTTAGGTGATGATAGTTCTTTGTTAACCAGTGTACTTCTTTTTGCTTCTTTGGCGATAGACATTTAAAATATAAGGGTGGTTCTATAATGAAATTTATGGCTTCATTGTTGTTGTTGTTGAAAACGACCGCTACTTCTCTTGCGATGAAATCATTTGAATCGCTTTTGAATCCTTGCATATCTATACAAACTATATTATCATCCATATTGTTTAATTTATAAGACTTTTCGGACTTGTCCTTTTATGGGTACATATTCAATTATGCCATCATGAATAAGAATGCAGTAAGCTGATGTCTTTGAGGCAATATTTGTAGCTGTTTCAAATTCAATTTTTATATCAATTGGTCCGTTATTGGGCGATTCGTTTTGATGGCTGACATCTACTACAATAATCGGTGCATTATTTTTAAATTCTTGAGCAGTTAGAAGCGGTTGAGATTCTCTCATGTAATAGCTCTGTTGAAATCTTAGATACATATCATATAGAATTGCATAGCGTTCATTCTTAAATTTGATATTTAGGTCATCATATGGATATGATACTGAATTTAAATGTACTTTAAAATTTTTCAGGTCACAATGAACAAACTTATTTTCTTGTTGAAATGCAATCAATACAAAACGGGGTCGTTCTCTACTTGCAGCTAGTTTAAAATTCCAAATATGACTTGTTCCTGTATTAAGTTGTGGATTAATATGACAATCCCAACTACGGAATGCCATCGGTATAGAAGCACCATTGTTAATAATTTTTATCATATTCAACTTGCTAAAATCAGATAATTATACATGTGGAATTCTCCATGAGATGAGTGAAATTGAAAGTTTTGCTTTTTCCGTGGAAACGCTCGAGTGTACAAGATCTTCATCAATTCATGTTTTCCATTTAGTATGACTTTGTTGTAGTCTTCAGCGAAACCCAAAAGCATTTTTAAGGGTACATAAAAGTTAAAATATCCATTAACAAGTTTTAAATCATCAATTTTATTCCAGCCAGCATTCTGCATTCCAGTAAGCTTTACGTTGGTGATAAAGAAACCAAAATTTTTATGGTACTTGTGCCTCCTAAATATCTTGTATGATCAATTTCAATACCATTAAGTTCATAACGAATTTCATCAAAGAGATATGCAACAAAGTTGTTTTTTAATTTAAAGTTGTCTGTAGATGTGGAGGTTTTCTCATCTACAACAAATCCCTCGACATATATATAACTTTCACTAGGTAACACATACAAATCTTGATTTTGAATTGAATTGCGAATATCATCATTATTGTTGTAAGACTGTAGGTATGGCACGTATGTATGATAGTCCTTTTTGATTATATTTTCATCAGATAAGGGTTTATCTAAGACATTTATTATTGAACTCATTTTGCCTTCAATTTAAAATTCAATGACATGAGAAAATGTTTATTTGCTGTCGTTAGAATTTTTTGATGAATTGACCTCTTTAATTGTGGTTTAAGTCGTAATAATATTTTAGGTTCGTATGCTGATGGTGTTGTTGTTGCTATATTCTGTGATATACTCGAGTTGAATATAAGCATTATTTAGTTGGTCTTAAATGAATTCGTATTGTTATTTCCTCTCCTCGGAAATTAATTAAATCACTGTGCTGATCAACTACTCGTAGAGCTAGTGAACTTATCTCTCTGGAGTTCACCGGTAAATAGATGAGATTTCGAGGTATCTCATCTATTTTATAGCCTGGAGGCACATTAATCGGAAATTCATGTAGTGTATGCGCCTTGGAATTATTCATATATGTATTAACAGCGATACTACTTTCAATTCGCAACAGATTCTCCTTGAAAATATTAACTGGAAGATCAGAATAATGATCTACGTTTGGAGTTAGGATTTTACTATTGAATCCCAAGAGTTTTCCAATTGTAATTTCTTTATTAAAATATATTGCATCCTTAGAGCTGTTGACTTTAACTTGCATTGTATTGTTATTGGCTTCTATAAAAATTATATTTTCTGGATTGTAGCGTTTATATTGTTCCTCTATATAATCAATTATATCATTCAATTCATAAGATCCAATTGGTATTTCAATCACATTTTCACCTATATGAAACAAATTGTTGTAGACATCAACATTTGGGATGCTATTATATGAATGAAAATCAGTTAGAGCACACTCATATGCCCCATTTAAGTCAATAGGTGGGAAGTAATTAGCAGATAACTCTGATGAGTTGGAGCTTAGAGCAAGTGTTATTGACATTACGACTGTCTGATTACGAATAAATAAGTTCAACACAAAATTGTTTATAAAAAGGATTTACATATTTATTTAATCTTTTTTATTTTAAATTTACATTTTAATCTTAAGTACTAAGCATGTATGTATAATAATTGCTGATATTGTTTAAACTATAATATTTCATCTTTACTTATCCAAGAATTGTGATCGTTACTAAATCATAACCATTTAACAAATGCTTTGGCTCCTCTGGTTTTAATAATCTTTTCAGCTAGATATGTATTAGGAAATCTTGTTTTTAAAAGTTCTTCATCATAAAATCCACCTTTAATAGGATTTCCACGATAATCTTCTAGTATGTATGTTGTGGGATATGTATTTTGAATAGATTTAATTGTGAAAATTTCTGTTGTCCAATTTGGAGTATAACCTTTTTCAAAAATATGCTTATATTTGCTTATGCGCACATGATCACCAACATTAAATTTCGATATTTTATACATTTTCAAATGACTGTATACTGTATTCAATAATTTTTTCTCATTTGAAGAGTTGATTTTAATTGGAGCCATTTTAATGGTACGATGAACTTTTCTGTGATATGCTTTTAATAGATCTTTGTAGATATCAAGCCAATTGTATGTACCATTAAAACTAAATTCTTTCCACATCATCCCTTTTAATGTTCTATTAAATCGTTCTTCTATTGATGCTTTCATTCTTCTATACGTTGAATAGTGATTAATGTTGTACTTATCCATCAATTTTCCAAAGTGTTTATTGAAAAATTCTTTACCATCATCTGTTTGTAGGTTTTTTGGTACTCGTCCCAATTGAAAAATATCTGACATGGCTTGGGTTGTTTCAAGTGCAGTTTTTGTTTTAAGTGGTACTGCCCATGCAAATTTGGAGAATGTGTCAATTACAGTTAACAAAAATCTATAATTTTTATTGTCCATAGAATAATTTCCCATTTCAACTAAATCAGCTTGCCAAAGATCATCTATTCCTTTCATCACAACTCTGCGATGTAAAAAAGATTTTCGAGCTTGTTTATGGAGTTCATGTACTAAAATTCTTTTTGAAGTCATTTTTTGGTATTAAGAATTATTTTCGATGTGTTGTGATCTATTTGATACACTTTTAGCTATTGACACAAACATGTAATTTTCAAATCTATAAATCTTCTCATTAAATTTTCTTTTGTATACTTTCAACAAATTTTTGTAGATATCTGTCTTCCAAAAATTGTTTGATTTTGGAAATAGTTTCTTGCATTTTCTTATTCTCTTCCAACTGTAATATTATTGCATGTTGTAGCATTTCGATTTGAGTTCTTAGAGTATCATGAATATTGTTGTTATCTTCCTTAAAGTATTTTAATAGCTTGTGTTCTATTTCTTCGATTTGAGTTTGAAGAAACAATTTATTGATAACATCGTTTTCTTCCACAGCTTTTGCCACATTTTTGATTCTTTTGTTTTGGACATCGATGTTGTTGTTCGTATCCATAAAGAACCCCAACATTTTAGGGGCATTTTTCAATGAAATTATATTGCTTGTATCGTTGAGATAATGTCCAAACTTATCAACAGACATACTTTATATAGATTATTATATTATATTATCTTCGCGAAGTTCTTCAATAATTGATACAATTTCGTTATTATGATTAGTATGACCTGCAGCTTGTGATGATACCAGTAGTCGAAGTCGATCTACCATCTCATTTGGATCATCCCAGTGCATATAGTTTGGCTTATGAGGGTTAAACTGCATCAATCCATCACCTTTATAATTATATATTGTCTTATTTGGTATTGATTTTGATAAAGTCTGTTGGTTTTTCTCTTTAAACATCTTTTTAATAATATGTTTATATTTATAGGCTTTCGTTCCTTTGATTTGTCCATCAGGTTTATGGTCTCTTCTGTACGCATTTGTATTAATTAAAATTTTTTTGTAGAGTTCTAGTTCATATTTATCATAGTTTTTTGGTATTTTATGAAACGTTAGAGAAAACAGTCCTGGTGTTAGAGCCCATATTTGACTACCAACATGTATTTTGTTTTCATTTAATTTGAGCTTACTATCACCAAATTTCCATTCATTATTGAAATCTTTATGTGGACTATAGTTTCTTCCTTCCAAAACAGCTAAGTCAGTGTAACTCTCTTCAACATTTGAATTTTGAGAGTAAAAATCGTCATCATCATTATCAATAGTACTTTCATCATTAGCATCAGCAAGTGAGTTGCTGGTATCAAATATTGATTCTTCTACAAGTTTCTTTGGTGTACTTCTCTCCAACTTAATTGATGGCTTCTTAAGATGATTAGAACTGCTATTATATTCAATTTCTGTTTTCATCTCATTCTTTTCTTTTTTAATAATTCCATTGATATTATTAGAATTATTTATAAATTTGTTTAAAGGATCTGTTATAGGTTTAAATGTATCTTTTAGTTGTTCACGTGTGTCTATTTCACACGTTTTTATACTACGAAGCTTTTTCTTCAAGACATTTCTTGTCGCAACCAACTCTTTTAAAATTTTTTCATCCATTTTCCAGCTATCAGATCAGCTTATTAGGTATCTGATCAGGTTATCAGATCAGCCTATTAGGTATCAGATCAGATTATTAGGTATCTGATCAGGTTATCAGATCAGCTTATTAGGTACCTGATCAGGTTATTAGGTATCTGATCACGTTATCAGATCAGCTTATTAGGTATCAGATCAGGTTATCAGATCAGCTTATTAGGTACCTGATCAGGTTATCAGATCATGTTATTAGGTATCTGATCAGGTTATCAGATCAGCTTATTAGATACCTGATCAGGTTATCAGATCAGCTTATTAGGTATCTGATCAGGCTATCAGATCAGCTTATTAGGTATCTGATCAGGTTATCAGATCAGCTTATTAGGTATCAGATCAGCTTATTAGGTATCTGATCAGGTTATCAGATCAGCTTATTAGGTATCAGATCAGATCAGCTTATTAGGTAGATAATTAGATCAGGTATAGTTGATATTTCAAGAGCTATGTAGATGTATTATGGTTAAAGCCAGATTATATACTAGTTTTTCTTTTATGTAGAGCAATTTATATTGTTATGAAATAATCGAATAATTTTCTGTAGCGCCCATTGTTTAATTCATTATCATTGCTTATCATAAAAATCCATATTTATCCTTCCAGCACAATCGACAAATTTCATGAAACTTTGCATAACTCATATCGCTGGCAACATGATCCACATAAACATGTTTCATATTTGTCTCATCTTGTTTAAACATTATAATCATATTCGCATTGTCTCTTATTAAATGCTTGGGAGTTCTGGTATAAGTTTGGCACAAGTAGAATGAATCAACATCCCTATGTCGTCCCATACAAAAATAAGCTCGTATATTATTCTGCTTCTCACATGCAATATCATCAAATATCATAATTGAATTAGTTTTAGCTTTGTCAGGGGGAATAACTGATTCATTTTCGGTGAATGTGTAATATCCCATGCCTTTAATAGGTGTAATTAATCTCTTCAAGTATTCATATTTCGGCTGATATAGAGATTTTGAGTATAAATAGATGTTTTCAAACTTTAGTCCATTAGGACTTTCTAGTAAGCCAATCATAACATTAGTCTTTCCACAATTTGATGGTCCCACTATTAGAGCACGAATAAAATTTGTTAAGAGTGAACTATGTTTTATTTTTGAACTGATGTTCGATGAATCATCAATGTTTCGAACTAAAATATTTTTATGTTGTTTTACTAACTGCATTTTTATAACTAAATGCAATTCATGTTTGTTACCTTTTATTATAGAAAAAATAAATAAATAAGATGGTTATACATTATTAAAAGTCATTTAGTCATAAAAACACCTTCGTTGGAGCAGGTTTACTAGATAAAATAATAAACTCTTCCTGTTGAACTTCATCTTCCTGGATATCAATACTGTGGACCTGGAACTAAACTACAAAAACGGTTAAATCGAGGTGATAAAGGAATCAATTTATTAGACTCTGCCTGCAAAAATCACGACATAGCTTATTCTAAAAATAAAGATTTAAATATTAGACATCAAGCTGATAAAATTCTTGAAAATTCAGCTTGGGATCGAGTTTTATCAAAAGATAGCAGTCTTGCAGAAAAATCATTTGCATATATGGTTACTAACGCTATGAAAGCAAAAACAAAATTTGGTATGGGTGTGGGGAAAAAGAAAAATGTTAAGAAACCTAAATTAAATGATAAAAAATTGTTCAGTTCATCAATTAGAGCTGCAACAAAAATACTAAAGGAAAAAAAACCTTTAGACATTAACAATGCTATTAGAATAGCACGTAGAACGACCAACAAAACATTGAAAGGCAGAAAATCCCAAGTTATATTACCTCGCATAATAAATGTACCAAAAATTGGAGGTTTTTTACCACTAATACCGACTTTAACTACTCTGGGTGCAATTGGAAGTCTAACCACTGGAGGTGCTGATATAGCTAAGGCTGTAAATGCGACAAAGAATGCAAAAAATCAGCTTGATGAAGCGACTCGCCATAATAAAGCGATGGAATCTATAGCTGTTGGGAAAGGACTTTACCATATAAAAAGGATTATGGTTTAGTTTATAAAGAGCAGACAAAAAGCTCTTAGAAATGCTACCTAATAGACCACTATCTGAAGTCGACTTGAGAAAATTTTCAAACAAAATTCCACATTTTAGAGGAGTTTTCATGTTGGACTCACTACCAAAACGACCAAAGAAAAAATAATGTGGCATAATCAATTTGGATATATCAACAGGACCTGGTACACATTGGTTAGCATATTATAAAAACATCAATGAAAAAGAATATTTCGACAGTTTTGGAAACTTACAACCTCCTTCGAAAGTACTCAAATATCTGGGCACAAATATAAAATACAACTATAATCAACATCAGAATTTTAATACATTTACCTGTGGTCATTTATGTCTTAAGTTTATGAAATAACTGAAAATATTAAATAAAAAACACAATTGTATATATTTATATATTTCACAAAACTCGTTAATGCATTTTTATTTATTTATTTATAATTTACTATACAGAATTAATTTTTTATTTTTTTTTTATTCCCAAATGGGATATTGAGCATTTTGAATTAAAAATTCGTCCATCTCACTCTCAAGGATTAAGCTTTGTTCACAATCTCTGCGTAGTTGAAATATTCCACTCGAGAGATCCTTAATTTCATCATCTGTCAGAGTATTATATCTTTTAGGTAGAAACATTATATTTTTTTCCATCTCAACTCTTAGTGTTGGTCCATATTTTGTTGTTACCCGTGTAATATTTTGAACAGGATATTTAGCAGCTACATCTAAATCCTTTATATGAATTAAACTTTTGTTGTTTAGAGAATTAAATTTTGATATTAAATTTTTTGAGGAGCTCATTTTTTAAATAGGTCTTGTCACTTTGAATCTTTAATTGAAATTGATCTTGAAAGTAGCGATGATGAGTCCAATAAGCCTAACCGAAAATATTTATTGTGAGAAGGTTAATATGTATGTATATGTGGAGAAATAGTGCTAGAAAGATAGGGATAGATATATAGGAATATTAATATGAATGTTCCTTCTTTTAATTTTTTAATAGTCTCTTTGAAAATGAAATGGAAAGAGAAATATGTATATTCTATACCCTCTATTCTAGAAGGATTATAGGAAAATGGAGAAGGATATAAGAGGAGGAAAAAATAATATTGAATTTTATTCACTTTGTAGCTAAATATTTAGGAAAAAATTATCAGTATCGACGAATCCTTTGAAAAAGTAAGCAGCAACAAAATTAATACGGAATATTAACAAAAATGAGTCAAATAAGGAGTCTTAATAAATTTATATCGGATTTTGATAACTTTAGACTATACGATCATTGGGAAATGATCATATTTTTTCAAAATATGCTGGACGAGAATGATGAATTTGATATTATGGAAGATGAAGACAACACAGAAGTACATTTCAAATGCTGTCCCTGGTATGATCCGAATTGTGAGGAAGGACCTGATACATGTAGGTGCTCGATATACTTTCTACGGAAAGCTATATTAGAAAATTTAATGGAATCTTATTATACAATGTTTCAACCATCATAGTAAAATTTAATAAATAAAATAGTATTATTAAAATAAAATATTCACTGTCTTGTTTAATTTTTTCTAAAGGATAATTAGGAAAATTAAAGAAATTTTTGAGCTAAAAATTTAATGAATAACATGAGATTATCCAACTTTTCTTGACTCTGTAAAATGTTGAAATAATTAAATTTAATACAATTTCATAATGTTGTGAAATTCAAATTCCCTTGTCAAGAAATAAGCAAATCAAATCAAGAATATGCAGGATTTAACAGTACAGTTAAACTTATAAACAGAAAAATTTGCAATTTCCCACAATTCTCTTCCTTCATCATACCCAGCACCTTATTGTTTAAAAGAGGAATACCATATACGTTATCTTTTTGGTAATCAGAAGTTTCAAATTCTTGTTCTATGTCAGATTTTATGTTGGCATAAAAGTCGTCAGTTTTTATGGTATATATAAATGAGTCGGTGTCCATGTAATTTAAAGATAAATTTGCTTTAAACTTGGGCTGCATGAATCCATAATGGAAATTGTACATTTTCCATTTAGAAAGCTCCAAGACGCAAAATCCCAAGTATATGGGCTTGTTGTAATATGTTTTGACTCTATTCATTTCTATAGCTACCATATCTTCAGAAAATATAGATAAACTATGAAAATTGGATTTAGATATCCAATCTTGAGCCCCCAAATGGTTACAGTTTGTTCTATTCCAGTTGGTTACAATTTTCACATCTCTCCTCTTGTCCACATTCTCCATTGTTTTGCCATACACAGCATTATTGAGTAATTTGAAAAAATTTTTCTCAAAAGCATTTTTAGCAGTGGCTCTGTGTTTGGTATTTAAGTCGATATAACCTTTTAACCATGGAGATTGTTTAAATGCTAGAATACGATGCGTTTTCTTTAGAATCAAACCATATTCCAAACATTGCTTCAGAGCTCTGTAATGTATTACATAAGAGTTTTTTGGTGAAAAATCCGCAATTAATTTCTTATGGTTTGATTCTAAAGTTTTCTTGTTTTCAGCACAGAAGGGAAGGTCATTGTGAGAGTCATGCAGATGTGAAGGATATTCCAAAGTGACTTCATATACATAAACATCTTGTGAGTTATTATCTATGCTTTTCGCATCCAGATTCAGCTCATCACTTGTCAGCCATCGGAATCATCAATAAGGAAGATACTCAGACATCGCCCAACCGTAAAGGTTATTTGCGTCTAAATATATTAGAAATTCTGAAGGCTTGTCTTCATCAAAATCATCTAAATATTTATTATTTGCTTTGGAATATCGCTTACTGCACCGTACCATTCCACCGCGTATTCCCTTTTTAAAGAAATTATACGTATCAATGTCTGTTAACAACTCTAATTCTATTTTTGTGTGTTTTAACATGGTATCCCATGATAGTCCTGGAGCAGTATAGTACTGACACGGATCATTTGCTTGAGCGGTGAAACGTAAAAATGTTCGTGAATAAATTTTTGTGGCAAGGTGGATTTATAGAGGTGATATTATAAGCACAGCTGTTCTACCTTTTTCCGCAAATTTGAGGCTCGTATGTCAAAATGGGTATATGTTGACATAGGGGCTGAGATGTCGAATGTTATTGTAATGTTGTAATGGTTTTAGAATCAACACCACCTGATAAAATTAAATTCACCTTGATTTGTGGGATAAATATTTAAAAGCTCGTCCACATCTACATTCAAGCTAAAATTTGCGCCGCAATAATTTTCAGTGTGAACCCACCTTTAGACTCAAATAATTCTTTATGCACACATTTATCATATTGTAGAAGTTTCATATGTTACAAATATTGTTGTAATTTCTATGTAAGGATTTTACAAAAAAAATATTTCCTTTATGTACATACTCGTACATAACATTAGTATGTACATTAGGGGTCCATTATTTGTAAAGGAAGAGTTTTTAATAAAAATGTTCAAGTCTCATCCCCAATAAGTGAAGGCTTGAAGCAAAAATTACTCTCAAAAAAATTCACGCCCCTGGGACCACGCCTTACCGTGCTGACTTGCGGTTGAAATTTGATTAAACTACATTTATATATACAGCATTATGACCCACAAGTCGAAAAATATGACCACAGCATGAAAATTTGTTGTCTAAAAAGTTGTTTTCTGTGCAGTTTACAACAGCTTTTGCCTTACCGACTTTTATCTAAATCGTATATTTAACAAAATAAACAGCAAAATATCGAAAAATCCCATAGCTATTAAAATAACATAAAAAAAGCCTATAAATTTGCACAATTCTGTAAATTCTTTCGTTCCCTAGAAATCCAAGTTGTTTCTTTAATTACTTGGGCCACTGAACGTGAATCTGCTGTTTATTTTGTTAAATATATGATTTAGATAGAAGTCGGTAAGGCAAAAGCTGTTCAAAACTTCACAGACAACTTTTTAGAAGAAAAGTTTTCATGATGTGGTCATAATTTTCGACTTGTGGGGTCATCATTCCGTATAAATGTAGTTTAATAAAATTTTAACCGGCACCGCAAGACGTGGTCCCTGTGAAGTAAAATTTGTTGAGAGCCTTTTTCGCATCTAGCCTCCACTTTTTGGAGGGTGAGACCAAAAATATATCCACTTGAAAAAAACGGACCCCTTTTTAAAGAAATTATACGTATCAATGTCTGTTAACAACTCTAATTCTATTTTTGTGTGTTTTAACATGGCATCCCATGATAGTCCTGGAGCAGTATAGTACTGACACGGATCTATATTATAAATTCCCTTACAGACTTTTCGAAAATTTTCGAATATGTCTGCTAACAAGAGCACATCTGTTCTGAGATATAATTCCATATAATCTCGCAGGGTTTTGCAATTAAAGGTATGCCAAATCTTTATTGCATGCTCATAATCTTCAATTGAGCATTTCTTGTTATTTAATTTGTTAAAAAAATCTTCTCTTGATGGAAGGTGACCATCATCCAATTTTTCAAATGAATCAAGATATTCATAAGGGAAAACACCCTTTCTTCGTACAAGGTCAAATTCTGTCTTTCTGTTAAAGTGTGCCCTAACAGTATGAAAGTCATTGTCCGTACGGTTATTTGTTAAGGATTCTAAGCTATCAGCCATAAAACGAATAGTATCTAAAAATCGGAGTTCAAGATTGCAATTGTCAGTCATTTTTGAAAATGTAGATTACCCAAAAGACCTTGGAAGCTCTTGAAAGGACGCCGGATATTGTTATATAAAAGCATTGGAGGCTGTACATCACATGACACTGGCATCTGCACATGTTGTAGTTGAGCATGACTTTTGCAATGCTCCAAATACGACTTTTGGTATTTGTATTCCTTTTGACATATTTCACAAACATAGCTTGAAGAATTCATTTTTATTTATTTATTTATTTAATTAGCAACAATCAAATTTATTTAATTATTTTATTTAATTTATTTAATCCTTTTTTTTCAAAAACAACAATATAATTTATTTAATTATTTTATTTAATTCTTTTTTCAAAAACACTATAAACTTCTTTATTATTAAATTTTTTGTTTGTTTTCAAACTATTTATTTAATAAGCAACAATTAACTTTATTTAATTATTTTATTTAATTTATTTAGTTCTATTTTAAAAACACTATAAACTTCTTTATTAATCAATTTTTTGCTTTCAACCGCACTTGTTGAGATATCTGAATATACCGATGAAAATCTTCATTATTTCTTCTACTTATATACATCCTATGAGAATCGCGTAGTAGTCATCAAGTCTAAGTTTTTATTGATATTACGAGATATGATGAAATTCATACGTATACATAGCAACAGCAAGAACTAGAACATGACATTGTGTAATATTTTATTTTATATAAATGATGACTAATGAAATTTTGTTATCAATTGATGACTCATTCTCAAAACATATCCAGCTGAATAAACAAAGCCAAAAACATGATTCTACAAAACAAATAATCAGACGGACATTTGAAATGATGACTCATTCTCAAAACATGTGCAGCTGAATAAACAAAGCAATACACATGATTCTGCAAAACAAATAATCAAATTATTATCCCAAGAAATAAACAAGACAGACATTTGAAACGACATACACACATTCTTAACAAATCTAAAGATAAGAAAAAAGAAACACACACAAACAAACGAACAGCCACACACCCCCACCCCCACACATCCACGCACCCAAAGCCACGCACAAAGTAAATGTAAACACAAGCACCATAAAAAATTATCAAGAACAAAAAAATAATAATAGCCACACAATAAACTCCGTAGGAACCCAAGTCGACTTTTTTATCTACAAATTTGGTGACGTTGTCACCAAACTTGTCTACACTCTTTATTTCCACATATATTCTAAAATACTACCCAATCTCTCAATATGACCCCATAAGAACCACATTGTCTATAGTAAGACAATACTTTCAAGCTCCAAACTCACTACCCAATGTCTCAACATCACCCCATAAGAACCACATTGTCTATACTAAGCCAATACTTTCAAGCTCCAAACTCACTACCCAATGTCTCAATATCACCCCATTAGAGCAACATCCTAAATTTCTATAACACCAAAAAGCATTACCACACTATAATTTTTCACAATCTTCACTATACACATTTTGCCTACAGGGCACTTTCATTTTTTCCCACGGATATCAAATTACACATTTGTTTATTAAACAATTAAAATTTCAAATTTTAATTACCCAAATTTTAAAATTTTAATGGCCGCCAGACGAATCGTTCCTATCTACTCACATCCGCTTGCTGTTAGAAATTCGCGATTTCGCAAAGTCCCGATAGTAAAGACTGTGGTTTCAAAATACGCGACAACATATACAAAGAAGCTTGAGGTTCACTCAAACTCATTAGCAGGCAACGTTCTTAACTATAGAGACCGCACTCGCATGAGAATGAAGGTCACTCTTGCTCGCAGCAGAATACTACGTAAAAGACAACTGCAAAAGAAACCGTAGAAACAAATTGATTGTCTAGCATTTAATAGACAAAGGCGATGCATATAAGGTGATTTCAGTGGCGAGTTCGAGTTGCTGGAGTCAATACGCATGGACCGCATACATGTAAAACTCCATATAAGAAAAATTGCTTATAATTTATTTTACACGGTGTTTCACATACACATATGCGGTCCAAACAAAACGAGCAAAAAATAATCATCTGCCGTTGTCAAATCGCCTTGGACTAGACCAGTTGTGACCATTCTCTTAATTTCCTATGCTCGCGATCATAGGCTGTTTTTTAACATCAACACTTGTACACTGCCTGCGAAACTCACAGCCTATATAGCCGCGAAGCACATACACATACAAAGAATAATATAGTGTATGTTTGTCCACCACTAGACTCACACGCGCCTGTTCTGTAAGTTACGAAATTCCAAATCACGGTGATTTCAAAAAATTAATAAACGCTAAATTATTGCTTTCGTAAATTGGACGATTTATAGTGTTGGAAGTTCGAATAAACTGCTCTATTGTAAATGAGAAAAACTGTAAATACAATAAAACCCTCTTACAAATCAGCTATTCCCATTTTACTTTTGAAATCACCATGATTTTCAGAAGTAGAGTAGAGAGTCGAGTAGAGCAAGCTAAACCAATGAGAAATGATTTGCTGTTTAAGTGTGTTGTGTTTACTTGAAGCGAAGCGACTGAACCTGCTTTGTTGTTAGCTAATACATAGTGATGTTACGAATATGGTGGAGAGTAAAGCTATGTTTACATTATATGTATTTGTCACAAGGAATGTAATTTTTCTATACACATGTGTACATATGTGTATCAAAGTCTGCGTTTTGCATAAGGTTTATAATTTTTATGTTCACCTGGTGGTTAGGGCATAGTGAAAACGACAAAATAATTTTAATATTTTAGATCTCCTGTATGGTTAACCGATGACCCTATAGAAAATCTTAATTCACGGCGAATATCAAATATCTTCGACTTTATTTAGAGGTTGCGCACGAGAAGTTAAGTTTATTTCAAAATTTTCTTTGGTTCCGAAATTTTTTTTGCTTATTTCTGATTCTTGGTATACTCAATCAATAGAACGGCGTGTTAATGTACTGCTAATATTTACGTAACGCCATTTTCGATGTATTTAACCCCCAGTAGACCTTCACAAGTTTTAGTATACATTTTCAGCTTCGTAAAAAGTTTGAAACGCCCTAAGCTCGTAACTGGGCCTTCAATATCTGTCTGTGGACCAGAATCAAAATATTCGTACCTCAAGTCCTTTGCGATGCCTCAAGAATTTAACCGACGAAGATAAAAAATATTTTCAGTGTATACTAGACTATAGAGCATAGATTCATAATACAGGAAAATTCGAACTAACGAAAAGAGTGCTTCGCTCCACCCTACGTTAGTATGTTACGTATATATATATATATATATATATATATATATATATATATATATATATATATATATATATATATATATATATATATATATATATATATATATATATATATATATATATATATATATATATATATATATATATATATATATATATATATATATATATATATATGTATGTATATATATATATATATATATATATATATATATATATATATATATATATATATATATATATATATATATATATATATATATATATATATATATATATATATATATATATATATATATATATATATATGTATATATATTACTTGTTTTATTTATTTTTATACTTATTTTATTTTGTACTTAATTTCTTTACACTGAGAAATAACACCTGGGGCTAGATTCCACAACGATGAATTTTTTACCAGTGAACACTTAAAAACAAAAAATTCACCGCACTTTTTTCAGTGAAAAAATTTAGAATCTAGTGTTCACTATAACCGTCAAAATAATACATTCTCACCGTTGCGGGTGCATAAATCAAAAGTGAACACTGAAATCGGTGAACATTTCAAAATTCATCGTGCTTCGTTTCTGTAACTAATGTAGGCATCCCCATGGGCTTGAAGGAGAAAACGGTTCAAAAAGATGAGGAAATGAAAAACTAAGTAACCTGTTTTTTCTATATTATTGGATATATAGTGATTTTCCTGCCAAAAGAAAAAATTCAAATTTGTCACATCGTAGAACAAGCAAATCTGCATTTACTAATAATACTTATTTTAAGAGCCAAATTATTACATGACGCCTGGAATTTAGCATACGCTGGTGACTTGAGCTTTGCAACTGCATTGAACATGACACTGTTCATGAAGCTTGAACGCAATCATATTGTTTGGAATCCAGTTTTTACATTTATTGACCATATTGGACGACATATTGACACGTCTGATGTTCATAAAAAGTTTGAGGTATGTACCATTAAAAAAATTTACCTTTTCTTAAGTGTAGTACGCTGCTCTTGCGGAAATTCAGGTTTGCTGTTTTGCATTTATTTCTACACGAAAAAATAATCATGTACAATTCTGTACAGAATTTTGTTTTCATACACACAAATCTATATATTTTCTGTTTTGCAGCTCACACAAATACTAAAAAATTTATTTACAATGTAAGAAACGTTAGAAATATTAAATATTCCAAACAATTGCCTGAACATTCAATAAATGTCAAAAATCCGTGTACTTTTCTTTTAGAACTGCAAACTAGCAAACGGAAATTCTTTAAGAAATATACCAACCTGAATTTCAGTTTGTTTTTACACATACTTCTTATGGCAGCCTGAATTTTAGGCAGAGGTGCGTACTAGGCTTAAAGGTGGGTCCACGTCTTTAAATTGTTGTGCCGCGTTCGCCGCAAATATTTGTGGCGCATTTTTGGTAGTGTGGACGTGTGCGGTGCACAGAAACAACGCAAGAGTTTTCATCACATTCAACGCACAAGATCCGTGGCTTGTTGGTTTTTTAACGAACAGCACAATAATTTGAGCCGCATGCTGTTCTGGTGTGGACGAGTGCTACTTTTATTGCTTGGTATCATTTGCTTGAGCGGTGAAACGTAAAAATGTTCGTGAATAAATTTTTGTGGCAAGGTGGATTTATAGAGGTGATATTATAAGCACAGCTGTTCTACCTTTTTCCGCAAATTTGAGGCTCGTATGTCAAAATGTGTATATGTTGACATAGGGGCTGAAATGTCGAATGTTATTGTAATGTTGTAATGGTTTTAGAATCAACACCACCTGATAAAATTAAATTCACCTTGATTTGTGGGATAAATATTTAAAAGCTCGTCCACATCTACATTCAAGCTAAAATTTGCGCCGCAAATATTTTCAGTGTGAACCCACCTTTAGACTCAAATAATTCTTTATGCACACATTTATCATATTGTAGAAGTTTCATGTGTTACAAATATTGTTGTAATTTCTATGTAAGGATTTTACAAAAAAAATATTTCCTTTACGTACATACTCGTACATAACATTAGTATGTACATTAGGGGTCCATTATTTGTAAAGAAAGAGTTTTTAATAAAAATGTTCAAGTCTCATCCCCAATAAGTGAAGGCTTGAAGCAAAAATTACTCTAAAAAAATTCACGCCCCTGGGACCACGCCTTACCGTTTGATTAAATTACATTTATATATACAGCATGATGACGCACAAGTCGAAAAATATGACGACAGCATGAAAATTTGTTGTCTAAAAAGTTGTTTTCTGTGCAGTTTACAACAGCTTTTGCCTTACCGACTTTTATCTAAATCGTATATTTAACAAAATAAACAGCAAAATATCGAAAAATCCCATAGCTATTAAAATAACAAAAAAAGCCTATAAATTTGCACAATTCTGTAAATTTTTTCGTTCCCTAGAAATCCAAGTTGTTTCTTTAATTACTTGGGCCACTGAACGTGAATCTGCTGTTTATTTTGTTAAATATATGATTTAGATAGAAGTCGGTAAGGCAAAAGCTGTTCAAAACTTCACAGACAACTTTTTAGAAGAAAAGTTTTCATGATGTGGTCATAATTTTCGACTTGTGGGGTCATCATTCCGTATAAATGTAGTTTAATAAAATTTTAACCGGCACCGCAAGACGTGGTCCCTGTGAAGTAAAATTTGTTGAGAGCCTTTTTCGCATCTAGCCTCCACTTTTTGGAGGGTGAGACCAAAAATATATCCACTTGAAAAAAAACGGACCCCCTAATGTACATATGGACATTTTAAGGGAAAAGTCAACTTTTCGTAACGTAACGCCAACAAGCAATTAAGCTGTATTTCACAGATTGTTTTTACTTCTTTGTACAATTTACGTAAGTCGTAAGTAGCTCTACAGTTAGTAAAATTTTAGGAAAAATCGAACTACATGGTTCTGAAATACAAGCTTAATTTTGATATGGCGTTACGTTACTTTTCGCTGGAAATGCCCATATGTTACTCCATTTTCGTATCACATGTGGAGTTCAATGTTTGTGCTCTGCAATATCATATCAGATAATATAATTGTTAATGTTTTAAGAAAACGCAAAATATTTTTTACAAAATATTTACAGGCACATTCATAAAAAATTCTTATTTTAGGTTTAAGACTCACAATTGTTATTGAACAGTTTCACGCTAAAAACTGTTTAATATAAAATTGCATTCATAAACACTACAATAGACATTGTGTGTTTTAAGGAAATTTAGATTTCGATACTGGCAATACCACCATGTTTTGTAGTTAGTGTTGCAATAAAAAGAATATGATTTCATCCGGATATTGAAATAAACGAATAGCTTTTTATTGTTTTCGTGTAAGTTAAGATTTTTTTAACTCTCTTTATAATATATTTCTCAACTTATTTACACCACAAGTTTTCTATGAAGCAAAAGAAAAAAATGAGAAATGATTACAAAAGAGTTCACACGACTCTTTTAATCATGTATGAAAAGGGTACTCGAATAACGAGCCTATTTTCATTTGTGTTGATTGCTTCTACATTACTAACATTTCTTTTTGCTTTTATGTGTTTTGATGGTGTTTTTTTACTAATTTTAATGCGAATTTTGTTTAACTGAAACAATTAAGTGACATATTCTATCAAATTAAAAAAAAAACATACGTATACGCTTATAGCCAAGACTTCAAGCTTTAATTTAAGGCATATCATGTATTCCTGTGTGCTAAATTTGCAAAGATATTTGAAGTTGAAATTGATATGTATATCGATAATATGAATTTATTGAAGGTTTATAGTAGGCGCATACCATCTTTAAACCTATTTTAAAATTTTTATGTAATATACATTTTTGAATGCAATTTTATGAAATTTTGCTTAAAAGTAGTTTATTGGCCTGTTTTAAATATTTATGAATATGGCTGTTAAAAACTAATTTCAATTTATTAGAAGTTTCAGAACAAAAATGAATAATAAATTATGAACATTTTGTGACATGAATAATAAAATAATTGAATTCCAGCATGATTAAAAATAATTATTATTGATGAAGTTGTGTTATGTTCAAGTATCTCCAACATCTCCCCTTTTAAAATTTAATCGGATATTCCGAATCTGTTTGGCGGTTTACGATTTCGTTGTGGTCTTAAATGTATGATGGGAGCTTCAGACATAGAAGTGCTGAATGTAAACGAAGTACTTGATTGATTATCAGGAGTACATGGTGGCGTATTTGCTACAACTTTTCTTTCAGTATTGAACGTAGCCAAATTATTTTCTGATAGCTGCTGTTGATGCGATTGATTTATAATACTGGGTTTAATTCCAAATAACTCCAACAAAAGTTATATTGAGTCTGACTAGCATACATTGTTACCATCGTATCGTCTTTTAAGTTGATTAATATGAGTAATGATTAATTTTGTTTTATTATCGAAAATGTAGACATTATGGTTAACATTTCCAACTTTTTCTACTATGAAACATGGAATCCACACCAGTTTATTATTTTTGTATACATGAGCGTAAACAAGATCTTTTGGTTCAAAAATCCTATCTTTAGCTCCATGCTTAAAATTGAATTGTGTTTCCATTTTTATATCACGTTGTAATGGTAAACTTGAATGTTGAGGTTTCGCTAAGTCTAATGTTGTTTTAATTTTACGTAGAAACTCTGCTGGAGATTTGATATGATCTCTTGGAGTTGAACGATAAGTTTAAAGGAATATATGAAGTATTTCGTGACTATTTCCCTCATCCTTAAGTTTTTGTAAAGCGTTCTTACAAATCTTTCTGCTTGACCATTCGATTGTGGTAGAGTGCAGTTTTAATATGATTAATTCCACCTAATTTGATGAATTATTTAAACTGGTCACTGAAAAATTGTGTATCATTGTCTAAGACTATTGTATCACACTGCCCATGTCTTGGAAACATTTCTGAAAGTTTTGCTATAAGAGTTGAAGACGTGATGTTTGCGGCTTGATAAATCTCTGGCCACTTTGAGTAAGCGTCTATTGTTATGAAATAATACTGAATATTGCATGGCCCTGCTATATCAATATGCAAACGCTACATTGGTTTTGTTGCCAACGGCCAAGACTGTAATGTATGTTTCGTTGGTGCTGTTGCTGCAACTGCACATTTATTACCTAGTTTATACGCAGAGCTTATTTGTAAATAAAAACCTTTTTTATTGTAACTGCCAAATCCTTTTTTATTGTAACTTATTAAATCACTGATTATTCATCTATTTCTAAATATATTTACCTATTTATTATTTTTTATTAACAATCATGTGTAAAGGTTGCATCTCAAACTTCTTATTTGCAAATAGTGCGTTAATCAGCAATTGTTTTCGTGAGTTAGTAAGTTACAATAAAAATACATACTTGGCAGCACTACGTTTTTATTTGCAAATAAGTTGTGCGTATAAACGTACTATATGACAGCTTCTAACGTAAAATGTAATATCATCATCTATTCGTGGCCAATAAACATGACTCGTCGCCAATGCTTTCATGCGTTCTTTTCCAGGATGGCCACGATGCAATTGTTTCATTATCACATTTCTTAGACCTTTTGGAATAACAGATTCTCTCATTATACATCAAACAACCTTTAATTTCACATAATCTTTCTTGTCTGGAAAAGAATTGTATCAGTTCTGCATTGCAATTGGTTTCCAACCATGTTTGAGCGAATGAATGACTGATTGTAGTACTGAACATTTCTGTGTAGCTAATTTTACCATGTTGAAAGTGACTGGTAGTAGATTAAAATGATCCATTAGCGTTGCGGAACAATTTTCTTCTAAAGTTGAACAAGCAATTATTATTTCTTCATCTGGTTTTAATTCGTTGTCGATAAGTCTTGAAAGCATATCCACACAACCAAATTCCTTAGTACGCTGCTTATGTGCGCTGCGCATTGCGCATATTGAGCGGCGCATTGCGCATGCTCTTTTTTATGCCAACAGTGGTTACTTTGAGTTTATTCAGTGCTGCAAAAACATCTTTCGTAGTGACGTAATTTTAAGACATTTGGATTTGTAGTATTATATCGTTCTTCTTTACTTTTTTATTCTTGATCCCATACAAATATGATGCCCGTAGACGGGTCAAACTTCCAGGCCGGAACCGGAAATATGAACCACACTACCGAATAAACTTCCGGTCCAGATCGTAACCGGAAATATGAACTGCAATACCGACCCAATTTCCGGTCCAGACCCTAAACAGGAAGTGTGAACCGCACTACCGATCCAACTTCCAATCCAGTCTCTAAACTGGAAGTGCCATGCGGTGATTTAAAAAATCTACGATGGCATGTAATAACGTCCATGGAAATAATGCCCATTGCTTTTTTAACATTTTTTACTAATGAGCATGAAATGCGCATGGCGCATTTTCATGCTCTTTTGGCTCTCTTTGCGCATTGCGCAAACAAAAAGCGCAGCGCTAAGAAAAATAGTCCTTTTTGCGCTTGCTCCTTTTATGCGCAGCGCAAAAATATTGGTGCGGCGCAAGCGCAATAATAAATTGGCTCCACTCTTTGCGTAAAGCGCTGCTTTTTTTCGTACTCTGCTACGAACCTCTTATCTTATGCACAGACTTTCCTAAAAAACCATTTGAGAATTTACATATAATAATATTTTTGAAAATCACAAAAGAATAAAATAAGTGTAGTAGGCTTAGAAACTTATACAATACCCAACAAATAATTTGTATTCGATAAGAATCTATTATATTTTTCCACACCTTTATAGAATTAAGGCCATGTCAGATAAAACTTTTGCTTCGCGTTGCGTTACAGATTCGCTTTGACATCTAAGATGAAAAGTATATACTTATACGAAACATGCTACATAAAGCACTTTTAACGCAGCGTGAAGCGAAAAGATCGGCAACTCTCATCTTTTTGCTTGCTTTGACAATCAGCTGAAACAATTTTCTTTTATTATATTGCCAAACGAAAATTATCGTGCGTTTGAATCTGTTTTAATTAGAGGTAAATATGTATGTGCCATTTATTTATTTATAATAAATCGTAAAATAACATAATTAACTTTTATTTTTTTAACAAAAAAAATAAATAAATAGCAAAATTATCAACTAGTTTTTTTGGTAAACGAGCACTGCGCGAGTGTTGTCAAAGTTTTCATTGTGTCATACATCTTTCGCCTTACACTTTCCTAGCAAAGTTAGAAACGTCACGCAAAGCGACAAAGTTGTATCTGACACGGCCTTTAGAAATCCATTCGATAACAATAAAGTATTTATAAGACAAAATGTCAAATAATAAATTTCTTAAAGATTTTCTTTTCCAATAAACCCACTTTATGATTTTTTCTCTGTCCTCGAAAGTTTTGGAATATGTTCGTAGTTTTGGTTTTCGCAATGTACGGAGCCGCATGAAAAAACTTAATAACACGCGTTCTATGTATTTAACAACAATCGATTATGTGTAAATTTGTATTTGTATGTATTTGCAAAATTGTAACCTAGCACAACAAGATATATATCTTATAAATGACAGCGCTAGTGAATTAACCAAATTAATAACAAAGCTTATAAATAAAAATAATGACATGACTAAAAATAAATCATTATGCATATGGAAATATATGAGAAATATGTACATACATAGTTTAAAATAATATAAATGACCAGAAAAATAAATAAAAATAAAAATAAATAAAAAACTGCATCAAATAGTGACAAAGTTTGTTTTTTTTTAAGTCATTAAAACTGAAATATTACATTATGAAAAAATTTTGTATAACTCCTTTTTAAAGGCATTTGCATTGCCTAAATTTTGAACATAATTTAGCAAGGAATTCCAGAGACTTGTGGTATGTATAAAAAACTGTCATTGTGACATGAGTAGAGTTGTCAAATATTCGACATTTTCCAAAAACCGGTTTTCGATTAGTTGAAAAACCGCACTATTTCAGAAACCGGGTTTCAGTCTTTTTATTCTAAGACCGGTTCGAGTAACCGGTTTTTTCGGGTTTTCATAATTAACAAATATATACATAAATTTTTTTACTTGTTTACTATTTTACCCAAAAACCAAACCCTAATTGGCATACATTTCATTCTCAACATTAAACTAAATTGAATTCAAAATTTAAAACATTATTAAATGGTGCATTGGTATATTATGTAATACATAGATACATACATATGTAAAAATCAAAACCAAATTATGAAAATCATAAGCATTTTGATATTGTGCAATATTTCCCCTTCGTATATGTGTAACAATTTTTTGTAAACAAACGCACACAAACACATATATTGAAGCAGAATATTGATCAATATATTAGCTTCAATATATGTTATGAAAATCAAAAGTATTTTGATATTCTTCAATATTTCCCCTCCGTATAAGTGTAACACTGTTTTGTAATAATAATAATAATAATATATTCCCATCGATCCTATAAGGAGCATAGGGCCTCAATAAATTGGTTGAATGTACGCCTGTCTTGTGCCAGCGCTTTCACCTCACTTCAGCTTTTGTTCATGGCCGCTACCTCTGCTTCAATCTGTCTTCTCCACGTGTGAGGAGGACGTCCTCTCCTTCGATTGCCCTGTGGATTCCACTCTATGGCATTCCTTGTGAAGTCATTATGCGCCCTTCTAAGGGTATGGCCAATCCATCGCCATTTACGCTTTTTTATTTCAATGCCTATAGGCTGTTGATTGGAATACTCCCACAACCTGCTATTGGATATAGCTCTTGGCCAGAAGATTCTGAAAATTCTGCGAAGAGATTGATTTATAAAAACTTGGATCTTGTGCATGTCGCTAGGTGCAGCGTTGCACGTCTCGCAGCCATAGAGAAGTGTGGATTTTACATTTGCATTAAATATGTTTAATTTCACGCGCTGGGAAATTGATGACGAACACCAGATGGGTCTTAATTGGCCGAAAGTTTGTCGAGCTTTTTGTAAACGATTGTCAATGTCTACGCTTGACCCTCCGTTTTTTGATATGCTTCCAAGGTAGCAAAATTGATTGACATCTATCTGAATATTATTAATGTTGAATAAGTCTTGATTTGTCGTGTTGATTCGGAGCGTTTTTGTTTTGTCCGTATTTATTTTAAAGCCCGCTGCCACTGCAACTTCTGATATATTCCTCAAATTTGTTGAAAGATCTGAGAAGCTGTGCGTTAGAAGACAGATATCATCTGCGTAGTCCAAGTCATTTAGGCGACCTTGTAGTCCCCATGCTATTCCTTTACCATTGTGCAGTGCGTTTTTCAAAATTGTATCTAGCACAATGTTAAACAGGAGGGGTGATATGACGCAGCCTTGTCGGACTCCAGTTTCCACTTTTATTGATCTACTTAACGTTTTGCCATGTTTTACTCGGCAGCTAGCATTCCGGTAAAGGCACTTAATAAGTCATATTATTTTAAGTGGAACATTTTTACATCTAAGTGCACTCCAAATAACACTATGGTTTAACTTGTCGAAGGCTTTCTCGAAATCAATGAGGCAAAGATATAGTGGCGTAGACCATTCTACAGATTGCTCGACGATTACCCGGAGATTATTAATATGGTCGATTGGGCCTAAATCCAGCTTGTTCTGGTCTCAGTGCTGGTGTTACCTTATCTGAAATCCCCTTGGCAATTAGTTGGGCAATTACCTTGTTTACCATGCATAATATAGTAATACCACGCCAATTATTTGGATTTGAAAGGTCTCCTTATTTTGGTATGTTTATTACTATGCCCTCTGTTAGCTCATCGGGAAGGGTTTCATTTTCCCAGAAGATACGGATACGGATGTTTTGTAAACAAACGCACAAAAATACATACATATATTGAAGCAGAATATTGATGTGTTTGGCAGCCACTTTAGATATTTTAATTGTGCTTGTTTGTGTGCATGTTAATACAGTGAAACTTCGTTATAACGATATAACGAAATTTGAAGAAACACGAAAAAAATTTGTTATACCTATAGTTTTCTTTGCTTTAAATTTTATTCTTACTTCGTTGTATAGAGGCTTTTCTACGAGTACTTCGTTGTATAGAGGCTTTACGAATGCGCTTGTTGATACATATAGACTTCGCTGTTTTTATAAAGGAACTTTACCATTCAGTACTTATTCTGATTTCGTTATATTGAGGCATTTGAATGAATATTTCGCTATATAGAGGCTTTTTTGCTCAGAATTTGTTCGTCATAGCTATAGTGTATTTTTGTATGAAAAACTTTGCAATAACGAGGTTTTCTCAAGGGACTCAATAAAACATACCTTATATTGTGTTTTTCGCTATAACGAAGTTCGTTATATCGAAGTTTCACTGTAGTAGTCAATTGTTGTCCACGAATTGTAGGCACGTGACAATTTTTTGTGTCGTGTTAATGTGAGGTCGACGACGCCACCATTTTTTATTGTTGAGTTTACCGAAAAAACATGGAAGGACTATGCTCAGCTTCAATTGTTATTTTATGCACATTTCTTAAATGATTTAAGGGTGAGGAAGTTGAAACAGTCGAACGTCTCTATAACTGAGTAGCTACTGACGGACGAGCTTCTGCGCTATAGAGAAAATACGTCATAGAAAAGTTATCATCTTTAAATATATATTTACATACTTATTATATATTATATTCCATGTAAATATTTGCTATTGAGGAATCCGTTATATGGAGATTATGTAGCATATAAAAAGGAAATAGTCAGGTATGTGATGGAAATCGATTTAAACAACGAAGCCATTTTAAAAGTTGTATTTTAATAATATTTCTTTATTAAAAAGAGTTTTATCACAATGATTATAAAAATATTTTTTTATTAAAAGGAATTTTATCAAAAAAGTTATAAAAATTGGATGAAAAGTGTATTAAATAGGGCTTTTAAAATTACTTTGTTTTGAAAAGCTATTTCCATCACATATCTGAGTATCTTAATAAAAGGTTCTTTACAGAGAAAACGCCATAGCGAAGTTCGTTACAGGGAAGTCCGGCTGTATTCCTTTACACGATAGTCTTTTAGTACATTTTGAGCCATGAGCTTTGACCTTTTCATAAAGTTTTTTAAATATTGCAAATAAATATTAAATATTGGTAGTGAAAAAATGATTAAATGTGATATATCTCAAAATTAAAAAAATCGAAAATGTCGAATACTTCGACACAGAAAGAGCGGTTTTTCGAAGAACCCAAAAACCGTCGCATATTACAAACCGGTCTAGAAAAACCGGGAAATTAGACAAAAATCGGTTTTTCAAATAATTCGAAGACCGGTTTTGACAAGTCTAGACATGAGGCTCTTATATCTATGCTGAATTATTTTCTTCCCTCGAGTAGATCTAGCAAATTGGATCTTACTAAACAAGTATATTGGCTGCTTCGACGTAATTATTTTATGTAAGAACAAGATTTTCAAATTTAAGTTTAAATCAGTGTTTAAATAACTTAAGTCGAAGTAGCAAAAGGCGTACAATTTCTACTTTTCAACGATTTTGATTTTTTCAACCGTTTAAAATGAACGAATTATTTTGCGTCTTTTTATGAAAAAAATCGGCAGTCGCAGTCGTAGCAGAAGCAGAAAACGATTTCTAAACATTTGCAAAGCACTCACAACAATACTCAGTTTGAAAATTTTCATTGCATTTTGTTTTTGATTTTGGTCAATAACAAAAGTAAACGCACAACCAGTGTCTTTGCTTTTACAAGTTGTCAGCAGTCGCAGTCGAAAGAACAGAAATTCTTTTAATTTTGCAAGTTTTCTGCGGGTACAGTTAACTATTTTGTTTTTCTACTTTTCTATTTAGCTTACCGTGTTTTTGTCGTCACACACTGGGAAAAAAGGCCAATCTAGTAGGGGAAAAATTATATATATATATTTTTTTTTTCGAAAAATTATATCTTCGAAACTAATAGACTAATTCACAAAAAGTGTATGGATGAATTATATAAAAGGCTGTACGCTATAAGGTCTGTAAAATAAGTGCAGTTTTTTAGCACAGTGGGCGCTATTTGTTGTTATGTACGATGAATTTAAAAAAATTAAAAATGCAATAAAAAAATGCAAAGTGCCGTAAAAATTAATAAATTATAGTTTAAAAAAACTTAAAAACACTCATTAATATCAAACGGAACTAAAAATTAGAAAAATAATTTGTAAGTATGAAGAGTTTGTCTTCCAGCAATCCCAACAATCAATTATCACTAATGCTGACTTTAGACGACATGTATTTTACATCTGACTTGTCAAATTTCCCACTGCAAAAGTGATACATGCCGTGTGAAACATATGAAACATTGTCAGATGACATTTACAGAAGCAAAGTCAGATGAAAAATTTTCAATTAGACCGTGTTCTATTTTCATCTGACAAGGTATCTGACATCAGCTGTATTAAATTATCAAAAGTGTGGTTTGGCTGAAAAAACATTAAAAAGCAAAGAGCGCTTTATATATTTACGAAAATTGTACAAAAACTAAGCTGTTGTGAACACTCGGAGGTTATGTCAGATGTAATTGCACATGTACGTGTGAAAGCAAATATTATAAACCGTCTGTAAATTGACAATTTTGACAAACATGCGAAGTTACATATGTCTCACACACCCAACAAGCCATATGTAAAAAACATGTCGTCTAAAGTCAGCATAACTAATTTTCAATAAGATTAAAAAAAATTAAGTTATAATAAGACATACATAATGGGAGATTTTGTATGTCCGAAGTTTTATCAAAACTAAAAAATAGAATCGCATTTCAACCAAATTATTTTTGTGAAACATTGCTTTAGAAGCTTTAGAAGATCTCCTTAAACTATTGAAATAACTAATAAAATGACCTCACAGACTTGTTGATTTTTTAACTAAAAAAAAAACGCCAATAATAGTCTTCGTGACGTAGGCGTTCTGACAATAATTATAACAATTATTTTTGAGTTCTAGAAATACGTAATTTTTGCGAGTTATTTTTACTAAAAATTAAAAAAAAAATAAATAAATAAAAATGTAAAAATAAAAAAGAAGACAAAATTTAAAATTCAAGACAGCATTGTCAGGTGGAAACGCTGAGTTAATCATAGATTCAATGTTTTTTAAATTAACTTGTATTTACTATGTCAAAATTTTTTTATTACTCCAAATATGTTTGTATATCATTTAAAACTTTTGTATTTGGTATATATCAGTGTGCTCTCATATCACTAGCACTGTCACTTATAAGACATATCAAATAAATAAATAAAAAAATACATACATATTTATGATTTTTTTTTTTTGCTTGATTTAGTTCAAAAATTATTATGTTTGTTGTGTTATTTTTTTACTAATAAACTCAAAATAATAAATAAATAAAATAAAAAACCTTATTAATCGGTCAACTGATTAATGCCGAAATTAGCCGATTAAGCCAAAACCTCGATTAATTAATTGAGCGATTAACCGGTTTAAGCAAAAGCCCGATTAAATGAGTACCCTCGTACAAACTATATTTTATATACATATACACATTTGTTTCATAAAACAATAATAAAAGTAACAAACTTTTAATTTTCAATGTAAAGTGAAAAAATCAAGGACTGTAACGGTAAAAAGTTTTATTTTAAAAATTACATTTTAATCATTTTTTCCTGAGTTTTATTTTTCGCTTAGAAAATAAAAGTTATTTCTAGAGTTTTATTTATTTCTCAGAAAATAAAAGTTTTCTCTTGAGTTTTATTTATTCCTCAGAAAAAAAGTTATTTTTTTAGTTTAATTTTTTTCCTGAAAAAAATTTTTAAATTTTTAAACTGCATAAAATGTAAAAAAAAAATAATTTAATTTAACAAATAATAGTTTTTGCGAGAACTATTTTTTACTTATTTATTTTTGCAAAAACCCATATTTGTTAAATAAAATCTATTTATTCTATTTATTCAGTTTAGAAATTACTTTTTTTAGACAAAAAAATAAAATTCAAAAAGTAGCTGTTATTTTCTAAGCAAAAAATAAAACTCAAAAAATAATTTTTATTTTCTGAGGAATAAATAAAACTCAGTTGAGTTTTTTAATAAAACTTTAATAAATAAAAATCAATGCATCTAAAGGTAGGGATATAAGGATTTTTTGGTGTATTCCTTATGCACGTAGCACTTCTCTTTTAGCTTAATTTTTTTAGTTTAAAGTTTAAAAATAGTCGTTATTTTCGGTCCCTGGAAAAAAATAAAAATATAAGAACACCATAAATACATATTATCCATCCTCCTGTTCATCTTCGAAAAAAGGCAACGTTTCTATGGCTGTGTAACTCGAGTTTAATTTAACTAGCAAAATATTTTCAAGAACATCGTGACTAAGTCGATTACGGTGGTCAGTTAGTACCAGCCTTAGTGTCGAAAATGCTCTCTCAATGGGGCGGAAAAAAAGGTAGCCCGATATATTGATTATCGCATAACTATTCCATTTCTTAACTGATTTCAAAACTATTTTTATTTGAAAGGACTGTAAAAAATTGCGGACGAACACATAATTAGTAGAAGTACACACCATTTGATGTAACCCAAAGTTATGTCCGTTTTGCATTGACGTCGGTTTTTTGCAGAGTTATTTCATCCATATTGCTAGACCATATAGACGATAAATAACGCAATAAGGACTTCTTCTCAATGTGTTTAAAGCCCGTGCATCGCCGGGTTGAAAAAAGCTAGTTAATACATAAATTCTTCTACTAAAATGCTCTTATTTTTTAATTAACTTTTATTTTTTTACGGTACCCTCTAAATACATATTTTTTATAAAGCTATATTTTACATATAGCTAAGCCTTCGCTTACAATATTTTCGAAATAGTTCCAAATCTGATTTTAGCCGCCATAGTAGTATTATGTTGATATACCAAGTGAAACTAAATGTTTAATTGTGATCTACTTGTGTATATCCTTGCAAAACAGACTAAATTCTTTAGAAAGAAAATGATCACAAGAATCAAAAACAAAAAACACTTGATTGCGATTGATTACAACTTCCAAAAGTTAAAGACGTTTCGCTTTTTTCTTGGGTACATTTCCTGAAGTTGTACTTTTATAAAAAATTTTAAATCTTTGCGTATATATTTCGGAATAATTTTTCAAATAATTATGTGGTTTATGCAATCGGAAATTTTGTCCTTGTCAATGGACTCCCAAGTTTGCTGAAGAGTGGCGAAAACTTTGATTTGGGGTGATGTCGTCTGTTCTTTAATATCAAGTGCCTTAAAGGCTGATCCTGCAACAGGCCCCAACATATGATGACGGTATGCTAAAAATATGAGGTCTTTGTTTAGTTTTTGGCAAAGTAAAATACATGCCCTAATTCGACATCCTGTATTGGAACTTCTTGTGTCTGCACACATAAATTTAATATTTTCAGTTACAATATTTTTAATTTCACAAAATGGGTACAAAACTTAAAAAGGGTTTAACTTTGGAACGGTTAGAGCAAATTCAATATTTTTTTAAATGACTCAGAATTTACATGCAATCACGAAAAAATTAATTTTATTAAAAAAGCTAATCGAATTGTTAAAATAATTAAAGAAATCTATTTAGGGAGTTCACAACAGCGTTCTAAAATGTGTCTTAATGTAACGACGTTTCAATTTTAGTCTTTTATTATGGGTTGGCAAGTTTGATGTTTAAATGAAATTTACTACCAGGGGCCCGTTTCTCAAAAAGTACAAGTTACAAATCCACAAGTAAAATGCACACAAAACAACAATACAATTTGTAAAAGTGTTGTTGTTTTGTATGTATTTTACTTGTAGATTTGTAACTTGTAGTTTTGAGAAACGAGACCCAGATGGCAAGTTTTTCCAATGCGGGAATATTTTAAATAAAGAATTTGTGTGTGGTAAGTGTATTGGTGTTTCTTTGGCATGCTGATAGGTACTAAAGTCCTGCAATGAATTAATCAATTCATTGAATAACAATGAATTCAGCTTCATAGTGTGCTAACGTTCACTACACAGCATATACAATAACAAACAAATTACATATATGAAGAACATCACTTACCATTCACAACAACATATCATTCACTTAAACACGAACTCATGAACAACTGCTCAATTCACAGCAAAGCAATAAAAATAAAAAGTGGTACACCAAATTAAAAACATGCATTCATTAAAAAAACCATGCATTCATTAAAAAAACCATGCATTCACACAAACACCATATTTTGTCTCTCTGTCTATTTAGTAGATCAGATGAGATTGTACAAGTGAGAAAAATAGTGCCAGTCAGTATTGCCCATTTATATGCCATTATTAAAAATGTGAAAAAATTTGCATATATTTCAATATTTTATGGAACGCCGGCTGTATGAAAAATTGAGCCAACCAAGAAAATATATATGTACACAAGAAACTTGGAATTAAAGTTACATAATTATTGGTGTCAAAATCCGTCTGTATTAGATTTAAAATAAATCGTACTGCACAAGTATGTACATATTTGTATTGACCTAAAAATAGATAAATTACTGCAAAATGATGTAAAATTAATACATTCGGTGAAATTATTTTTTTACCTGTCGTATTCAATGTGTAGCAAATGATACACAAACACGTTATTTGTGTATCATATTGAAGCATTAAGTAGCTGTAAAAGGATTGAAAAATACCTAGAATTGGTTCAAGTAGAGACAAAAATCACATTTGGAAAAACAATTTATTGATAGGCAATTGGAGGGCATGAATTGTTTTTGTCATTGTATGTTCGCAATAATGCTCATTATGAACTGGTTTTTCTTATAACCCATTTCAAAAACTGCATTAAAAAACGAGAAACATACTTATGTATGTATGTACATTATTTTCGCAATAATGGTCATTATGAATGAAATGGTTTTTTATGACCCATTCCAAAAACTGTATACAAAATAACTAAAAAAATACACCATGTGCCTGTTAAAATTATTTGAAACTTTTTTTTTCGTGGAAAATTGTTTAAAAAATTTTTTGTTTATTATGGCTTTTCGCGCGTTTTGCCTACCTGTAAGAAACCAATATTATTGGACTGTAAGAGACAATACAATGTAGGAAAATCGAAAATTGCTGAAGAATCTGCTAAAAATCCATAATTGTGAAATACTATGCAGAATGTACATACATACCAGTGATGCCAATTTAGAAATTTTCTGGCTAAATTTAGCCATATTTATTTATTTATATAGCGTATTTTCTTATTTATAGCGTATTTTCTTCAACTGCCGAGTTGTGAAAATCAATTATTTGTTGTCAACGTATGCTCATCGATATGTATATATCGCACGTTTGCTGTAATGTCAGCACAACGCAAACAAGTTTTATTTTTGCCTAATAATGCAAAATCGATTGTCATAAAGTTCTTTTTATATATTAAATGAAATTTATTTGCTGGTGTTTAAGCATTGTCTATATGCATTTCATTGGTGCTTTACCAAATCATCAGTAGACTTCAAACACAATTTTGAAGATTTATAAACCCTTTATCTTATGTACAGACTTTCAAAAACCATTTAAGAACTTACAAATATGTAAATGATTTTAAAAAATAAGCATAATAGGCTTTGAAAATTATACAAAACCCAGCAAATAATTTGTATTCGATATGAATCTATTTTATTTTTCTACACCTTTATACAATTAGAAATCCATTTAAACACCAGCAAATAAATTTCATTTAAAATAAAATTATGACAATATGTCAAATAATAAATTTCTTAAGAGTTCTTTTATATTGAAATGAAAAAAATTTTCCTTTTTCATTAAATTGTTTGTAAACTGAAGATTTAAAACGCATTTATATCGATATTTATAACTATATCGTTTATTTACTGCATCGTCGCCATAAAACTTATAAAATCTGTGTAAATTTCGTTGGCTATAAATTTAAAATGTATTGAGTTAAGTAAAATTTGGTTAACAGATTTCATGTAATTTAAATGTTTTATTAACTTAGCTTTGTAATTATGTACCAGATCTCACTAGCAGACTTAACGCATGGCGTTGATATTGCAATAATAAAATTATGGTGAATTAAAATTTAACAAAAAAAAAAAGAAAAGCAAAGTTTGGGAAATCTTTTGTTCTATTGTAAATTCGGATGGGCAGGAAATACCAAATAAAGTTGCACACAAAAAAGGCTTTAACATATACAAATTTGGGAAAAGTACGTCAAATTTAGTTCGTCATAAATGTTATTTGGTTACTAACGCTAAACGTCAGGCCAATGAGTAGCTAGATGCCGATTTGGAGACAAAGAAAAAGTGTACAAAGATAATGACTAAATGGAGCGTTTTTAATTGCTGGCCATTTAACATAACGGTTAATGCTGGGCTGAAAAAATTGGATAGCTTTTTCATGTCTGTTGGAGCCACTTTTGGAAGTAATGTGAAGATTGAAACACTACTGCCGAATCCAACGATAATCTCGCGAAATGTAAACAGTCTTTATGACTTTCATATTAACGAAATAAAGTCTGATATTTCCAAAACTAAATGTAACATTTACGGACTTTATTCTGATAAATGAGAGTATGCTACAACCATCAGAGATTGAATTTTCAGTGCTATGCACTTTTGAATAATTTGTATATTAATTAATTTATTTTTTCTTATTTTTAACAAGAATTTTTTATAGTCACATGGTCATCGACCAACCATGAGCTAACAAAAATTAACAGTGAATGCATACTGTGGAGTGTGTATCATTCATTGATATTTTGATCCATTGTTTGAGTTCATATTTAACAACCAACATTTTAATGAATGCTTAAATGTTGAATAGGCGAATACACGGAGTCATAAATAGTGAGACACGCATGTTAAAGTCTTCACAAACATAAGAGAGTTAGCCATCAATAGAATGAATGCAAATTTTTCTGTTTTATTGACATTCATACAGCTCTATAATAGGTACCAAGCTCTATCGTGCTTGAGTTGTTGTTTTGTTTGTTGTGTATTTTGAGTTCGTGTTCTATACATGTAAATAGTGAGAATACCCTAATTGTATTTTCTTGAGAGTATATTAATTTATGAATAATTCAAGATGTTTATTGCTCGGCTGCCAGATTATTATGAAATATGCTATTTACAAAAATACGTGTTCTACGATGCAGTGCAATAATGATGGCGTTATTTCTAAATCAGTTGAGAAATAACACCGTATGGCGTTATTTCTCAATGCTTTAAATGCTATTGAGGAATAACGACATACGCAAAAATTGGACTAATGGGAAATAAAGCCATATATTTTTGTATACATGTTTTGTTTTTCTTTTAAATGAAATTTATTTGCTAATGTTTAAGTAAACATCTCATTTGTGATTTACCAAATCGTCAGTAGAATTCATGCATACTTTTGAACATTTACAAACCTCTTATCTTATGCAAGAATGATAGAATACAAGATTACGACATACCGCGCATAAAATTGAAATTTTCTGCGCATGTGTCATCAATAACGTCACTAACTGTGCTCTTATTGGTTAATAGCTTTCAGCTGTTGTAGGGTTGCCACGAAATTGCATACATTGTTTCGAATAAAATTACACTAGCTTAGGGACTCACTGACTTGGCAACCTTTTGAAAAGCACCAACTCGTTGGGCGGTTACTGGTCTGCCTCATGGCACATTTTTACAAAAAATGAGCTACATGTCAGTTCTGTATAATATTTTAAAATCCGCAATCCATTTTTCCATACGTTAAATATAATAATAAATATCAATCCCTTTCATTGATGAATGTCATCTTTTATGGATTACACCATGTGGCTTATATTTTGTGTTTGCTTAAACAAATACATTACTTTGACCTACTTGAAAGATATACAAAAAATTTGTGTAAAAAATGGTATGTGGGGCACAAAACAGATTCGTGTTATTTTAATTAAATCGTAATAACTTTTCATTTATTGTGCAAAAAGTAATAAGGACTTTAAGTTTCAATAGAAAACATATGCCGCGACCCACGTTATTATTAACAAAACATTCTGTCGTGCAGTTTATTTTTAAAATTAATCCAGACATTCTTTATCATTTTCTCGAAAAAACATTTTTGTTCCGTGCGGCAGACCAGTAACCACAAGACGAACTACGTCATCTAACGGGAAATCATGTGCATGTCGTAATATTCTATTCTATCATTCTTGATCTTATGATCCAATAATATAGGTCGTGTTGAAAGCACATCAATGTATCTCAATTGTTTTTTAATCGTGTGTTTTTAAACTTTCAAAAATGATTTTTAATAATAAGCATAGTACGCTTTGAAACTTATACAAGAGCCAGGAAATAATTCTTTATTCGATATGAATCTATTTTATTTTTCTACACCTTTATACAATTAGAAATAAAAGTATTTATAAGGCAAAATGAAAAATAAAATCCAAATTAAACTTTTAGGAAATTTATATATACATATATTATGTTGGACGTCGATTCGCTAAGCAAATACTTTTTTCCTAGACAACCTTCGGCCAGGCTTAAGGGGTTTCTTTTCTCGATATATTAGCATCAAAAATCCGGATCGCTGAGCACATAATTTTGCATAGCCGGCCTTTGTTCTAGCTTGAAGATTTCTTCCTTTCGGTAGATCAAAAAGTGGATTCGCTCACTAACAATTTTTGCATAAGCGGACTTCGCACGGGCTGAAGGCTTCTTTCTCAGTATATCGAAAAGCGGCTTTTCTGATTAAAGTTTTTTCTGCATAGCCGGCTGCTTCGCTGAATAAAGTTTTACGCATATAACGAGTGATTTTTTTGCTATTATCTTTTTGGCAACACTAGTTTTGACAGCTCACGCACGTTTTGTATCTTGTGTCACTGTCAAACATCTTCAGTTTGGTCTATAATTTAATCATTAATCGTCTTACAAACGAACAACGCTTGCAAATTATTGAATTTTATTACCAAAATGCGTGCTCTGTTAAGAAAGTTCATCGCGCGCTTCTTCCATTTTATGGTCAGTTTAATCGACCTACTGAGGCTTCTATTCGGGCTATTGTAAAAAAATTTCGCACCAAATTTACATTGTTGGACATTAAACCACCAACACGTTTACGTAGAGTGCGAACTGAAGAAAATATCGCAGCCGTATCGGCCAGTGTTGGTGATGACCGTGAATTATCGATTCGGCGCCGTTCGCAGCAATTGGGCCTCTGTTACTCCACTACGTGGAAAATTTTGCGGAAGGATTTGGGTGTGAAGCCTTATAAGATACAGCTGGTGCAAGAATTGAAGCCAAACGACCTACCACAACGCCAAATTTTTGGTGAATGGGCTCTTGAAAAGTTAGATGAAGATCCACTTTTTTATCGAAGAATTGTGTTCAGCGACGAGGCTCATTTCTGGTTGAATGGATACGTGAACAAGCAAAACTGCCGTATTTGGAGTGAAGAGCAGCCAGAAGCATTGCAAGAGCTACCAATGCATCCACAAAAAACAACCGTTTGGTGCGGATTATGGGCTGGCGGCATCATTGGGCCGTATTTCTTCAAAGATGATGCGAATCACAACGTTACTGTGAATGGTGAGCGCTACCGTGCGATGATAACAAACTTTTTTCTGCCCAAAATGGAAGAGCTTGACTTGCATGACATGTGGTTTCAACAAGACGGTGCCACATGCCACACAGCACGCGAAACAATGGACCAATTGAGAGGCGAGTTCGGTGAACAGTTTATTTCACGCTTGGGACCAGTCAATTGGCCGCCCAGATCGTGTGATTTAACGCCTCTAGACTATTTTTTGTGGGGCTATGTTAAGGCTAATGTCTATAGCGACAAGCCCGCTTCGATTGACGCACTGGAAGCCAACATTGCCAACATTATTCGTGAGATACCGGCCGAAATGTTGGAAAGAGTATGCCAAAATTGGACTAAGCGGATGGACCATTTGAGGCGCAGCCGCGGCCAACATTTGCATGAAATAATCTTCAAACATTAAATTATATCGACCCAACTATCGATCCAAATAAATATTTCATGCATTTTTCTGAATTTTATGTGTTTTTTTTTTACTTTCCGATAGTTCTTATAAAATCACCCATTATATATATATATATATATATATATATATATATATATATATATATATATATATATATATATATATATATATATATATATATATATATATATATATATATATATATATATATATATATATATATATATATATATATATATATATATATATATATATATATATATATATATATATATATATATATATACAGTGCTTTTCGCTTAAAGCGAACTTCAAGGGACTGATCAAATTTGTTCGTTTTAAGCGAAGTTCAAGTGAAGACATCAAGAAACCATTATTGTGTGTGCACATGTCTTTTTTTAACACTTTGGCTATTTATTTATTTATTAAATAATTTTAGAACATTGTAGTCTTTAAAAAATAAGTTTATTTAGTTTTTAAAAAAATCCTTGAAGGAAGGGTTTTTAACTTTCTTTACACTCTTGTGGAGTTTTGCTCGAAATTATTTAGCACCAGGTGCTTATTTTTTCAAATTGTAGCTATTGTTGACTTGCTTTGCTGATGCCCATTTCTTGGCATATTTGCTTTTGTTTTACCCCATCTTGTATGCGTTTTATTATATGAAATTTCTCTTTTAAAGAAAAACACTTTCTTTGTTTTGCGACCGCTGCTACGGCCATCTTCTCACTTTGTAATTTTCAACTGCTGAGTTCACATCGCCTTCACACAAAAACAAAAAACAATTAAACCTAGGCGAAGTACCTGATTATAGAGCATACATGGCAACACACGTCTTGGTTCGTTTTAAGCGAAAAAAAGAACAATTTACATGCAAAAAAAAGTTTGTTATAACCGAAAGTTCGCTTTAAGCGGGTTCGTTATAAGTGAAAATATTTTCATGGTTTTATATAACTAAAAGTTCGTACTTTCGAAAATGGTTCGTTTTAGGCGAAAGTTCGTTTTCAGCGGGTTCGCTATAAACGAAAAATACTGTATATATATATATATATATATATATATATATATATATATATATATATATATATATATATATATATATATATATATATATATATATATATATATATATATATATATATATATATATATATATATATATATATATATATATATATATATATATATATATATATATATATATACATATATATATATATATATATATATATATATATATATATATATATATATATATATATATATATATATATATATATATATATATATATATATATATATATATATATATATATATATGCAAAATTATGTGCTCAGCGATCCGGATTTTTGATGCTAATATATCGAGAAAAGAAACCCCTTAAGCCTGGTCGAAGGTTGTCTAGGAAAAAAGTATTTGCTTAGCGAATCGACGTCCAACATAATATATGTATATATAAATTTCCTAAAAGTTTAATTTGGATTTTATTTTTCATTTTGCCTTATAAATACTTTTATTTCTAATTGTATAAAGGTGTAGAAAAATAAAATAGATTCATATCGAATAAAGAATTATTTCCTGGCTCTTGTATAAGTTTCAAAGCGTACTATGCTTATTATTAAAAATCATTTTTGAAAGTTTAAAAACACACGATTAAAAAACAATTGAGATACATTGATGTGCTTTCAACACGACCTATATTATTGGATCATAAGATCAAGAATGATAGAATAGAATATTACGACATGCACATGATTTCCCGTTAGATGACGTAGTTCGTCTTGTGGTTACTGGTCTGCCGCACGGAACAAAAATGTTTTTTCGAGAAAATGATAAAGAATGTCTGGATTAATTTTAAAAATAAACTGCACGACAGAATGTTTTGTTAATAATAACGTGGGTCGCGGCATATGTTTTCTATTGAAACTTAAAGTCCTTATAACTTTTTGCACAATAAATGAAAAGTTATTACGATTTAATTAAAATAACACGAATCTGTTTTGTGCCCCACATACCATTTTTTACACAAATTTTTTGTATATCTTTCAAGTAGGTCAAAGTAATGTATTTGTTTAAGCAAACACAAAATATAAGCCACATGGTGTAATCCATAAAAGATGACATTTATCAATGAAAGGGATTGATATTTATTATTATATTTAACATATGGAAAAATGGATTGCGGATTTTAAAATATTATACAGAACTGACATGTAGCTCATTTTTTGTAAAAATGTGCCATGAGGCAGACCAGTAACCGCCCAACGAGTTGGTGCTTTTCAAAAGGTTGCCAAGTCAGTGAGTCCCTAAGCTAGTGTAATTTTATTCGAAACAATGTATGCAATTTCGTGGCAACCCTACAACAGCTGAAAGCTATTAACCAATAAGAGCACAGTTAGTGACGTTATTGATGACACATGCGCAGAAAATTTCAATTTTATGCGCGGGATGTCGTAATCTTGTATTCTATCATTCTTGCATAAGATAAGAGGTTTGTAAATGTTCAAAAGTATGCATGAATTCTACTGACGATTTGGTAAATCACAAATGAGATGTTTACTTAAACATTAGCAAATAAATTTCATTTAAAAGAAAAACAAAACATGTATACAAAAATATATGGCTTTATTTCCCATTAGTCCAATTTTTGCGTATGTCGTTATTCCTCAATAGCATTTAAAGCATTGAGAAATAACGCCATACGGTGTTATTTCTCAACTGATTTAGAAATAACGCCATCATTATTGCACTGCATCGTAGAACACGTATTTTTGTAAATAGCATATTTCATAATAATCTGGCAGCCGAGCAATAAACATCTTGAATTATTCATAAATTAATATACTCTCAAGAAAATACAATTAGGGTATTCTCACTATTTACATGTATAGAACACGAACTCAAAATACACAACAAACAAAACAACAACTCAAGCACGATAGAGCTTGGTACCTATTATAGAGCTGTATGAATGTCAATAAAACAGAAAAATTTGCATTCATTCTATTGATGGCTAACTCTCTTATGTTTGTGAAGACTTTAACATGCGTGTCTCACTATTTATGACTCCGTGTATTCGCCTATTCAACATTTAAGCATTCATTAAAATGTTGGTTGTTAAATATGAACTCAAACAATGGATCAAAATATCAATGAATGATACACACTCCACAGTATGCATTCACTGTTAATTTTTGTTAGCTCATGGTTGGTCGATGACCATGTGACTATAAAAAATTCTTGTTAAAAATAAGAAAAAATAAATTAATTAATATACAAATTATTCAAAAGTGCATAGCACTGAAAATTCAATCTCTGATGGTTGTAGCATACTCTCATTTATCAGAATAAAGTCCGTAAATGTTACATTTAGTTTTGGAAATATCAGACTTTATTTCGTTAATATGAAAGTCATAAAGACTGTTTACATTTCGCGAGATTATCGTTGGATTCGGCAGTAGTGTTTCAATCTTCACATTACTTCCAAAAGTGGCTCCAACAGACATGAAAAAGCTATCCAATTTTTTCAGCCCAGCATTAACCGTTATGTTAAATGGCCAGCAATTAAAAACGCTCCATTCAGTCATTATCTTTGTACACTTTTTCTTTGTCTCCAAATCGGCATCTAGCTACTCATTGGCCTGACGTTTAGCGTTAGTAACCAAATAACATTTATGACGAACTAAATTTGACGTACTTTTCCCAAATTTGTATATGTTAAAGCCTTTTTTGTGCGCAACTTTATTTGGTATTTCCTGCCCATCCGAATTTACAATAGAACAAAAGATTTCCCAAACTTTGCTTTTCTTTTTTTTTTGTTAAATTTTAATTCACCATAATTTTATTATTGCAATATCAACGCCATGCGTTAAGTCTGCTATTGAGATCTGGTACATAATTACAAAACTAAGTTAATAAAACATTTAAATTACATGAAATCTGTTAACCAAATTTTACTTAACTCAATACATTTTAAATTTATAGCCAACGAAATTTACACAGATTTTATAAGTTTTATGGCGACGATGCAGTAAATAAACGATATAGTTATAAATATCGATATAAATGCGTTTTAAATCTTCAGTTTACAAACAATTTAATGAAAAAGGAAAATTTTTTTCATTTCAATATAAAAGAACTCTTAAGAAATTTATTATTTGACATATTGTCATAATTTTATTTTAAATGAAATTTATTTGCTGGTGTTTAAATGGATTTCTAATTGTATAAAGGTGTAGAAAAATAAAATAGATTCATATCGAATACAAATTATTTGCTGGGTTTTGTATAATTTTCAAAGCCTATTATGCTTATTTTTTAAAATCATTTACATATTTGTAAGTTCTTAAATGGTTTTTGAAAGTCTGTACATAAGATAAAGGGTTTATAAATCTTCAAAATTGTGTTTGAAGTCTACTGATGATTTGGTAAAGCACCAATGAAATGCATATAGACAATGCTTAAACACCAGCAAATAAATTTCATTTAATATATAAAAAGAACTTTATGACAATCGATTTTGCATTATTAGGCAAAAATAAAACTTGTTTGCGTTGTGCTGACATTACAGCAAACGTGCGATATATACATTTCGATGAGCATACGTTGACAACAAATAATTGATTTTCACAACTCGGCAGTTGAAGAAAATACGCTATAAATAAGAAAATACGCTATATAAATAAATAAATATGGCTAAATTTAGCCAGAAAATTTCTAAATTGGCATCACTGGTATGTATGTACATTCTGCATAGTATTTCACAATTATGGATTTTTAGCAGATTCTTCAGCAATTTTCGATTTTCCTACATTGTATTGTCTCTTACAGTCCAATAATATTGGATTCTTACAGGTAGGCAAAACGCGCGAAAAGCCATAATAAACAAAAAATTTTTTAAACAATTTTCCACGAAAAAAAATTTTTCAAATAATTTTAACAGGCACATGGTGTATTTTTTTAGTTATTTTGTATACAGTTTTTGGAATGGGTCATAAAAAACCATTTCATTCATAATGACCATTATTGCGACAATAATGTACATACATACATAAGTATGTTTCTCGTTTTTTAATGCAGTTTTTGAAATGGGTTATAAGAAAAACCAGTTCATAATGAGCATTATTGCGAACATACAATGACAAAAACAATTCATGCCCTCCAATTGCCTATCAATAAATTGTTTTTCCAAATGTGATTTTTGTCTCTACTTGAACCAATTCTAGGTATTTTTCAATCCTTTTACAGCTACTTAATGCTTCAATATGATACACAAATAACGTGTTTGTGTATCATTTGTTACACATTGAATACGACAGATAAAAAAATAATTTCACCGAATGTATTAATTTTACATCATTTTGCAGTAATTTATCTATTTTTAGGTCAATACAAATATGTACATACTTGTGCAGTACGATTTATTTTAAATCTAATACAGACGGATTTTGACACCAATAATTATGTAACTTTAATTCCAAGTTTCTTGTGTACATATATATTTTCTTGGTTGGCTCAATTTTTCATACAGCCGGCGTTCCATAAAATATTGAAATATATGCAAATTTTTTCACATTTTTAATAATGGCATATAAATGGGCAATACTGACTGGCACTATTTTTCTCACTTGTACAATCTCATCTGATCTACTAAATAGACAGAGAGACAAAATATGGTGTTTGTGTGAATGCATGGTTTTTTTAATGAATGCATGGTTTTTTTAATGAATGCATGTTTTTAATTTGGTGTACCACTTTTTATTTTTATTGCTTTGCTGTGAATTGAGCAGTTGTTCATGAGTTCGTGTTTAAGTGAATGATATGTTGTTGTGAATGGTAAGTGATGTTCTTCATATATGTAATTTGTTTGTTATTGTATATGCTGTGTAGTGAACGTTAGCACACTATGAAGCTGAATTCATTGTTATTCAATGAATTGATTAATTCATTGCAGGACTTTAGTACCTATCAGCATGCCAAAGAAACACCAATACACTTACCACACACAAATTCTTTATTTAAAATATTCCCGCATTGGAAAAACTTGCCATCTGGGTCTCGTTTCTCAAAACTACAAGTTACAAATCTACAAGTAAAATACATACAAAACAACAACACTTTTACAAATTGTATTGTTGTTTTGTGTGGATTTGTAACTTGTACTTTTTGAGAAACGGGCCCCTGGTAGTAAATTTCATTTAAACATCAAACTTGCCAACCCATAATAAAAGACTAAAATTGAAACGTCGTTACATTAAGACACATTTTAGAACGCTGTTGTGAACTCCCTAAATAGATTTCTTTAATTAGTTTAACAATTCGATTAGCTTTTTTAATAAAATTAATTTTTTCGTGATTGCATGTAAATTCTGAGTCATTTAAAAAAAATATTGAATTTGCTCTAACCGTTCCAAAGTTAAACCCTTTTTAAGTTTTGTACCCATTTTGTGAAATTAAAAATATTGTAACTGAAAATATTAAATTTATGTGTGCAGACACAAGAAGTTCCAATACAGGATGTCGAATTAGGGCATGTATTTTACTTTGTTATAAGTGAAAATATTTTCATGGTTTTATATAAATAAAAGTTCGTACTTTCGAAAATGGTTCGTTTTAGGCGAAAGTTCGTTTTCAGCGGGTTCGCTATAAACGAAAAATACTGTATATATATATATATATATATATATATATATATATATATATATATATATATATATATATATATATATATATATATATATATATATATATATATATATATATATATATATATATATATATATATATATATATATATATATATATATATATATATATATATATATACATAAATATATATATATATATATATATATATATATATATATATATATATATATATATATATAATATATATATATATATATATATATATATATATATATATATATATATATATATATATATATATATATATATATATATATATATATATATATATATATATATATATATATATATATATATATATATATATATATATATATATATATATATATATATATATATAAAACAAAAGTTTGTCTAAAAATATTTACAAATTGTAATCAAAACAATTTACTAAATCAAACAAAAAGATTTACTAGATTTTCTGAAAAATATCAAACAATATTTTTGTCTAAATTTATAAAACAATTAGTCTAAAACTACTAACAAATGCTAAACAAAATAGTTTACTTAATCAAACAAAAATATTTAGTGGATTTTTTTTTAATATATCAATCAAAATTTTTTTCTGGATCATCATTATCAGAATCATCATGCATTAAGTATTTACTTTGTGTTCAAGTCCGAGTGTTTATCTAAAGACTCTAAAAGAATGAATGAGAATTAACGCAACGACAGTAACGAATTGATTCATTCAAAAATCTTCAGTAAACAAACTTGGTACAATCGCAATCCTTTTGCTATCATTGTTGTTGTGTTTATTTGTGTGTATGTCGTCATTGGGGTTGTTTTTTTACAGCACAGTTTTTCTTGTTGTTTTTGGTGTTTGCGTTCTAAATAAAAGTCAAACAAACAATTCATAGATTATGGACAGAACATTTACCGAAAATTAAATTCATTTTTAGACAAACTTTTGTTTGAAAATTTGTTGGTGATAATTTTTCCTGTGGGAGATGAACAGGAAGAATCAACATTTTATTTTTCTTAGTCTGTCGGCGTTTTCTCTCATGTTATCTGAAAGTTAATATCTCGTGAAAGTCGAGCAAATAAATACATAAAACGTGCAATATTTGGAAGTCTTCAGAAACAGCACCGATTTTGATATAAAAATTTTTTTGGAAAAAATTTGCTTTTTTATATTATTTAAAATAAGGAATTAAAAAAAATATGTATGGTAGTAATGTACATACAAAAATAAATTTAAAAAATTTTTATAAAGCTATGTAGAGGCTTTTGTCAGAGGCTTTTGTCAGATCTTACAATATTGTCAGTAAAATATGCTAAAAATGTCTTACAACCGTGTGAACTGGAAATTTTTGTCTGACAACGTTGCCAAAAAAAGCATTGTCAGTCCATTTTAAGACGGGGTCCCCACAGGGAAATTTTTGTTGCGCAACTTGGAATTCAGCTGGGATTCAGATAATTGTCAGACATTTGTTTTATTGGCAGACGTGTGATAAAAAGAGGAATTTTAAGATCTTTTTAATTTAGATAGGCTAACATATAGGTCCCTAATATGATTCAGAACTAAATTGATAGTCAAGTCGTAGTTGTCAAATTCTTATTATGGATTACAACTTTCATCAAAGTGAGACAACTGTTTTTTATTAGTTGTGTTTTGGTTTTTATTTCGACTATTGTGCTACTTTTGTTTACTTTTAAAATCGTGATTTTATGCGCCATTTGTCAACCAATATTGTTCCCATATCCACACACAGAAAAAAATAGAATGTAAAATCAACATGGCGCAATTGTGTTTGAAATGATATTAAATTTACATTAAATAATTTATCGTTTAAGTGTATCAGTGTTTATTGGCTTTGTTCATTGCTACAATTCACTGTTCTGCTTAGTTGTATGACTTGTTGTTGTTTATTGTTACATGTGTCGGTTATGTAGACGACAATAAACGAATTATCACCAAAAATTTACCGCTGCTGGCTTAAAATTACCATTGTTTCACATTAATTTTAAATGAAAAATTATAAATCTAACCTTAAATCTTTGATTTTACATTTTTCACTTTTAAAACAGCTTTGTCATAAACGTTGCATTTCATTTTATATCAACATGACTATAACTTTAATTTCAAATAAGTTATATGTAAAATAATCATTTAAATTATATTGAAGTAAAATTAAATTCATTTTGCATGCGATGGTATTTATTTAGTGAATAAGTAAGGTAAAGTTTGAAGTTGTTGTGGCTGCAGTGGTTAGCGCGCGGACTCTCATGCAGGGGGTACGATTTTAAATCTTGGCTGGGGCAGCTAGCTACAACACGAAGTTTTCTGATGCCTATCACGTAAGTTAAATAATTAATACAATAGCTTAGCTACATTAAAGTCATGTTCTTTCAGCTTGATATAACTATAATTCAACATGATTCTTAGTGTTGTTTCAATATTAAATTCACGTTGTTTAAACTTGAAATAACTTTGACTCAACATGATTCTTCGTGCTGTTCTAATATCAAATTCACATTGTTTCAACTCGAAATAACTTTGATTCAACATGATTTTTCGTATTATTTCACTATCGACTTTATTTTGATTTATCTGTACTGCAATATTAAATCAACATGAAATATAGCCAATTCAAAAGAATAACTTTTCCTTCAAAATTGTTGTACATCATGTTGAAATAAAATGAAATGCCTATGAAGCAAAAAAAATGTTAAATAAACATGGTTTTCGACGATTTTACATGGAAATTTTTCTGTGTGCATAACACATAAAATCTAAAGACAATTAGACAAAAACTAAAAATATTTAAATATTTAAAGTATTTGTGATGGCTACTATGATTTAAAAAACAGAAAGTATAGATAAGAAACTTATTTTATAAAATTAGTTGTGAATTGTAATACAAAAAAAAAATGGCTGAGTTGGGTCGTAACATGGACAACTGATCGTAGTTGAGTTGTGAATATATATATATATATATATATATATATATATATATATATATATATATATATATATATATATATATATATATATATATATATATATATATATATATATATATATATATATATATATATATATATATATATATATATATATATATATATATATATATATATATATATATATATATATATATATATATATATATATATATATATATATATATATATATATATTTATATATATATATATATATATATATATATATATATATATATATATATATATATATATATATATATATATATATATATATATATATATATATATATATATATATATATATATATATATATATATATATATATATATATATATATATATATATATATATATATATATATATATATATATATATATATATATATATATATATATATATATATATATAGTAAAGATTTTGAAACAAAAGTTTGTCTAAAAATAAATTAAATTTTCGGTAAATGTTCTGTCCATAATCTATGAATTGTCTGTTGGACTTTTATTTAGAACGCAAATACCAAAAACAACAAGAAAAACTGTGGTGTTAATTTCAAATAAGTTATATGTAAAATAATCATTTAAATTATATTGAAGTAAAATTAAATTCATTTTGCATGCGATGGTATTTATTTAGTGAATAAGTAAGGTAAAGTTTGAAGTTGTTGTGGCTGCAGTGGTTAGCGCGCGGACTCTCATGCAGGGGGTACGATTTTAAATCTTGGCTGGGGCAGCTAGCTACAACACGAAGTTTTCTGATGCCTATCACGTAAGTTAAATAATTAATACAATAGCTTAGCTACATTAAAGTCATGTTCTTTCAGCTTGATATAACTATAATTCAACATGATTCTTAGTGTTGTTTCAATATTAAATTCACGTTGTTTAAACTTGAAATAACTTTGACTCAACATGATTCTTCGTGCTGTTCTAATATCAAATTCACATTGTTTCAACTCGAAATAACTTTGATTCAACATGATTTTTCGTATTATTTCACTATCGACTTTATTTTGATTTATCTGTACTGCAATATTAAATCAACATGAAATATAGCCAATTCAAAAGAATAACTTTTCCTTCAAAATTGTTGTACATCATGTTGAAATAAAATGAAATGCCTATGAAGCAAAAAAAATGTTAAATAAACATGGTTTTCGACGATTTTACATGGAAATTTTTCTGTGTGCATAACACATAAAATCTAAAGACAATTAGACAAAAACTAAAAATATTTAAATATTTAAAGTATTTGTAATGGCTACTATGATTTAAAAAACAGAAAGTATAGATAAGAAACTTATTTTATAAAATTAGTTGTGAATTGTAATACAAAAAAAAATGGCTGAGTTGGGTCGTAACATGGACAACTGATCTTAGTTGAGTTGTGAATATATATATATATATATATATATATATATATATATATATATATATATATATATATATATATATATATATATATATATATATATATATATATATATATATATATATATATATATATATATATATATATATATATATATATATATATATATATATATATATATATATATATATATGGGTGATTTTATAAGAACTATCGGAAAGTAAAAATAAAAAAAACACATAAAATTCAGAAAAATGCATGAAATATTTATTTGGATCGATAGTTGGGTCGATATAATTTAATGTTTGAAGATTATTTCATGCAAATGTTGGCCGCGGCTGCGCCTCAAATGGTCCATCCGCTTAGTCCAATTTTGGCATACTCTTTCCAACATTTCGGCCGGTATCTCACGAATAATGTTGGCAATGTTGGCTTCCAGTGCGTCAATCGAAGCGGGCTTGTCGCTATAGACATTAGCCTTAACATAGCCCCACAAAAAATAGTCTAGAGGCGTTAAATCGCACGATCTGGGCGGCCAATTGACTGGTCCCAAGCGTGAAATAAACTGTTCACCGAACTCGCCTCTCAATTGGTCCATTGTTTCGCGTGCTGTGTGGCATGTGGCACCGTCTTGTTGAAACCACATGTCATGCAAGTCAAGCTCTTCCATTTTGGGCAGAAAAAAGTTTGTTATCATCGCACGGTAGCGCTCACCATTCACAGTAACGTTGTGATTCGCATCATCTTTGAAGAAATACGGCCCAATGATGCCGCCAGCCCATAATCCGCACCAAACGGTTGTTTTTTGTGGATGCATTGGTAGCTCTTGCAATGCTTCTGGCTGCTCTTCACTCTAAATACGGCAGTTTTGCTTGTTCACGTATCCATTCAACCAGAAATGAGCCTCGTCGCTGAACATGGAAGAAGCGCGCGATGAACTTTCTTAACAGAGCACGCATTTTGGTAATAAAATTCAATAATTTGCAAGCGTTGTTCGTTTGTAAGACGATTCATGATTAAATTATAGACCAAACTGAAGATGTTTGACAGTGACACAAGATACAAAACGTGCGTGAGCTGTCAAAACTAGTGTTGCCAAAAAGATAATAGCAAAAAAATCACTCGTTATATATATATATATATATATATATATTTGTATGCATGTCGTCATAGAGGTTGTTTTTTACACCACAGTTTTTCTTGTTGTTTTTGGTGTTTGCGTTCTAAATAAAAGTCCAACAGACAATTCATACATTATGGACAGAACATTTACCGAAAATTTAATTTATTTTTAGACAAACTTTTGTTTCAAAATCTTTCCTATATATATATATATATATATATATATATATATATATATATATATATATATATATATATATATATATATATATATATATATATATATATATATATATATATATATATATATATATATATATATATATATATATATATATATATATATATATATATATATATATATATATATATATATATATATATATATATATATATATATATATATATATATATATATATATATATATATATATATATATATATATATATATATATATATATATATATATATATATATATATATATATATATATATATATATATATATATATATATCTATATATATATATATATTAAATTCGGTAAATGTTCTGTCCATAATGTATGAATTGTCTGTTGGACTTTTATTTAGAACGCAAACACCAAAAACAACAAGAAAAACTGTGGTGTAAAAAACAACCTCTATGACGACATGCATACAAATAACAACAACAATGATAGCAAAAGGAATGCGATTGTACCAAGTTTGTTTACTGAAGATTTTTGAGTGAATCAATTCGTTAATGTCGTTGCTTTGATTCTCATTCTTTCTTTTAGAGTCTTTAGATAAACACTCAGACTTGAACACATTTAACAAAGTGAAATTTCGTAAATGCTTAATGCATGATGATGATAATGATGACCCAGACACAAATTTTGATTGATATATTAAAAAAAGTCTACTAAATATTTTTGTTTGACTAAGTTAACTATTTGGTTTAGCATTTGTTAGTATTGTTAGATTAATTATTTTATAAATTTAGACAAAAATATTGTTTGATATTTTTTAGAAAATCTAGTAAATCTTATTGTTTGATTTAGTAAATTGTTTTGATTATAATTTGTAAATATTTTTAGACGAATTGTTTTATAGATTTAAACAATTTGTTCAGTGAAAAAAACACGTTTTTTCAATGTAATTTTTGGGATATTTTTCTCTATATTTAAAAATTTGTTTGTAGGTCTGTTTCTAGACAAAATATTTACTATTTTATTAAATTCCTTTACAGAAAATAAAATTTAGATTTTTCTGTGCATACAAGGGGAAGACGTTATTTTACTGTTCTTATAAGATTTCATTTTATGCAAATGCTCATCGAGTTAACATGTACTACTTTTGCATAATTACAGCCCTTTTTACAATGTACAATTAAAAGTTAACATGGACTTTAACGGCAAGTTCGGCATACAAAACTTGTCGTTAAAGTTCACGTTAACTCTTAATCATATATTGTGAAAAGGACCGTTAATTGTATTATTGTTAATTTTTCACACAAATTTTAATTCATAAATAAATTAAACAAATTTAAATATATAAAATCACAGCAATTTAATAAAAAAACATCGCTTTTAATTTATTTCATTAAACACTCACACATGCACACTGATTTATTTTCATGTACGTGTGTTTTTTGACAGTTCATCTCATAAGATTGTTGTTATGAGATTTCATATAACAACGTTCTCATAATAATTCTTATAACACTGATATAACATTAATTTGAAGTCTACACGTAACATAATTCTGTCTGCGGTTGAATTTGGCGTTATAATCTTACATATGTTAGGTGTATACCTCATGTAGGGTTGTCATCGCTTAATTTATAAAAAGAGGACAGCAGAGGAAAAAACCCCGCACATTTGCTTAAAAAAGTAGGACTTAAAAATAACATGAAATAATTATTTTTCCAATAATTTTACTACCAATAAAATCTTAAATACATATCGATGGTGTTGCGAAAAAAGGTCCAATCTCGCAAAATTTTACATAGCAGATTGTTAGTAAGCTCGAAAAAAATTTTTTGAGTTGTGAGTCTATGGTAGCAAAGGCTCCATATGACGTTTTCGGTTTCCTTTTCGTCTTGTTTTTTAATTATACCATATTTACTCTTTAGAAATATACATAAGAAAACCAAAATACACATAAACATGACTGTAATATAAAAATATTGCCTGTTCCGATAATCGGCGTGCTGCGATAATCGATTGTTGCGAATATCGAGCTCGCACTGTGGAATGAAACGCTTAATCTGTATATAATTTATCATTCGTCTATAGACCCGAGGAATTTCCATTAATATGTAGTTCCAAAAGCAAAAGTGTTTTATTTTTAATAATGGTCTCTGGTTTGCAAAGAAAAGGCCCTTGGAGAAAGATTTTCATTAAATTATCAATTATCATTAAATCCATGAATTAAATTCTAGCGCTAAAATAGCTAATTAAAGCACAAAATATACAGAAATCACAATAGTGACAGGTAAAAAAGCGCTACAATCAAGTTTTTCAATTGTTTTTAAGTCTCTGTTAAAAATAGGCAAATATGGCAACGAACACAAGAAAATAAACAAAACGAAAAAGAAAAAATTTAAAAATTTTACTCACTGAGTAACACGCTAAAAATGTTTAAATTCTAATGAAATTAAAGAATTATGCCTTATTATTAAAAATATATTGTGAAAAAAGAATTATGTGTATATACAAGTGTCGTAGATTTGTGTTATTAATGTGCGTTTTTTGCAATTACTTTGTGGTGGTAGGTTTTTTTATACAGCGTGTTCTTACACACACATGCACATGATTTATTATTTGTGAGATTTTGCAGTAATTATAAAGATAAAATGTAAAAGATGAATGAAAATGAACTGTAATTAATTAATAAATACTATTTTCAATGTGAATTGTGGAAATATATGCATATTTAATTCGTTTTATTCATTACAAAAATAATTCGGGTAGAAAGGCGCTGCAAAAGAAAATTAAAGGCACTGTGTAAGCGATCAGAAATATATTTCGGTTCGTGTCACTTCTGTGTACTTTGTGATTGAAGCTCGTGCATAAAATTCTGCACAGAATAGAAATTAATTTTTAGCTTGACAAATAGCTTTTTAGCTTAAATCTTGGCAAGCCCTAAAAAAGATTGACTAGCAAACCAAATCAAGCCCGTCTGGCCAGCATAGAGCCACCTGAAAAGTAGTGATAAGCAAAATACAGATAAGCACTGATGATGGGAGTGTAGCGGCTTTCGAAAGTAGCGCTGCTATGTTCTGCTGTGCGTAGAAAAATTCAGTTGATGTTAATTTTTTCCTTGTACCTTGAAATATTAATCACACCTGATTATTTCTGAATATATCGTTACGAAACTTAGCCTAATAATCAATTTGCATTGACAAGCAAATAAGTTCAAAATAATCATATTAAATAAAATATGAACTATGGCTTAAATCTATATTACTTTGGCCCTTTTTACGGAATACCATCGATATTTTAAATACATATATACGTCTTAGAATAACATCACAACCCTCATGGACAGTATTATTTACAACATAAGCTGGACAACTAATACCAATTGCTATTTTCCTTTTTAGCTTGGTTTTTAATAAATGCAATTTTCAAGCAATATAAAAGCGAAAAAATATATAAATGTAAAACAGATACTTTACGCGAACTTGATCTCCCTTTTTAATGGCGTTTTTCACAATGTACTATTAAAAGTTAACGTAGACTTTAACAGCAACTTCGGCATACAAAACTTGTCGTTAAAGTTCACGTTAACTCTTAATCGTACATTGTGAAAAGGGCCGTAAATCGGTAAAAAGTAGCACTTTCCCGGACGCACATTTTTTCCCCGGACAGAGACCACAAAAAGAGCACAGTGTCCGGGAAAAAGAGGACGGATGACAACCCTAACCTCATGTAAGTGTAAAAATCAAACCAAAAAGTTTGCTCAAGTAGAACAAAAAATCTGAAAAATGGGCATGAAGAAAAATAAACCAATAGAATTGCTTGTGATAAAACATCAAATGAACATAAATTTACTAGTGATTAAATTCTCGTATGCAATTTTCGAGAAAAGTTTGTATGGCTGACTTCCAAAACGTTAGTTGCTTTGTATTCGAACAATGTATAGTGTTTCATGTCGTCGCAGTGCAAAACATTGACAATGCATACGTTTCCAAAACGTCGACGATTAAAATACCGCAGCAGAACTGTATACAAACTTTGTATTGATACGATTTGGAAGTAAGCCTATATGTACATATAAGAACTGCAATCACATTCATTAGAGCCACCACACACGTAGTTAATAATGCCAGACGTGCTCTTTTAGAGAGTACATGTACTTTTCTCTAAAAAATTTGCTCTAAAAACGAGGTGGTCCAATAGGGCACAAAAAAGTGCTCTTTTTTATTTTGCATAACAAAAATCGCTTCACGCCGTTGTATTCTAACCAACGGCTGTTCTAAGTAAACGTAAACCACGCTTTTTATGAAAATTCACTTTTATTTATTTTTTCGCTTTTACCAAAAAAATAAACTTTTAATTACAAACATTCATTATAACCACAAATAAACTTTTGTGTCATCAGGGCTACCATATTGCTGGTAATTGATGATATTTTATGATATAATATTCTTGGCAACACTATATTTCGTGCTAAAACACGAACATTTGTTTGAAAGTGGTCCATAGCTGCATTACATAGGACCATGTTGTAACTAGTCCATATCAGCTAAAATGGACCACGTAGACCAATAATTTTTGCAGAGTATGCTCTTTTTGCCTTTCCAAAATCTGGCATCCCTACACGTGGTGATAAACAAAATACACATAAGCATGGTAGAACAATATACAAGGTAGCCCTGGAACGCCCGCTGATTTTTTTTTCGTGGTACGAACTATCAAATGTTGTGTATATGTGAAATAACTAAGTTGCTTCTGTTATACAAACACACACATACACTCTCTATTAATGTTTGACATTTCGGACCTCAAATGTACATTTGTATTAGTTATGCGGCCACCTTGTATATTATTATATCATGCGTAGCGGCTTCTGAAAATATCATTGTTATATTCTGCTGTGTACGTTTAAAACTAATGTTGATTTTCTCGCTGTTCCCTAGAAATATTGATCATGTCTAATTCTTTTCGAGTATAACGTTACAAACCTTAGCCTATATAATTTGGATTAAAACATAAAATTTATACATACATATGAATCTAGAATATGCTTATCAATTTACTTTTCTTCAGACATATGTAAGAGTTTTATTGACACCACTGTATGAAGAGCTCAGTGAAGCTAATAGCAACGAAACTTGCCAAATAGATTTAAAATCAATCGCTGAAATCTTTTTGTGCAGGGCCGGATACAAACCGTGCATTGAAGTGGCGCAACGAGCATTCAAGTTGTGGATGGATAGTCCGGATCCGGATAAGCAAATAACGTATGTATTTAATATTATAATTTACTAAAATTTTTGTACATCCATTAACAAAAAGCAATTCATTGAAGTGTTCCAAATCAGTTTATTTGTCCCGTTTTTAAATGGGGCACTATTGACGAATGGGAGTTTGGCTTAGAACGTGTTATACATTTTCCCAAGAACAGAATACAAAGCGAACGAACATATTTATTAAAAACATTAGCTGGCTGTCCCGTTCAACCTCAAAAAATTAACCGTCTGCTTAAAATCGCGATATTAAAAAGCAATAACAATTTTGCTGAGAACGATATTTTTCTGATATTCAGCATGCTGACAGGCGGCTCTAGTGGTTATACGACACTATTCAATTTTCTCTCTAACAACTGGAATGTATTGAAGCAAAGGTAAATAATTACATTTATATACGTATTTATTCAGGTACTATACATATCGTCACAAAAAATGCAAAAAGGCCTATCTAATATTTTGAAAGTTTTACAGGAGAAGCATAAAACTTGTTTAAATGAAAAACATATTGACAATTAGTACAAAATTTTACAATACAAGTAAAAAGGACTAACAACTTTATATATTAAATATAAAATTTTGCACTAATTGTCAATGGGCCATACTCATAGTCATCAAAAAAGTATGCTTTATGAGTTCTAAAGATAACTTAAATAAAAAGCATATATATATATATATATATATATATATATATATATATATATATATATATATATATATATATATATATATATATATATATATATATATATATATATATATATATATATATATATATATATATATATATATATATATATATATATATATATATATATATATATATATATATATATATATATATATATATATATATATATATATATATATATATATATATATATATATATATATATATATATATATATATATATATAATACAAAAGCAGCTATCTCCAGAAATAATTGCACATGTTACTGCTGAATTCAAAAAGAAATTAACTGAAAACCATATATATATTGTCACTAATACCTGTGTCATATTTTTGTTTGTCTCTCTTGGGCCACGCAAGGAGAAATCTTTTGAAAATGTCTGGATGAGGTCCCGTGGTTGAACCCATTTTTGTCTCGAATACGCCTCTTAACATAATTTCCAAGATATGGTGACGGCAAGCTAGGTGCAGCAATTCTCTTCCTAATATTTGCTGCAATATGACGCATGCTCCTTTAAATCTTCCAGTGTTGGATGCTGTAGTATCAAACCACATCGCCTTGACGGTGTTGGGAAGACCCCATTGCTGTAGGGATTCATATACGGCAACTGCTTGCTCCTCTCCTGAGCTGTTTTCTGTTACAGGAACTCCCAGCAGTTGTTCCTTATCGCCGTATGAAATAGCAATAGCTATTTGCTCACATTGCTCATTTTTTAAAACGCCCGGTAAAATTTAACCGTCCCAATGGACAACCACGGCCTCTTTTTCTGGAATGTTTACTTTATCTGAAATATTTTTAGTATACTGTTCTCTGAACATTTTCCTTCTAGTATGTAAGAAAGTTTTGGAGACTTTGTACTTAGGAGGGTCAAGGTTAAGTGCCTCTAGTGTAGCTATTAAAATTCTCGTGGCATTTCTGTCGGATACCTTACACCGATCTAACAAAATTGACAATTTCATGTTTAAAATCTCGTGAACGCCTCTTGCATATGAAACTTTCATCCTTTTTCTATCAGATGGACCTGGATCTTCTGCAGCTTCTTCCGGGATGTCCATTGCCTCCAAGTTTTCAAGCTCCTGGTAGATGATGTCCTCTTGAGTGTCTTCTTCTTCTCCGAAATTGTACTCATCATCCGTTCCTAAGAAGCATCAAGAAAATAATAATAATAAATTGGAATAATAATATAAAAAACTCACCAATATCAAAATATTCTTCTTGGATTTGTCTGTTAATTCTTTCAAGTTCCTTTTGCGCCTTGATTTCTTCAGCTCTAGATAACTTGCGATCTACTCCAGACATGCAACCTGGACGGCCCTTCTGCCTCTGTTTCACGAGAAAAGCCTTACCTACTTCCAATTTCATCAGAATCAAGGCATCTTGATGAGCAATATCAAAAAGATCGTCTAACTTTTCAATAAACTGTTTAAATTTGTTTTTGATCGTTTCCGATGTTTTCTTCCTGTCTTTTTGAAGAATTCTCCACTCGACGTGAAGTTTTTCAAGCTTTGTTATTGCATTTTGCTCATCTTTAGCCGGGATTCGAGCTTTCTGCCAAAAAATTAACACCTCTCGTATAGAAAGTTTTGCTGATTCTCTTAGAGTTAATTTTACAGTACGTAAATTATAAAATAAAGCACACAAAACTTGTCGATTTGAGGGTAGTTTACAATCTGTGATCTAGTGAATGGGAAAGCCAAAAAGAAATATTTTATCCTTGGTCCGGCTTTGTACACCTGATGTGGATGCCATTTCAGAGTCTAAATTAAATTAATTAATTAAAATTAAAAATTTATCACATAATAACATAATATATGAAGTATGCTCCTGGTGGCACCAGGTCACGTTTTCGAAGCTAAAGGCTGACGTAACTCGTAACAAAATAAGCTATCTTTTGTGATATCGTACGTGTTTTTATTATTTACCGTTCTCGAGTTATGGCTCAATACGTCAACTTTTTGGCCAAAAAATTCGTTTTTTTTCAAAATTTTGAGCGACGAGCGGCACATTGATTTTTTGCCCCATATAAGTTGCGGTCACTCTAATTAATATATATATATATATATATATATATATATATATATATATATATATATATATATATATATATATATATATATATATATATATATATATATATATATATATATATATATATATATATATATATATATATATATATATATATATATATATATATATATATATATATATATATATATATATATATATATATATATATATATATATATATATATATATATATATATATATATATATATATATATATATATATATATATATATATATATATATATATATATATATATATATATATATATATATATATATATATATATATATATATATATATATATATATATATATATATATATATATATATATATATATATATATATATATATATATATATATATATATATATATATATATATATATATATATATATATATATATATATATATATATATATATATATATATATATATATATATATATATATATATATATATATATATATATATATATATATCTATGCACAGCGAGCCATATGCAGTCGTGAAAAATCTTCACTTTTAATGATTGAATATTGTAAAACAAAAAAAAATATCAAAACAAGTTCGATATTTTTTTTTAATTATTATTAGTTTCGGAGAAAAGTAATTTTTGGAATGCCGCGAGTATTATGTAGTCGCGAAATTTAACTCCGAGTATTTTGCGTTCGCGACTGCAGAGTATATATTATATAATCACAATTTTTTTGTTGCCAGACATATCATATATTTCCCTTTTTTCCCTGTTTTTTACTGCCGCCGGCATGTTTTATATTCTGGGCAAAGAACTTTGCCCATATAAATAAATAAAGGTGCCCACACACGAGTGATTTGTGCGTGTGATTGTGCGCGCTCGACGTCGTGTTACTTGTTAATGGGGCTGTGCGCGCACAAATCACAAGTAATTGAAAATTTTCAATTTCTTCTGATTTGTGCGATGTGTTAGTGGGTTTTTGCGCGGACACTTGAATGTTTTTTTTTTTGTATTCTACGAACGCAATTTTTCATAGAATTTAGAAAAGAAAATGTAACTTCACAAAGTAAAAGCGATATAATAATAATAATATACTAAAATAAATAAATAACCAAAAGAACAAATGCAGCACTCGCTTTGCAATTCATGTGTACCTGTTGACGTTTAAGTTTATTGTGATTTGTTTGTCGTTAGTGGAGATTTGGTACGCGAGCAAATCACACGCAAAAATCATTCGTGTGTGGGCTGCTTAAAGTAACTATGTATTTCTCTTAATATTGCATTACGTTCTTTATTTTTTGCTTCCAAAACAAATGTAAAAGGAGAAACATATTGGTTAGCTCCTGAAATAAAAAATTCTGCTAAACCAGTGCTTTTCCAACGGATATTACTTCCACATGAAAATGGAAATAATGCCCATTGATATTTTTTCTTTTTTATATGTAAATAATGTGCATGGACTTTATTGTATGCCACCATATTGCGAGTTACAATCGGTGGTACAGAACATGAATTGCAAGAGTTGGCTCGCGTAAAAAGCAGTGCTTTTTCATCGGACATTATTTCCACTTGGAAATGGAAATAATATACTATATTGACATTATTTCCTTTTTTATATGTAAATAATGTCCATGGACGTTATTGCATGCCACCACATTACGAGTTATAATCGGTGGTACAGAACATAAATTGCAAGAATTAAGGGCCAACTAAACTACGCAAGCGGATTGGCAAACATACTTTTTTCATTTGCACACAGACTACGCAAAACTGGTTCATACAAGCAAAGATTTTTCACATTAATCACTGATTTAAATTTTAATTTTCCACGACAACCTCACTCTATGGAAATTTTGTTGCAAATGATCTAATTTTACAATAGACTATACAATCAGTTTGCCACAAATTCAACATGGCAGTCAAAATATCTAAATTTTTTGATTTTTCTGCAAGCAGCTTGTCAAGCCGCTTGCCAAGCGTAAAAACACCGCCATATATTACACAACAAGCTTGTACAAACGCATATTTCTGTCATGTTTGGCAAGCCACTTGCGTAGTTTATTTGGCCCTTCAATATCAAGTGGCGTTATCAGTAAAACAACACACAACGAAATTGTAATAGTATTATTTTTATTTGTACGTTGACAGTTCGGGTGAGTTTTTCTATTTTTATATGGAGTTTGACTGATTGGGTATAATCAGCTGACGATCAGCTGTGCTGATAAGGCTACCTGGTACTGAATTCGCTTTGAACCGAGGTCACACTTTTATGTGATTAGACCCTGTCGAAACTAGCAATAAATATATGAATAAGTATTACAGAAAATCGTCACCTTATTATTGGTTTTAGCCATAAACATAGGAAAAAGTATTGAAAAGCAGCAAACCAATAATAAGGTAACGAAATGTCAAAACTATGTTATCTCTAACTTGAGGTCTGCACGTAACATAATATGTAAGATGAGATTGTCAAATTCAATCGCAGAGAGAATTATGTTACGTGTATACTTCAAATTGGTGTTATCTCAATGTTATAAAAACTTTTATGAGAGCGTTGTTATAAGAATTCTTATAACAACAATCTTATGACATGAACTGTCAAAAACCACACGTACAGGAAAATGACTTAGTGTGCATGTGTAAGTGTTTATTAAAATAAATGAAAAGCAATGTTTTTGATTAAATTTCTGTGTTAAATAAATGAATAAATGTGTTTAATTGATTTATAAATTAAAAGTTGTGTGAAAATTTAAAAATAAAATAACTAATTATGCAAAAGTAGTGCATGTTAACTCGATGAGCATTTGCATAAAATGAAATCTTATAGGAAAATAAATATTACGTCTTCCCCTAGTATAAGATTAAGAGAAAATCAACATTTTGTTTTTATTATTCTGCCGACGTTTCCTCTCATGTTTTCCCAAAGTTAATGTTTTGTGAAGACGCTGTGTAAAGCGGGCCATCGATTATACAATATACTATGCGATAAATGGCACAATACTTTCAAACAAAATAATGCCCATCTACCACGGCATTTTGAAATTTTTTTATATTGGGTGTTTTTTATTGAGGTATAGAACTTTAAGTTGGCATCACTTTTTTAACTGGCGGCCATTTTGTCAGCTGTCAAGTGATTAATATTTAGTTTGGTTTGCCATTTCATCATGAACAGGTTGACAAAAGAACAACGCTTGCAAATCGTGCAAATTTATTTCGAAACTAATGGTTCAGTTCGCGAAGTTTACCGCAAGCAAAATCGCAAAATTTTGTTCAGTGATGAGGCTCATTTTTGGTTGAATGGCTACGTCAACAAGCAAAATTGCCGCATTTGGAGTGAAGAGAATCCACATGAGACCCTTGAGACGCCATTACATCCACAAAAACTGACTGTTTGGTGTGCTCTATGGGCTGGTGGAGTCATTGGGCCATACTTCTTCCGAAATAATGCTGGAGAGTCAGTTACCGTTAATGGAGACCGGTATAGAGCCATGATAACCGACTATTTTGTTCCCGAATTGGATGGCATGAATGTGGATGAGTTGTGGTTCCAACAAGACGGCGCTACATGCCACACAGCGCACGTCACAATCGATTTATTGAAGGAAACATTCGATGAGAGCATAATTTCGCGGAATGGACCTGTCAATTGGCCACCAAGATCGTGTGATTTGACACCATTGGATTGTTTTCTTTGGGGATATGTGAAGTCGCTCGTCTACGCCAACAAACCAGAAACGTTAGGGGACTTGGAAGCTAACATGCGTGGCGTTATTGCCAACATACGGCCCCATATGCTCGAAAAAGTGGTTGAAAATTGGACCTGTAGAATTGGCTTTATTCGAGCCAGCCGCGGCGGCCACATGCCCGAAATCATATTTAAACATTAATGGCATAAAATTATCCTTCCAATAAAGCCAAATTGATGGACATTAAAACGATTTTCTTGTGTTTATTTCAATTCGAAGTTCTATACCTCTACAAAAAACACCCTGTATATTTCACTTTATTATTTGTCTGTTTGTAAAAATTTTATGAATATGAAGATAAATAATGTACAAATAATTAAAAAACATCTAAAACATTTATTTATTAACCTTCTTTATTCGTTTTTTCCATAAAATCAAACAAATTATCAAAAAAAAAACGTATATTAAATTTGATAGGTTGTGTTCTAACATATTTCTTCGGCCTAATTAAATGTTCCCCGAAGAAAATTGTGCCGGGGCATTTTTATCAAAGACGGCTGAAAATGTAAAATGGTCAGCGGCTAAAATGACTGCACCGTGCGCTAAACGGCTGGATAAAATTTTTGTCGGCTGCGCAGCAGAGACTTGCGCCGGGACGGCTGAGCCGCGGCTAAGCCGAGCCGCCGACTAATTTCCACAGCCGCCGCCGCCGATTTTTCTTGCGGCTAAAATCGGCTTAATGGAAGCCGCCACCGACGATCGTTTTTCGGCTCAAAAACGGCTTAAAATAATCCTCCGATTGCTTTTTTTAATTTCCGCTTCTACTTTTTTATGGTTTTTTTCATAATATTTGTTCAAGCATTATTTTAATAATTTGCAGTCTACACCTTACTTAACATTAACTTCAAGTTAATGTTAAGTGTAGACCGCTCAAGTTAATGCTTTTTACAGGTTATAACATAGTTGTTAGTGCAATTGTTTTAACAACGCAGTAATAATTTCAAGTTACAACAGCATATCAAGTTAGGTGCACATAATATGGAACAGAATGCTCACTTTTGACAGCTAAAAGAGGCTGTTGTCATGTGTTGTACATTTTTACATGCAAAGTGCTCTTACTAAGATAATATGAAGGACATAGTCAAATTAGAAACCACATTATAAAATAAGATTTGCGTTCCCTCTCATACAATCTTCTGGCTTGATTATTGATGGCAACCGAACTTCAGTTGCGTTGCCAGTTGCTAAAAATATTGCGGATGGCAACTGAAAACTGTCAATTTCAGTTGCATTTTAGTGTTTTTCAAGCAACCACAAATTTTAAGTTGCCGGCTGGCAACGCAACTGAAGTTCGGTATCCATCGATAATCGAGCCATTCGTAATGTTGTTGTATAGTGACGGGTCTAGTTAGTAGTCTATGGTTAGGTGGAGACGTAGAGTAAGATAAAGAAAAATATTTTTGTATGCATTACTCTGCGACCAAATCCAGATTGTGCAAAAGCTTGACATTTAGAGAAAAAAAGCTTGATTTACCAAAACGAACTGCCAAAAACTGTCAAAAACTATTCAAAAGAATAAATATTCATTATCCGACTTAAAAAAAGGACAAAATTATCAATTCGTTTGTATTTCTTATGTGTTCCTTCAGGGCTCTGCCATTTACGATTCGAGTTGAAAAATTTTTTTTTTATTTGGACTATATTACTTACTTCCAAATGGGTCCTGTTTTTTATTTCATAAGAATTTTTATTTTTTCCCACATATATTTGGTATTTCTTTACTTTAATTTGTTTGCAAAAAAATATTGAAAAAATTAAATTTTCATTAAAATTAATTCTTATCATTAATTCGGGAAATTACATTATTTTTCTTTCTTTACAAACGCATTATTAATAGGAATCGAAAATACAAACGAAGTTCATTTATGAAGATTTTCTCTTCGTCCAGTTTTTAAATTAGACCATATGTAGTCACTAGAAATATCTTTGGGAAGAAGCTCTTAATCTATATATAATTTATTATTTTCTATAGACTCGACGAATTTCCATTGATAGTTCCCAGCAAACAGTTTTTTACAAAAGTGATAATTACATTTAAAAATTTATTAGAGAAAGACTTTCATTGTAACCCAAAGCGTATTAATACCAAGTGACCTTATAGTACAACAAGAACTGGACTTCACCTTTCTGTCATGTGAAATGCATACATAAAAAGTTTTTATTTAGTTTTTTTACATAGAGTTTGACATTTTGGTAAAGTTCATTTACAATAATAAGGCCACCTGGTATCAATTCGCCCTGCTTTAGCCTATGTCTATACGTGATAAATTTTTATCAAGACAAATGTCAAACTTAATATTGAAAAATAACCTGCTTTATCTTATCTGTTTTTCCTAAATAGACTTTGCCATTTATCATGATACAAATAAATCAGGTATAGACGTTTGTTTCAATATACATAAATTATAATGTATTATATATCCGAATAATTCTAGCATGATTCATGAATTAGATTCCAACGGTAAAATATATAATTGATGTTCATGCATAAAATTGCGAACAGAGAAATTAATTTTTAGCTTGACAAATTGCTTTTTAGGTTGAATCTGGACAAGCCTTAAAAAAGTTTGACAATCAAGCCTTTGCTTTATTTTTCATAACAATTTAAAAATTTTTGAGAGGCAAAGCAATGCTTAATTTCTATGCATTTTGTTTGGTGAAGAATTGGTATGAAAAAGAAAAACTAATTTTAACAACAAAATGAATATCAATGTGCATGTGGACCCACCTTAAGAAATATCAAATTTTGATATAAAATTTTGATATTTTTTAAGTCCCAATTCACACAATGCAAGTCTTATTGAACAGCTTCTTATTCTAATATATATCCTGGGCCTTGTGTTTTAACATTGATTTCCAAACATGTGTTAGAACACAAACACATTCGGTCCAGTCGTTAATTTCTTGTGTTAGGACAGAATTTAGACAATTTGTGTTAGCAAAAATTTCCAAACTTATGTCTCGTGAAGAAGGGCCTTGAGTTTGGAAATTTTTGCATTCGAAATTGTTAAAATCTGTTGCTAACACAAAAATGACTGTGTGAACAGTAGATATTAGTGTTCTGACACATGTTTCGAAATTGATGTTCAAACACAACACATAGCAATTATGTTAGGACACAAGCTGTCAAGTTTAGTATGTAGTGGTTTCTGTATAACTTGTTTGTTTTTATGGAAAAAGAAAAAAAAAGGAAATTTCTTGAGGTGTTTTGTTAGCACCAGTCATATTATTGGATGGTGGTGCGGCAGAGATAGCAAATTTATATATATGTTGTTGTCTATTTCATGTTGGCAACAATTCTTGTTTTTAAGACATCGTTGTTCTAACAATTGTGTTAACAACGCTGTCATAGCAGTAACAACAGCGATCCATACGTGACAAATTTAATTTTTAATTGTTATAACAAAAAATATCACAAATATCTACCATGAGTGGTCTGTAAATTTTAACGTCACACAATCTTATTTCGTAGCGTTATCTTTCACTTATGCTGCGATACTTGAAAGATTTATTAGCATGTGTAAAGGCATGGTTAATTATATTGCGCTTGATAGAATTGGCGGCTATTATTGAGCCGCCGACTCAACCTAGTGGTGGCGGTAAAAAATTAAGCGGCACCGACCTTTACATTTTTGAACTGCTCATTCTAATGATTTTTACTAGTCAGTATTGATGTAAATATTAGTCACAGCTGACTAATCAAGCTTGATGGATATATTGGTCATTGCTGACTAATCAAACCTGATGGATATATTCGTCACTGTTGACGAACATACCAATTGAAATAAAACACGATTTATTCCACAATAAATTCTTCATACTGATTTTATATACATATAAGCATGATCCAATAATACAGGTCTGTGCAGCAGAGAACAAAATGGCCGTCCTGTTGTGATTGTCAAAATAACTCTATATATAAAAAATATTGTTTGTTTTTTTTATATGAAGTTTGACAACCTCGGCATGAAAACAAAGGAACAGCTGATCATCAGTTGATCTCCTGCACAGACCTGTATTATTGGATCATGCATATAAGAAACTTATACATAACCAAAACATAGCATTCAAATAACTTAACATTAGGATGCAACACTTTTTAATTCTCAACAAACCACCAGCCTAAAAGGGCACCTAGTTTATTGCCATTGAATATATATGAAGTAAAATATTTTTCATTGATTATGCAAGTTACACTATTCTAGCCGCAAAATGCAATGACCTACCTTAGAACAAAGGGTCTAGCTAACATACGAGTATAAAGAAACACTTCTATGCCACTTTGCAAAAATATTGTTGAAGAAAGGTAAGCAAATCGTTTGCTTTTGTATCGGCCATCATAACCAAACACTATGCCACGTTCATATTCCTCTGGAGTGTATTGCTATTTGATATACTTGCATAATCCCTGATTCGGACAGTAACAAAATCATTCATGGAATCAAAACCAGCCCGCATGCGGCCACAAAAATCAACCGTACCAAAAGCCAAACCATACAAACATTGATTTTAAATTTAGAGAAATTTAATTTTTCACGTCAAAAAATTTCAAAAATGCAACTGTAAAATACATTCGTCAACGATGATGGATATCTCCATCATCAATGACAAAATTCATGCATATGTATTAGTAAAAAAATTGTTTGGGTATTAGTTTCAGTCAGCAATTTCTTGTAGGGATACCTACATATCGTCATCTAATATCCAAAAAGCCGTAAGTACACTTCATTTTTATTAGAGAAGAAGGAAAAAACTATAAATTTCAGACCATTTGATTCTTAGTAGCCAAATTTTAAAATCAGTCTTAGAAAACCAATGCGGAGTATACGGTTATACGAGTAAAATTTTAATGAAAGATGTATTTAGGTTAATTATATCACAATCAAAAAAAATTATTTTGAGATTTTTGTCGCTTACAGCCTTTTGGATTTTAGGTGACGATATACATATGTTTGTTAAGTAACTATTCAGGTTACATACAGATTTTCAGCAACTTCTCCGTGACCTATCTTCGGCAATTAAGTACCAAAAAATAGCGTCGGTAATTAATAAAGGTAAAAAATTTTATATTTAGTATTTTAGGACATAGCGGGTTAACAAAAAGGTACCAAAATCACATTTTTACCCTTATTCGGTCCATGAATGTACAAAATGCAAAAGATTACCAATCACCTGTCCGCTTATTTTTTGATTTTATTATGCTGTTTTTGGAATTTGATGTCAACATTAGTTAGATCCGGAAATACAAAATTACCGAATTTACCCGTTTTTGCCCCCTTTGCATTTGAATTTCAAAAATCCCTTCTTAGTGGATCTACACATCGGGAGGGCGGCCAACGTACATTCAAAGTACGTAACAAATAGCTGTACAGGGAAAAGTACCAAAAATAACTCCCAAAATTCGAATTTCTAAAAAGCACCAAAGCACATTTTAGGGCTTCTTCAGCAGAGAAGAATACATTTTTAATTTCATTTCTATCTTTATTATTTGAGGAGATAACGGGTTAACAAAAAGGTACCAAAATTATATTTTTACCCTTTTTCGGCCCCTAAATGTACAAATTTCAAAAAAAATGTCAAACACCTGTCTGCTTATTTTTTAACCTTATTATGCTGTTTTTGGAATTTTATGTCTACCTTAGTTAGATCCGGAGATATAAAGTTACCGAATTTACCGGTTTTTACCTCTTAGCATTTGAATTTCCAAAAATCACTTCTTAGTGAATCTATACATCGGAAGGGCGACCGACGCACATTCAATGTACATAACAAATATCTGTACGGGAAAAAGTACCAAACAGAACTCCAAATTTTACCCTTTATATATTCGAATTTCTAAAGAGGAACAAATCACATTTGGGGCGTTCTTAAGGGAGAAGAATAAATTATAAATTTCATTTCTATCTTTAGTATTGTAGGAAACTGTTAGTTAGATCCGGACATATAAAGTTACCGAATTTACCCCTTCTTGCCCCCATAGCATTTGCATTCTTAAAAATCCCATAGTGGATCTATTTATTGGGAGCGCGGCCGACGCACATTCAAATTGCATAACAAATGGATGTACAGAAGAAAGTACCAAAACGAACTCCCAATGTTATCGTTTATACATTCGAATTTCTAAAAAGTACCAATGCACATTTGAGGGCTTCTTAAGGAGAGTATACATTTTAAGTTTCATTTCTATCTGTAGTATTTTAGGAGATAACGGGTTAACAAAACGGTACCAAAACTATATTTTCACCCTTTTTAGGGTCATAAACATACAAATTTCAAAAAAGTACCAAACACATCCGCTTATTTTTTAATCTTATTATGCTGTTTTTGGAATTCTATGTCTGCCTTAGTTAGATCCGGAGATATAAAACTAAACAATTTACCCATTTTTACCCCTTTTGGTCACCTAAGTATTTGAATTTACAAAAATCCCTTTTTAGTGGATCTGTACATCGGGAGGGCGGCCGACGTACTTTCAAATTACATAACAAATAGATGTACAGAAAAAAGTACCAAAAAGAACTCCCAATGTTGCCATTTATACATTCGAATTTCTGAAAAGTACCAAGGCACATTTGAGGGCTTCTTAAGGATAGAAGAATACATTTTAAGTTTCATTTCTATCTGTAGTATTTTAGGAGATAACGGGTTAACAAAAAGGTACCAAAACTATATTTTAACCCTTTTTGGGCGCCTAAACATACTAATGTCCAAAAAGTACCAAACACTTGTCTGCTTATTTTTTAATCTTATGCTGTTTTTGGAATTTTATGCCTGCCTTAGTTAGATCCGGATATCAAATTACCGAATTTACCCATTTTTACCCCTTTTTGTCCCCTTTGCATTTGAATTTCCAAAAATCCCTTCTTAGTGGATCTACACATTGGGAGGGCGGCCGACGTACATTCAAAGTACGTAACAAATAGCTGTGCAGGAAAAAAACCAAAAATAACTCCCAAAATTACCCCTAATATATTCGAATTTCTAAAAAGTACCAAAGCACATTTGAGGGCTTCTTAAGGAGAGAAGAATACATTTTAAGTTTTATTTCTATCTATAGTATTTTAGGATATAACGGGTTAACAAAAAGTTACCAAATTATATTTTTACCCCTTTTCGGCCCCTAAATGGACAAATTTCAAAAAAGTACTAGACACCTGTCCGCTTATTTTTTGATCTTATTATGCTGTTTATGGAATTTGTTGTCAACCGTAGTTAGATCCAGACATATGAAGTTACCGAATTTACCCCTTTTTGCCCCTTTAGCATTTGAATTCTTAAAAATCCCTTCTGGGACCTATTTATTGGGTGGGCGGCCGACACACATTCAAATTACATAACAAATTGATGCACAGGAAAAAGTACCAAAAAGAACTCCCAATTTTACCCTCTATATATTCGAATTTCTAAAAAGGAACAAATCACATTTGGGGACTTGTTAAGGAGAGAAGAATGCCACTTAAATTTCATTTCTATCTTTAGTATTTTAGGAGATAAAGGGTTAACAAAAAGGTACCAAAATTATATTTTTACCCTTTTTCGGCCCTTAAATGTACAAATTTCAAAAAAGTACTAAGCATCTGTCCGTTTATTATTTCCTTATTATACTGTTTTGGGAATTTTATGTGTGCCTTAGTTAGACGCGGAGATATAAAGTTACCGAATTTTCCTGTTTTTACCCCTTTTTGCCCCCGTAGCATGTGAATTTCCGAAAATCCCTTTTTAGTGGATCTGTACACGGGAGGGCGGCCGACGCACTTTCAAAGTATATAACAATTAGCTATACAGGAAAAAGTACCAAAAATAACTCCCAATTTTACCCTCTATATATTCGAATTTCTAAAAAGTACCAAAGCACATTTGCGGGCTTTTCAAGGAGAGAAGAATGCATATAAATTTTATTTTTACTTTTAGTATTTTAGGAGATCCCGGGTTAACAAAATGGTACCAAAATTATATGTTTACCCTTTTTCGGCCCCTACATGTACAAATTTCAAAAAAGTAGCGAACACATTACGATTATTTTTTGATCTTATTATGCTTTTGTTTGGAATTTTATGTCTGCCTTAGTTAGATCCGGAGATATAAAACTACCGAATCTACCCGTTCTTACCCCTTTTTAACCCCTTAGCATTTGAATTTCCAAAAATGTTCAATTTCTACCATAATATGAAAGAGATAGTTCAGATAGATTCAAAACAATAAAACCTGCTGTTTCTTTCATGTAATAGTTTAATGTTGTAACCTGTCAGGCTACGTACAAAAATTCATCCAAAATGTATTAATACCAAAAGTGCGCCAAGATAGCGTCGAAAAAATAGCGTCGATTTTGGGAATAAGAAACCGTGAAAAAATGGGGGAAATTTATGGGTATTTTCACATTATGTTACTTCGATTTAAGGAACTAAATTCGTTGCTGGATTTTTCCCAGGAGCATAGTAGTTCCGACAGCCCATTTGTAAAAGGGCATGAAAATAGACAGTTTAATGGACAAAATGCGCCATTCGTGCCAAAAATCTGCAGAGCCGTTCCCGAGAAAAGTGGGTTTTTCCAAAATGACCAAAAAAATCGTTGCTGGATTTTTCCCAGGAGCAGAGTAGTTCCGACAGCCCATTTGTAAAAGGAACATGAAAATAGACACTTTAATGGACAAAATGCGCCATTCGTGCCAAAATCTGCAGAGCCGTTCCCGAGAAAAGTGGGTTTTTCCAAAATGGCCAAAAAAATCGTTGCTGGATTTTTCCCAGGAGCAGAGTAGTTCCGACAGCCCATTTGTAAAAGGGACATGAAAATAGACACTTGAATGGACAAAATGCGCCATTCGTGCCAAAAATCTGCAGAGCCGTTCCCGAGAAAAGTGGGTTTTTCCAAAATGGCCAAAAAAATCGTTGCTGGATTTTTCCCAGGAGCAGAGTAGTTCCGACAGCCCATTTGTAAAAGGAACATGAAAATAGATACTTTAATGGACAAAATGCGCCATTCGTGCCAAAAATCTGCAGAGCCGTTCCCGAGAAAAGTGGGTTTTTCCAAAATGGCCAAAAAAATCGTTGCTGGATTTTTCCCAGGAGCAAAGAAGTTCCGACAGCCCATTTGTAAAAGGAACATGAAAATAGACACTTTAATGGACAAAATGCGCCATTCGTGCCAAAAATCTGCAGAGCCGTTCCCGAGAAAAGTGGGTTTTTCCAAAATGGCCAAAAAAATCGTTGCTGGATTTTTCCCGGGAGCAAAGTAGTTCCGACAGCCCATTTGTAAAAGGAACATGAAAAAAGACACTTTAATGGACAAAATGCGCCATTCGTGCCAAAAATCTGCAGAGCCGTTCCCGAGAAAAGTGGGTGTTTCCAAAATGGCCAAAAAAATCGTTGCTGGATTTTTCCCAGGAGCAAAGTAGTTCTGACAGCCCATTTGTAAAAGGAACATGAAAATAGACACTTTAATGGACAAAATGCGCCATTCGTGCCAAAAATCTGCAGAGCCGTTCCCGAGAAAAGTGGGTTTTTCCAAAATGGCCAAAAAAATCGTTGCTGGATTTTTCCCAGGAGCAAAGTAGTTCCGACAGCCCATTTGTAAAAGGAACATGAAAATAGACACTTTAATGGACAAAATGCGCCATTCGTGCCAAAAATCTGCAGAGCCGTTCCCGAGAAAAGTGGGTTTTTCCAAAATGGCCAAAAAAATCGTTGCTGGATTTTTCCCAGGAGCAGAGTAGTTCCGACAGCCCATTTGTAAAAGGAACATGAAAATAGACACTTTAATGGACAAAATGCGCTATTCGTGCCAAAAATCTGCAGAGCCGTTCCCGAGAAAAGTGGGTTTTTCCAAAATGGCCAAAAAAATCGTTGCTGGATTTTTCCCAGGAGCAGAGTAGTTCCGACAGCCCATTTGTAAAAGAGACATGAAAATAGACACTTTAATGGACAAAATGCGCCATTCGTGCCAAAAATCTGCAGAGCCGTTCCCGAGAAAAGTGGGTTTTTCCAAAATGGCCAAAAAAATCGTTGCTGGATTTTTCCCAGGAGCAAAGTAGTTCCGACAGCCCATTTGTAAAAGGAACATGAAAATAGACACTTTAATGGACAAAATGCGCCATTCGTGCCAAAAATCTGCAGAGCCGTTCCCGAGAAAAGTGGGTTTTTCCAAAATGGCCAAAAAAATCGTTTCTGGATTTTTCCCAGGAGCAAAGTAGTTCCGACAGCCCATTTGTAAAAGGAACATTAAAAAATAGACACTTTAATGGACAAAATGCGCCATTCGTGCCAAAAATCTGCAGAGCCGTTCCCGAGAAAAGTGGGTTTTTCCAAAATGGCCAAAAAAATCGTTGCTGGATTTTTCCCAGGAGCAAAGTAGTTCCGACAGCCCACTTGTAAAAGGAACATGAAAATAGACACTTTAATGGACAAAATGCGCCATTCGTGCCAAAAATCTGCAGAGCCGTTCCCGAGAAAAGTGGGTTTTTCCAAAATGGCCAAAAAAATCGTTGCTGGATTTTTCCCAGGAGCAAAGTAGTTCCGACAGCCCATTTGTAAAAGGAACATGAAAATAGACACTTTAATGGACAAAATGCGCCATTCGTGCCAAAAATCTGCAGAGCCGTTCCCGAGAAAAGTGGGTTTTTCCAAAATGGCCAAAAAAATCGTTGCTGGATTTTTCCCAGGAGCAAAGTAGTTCCGACAGCCCATTTGTAAAAGGAACATGAAAATAGACACTTTAATTGACAAAATGTGCCATTCGTGGTAAAAATCTGCAGAGCCGTTCCCGAGAAAAGTGGGTTTTTCCAAAATGGCCAAAAAAATCGTTGCTGGATTTTTCCCAGGAGCAAAGTAGTTCCGACAGCCCATTTGTAAAAGGAACATGAAAATAGACACTTTAATGGACAAAATGCGCCATTCGTGCCAAAAATCTGCAGAGCCGTTCCCGAGAAAAGTGGGTTTTTCCAAAATGGCCAAAAAAATCGTTGCTGGATTTTTCCCAGGAGCAAAGTAGTTCCGACAGCCCACTTGTAAAAGGAACATGAAAATAGACACTCTAATGGACAAAATGCGCCATTCGTGCCAAAAATCTGCAAAGCCGTTCCCGAGAAAAGTGGGTTTTTCCAAAATGGCCAAAAAAATCGTTGCTGGATTTTTCCCAGGAGCAAAGTAGTTCCGACAGCCCATTTGTAAAAGGAACATGAAAATAGACACTTTAATGGACAAAATGCGCCATTCGTGCCAAAAATCTGCAGAGCCGTTCCCGAGAAAAGTGGGTTTTTCCAAAATGGCCAAAAAATCGTTGCTGGATTTTTCCCAGGAGCAAAGTAGTTCCGACAGCCCATTTGTAAAAGGAACATGAAAATAGACACTTTAATTGACAAAATGTGCCATTCGTGCCAAAAATCTGCAGAGCCGTTCCCGAGAAAAGTGGGTTTTTCCAAAATGGCCAAAAAAATCGTTGCTGGATTTTTCCCAGGAGCAAAGTAGTTCCGACAGTCCATTTGTAAAAGGAACATGAAAATAGACACTTTAATGGACAAAATGCGCCATTCGTGCCAAAAATCTGCAGAGCCGTTCCCGAGAAAAGTGGGTTTTTCCAAAATGGCCACAAAAATCGTTGCTGGATTTTTCCCAGGAGCAAAGTAGTTCCGACAGCCCATTTGTAAAAGGAACATGAAAATAGACACTTTAATGGACAAAATGCGCCATTCGTGCCAAAAATCTGCAGAGCCGTTCCCGAGAAAAGTGGGTTTTTCCAAAATGGCCAAAAAAATCGTTGCTGGATTTTTCCCAGGAGCAAAGTAGTTCCGACCACCTATTTATCAATGGGACATGAAAATGGATAGTTTAAGGGAGAAAATGGGTAGACACTTTAAGGGACAAAATGGAAAAAGTGGGTTCATCCAAAATGGCCGAAAATGCTGAAAGTTTTTCCCGCCTTTTTTGCATTTTTCCATAATAATGATGCTCAGTAGAGCCAACATTATAATGATTATGGTATGATATATATCGAACATCGCAGACGTTGTAATGACTTTTGCTTAATATGGTTATGTATAGCGAAGCTCAAGGATATGAAAGGGTTTGCCACTAAGTCAAATTAATTTATAGATGACAGCATAGCAAAAATAATATAGCATAGCAAAACAATATTTTTGCATATGTATTGTTCATATTATTGTCGTTTTCACCTATAATATGCAATAAATAATTCAATATTTTCAAATATTCCTTATTTTTG
>OY101447.1:79243360-79441145 GCA_956483635.1 Panzeria rudis | reverse complement strand
TTGGCCATTTTGGAAAAACCCACTTTTCTCGGGAACGGCTCTGCAGATTGGCACGAATGGCGCATTTTGTCCATTAAAGTGTCTATTTTCATGTTCCTTTTACAAATGGGCTGTCGGAACTACTTTGCTCCTGGGAAAAATCCAGCAACGATTTTTTTGGCCATTTTGGAAAAACCCACTTTTCTCGGGAACGGCTCTGCAGATTTTTGGCACGAATGGCGCATTTTGTCCATTAAAGTGTCTATTTTCATGTTCCTTTTACAAATGGGCTGTGGGAACTACTTTGCTCCTGGGAAAAATCCAGCAACGATTTTTTTGGCCATTTTGGAAAAACCCACTTTTCTCGGGAACGGCTCTGCAGATTTTTGGCACGAATGGCGCATTTTGTCCACTAAAGTGTCTATTTTCATGTTCCTTTTACAAATGGGCTGTCGAAACTACTTTGCTCCTGGGAAAAATCCAGCAACAATTTTTTTGGCCATTTTGGAAAAACCCACTTTTCTCGGGAACGGCTCTGCAGATTTTTGGCATGAATGGCGCATTTTGTCCATTAGAGTGTCTATTTTCATGTTCCTTTTACAAATGGGCTGTCGGAACTACTTTGCTCCTGGAAAAAATCCAGCAACGATTTTTTTGGCCATTTTGGAAAAACCCACTTTTCTCGGGAACGGCTCTGCAGATTTTTGGCACGAATGGCGCATTTTGTCCATTAAAGTGTCTATTTTCATAACCCTTTTACAAATGGGCTGTCGGAACTACTCTGCTCCTGGAAAAATCCAGCAACGATTTTTTTGGCCATTTTGAAAAAACCCACTTTTCTCGGGAACGGCTCTGCAGATATTTGGCACGAATGGCGCATTTTGTCCATTAAAGTGTCTATTTTCATGTTCCTTTTACAAATGGGCTGTCGGAACTACTTTGCTCCTGGGAAAAATCCAGCAACGATTTTTTTGGCCATTTTGGAAAAACCCACTTTTCTCGGGAACGGCTCTGCAGATTTTTGGCACGAATGGCGCATTTTGTCCATTAAAGTGTCTATTTTCATATTCCTTTTACAAATGGGCTGTCGGAACTACTTTGCTCCTGGGAAAAATCCAGCAATGATTTTTTTGGCCATTTTGGAAAAACCCACTTTTCTCGGGAACGGCTCTGCAGATTTTTGACACGAATGGCGCATTTTGTCCATTAAAGTGTCTATTTTCATGTTATTTTTACAAATGGGCTGTCGGAACTACTTTGCTCCTGGGAAAAATCCAGCAACGATTTTTTTGGCCATTTTGGAAAAACCCACTTTTCTCGGGAACGGCTCTGCAGATTTTTGGCACGAATGGCGCATTTTGTCCATTAAAGTGTTTTTTTTCATGTTCCTTTTACAAATGGGCTGTCGGAACTACTTTGCTCCTGGGAAAAATCCAGCAACGATTTTTTTGGCCATTTTGGAAAAACCCACTTTTCTCGGGAACGGCTCTGCAGATTTTTGGCACGAATGGCGCATTTTGTCCATTAAAGTGTCTATTTTCATGTTCCTTTTACAAATGGGCTGTGGGAACTACTTTGCTCCTGGGAAAAATCCAGCAACGATTTTTTTGGCCATTTTGGAAAAACCCACTTTTCTCGGGAACGGCTCTGCAGATTTTTGGCACGAATGGCGCATTTTGTCCACTAAAGTGTCTATTTTCATGTTCCTTTTACAAATGGGCTGTCGAAACTACTTTGCTCCTGGGAAAAATCCAGCAACAATTTTTTTGGCCATTTTGGAAAAACCCACTTTTCTCGGGAACGGCTCTGCAGATTTTTGGCATGAATGGCGCATTTTGTCCATTAGAGTGTCTATTTTCATGTTCCTTTTACAAATGGGCTGTCGGAACTACTTTGCTCCTGGAAAAAATCCAGCAACGATTTTTTTGGCCATTTTGGAAAAACCCACTTTTCTCGGGAACGGCTCTGCAGATTTTTGGCACGAATGGCGCATTTTGTCCATTAAAGTGTCTATTTTCATAACCCTTTTACAAATGGGCTGTCGGAACTACTCTGCTCCTGGGAAAAATCCAGCAACGATTTTTTTGGCCATTTTGGAAAAACCCACTTTTCTCGGGAACGGCTCTGCAGATTTTTGGCACGAATGGCGCATTTTGTCCATTAAAGTGTCTATTTTCATGTTATTTTTACAAATGGGCTGTCGGAACTACTTTGCTCCTGGGAAAAATCCAGCAACGATTTTTTTGGCCATTTTGGAAAAACCCACTTTTCTCGGGAACGGCTCTGCAGATTTTTGGCACGAATGGCGCATTTTGTCCATTAAAGTGTTTTTTTTCATGTTCCTTTTACAAATGGGCTGTCGGAACTACTTTGCTCCTGGGAAAAATCCAGCAACGATTTTTTTGGCCATTTTGGAAAAACCCACTTTTCTCGGGAACGGCTCTGCAGATTTTTGGCACGAATTGCGCATTTTGTCCATTAAACTGTCTATTTTCATGTCCCTTTTACAAATGGGCTGTCGGAACTACTTTGCTCCTGGGAAAAATCCAGCAACGATTTTTTTGGCCAATTTGGAAAAACCCACTTTTCTCGGGAACGGCTCTGCAGATTTTTGGCACGAATGGCGCATTTTGTCCATTAAAGTGTCTATTTTCATGTCCCTTTTACAAATGGGCTGTCGGAACTACTCTGCTGCTGGGAAAAATCCAGCAACGATTTTTTTTGCCATTTTGGAAAAACCCACTTTTCTCGGGAACGGCTCTGCAGATTTTTGGCACGAATGGCGCATTTTGTCCATTAAAGTGTCTATTTTCATGCCCCTTTTACAAATGGGCTGTCGGAACTACTATGCTCCTGGGAAAAATCCAGCAACGATTTTAGTTCCTTAAATCGAAGTAACATAATGTGAAAATACCCATAAATTTCCCCCATTTTTTCCCGGTTTCTTATTCCCAAAATCGACGCTATTTTTTCGACGCTATCTTGGCCTTATTAGTGCAACAACAACTGGACTTTACCAATCTGTCCTGATAAATGCATGCATAAAATGTTGTTTAGTTTTTTTTACATAGAGTTTGACACTTTGGTAAAGTCAGCTGTTGTTAATATTTCCTAATAAGACCACCTTGAATTCATCAGAGTACCCCACTAGATACTTTTGAGCGCCGTTAAGACCAACAAGGTACAAAGCGGCCAACCACCATAATTTGCTAACGACGTAAAAAAAACGGGAACTTATAAGGTTAAGTATGGTAGCGCCACAAGCACAATAGTTAAAGCATATATATCGAGAAAAGGTTATTATTGTATTAATAAATAAATATAGAGGTATAGAAAAAACTAAAAAAAAAATTGCAAAATACGACTGCGAACGAAAGCGACCTTAAACTAACTTCAAGGCTGGTTTAAATAACGCGGTACGACCGTGAGTTGTACAAATTACCCCGTACTACCTACTATATCACAACCCCAACTTCAAAAACATCGCTGTGCATATATATATATATATATATATATATATATATATATATATATATATATATATATATATATATATATATATATATATATATATATATATATATATATATATATATATATATATATATATATATATATATATATATATATATATATATATATATATATATATATATATATATATATATATATATATATATAAATATATATATATATGCACAGTGATTTGATTACAGTCTGTTTTTCATGCTAACAGTCTGTATGCAGTCATTTTGATCATATGCAGACGGACCGCACTATTTCATATTCGCAGAGGCTTATATGCAGGCTTGTTCGATTGCAGTCAATTTTTTTCATTTTTTTTTAATGTTAATAGATTCCGCTATGTTTATTTAGTGATATAGCGGTAGTCTTATATTGATATAAGCCTTTAATATATCAATATATCTCGTTTTAAACAAACATTTTTGCATTTCGCGCTACCATACTTATTCTATAAATTTCCCGAGTTTTACGGCGTAATAAAAATGAAGTTGACCGGCATCGTATTATATTTTCTTTTAGCTGCCGCTTAATTTTGTTATATCACCGTCGCCACAAGCTGGAGTGGGCGGCTCAAGCAATATAAATAACCATGCGCTTACATATGGTAATAGGACAGTCTAACCAGACACGTCAACTTCGACAGTTGAAAATTGCCCCAATCAGGTTTTTATGCCGGCTATTTGGGAAAGAGACAACAATTACGTGTTGGTGTTTCATATTATCCAATTAAAAGTGTTGCAGATCTGTCAAATGTATACGTAAAACAAAACAAAAAGAAACACTAATACTTTCTTATTTCACTTTTGTGATGCCGGCCACTTCGGCTGAGACGGAAATATCTTCCGGCTCGTGTCGCGTCTGGTTAGACTGTGGTAATAGTTCTTATATATGTAATCAACAAAGTTTTTAATGCTTTTTTGCAAGTGTTTTCAATATTTTCGCATAGTATGATTATCCGCATGACTTATTTCCATTTCTTCTCATAAACGGTGATTTAATTTTTTATTTGCAATTCGCAAACTCATGGAAATTATCAACAATTAACGAAAGAATTTGCATATAAACGGAAAACATTGCCAATTATACTACATTTACACCAGAGCGAAATCGGGTAGATTTCAATTCAAATCTATGTCGAAATCTATACCGTTTACACACGGCTTTTTGCCATTTGTCAAGATTTCGTTTCCATAGCAGAGATAGTTGCTTAACATATTTTATTTTGAAATGTCAAACTGCATAGAAAAGAAGATCCGTCAAATGCAAAACAACTACTGCGCACACCTTATAAAGTTCATATTCTGGAACAGCGTAGTATTTTTAAGTACTATATGAGCTAAACCACGGTTGTATAACCAAGTACTACTAGATTTTAGTATATTTAGTCAAAACCTAGTGGCGAAGAAGATTTCCTTTTGTATGGGAAATTATTGTTTTTACTATTCGTAAACACTTTTAAACAATATTAGCTGCGTTAACTAAACGGCAAAAATTTTAGTGGTCTTATTGAATATGTAGACATCCAGCCACCTGTTCAGGTAAAGCACATCGTCTTTTGCCAAAACTCATATAATTTATCGGCAGTATACACACATATTAAATTTTTTATATATAAATAGCAATATTTATATTATTTAAACGTTTAGTTCAAATTTTACATCTCTAAATTAAAAAATTCATGAAAATATGTTTGTGTGCAACTATAAATTCGTTTTTTTATTCCTCTTTTTGATTTTAGTTTATTTTAATCGTGTTGGGAAGTGATATAAAATTTTAACAAAGGCGTTAAATACATCAAATTATCGTTAATACAAACAGTAATTTTTGGAGACAAAATCAGCCTTTATTTCAGCGTTAAAACTTTGTGAATTTCACTACAAAGCTCTTAGTTACCAAAATAAATCCAATTTCGGAGAATGAATAAAACAAAAATAACTATATACTAACCAGAAATATGTCAAAACATATTGCAAAAATTTCAAAATTATATTGGTGTATATGGAGATTAGCAATAGACATATGGTGCAATAGCCCCCGTTACGAGTCGAGACTCTTGAATAGCAATAAATATGTTAACATATATTGCAGCAATTGTGAAAATTATGTTATTGCTAGTGGAGACAGTTCATTGCAGGTGTTTGCAATATATGTTGCAATAATTGTCAACGAATTTTTGTTGACAATTAGTGCAAACATAAAATGTAAAATTTCATAGTAATTTGTGCTCCACATTTTTGTACTGCGTTTGATGTTTTGATGAAATGAGTGAAATTAATAAATATAATGAAATAATAAATAATATTGCGAACATATTCTGGAACAGCGTAGTATTTTTAAGTACTATATGAGCAAAACCACGGTTGTATAACCAAGTACTACTAGATTTTAGTAGATTTTGTCAAAATCTAGTGGCGTGGAAGATTTCGTTTTGTATGGGAAATCTAGTAAAAACAACTAGATTTAGCTCCACATCTAAGTACTAGATTTCGCTCTGGTGTAAATGCACTATTATATATCAGTTTCCAATGTATTCGACTTTCAGTCAGTAGTGCAATTCACAAACTTGTTTTCACGCTAATCAAGTCATTTAAATAAGTTTACATCAATATAATTGTTTTTACTATTAGTTAACACTTTTAAACAATATTAGCTGCATTAACTAAACGGCAGTAATTTAGTGGTGTTATTGAATATGTAGACATCAGCCAGCTGTTCAGGTAAAGCACGTCGTCTTTTGGCAAAACTCATATAATTTATCGACAATATACACACATATTAAATCTTTAATATATAAATAACAATATTTATATTATTTAAACATTTAGTTCAACTTTTACATCTTTAAATTAAAGAAATTCATGAAAATATGTTTGTGTGCAACTATAAATTCGTTTCTTTTTATTCCTCTTTTCTATTTTCGTTTATTTTAATCGTGTTGGGAAGTGATATAAAATTTTAACAAAGGCGTTAAATACATCAAATTATCGTTAATACAAACAGTAATTATTGAAGACAAAATCAGCCTTTATTTCAGCGTTAAAACTTTGTGAATTTCACTACAAAGCTCTTAGTTACCAAAATAAATCCAATTTCGGAGAATGAATAAAACAAAAATAACTACATACTAACCAGAAATATGTCAAAACATATTGCAAAAATTTCAAAATTATATTGGTGTATATGGAGATTAGCAATATACATATGGTGCAATAGCCCCCGTTACGAGTCGAGACTCTTGAATAGCAATAAATATGTTAACATATATTGCAGCAATTGTGAAAATTATGTTATTGCTAGTGGAGACAGTTCATTGCAGGTGCTTGCAATATATGTTGCAATAATTGTCAACGAATTTTTGTTGACAATTAGTGCAAACATAAAATGTAAAATGTCATAGTAATTTGTGCTCCACATTTTTGTACTGCGTTTGATGTTTTGATGAAATGAATGAAATTAATAAATATAATGAAATAATAAATAATATTGCGAACATATTCTGGAACAGCGTAGTATTTTTAAGTACTATATGAGCAAAACCACGGTTGTATAACCAAGTACTACTAGATTTTAGTAGATTTTGTCAAAATCTAGTGGCGTGGAAGATTTCGTTTTGTATGGGAAATCTAGTAAAAACAACTAGATTTAGCTCCACATCTAAGTACTAGATTTCGCTCTGGTGTAAATGCACTATTATATATCAGTTTCCAATGTATTCGACATTCAGTCAGTAGTGCAATTCACAAACTTGTTTTTACGCTAATCAAGTCATTTAAATAAGTTTACATCAATATAATTGTTTTTACTATTCGTTAACACTTTTAAACAATATTAGCTGCATTAACTAAACGGCAGTAATTTAGTGGTGTTATTGAATATGTAGACATCAGCCAGCTGTTTAGGTAAAGCACGTCGTGTTTTGGCAAAACTCATATAATTTATCGACAATATACACACATATTAAATCTTTAATATATAAATAACAATATTTATATTATTTAAACATTTAGTTCAACTTTTACATCTCTAAATTAAAGAAATTCATGAAAATATGTCTGTGTGCAACTATAAATTCGTTTTTTTTATTCCTCTTTTCTATTTTCGTTTATTTTAATCGTGTTGGGAAGTGATATAAAATTTTAACAAAGGCTTTAAATACATCAAATTATCGTTAATACAAACAGTAATTATTGGAGACAAAATCAGCTTTTATTTAAGTGTTAAAACTTGGTGAATTTCACTACAAAGCTCTTATTTACCAAAATAAAACCAATTTCGGAGAATGATTAAAACAAAAATAGCTACATACTAACCAGAAATATGTCAAAACATATTACATATTTCAAAAATGTAAAAATTATATTGGTGTATATGGAGATTATCAATATACATATGGTGCAATAGCGCCCGTTACGAGTCGAGACTCTCGAATAGCAATAAATATGTTAACATATATTGCAGCAATTGTGAAAACTATGTCATTGCTAGTGGAGACAGTTCATTGCAGGTGCTTGCAATATATGTTGCAATAATTTTCAATGAATTTTTGTTGACAATTAGTGCAAACATAAACTGTAAACTTTCATAGTAATTTGTGCTCCACATTTTTGTACTGCGTTTGACGTTTTGATGAAATGAATGAAATTAATAAATATAATGAAATAATAAATAATATTGCGAACATTTTATGTAGAAAATCATTTTTCCAAAATTACTTTGTTCATAAGAAACAAAAATACAACTGATTTGTTAAAAATGCATTATATTGCATTGTGCCACCTGTTCTCATATGGTTAACATAATAAATCAATAATACTGCATTTACACCAGAGCGAAATCTGGTAGATTTCAATTGAAATCTATACCCTTTACACAATGCTTTTTGACATTTATCAAGATTTCGTTTCCATACCTTTTTTATTTTGAAATGTCAAACTGCATAGAAAAAAAGATCCGTCAAATGCAAAACAGCCACCATACCTTATGAAGTACACATTATGCGGTACTATATAAACCGAACGCGTGAACCGATTTTGATGATTCTTACGTCAATCGATTCGTCTTAATCCCGGGAATGTCACTAACGATATGACAGTAATCAAAATTTAATATGGCGGCTAATAGACGCCATTTTGTGAATACGAAAAAAATAAAAATTTGGTGAACTATATCGAAATGGGTATCATTCGACAGGTATTTGAAAATTATCTATAAGTTTCTATTATAATTTTTGATTTCGAATGACCATTTAGGATCTGTGATGGCTTAAAATTGTTTAACAACCAAAAAATTCAATTGCATAAAAAGTGGACTTAACAAAAAATCTAAAACCAAGCTGTCTGTGTACGAAAACTAACAAGACATAAATTTAAAAAAAACAAAAAACCTGACTGCGTAAAAGAACTAAATGAAAAAAAAAGCCCAGTGTGCGGAACACAACAGTTTTTACGTCCATGAACCATTATTGCGAAGATTTGAAGATTCGATTATTAATGCTTCCCGTCTGTACAAGTCGCTCTGTTCCGCACACTGGACTTGTTTTGTTTTTCATTTAGTTTTTTTACGCAGTCGGGGTTTTTTTTTCTTTTTTTAAATTTATGTCTTGTTTTCTTTTATTTTTTACGCACTCGAGTTTTTTGATTTTTTAAATTTATTCTTTTTAGTATTTGCTGTTAAAGCGGTTGGCAAGATAGAGCGATGTGAAAAATTCTCCTCCATATGCAAAAAAAAATGTGATTGAAATGTACATTAAAACCGACATTTTTTTATATACGTTTGAAGCACACTTTTTTGCTTATGGGGGGTTTTTTTGCTATTAAAACATTACATTTCATACACTTTCAGTGAAGATAGGGCTATTGGTTTCAGAAAAACATAACTAACATAACTCTTAAAATATTACAAATATATACAAAAATCATGCAGAAATGAACTCTTCATGGGGCTTTTTATTATATTCGCATTGAAAATCTCTATATTTTTAATTTTAACATGTTTTTTGCTTCTCCTGAAGAATTTTCAGGAGAAGAAAATTACTACTACTACTACTACATCTCTTCAATAATTTCGATTTAATACGGGTGGGATACTTGCCTTAGCTCTAGAAAGGGGCTTTGGAACAAAAAATATGGGACCAACTTGCGCAAACCCTTTCGAACAAAAAAAAGAATTTTGAAAATCGTTTCCCAAATGATAGATATATGAATGATTTCCTCTCCGCAAATTTCCTCTCCGATTTCGGGGAAATAATTATGGGACCAAACTGTTGGCAAACCCTTTCGAACCAAAAAAAATTTACAATCGGTTCAATAATGACAGAGTAATGCGTCTACAAACATAAAAAATACACTATTTTACATTCGTAAATATAAAATACTTTTTATAAAATTCAGTTTAAAAATGTTGTTCGAATATTCGGCAAAAACTGTTCGAATATTATTTTATTCTAAATTGAAAAATTTTGTTCGTTCAAATAAAAATGGAAAAAGGATGTTCGAATATTCGAATAATTCTTATTCGCATGACAACTCTACTATTTATGATATGTATGTATATACAAGATTTTGCATATTATTTATCAACATACATATATATATTTAGTTAAAATAGATAAATACTTAAAAACTACCTATACCGTAAGTAAATTAAAATTATCTGCATTTAAGCCGGCTTAGCCGTCTTTTTGTACGAGCAGTGCAAAAAACGGAAAGCAGATGTAGCTTTCGGGAGACAGCCGAATTTGAGCCGCCGCCGACGATTTTCGTGCCAGCCGCCGCCGCCGATGAAAATCCTTAAGCGCAGGTCACTGAATGCAAGACAAAAAGAGGAAAAGCATATGCCGCTTAATTTTTATACATATCCGCCGCAACCTGTCGGCGTCGGCGGCTCAATGATAGCCGCCAATTCCATCTAGCGGAATATACCTAACTATGCATTTACGTTTCCATTATGAGCAAAACAGGTCGTTTTGAGTAATATATGTCGAAACGTTTCCATAATGTTGTATGTGTTTTTAAGCTCGAATTTTCGTAATAAATTTGAAGTTTTCATTGTTTTGCTTACATTCTTCTTCGAAAATCATGTGCGCGCAATATTTCTTTCCATGTCAGTGTCACTTTTTCGCATTATTCAATCGCAGTATATGGATGACCCAAAGTTGTACTTGTAATTATACAGGCAACGTAATGTTGCACTAACAAATATCGACATATTTTGTAGCAAAACAGGCTCTGTGAGGTGTTTTGCTCGCATGACAATTGTATGGGAAACATGTAAGAAAACATGCATTTTACGCAAAACACGCATTTTGGCCCAAAACAGGCATATGGAAAAGTACTATAAGCAAGCAGCTTGTCAAACATACTTATTTCATTGCGCACAGACTACACAAAAGTGGCCCATACAAGCATAGATTTTTCACTTTAATTACTAATTTATATTTTAATTTTCCACGAAGACCTCACTATACAAATTTTATTGCAAATGAACCAATTTCACAATTAACTACACAAGCAGCTTCCTACAAATTCGACATGGCTGTCAAAATATCTACATTTTTTTATTTTTCTACAAACCGCTTGCCAAGCTGATTGTCAAACACAAAAAACCATATATTACACAACAGGCTTGTACAGAGGTAAATTCTGTCATGTTTGGAAAGCCGCTTGCGTAGTTTATTTGGCCCTTAAATCCCCTTTTACACATAAGACATTTCTCGCCAGACATTTTTTCGATTCTCTTTTGAACTTGCCAGTAGATTTTACATATTGGAAATTAATAGATAGACAGAAATTTTATAGTTTCTTTAATTCATATTCTCGCTTGCTACATGCATACACATAAAGTATACATTTTGTAGCTGAAATGAGAAAAACCATATGAATCACCATTAAGAAAATAGCAAAAAGTAATAAAAAGAAACAAGAAATGTCTAGTTTTTCGCCGTTAAATTTTTAATAACTCCAAGTCATGGTGAAATAAGGTGGCCGCATAAGGGAAACAAATACAACAAAAAACTAGATGATGCTTGTCAAAAATATATACGTGCTGGAAGTGGACTATGCACAAAACTAGCAGAGCAAAAAATAATCAGCTGACGTTATGCTGCCACCTGTATACTTATTTCACCATGCTCTAAGTCAATTTCATACCAGGTGCTCTCGAGAGCTCAGCTGACTAATGTCTAATAAATCAGTGAAAACTAGCGTTTGTTGTGGTAAACTTACCTAAAATTTATATGTAATTTAAACTCAACAGCAGGATATCACTTCCCCATATATTATCCCTAGTTTAAGCGATAAATTTCAAAAATAACTGGTTTTGTGGTGGGAAACCGATCAAAAACATATGGTTTGTATCGGTAGTTTAAACGCCAAATTTTATGCGTATCACATATGGTTTATATGTTTACTGATTTATAGATTTGCTGGTTTACATAGCGTCTTTACGAGCCATTCATTAGTCTTGACAAAAGTCAAAGTCGATATGAAAAATAGCACTAAAATTTTTCTGATGTTTTTATGTATGAAATTTGACAAATGTTAGAACAAAATTATGTGTCGTGAAGACGGGATGTTAAACATATTTTAAACGAAAAAGAGAGATTAACTAGCACTGAGAAAATCTTTACATCATGATCCAATAATACAGGTCGTGTTGAGGCACATATGACTATTTCGCCGCGTTGGCTGTGTCTGTCAATTGTTTTTTAATCGTGTGTTTTTAAATGATTAGCAAGACATATACACTTTTATGTGGCAATAAACAGAAGAAGGTATTTATTTTAGGCATATAAATTGTAATCACAGTTCTTAAAAGTACATTTTAAATAAAGTTTCGTCTTCTGTATTTCACAGATACGGCAAATCAGGCGAATTGATATTGAGTTTTTTGTATTATTACCACCACCTGTCAAATTAATTCGCCTTGGCTTACATATTTTAACTGTCAACTATGTTAATGTATCAGCTTTTTTGACAGCCTAAATGTCAATTGTTCACGGCGAATTCTCTTGCGATTACATGGTGTGAGTTTGCTTTGGCATAACTCCGAAACAATGGGAAGTTAAAAAAAACTTTTGTATGGATGACTTGATGGTAATTTTATTTCGCATCTTTTGCTGTTTATATTATTACTATCTTGTTAATTGTTGTCGAATTGTGATGAAATATATTAGCGTGACCGCTATTTTTAAATAAGAAACAAAAAACATACCACAAGTCATTAATTTTTAACCGATTTTAATGTAATTACGCGTTTTGGAAAGCTATTTTAATATTGCTTTTCACAAAAGCTAATTTGTATAGTAGTTTAGTATCTCATAAACAACTTAGAGCTGGCGGAAAGTAAAATTTTATTGAAAAAATGGTTATTTTACACTTAAACCACCATAATTTATTCCGATATTACGTGACGCTATTTTTTGAGTTTTTATACCCCCTTTTTACAAAATGTTCAGTACAAATTGTCTAATCCATGACAAGTACTAATTTGAACTCTATACGCAACATAAGTCGGATTTATTTTGACGTTCTCATGTTAGACATTGTTGCGTGTAGACGACATCTAAGTAATCATTTGCTTGTGTAACGGCAGGTTAGACTTGGATGTAATTTTGTGAAAGTGTTGAGTATTTCAGTACCGAGTACTTACTACCGAACATATTCTGCAGTATTCAATACACAGTAGTAGGTATTCAATGCTGTGGATATTGTATTTTGTACGAAATGCTGATATATGACAATAAAACTTGATGTAAACGCTTTAGATTTTGTTATACATACTACATTTACACCAGAGCGTAATCTACTATATTTCAATTGAAATTCTTATCGATATCTATACCGTTTACACAAAGATTTTTGACATCAAGTTTTCGTTTCCATATCAAAGAGAGCTGATTACGATTTATTATTTTCTTATGTCAAACTACATAGAAAAAAGAGCCTCCAAATGCAATACAACTAATGCGCACACCTTATAAAGTAAATTGTCTGTATCAACGTAGCATTTTCTAGTACTATATGATAAAAGCCGCGGTTGTATAACTAGGTACTTCTGCATTTGAGGAGGTTTTATCAAATCTAATGACGAAATAGATTTCGTTTTGTATGGTAATATAGTAAAAAAACAAGTAGATTTAGCTCCAAATCTCGTAAGTACTAGATTTTGCTCAAATGTAAATGCATTATAAAGCTTTTTTCCAGATTATATTTTTTAATTTACCGCCAAAACCATGGACAACTAACCAGACCCGTCATTGTACATCAACATTACGAAGATTGTATGAAAGAGGAAGCAACTCTTATTTTCTAACGTGGTTTATAATCGCTTTCATACTATCTTAGTAAGAACATTTTGCATGTAAAACTCCATAACACATGATAACAGCCTTTTTTGGCTGTCAAGAGAGAGTATTCCGTGGCCAAAACTATATAATCGTTTTTGTTTTCACGCTAAAAACTCCTTTGTGAAACTTTCTAAAAAATCCATATAATTTTAAATAAAATGAGAAACAAATTTTCAAGTTAAATGGTTACTATAAAAACATATATAGTACAAGAAAGTCGTAGAGCGTTGTTGACTATGGACTACGGGCGTAGCGAATACCAGTTTAGCGAATGCTATAAATTTAAATTTTTGCGAATGCGAATAATTACATATTTATTATACAAATAAAATTTTTATTATACAAATAAAATGTTGAATATACTACTACATGAGAATTACTGAGACACAAAAACGATATTAAATAAATAACTGAAAACTATGCTGTAAAAACATCGAACAACAACTAGAAAACTGGAATAAGCCCCGTGAATCTATATCGGTTCTCAGATCCATGCCATGCAGAGTGGTTGTGAGTGTGGTATTGTGACGTACCTAGCATTTTTTTTGCTTTTATTACATTATCCTCATCATTATTGTTTCATTACAATAAAACCATTTACCTTAACATTTTTTACTTATCTTATTTTTAAGATTTTTATTTGATGTCCTGTACAAACTCCATGATCTTATTTTGTATCCCGATGTCTAATATGTGACAACGACGAAATGTCCTAGAAAAAAAGAGAACTATTAAAACTTATATTTATTCTATGATAATTTGTCGTAGTCACAAATTTGACTTCGACATACATCATACGGGTGATTGTTTCAGACTATACCTTCGACTCGCGACTCTTTTTTACGGTGTGCTGCACTATAGTAGCCAAACGCTTCCATTTAATATCCATATTAAGGGAGCTGACAATATGTCCCCCTTTTGTACTTGCCGCCATTTTGGAATTGTTATTTCTTTTCATTGCGTGCTTTATTCTACTACTAAAACTACTTAAAAGCTTTTATTTGATATCCATATTGAGGTGTTTGTAAACAAATAAAAAATTTCCCATTTTGAGGCGGTCATCTTTGACTTACAATAATACCTGGACGTGCCGCTGCCCACTTTTTAGTCATACAATTGCATTGTCATCAAAACTAAAGGTGCTTACCATATTTCAAATCAAATCGTAAATTAGAAGAGGGTAAAAGTAAATATAACTTTTTATGGGAGTGATGCAATCCACTTTTGTAATTACAACATTGTATATTCACCAAAAAAAGGTGATTTCAAAATTTCAGATCAATCGGTCAACAGGAAGGGGGTAAATTTTCAGCTACTAGATTGTACCCGACGACACAAACACGACAAAAATACGGTGCGCTAAATAAAGCCATTTAAACATTTTTAATTTCTTGAAACTAAAAGGTTGACAGCATCAACAGGAGCAGCTGGTTACTTTCATGGACCTAATTAATCGATCTTTATGTGCTCTAACTATAACTCACACTTCTGCGGAAGAGATAAAATCATAACGGCGGCAGGTTAAAATCAGGGAAATAAGTGATAATCTGGCAACAAAAATGATCGTATAAAACACAACCGCTTTGCAGTCCCGTCTACAATGAAACTGCTAACCTAAAAGCCGACTGCTATCGAACGCCGGCATAAACAAAGCTAGATTTCTCTGGTTTTAAAAGAACTAGAACAAAAATATTAAATAGCATATTAATGTTTTTTTAGTTTTATAATATTGCATTTAAAAAAGGTAAGATTTTTTTAGACCCCATACGAACTACTTTGCATATATATATATATATATATATATATATATATATATATATATATATATATATATATATATATATATATATATATATATATATATATATATATATATATATATATATATATATATATATATATATATATATATATATATATATATATATATATATATATATATATATATATATATATATATATATATATATATATATATATATATATATATATATATATATATATATATAAATATATATATATATATATATATATATATATATATATATATATATATATATATATTTATTTATATATATATATATATATATATATATATATATATATATATATATATATATATATATATATATATATATATATATATATATATATATATATATATATATATATATATATACACAATTCTTCGATAAAAAAAAGTGGATCTTCATCTAACTTTTCAAGAGCCCATTCACCAAAAATTTGGCGTTGTGGTAGGTCGTTTGGCTTCAATTCTTGCACCAGCTGTATCTTATAAGGCTTCACACCCAAATCCTTCCGCAAAATTTTCCACGTAGTGGAGTAACAGAGGCCCAATTGCTGCGAACGGCGCCGAATCGATAATTCACGGTCATCACCAACACTGGCCGATACGGCTGCGATATTTTCTTCAGTTCGCACTCTACGTAAACGTGTTGGTGGTTTAATGTCCAACAATGTAAATTTGGTGCGAAATTTTTTTACAATAGCCCGAATAGAAGCCTCAGTAGGTCGATTAAACTGACCATAAAATGGAAGAAGCGCGCGATGAACTTTCTTAATAGAGCACGCATTTTGGTAATAAAATTCAATAATTTGCAAGCGTTGTTCGTTTGTAAGACGATTCATGATTAAATTATAGACCAAACTGAAGATGTTTGACAGTGACACAAGATACAAAACGTGCGTGAGCTGTCAAAACTAGTGTTGCCAAAAAGATAATAGCAAAAAAATCACTCGTTATATGCGTAAAACTTTACTCAGCGAAGCAGCCGGCTATGCAGAAAAAACTTTAATCAGAAAAGCCGCTTTTCGATATACTGAGAAAGAAGCCTTCAGCCCGTGCGAAGTCCGCTTATGCAAAAATTGTTAGTGAGCGAATCCACTTTTTGATCTACCGAAAGGAAGAAATCTTCAAGCTAGAACAAAGGCCGGCTATGCAAAATTATGTGCTCAGCGATCCGGATTTTTGATGCTAATATATCGAGAAAAGAAACCCCTTAAGCCTGGTCGAAGGTTGTCTAGGAAAAAAGTATTTGCTTAGCGAATCGACGTCCAACATAATATATGTATATATAAATTTCCTAAAAGTTTAATTTGGATTTTATTTTTCATTTTGCCTTATAAATACTTTTATTTCTAATTGTATAAAGGTGTAGAAAAATAAAATAGATTCATATCGAATAAAGAATTATTTCCTGGCTCTTGTATAAGTTTCAAAGCGTACTATGCTTATTATTAAAAATCATTTTTGAAAGTTTAAAAACACATGATTAAAAAACAATTGAGATACATTGATGTGCTTTCAACACGACCTATATTATTGGATCATAAGATCAAGAATGATAGAATAGAATATTACGACATGCACATGATTTCCCGTTAGATGACGTAGTTCGTCTTGTGGTTACTGGTCTGCCGCACGGAACAAAAATGTTTTTTCGAGAAAATGATAAAGAATGTCTGGATTAATTTTAAAAATAAACTGCACGACAGAATGTTTTGTTAATAATAACGTGGGTCGCGGCATATGTTTTCTATTGAAACTTAAAGTCCTTATAACTTTTTGCACAATAAATATATATATATATATATATATATATATATATATATATATATATATATATATATATATATATATATATATATATATATATATATATATATATATATATATATATATATATATATATATATATATATATATATATATATATATATATATATATATATATATATTAGAGTGACCGCGAAAAATCAATGTCGGAATCTTGTTCGTCTTAACACCACAAAACGATTCTCCTTTCCAGATATTGGGATAGCCAAAATTTAAGCCCGATTAAACGACGGTAACACGTGCCGCTCGTCGCTCAAAATTTGAAAAAAAACTAATTTTTTGGCCAAAAAGTTTACGTATTGAACCATAACTCGAGAACGGTAAATAATAAAAACACGCACGATAACACAAAAGATAGCTTATTTTGTTCTTCAAAATTTATGTTATGAACAAAATTGTTGTAACTCTGAGTCAAACCGAGTTAGGTCAGCCTTTAGCTCCGAAAACGTGACCTGGTGCCACCAGGAGCATACTTCATATATTATGTTATTATGTGATAAATTTTTAATTTTTTTGGTATATTTTTGACTTTAAAGTAGAAATGTAATAAAAAACACAAGTAATACAGTTAAATTCAAGAACATTTTTATTTTAATATATAAAAATCGGGGATATATTCGATAATATTACATAGCTATCCAATTTATTATAGAGCTTTTGTTAAAGGACTTTTTGAAACGTCGGGATACAATGCTCGGCATTTGCTTACAACTTGCAGGACATATTGCTTTTGTTCTTCATCTTTTGTCAGAATGTCGTTGAAGTCAGTTATTAATTTAATACCACGCTCAGCCATATCATTTACTACTTTTAATGTTTTGACAATTTTCAATCCTTCTTGGAAGTTATTATTTTGAGGCCAGGTGTTTGGATTTTGTCTAAGAAAATCTACTTTTATATTAAATCGGTCAAAAAAATTAAACGTTTCTTTGGAAAGTAAATTAACTAATCCTCCATCAACCAACTCTTCTAACTTTTCTTTCTCAACTTTTGGATTTACAACCCTAGCTTGCTCTGATGGTTCATCTGTGCTACTGAGCAATTTATTAACCATTAATAACTTTTCATCGTCTGTAATGGTGGGATCAAAAAACGACAATCCAACCAACTCTGTATTCAAATACCACAAATGATTCGAAAATTTAGTGAGTGCTATTTCTGCGATGTCCTTCTCACATTCTTTATAGTCTAATAGACTACGCAAAATGTCTAAATCTTGCTTTGGCGCTAGATGAGCTTTTGGAGCATTGAACCAAGCTTTACAGTAAATTTTAACTAGAAAAACAGCAATAGCACTTACAGAACTTTCTTCTCCTCTAGACATCTTAAATTGGCGCCGAAAAATAAATATTTTAAAGCAGTAAATAGCCTTTGCCATCCATCTGGCGTGATGAATGGCGCCTGGAGTTCTAAATCCCACAACATTGCCGTCTAGTGATCCTACAAATACGAGAACCAACTTAAACAGCTCCTTGTAGTCATCTCTTGGATGGTTTTCAGTTAATTTCTTTTTGAATTCAGCAGTAACATGTGCAATTAATTCTGGAGATAGCTGCTTTTGTATTAGATTGTCACTAATACCTGTGTCATATTTTTGTTTGTCTCTCTTGGGCCACGCAAGGAGAAATCTTTTGAAAATGTCTGGATGAGGTCCCGTGGTTGAACCCATTTTTGTCTCGAATACGCCTCTTAACATAATTTCCAAGATATGGTGACGGCAAGCTAGGTGCAGCAATTCTCTTCCTAATATTTGCTGCAATATGACGCATGCTCCTTTAAATCTTCCAGTGTTGGATGCTGTAGTATCAAAGCACATCGCCTTGACGGTGTTGGGAAGACCCCATTGCTGTAGGGATTCATATACGGCAACTGCTTGCTCCTCTCCTGAGCTGTTTTCTGTTACAGGAACTCCCAGCAGTTGTTCCTTATCGCCGTATGAAATAGCAATAGCTATTTGCTCACATTGCTCATTTTTTAAAACGCCCGGTAAAAGTTTACCGTCCCAATGGACAACCACGGCCTCTTTTTCTGGAATGTTTACTTTATCTGAAATATTTTTAGTATACTGTTCTCTGAACATTTTCCTTCTAGTATGTAAGAAAGTTTTGGAGACTTTGTACTTAGGAGGGTCAAGGTTAAGTGCCTCTAGTGTAGCTATTAAAATTCTCGTGGCATTTCTGTCGGATACCTTACACCGATCTAACAAAATTGACAATTTCATGTTTAAAATCTCGTGAACGCCTCTTGCATATGAAACTTTCATCCTTTTTCTATCAGATGGACCTGGATCTTCTGCAGCTTCTTCCGGGATGTCCATTGCCTCCAAGTTTTCAAGCTCCTGGTAGATGATGTCCTCTTGAGTGTCTTCTTCTTCTCCGAAATTGTACTCATCATCCGTTCCTAAGAAGCATCAAGAAAATAATAATAATAAATTGGAATAATAATATAAAAAACTCACCAATATCAAAATATTCTTCTTGGATTTGTCTGTTAATTCTTTCAAGTTCCTTTTGCGCCTTGATTTCTTCAGCTCTAGATAACTTGCGATCTACTCCAGACATGCAACCTGGACGGCCCTTCTGCCTCTGTTTCACGAGAAAAGCCTTACCTACTTCCAATTTCATCAGAATCAAGGCATCTTGATGAGCAATATCAAAAAGATCGTCTAACTTTTCAACAAACTGTTTAAATTTGTTTTTGATCGTTTCCGATGTTTTCTTCCTGTCTTTTTGAAGAATTCTCCACTCGACGTGAAGTTTTTCAAGCTTTGTTATTGCATTTTGCTCATCTTTAGCCGGGATTCGAGCTTTCTGCCAAAAAATTAACACCTCTCGTATAGAAAGTTTTGCTGATTCTCTTAGAGTTAATTTTACAGTACGTAAATTATAAAATAAAGCACACAAAACTTGTCGATTTGAGGGTAGTTTACAATCTGTGATCTAGTGAATGGGAAAGCCAACAAGAAATATTTTATCCTTGGTCCGGCTTTGTACACCTGATGTGGATGCCATTTCAGAGTCTAAATTAAATTAATTAATTAAAATTAAAAATTTATCACATAATAACATAATATATGAAGTATGCTCCTGGTGGCACCAGGTCACGTTTTCGGAGCTAAAGGCTGACGTAACTCGGTTTGACTCAGAGTTACAACAATTCTGTTCATAACATAAATTTTGAAGAACAAAATAAGCTATCTTTTGTGATATCGTACGTGTTTTTATTATTTACCGTTCTCGAGTTATGGCTCAATACGTCAACTTTTTGGCCAAAAAATTCGTTTTTTCAAATTTTGAGCGACGAGCGGCACGTGTTACCGTCGTTTAATCGGGCTTAAATTTTGGCTATCCCAATATCTGGAAAGGGGATTCGTTTTGTGGGGTTAAGACGAACAAGATTCCGACATTGATTTTTTGCCCCATATAAGTTGCGGTCACTCTATATATATATATATATATATATATATATATATATATATATATATATATATATATATATATATATATATATATATATATATATATATATATATATATATATATATATATATATATATATATATATATATATATATATATATATATATATATATATATATATATATGTAGGGTGGGTTTCGCATGTCTGGGTTGAGCCATATTTAGATCCGCTTTAGCCTTTTTCCTGGATTGGATGAGGTTCCATGTAGCATGTAGACAATAATATTGACTGCAGGTGTAATAAAGGAATCCTTAATAGGTTCCCGCTGGCCGCGCAAATATTCGTTCATAGAGCTGTGAGATGTTTTTAGAGCATCTATGTATCTTGTAGCAACGTCAGGATTTTTCAGTCTGTTAACATCGAGAGGACGGGAGATTTTAAATTTGTTGTTACTAATAGCTGCAAGTTTTATGCGCATACTGGCAATGAGAATGTGGTGGTCACTGGCTAAATCAGCTACTCGATAATTACGCAAACCTCCAAGCCTTTATTATCGCTAATTATCTGTGCATTGAAATCTCCGATAACAATCATAATGTTACCGCTATTGGCTAATGTTATTGCCTTATCAAGAGCCTGGTAGAACTCTTCCTTTGTTTGGCGATCAGATACCTCTGTAGAGGCATAGCACTGCATGCAGATCAAATTGCGCGCTCGAGTGCGAAATGGTGCTGAAGTTACTCAGTCCGAGAAGGGCTTCCAATTTATTAAAGCAGCACGAGCCTGCTTCTTGGTGAGTTTGTTGACTTTCCGGAATAAATTATCGTGTAACCATCCGGTGTAGTAATTTCACCTGAGTCCTACCATCTAATCTCACTTAGTCCGAGTGGATGTAAATTATAAGTATTAAATTCTTTGCTTAGCTGTTCTATTTTTTATTCATCCAATAGCGTTCTAACGTTCCAGGTTCCAAATCTTGTAATTTTCTTCATGCCAAAAATATTCATCGGTATATCGAGTTGGTTATTTATTGAGGTTGAGGTTTCGTTAATTGTAAAATTTTTAGACGACTGAGATATTAGTTGCCAGCCTGGCTTATTAACATAATTGGCATTGGTTTGACAATGGCGCCAATATTACTTCGCCATGTCAATTGGAGAGTCATTGGTGCTCAGAATTTAAAGGTTTCGCGGTGCCAATAGTGACCCTCTGAGACTCTTCGCCAATGCGGTAATTCTCCGCCGCTGCTTATTCATCACAACTGCCCTCCATAGTGTATGGTAGGGTACTTCCACTATCCGCAACCCGTTGAGGCGTCCCGTAGCACTTCAGCTGTGCTTCGCTAAAGGGATGCTGCACGTTGCTTATGTACAAAACTACCATAGCAAAAAATAATCAGCTGACGTTATGCTGTCACCTGTATACTTATTACACCATGTTCCAAAGCATCTAATTGTTAACCAATGGCATTTGAAGGTTTAACTAATGGTAAACAAAGAAATGTGAATAAAGTAATATTGGCTAAACTATTGTCATTAGTTCATTAACGACAATGAATTGGGCCTTACGATATCTGGCTGACGTGGCGTAAACCACATAGTTTAGTGTCACACATATGTATATATGTGACCGACGTGGCAGTCAATGTGTTAAAAATGCTTCGTAGTTTGAACAAGATATTTATCTTGTGGTAAGTATTTTCAGGAAGTCTCCCAATACAAAAATGGAGTCTTCAGTAAAAGTGGAACGTCCAAGATTCAATACCTTCAGCATGTTTAGGTATTAAATCTGTGGTGAAGAAGACGGAACATATAACTTCGCCTTTAATGCAAGAATTTTTTGACAAACAGGCCATTTTAATAATTACTATTTTAAATAAATAAAGTGAAAGGATGACCAATAGTTGTTTTTATGGAGTTGTTTTTATGGAGCTCTTGAAAATAAAAGGTAACACTTATTTCCTTTTCGTAAACTTTATGCGTATAGGGTTATGACACTGCAAACATTTTGTTGTTGAGATTTTTTCCTATTTTTATGTTTTGTTTATTTTTTTTTTATACAAAATTACATACATATAAATAAACTACTCGGTAAGTAGCTTTTGTAGACACTAAGTTCAAATAAATTTTTTACTATTTTTCTCAATGTAATTTTAAACTTTTTAAAAATCTGGTCGCCTCAGTAAAACGCATCTACTTCAATTATTTCCAATAGTTTCTTGATTCACTCATTTGAGTTTTTCTCCCACAAATAAATCGGCGGAGGTTTACTCGACCCGATTGAGGTGGTCGAACCATCTTCTTTGTTTTGTAGAATCGCATAACGATTTTTGGAAGGTGCTGAAGCAGGTTTCCCATCTCTGGACATTTTTGCTCTGAAGGCAGATTCGAATATTTATGGCCTCGTTTTCTTTTTAATACTGTTATCGGGCTTAAGGATTTCTTCCTCTCTGTATATCGAAAAGCGGATTCGCTGAGTAAAGATTTTTGCATAGCCGGCTTTTGGCAGTGCTTAGGAATTTTCTCCTAGCTAAGCAGAAAATCTCAGCTCTGCGAAGCCGCTATTCCATATAACAAGATGAGAAACTCATAAGCCCGGGCAGAGGCCGGCTAGGCAAAAATCTTTACGCTCTAAAAGTGTCATAATGTCCATGTACCTTATGACACTGCACTGATGGCGATTATGACACCATGGACGTCCATAGACATTATGATATGACACCGCTTTTTGCCTCTCCTAACCAATAAAGATTTTTTAGCTATTACAGTAGATACCGGATATAAGCACATCGCATATAAGAAAAAATCGCTTATAAGAAAGTCGACCAAAAATACCGTGTTTTTCTGTACTTTCCACGGAAAAAATGATCTATAAAAAATCGTATATAAGAAAAAACCTGATATAAGAAATTTTTTCAAACACCAATGAATATAAATGATATGAAAAAAGATTTTATATAAGAAATTTTTATAGTGCCAACTGAATTCTTTTTTAATTGCTTATCTTTTGTTTAAGCTATTTAAGTTAGTTTTTTATATGAATTGTTTCGTATGCATTACAAAAAAATGTTAACTATCGAACGTAATTTGTTTTACTTTTTATAGAAAAATATTACATATGTATGCTTTATTGAATACACACTTATAAGAAAAAAGTTTCTTATATCCATATATATGTTTATAAGACATAAGTTTTTATAAACAATAACTCCTTATAAGAAAAAACCGCATATAAGAAACAATCTTGTGTCATTTTTAAAATTTCTTATATGCGATATGTACTGTACTGTTTTTCATTTAGTGTGCGATATGTACATAATATTTATGTACATAAATATATATGTACATTAGGGTAATGAGTTCTTGAATTTTTGGGAAATATGCAAGCTCCAGTTCCAAAATCGTGTAGGGCACGGAAAAATAGTAAGAACTGCGATCTCACTTTTTCTCGATCGTGAAAAAAGTTCACGCACCAAATGCATTGAAGTTTTGTATATACGTTTTTTTATTATTAAAGAAGACATATTTTAAAGTTATTTTTTACTGAAAATGGAAGGTAAATATCGACTACGTAAGTACGATTATATAAAAAAGCCACAAAAATTAAGTTATTTCAAGTAAAATATCACTTTGTGTATACAGAGCTTCAATGCATTTGGTGCGTGAACTTTTTGCACAATCGCGAAAAAGTGAGATCGCTGCTTTTACTTATTTTTCATCCCCTACATGATTTTGGAACTTGTGGATGTCGCAAAAAAATTGTCATCACCATAATGTACATATGTTTGTATAAAAATAAATGTTGCCTTTTTGAAGTTGCAAAAGGCAAAATCAGTGAAATTTTAAGAATTATTGTCCCAAAAACTCACGTTTTTTTGCATGATGTAAACAGAAAGTTTTTATAAACTTTTATTTTCAAAATATTGAATATATGTTTCGATTTTATATTTAATTTAGATTTGAAAACAATACTAATCTATGGAATAGCTTGATAAGCTCAGCTACTGGCGTTTTTACAACAAGAGAAGGCCACGTAATGGTTCAAAAACTATATAATGAACACAAGTCGGAGTTTGGAAGTGCATTGCATATAATTGAAAAGTCGTTAAGAAACATAAAAGAGGAAGAAAAATGGAGTGACGAAAATTTACCAGTAATAGAAAATTGGCTTGATGATTTTTTGTTACGAAACAAACCAACAGAAAATAAATTTTTTGAATAATAAATTTTAAAAATTATAACACACATTCAATATTTAGAAATAAGTTCCACTAACATTTTTAAATATTAGGTGTAATAAACTACTTGCGTGTTCACAGAAGAGGCCTTAACACAATCAATTTGTATTATACTACTCGTACCATCCCTGTTGGCCATATGTTTCAGACATCTTGCAAGACCGATGCATGACAATGTTAAAGTGTCGATAACCTGTTGATGACAGATCAGTGAGGACATTTTTGAACAAATGACCTCTAAGTTCATATGTACCTGAAAACAAGAGCGACTTTGTTACCCATCTTTTCATTAATGACCATGTAATTGACAACATCCTCAGAAATTTCCCCATTACATTTCTTCGTTTGTTTCTTTTTCACACGCGTTATACAATAGCAATTTGTCGCTCACAGAGTAATTAATACAAGAAGTTTTAATAGGCATTGTAACTAGGGTTCCGACCTCTTTTTTGCCAATTAAAGTACATTGGTTATTAAAGGTTAAGAAAAAAAGTACACAGTATAAAAATAAAGTACAATTTATTTATCTTTATTATTATATTTAAAAATGTATGTTCTATTGCTTTTCGCAAGTTTGATCAAATAATTATCATATCTAAATAATTGCACAGCATCTTTATAGTCTATATTTATATTAAACTAAATAATTAATTAATTTTTTATCAGATTCAGAGACGTTTTGCTTCTTTCGTCTCGCCATTTGCTCTTCATTACAGAAAAAATCTCTCTGGGAATGCTGACGTGGCAGGAATAGAAATTAAAAATGAAATTACTTTATAGAAATTGGATCATTTATCATCAGTCTAATTAAATACTAGCTGCTATTTACTTGCAGTAGATAGTTCCGCAAAACCTTCAGAACTGTATATCTGATCATAAAGTTGTTTAATAACGCAATTTCTCCATAAATATCATCCATATCTATTTTAAGTTTTTTTCAGATTTAAATTTTCGATTATGTTAACAATATTGGGTAGTATGAATAAAACAAGTATTTGCTTTTTACTTAAAAATTTGTTTAAAACACCAAATTCTGCAAATTATATATAAAACTAAGAATTTTTGAGTTTTAAAACAAGTCTTTAAGTAAAAACCAAACACTTTTTTATTCATACTACCCATTATCTAATTCAACATTGCTTTTTAAATTTATATTGCTAATTGTAAATAAGGGCCTATTCACATATTACGTAACGCTATTTTCATATATTTTTATTAAGATATAAATGTGAAGAATATGTAAAGCCATATAAAGATATAAACTCATACAGTTCAACAAAACTCATAACTTAATTGTTAAACTCTAAAGGCACCTAGCAAAAGGATGTAGATGTTCAAATAACGTGAACAAGCAAACATTCACATACACTAGTACTTGTAATTGTCAATAATAGTTCATACTAGAATAGAGAAATAATAAAAGAAGCTTCACACAAGACAAAGAAAAAAGTGAATATCAATAACTATCAAATGAAATACATCTCTAAGAGTGACAGTATGAATTGATTAAAGGTAGATGATATTCAACTCTTGACTGCAAACCACCGTCTTTGGTCAGACGGTCAAACGGAAAACAATTCCAAAGAGATTAGCGGGAGCTATCGAAACGTCAGTTCAACCCTCCGTGCAGTCAAACATTTTCTTTGTCTATATGCTTCACATTTATCTGTAAATAAAAATGTAATTTAATTGAAAAATTAAATTAAAACCGAACTCAAGCCAAAATAATTAAATTTCTTTGAATACAAACTCATACAGCTGGACAAAACTCATAACTTAATTGTTAAACTCTAAAGGCACCTAGCAAAAGCATGTACATGTTCAAATAAACTGAACAAGCAAACATTCACACACACTAGTACTTGTCAATGATAATTTATGCTACAATAGAGAAATAATAAAAGAAGCGTAACACAAGACAAAAAAAAATAATGATACTCAGCTCTTGACTGCAAACCACCGAATTTGGTCGATTGGTCAAGCGGAAAAGAATTCCGAAGAGATTAGCGGGAGCTATCGAAACGTCAGTTCAACCCTCCGTGCAGTAAAAAAATTTTCTTTGTTTATATTGTAGTGCAAACATGTCATCTAAACGTACTATTCAATCATATCCGTAATGTTAATAAACATGTCATGCAAACGTACTATTCAGTCCTATCTGTAATACTATTATACACTACTTTAATTTACATGTATGTAAATAAGAATAGAGATAAGTAAATAATAAGAGAAGATGGAATAAAGAGTTAAGTTAATATTTAACCGGCATTAAAACTAGACGTGTTTTTCTGATCAGGCGACTATCCACCACATGGCGATCCTACAAACGTTGCAATTTTCCCGTCTAAAGTTGAAAAGTGTAATATCAAAAAAAAGTTGATTGCTGAAAAATTGAAAAAAGCCATTTAGAAAATATTAATTTAAGGAATATTTTAAACAAATATGTATGTATATTACTGCCAGAAAATAATTCAACAGATGAAAAAATCAAATAGCAAAAAGTTTCAACACGAAAAAAAGAACGGAAAAAAGTAAAAATCTTAAAGCAATTGACTTGTGTCTAAATTATCAAAATCGGGAAAATATCAATAATTGCAAAGTGGTAAAAGTGGTAACAGCACAAACAAATTTTTTTTAAAAAAAGTGCAGTCTGAACATCAAGTTTTATAAAATTTATATCCAGTTATAGTTAACGGGAAACAAATATTTAAAATTATTCATGTGCCGTTACAAAATAACATACAGAAATATAACTAAAAAGAAAAGTATAAATATGTATGTAAAGAAAAATCCAAAAACGGTTTATGCAAAAGACTACAACATAAAGTGAGAATAACGAAAATTAAATAAATAACCAGTGCAACAGAAAAGCGAACATAACGAGACTTAAATAATAAAAGTTTACTAAATAAGAAAAAAGCGCAAAAGTATAAAATATACAAATTTATTAAGTCTATGTCCATACGAGTCAACTTTTGCTTCTTAAATTTTCTTTTGAAGTTTCATTCGTGTCCATATAATGAAATTCTTGCTGCGCAACTTTTGTTTTTTTACATAGATTTTGTTGTTGCTTAATATTACGAAGAAGAAAACAAAAGAGAGTTGCATGTACATGAAGCAGTGTACCCCTTCCCAATCTTCTCACCTCTCTCTCCCATATACTCAAAAGTTGCGCAGCGAAAGTTGATTCGTATGGACATAGACTAAACAAAATTCAAATAAATGGAAAATAAATAATGGAAAAACAAAAAGAAAACCCATTTTAAAAGAACTAAAAAATATTTATATAAAAATATGTATAAAATAAAAATAATCGCTAAATAAAACAAACGAAATTGTTAAATATGTATATATATATATTACGAGACTAATATATGCAACGAAAAAAAAACACCCGCTACATAGAAAGCAAAACGTGCAAAAAAAATATGACATTCAGTACAATAAATTACCAAATGTACACAAAACAAACACATTCAATATACAAAAGCCAACCCATGGTAGAATTATACTACAGGTAGTAGCGAAGCTACAACAATCCAACAACAGCAAAAACAACACGGCTTTTTATTGTTGTTTATGTTCGAGGTTGTCAAAAAGCACAAAAGAAAATTTGAAAAAAAAAATTATATGTTCACATGTGTGTGTTTACCAGAGACTTGCGCCGAGACGGCTGAGCCGCGGCTAAGCCGAGCCGCCGACTAAAATCGGCTTAATGGAAGCCGCCACCGACGATCATTTTTCGGCTCAAAAACGGCTTAAAATAATCCGCCGATTGCTTTTTTTAATTTCCACTTCTACTTTTTTATGTTTTTTTCACAATTTTTTTCAAGCATTATTTTAGTAATTTGCAGTCTACACCCAACTTAACATTAACTTCAAGTTAATGTTAAGTGTAGACCGCTCAAGTTAATGCTTTTTTCAGGGTATAACATAGTTGTTAGTGCAATTGTTTTAACAGCGCAGTAATAACTCCAAGTTACAACAGCATATCAAGTTAGGAACAGAATGCTCACTTTTGACATCTAAAAGAGGCTGTTGTCATGTGTTGTGCATTTTTACACACAAAGTGCTCTTACTAAGATAATATGAAGGACATAGTCAAATTAGAAACCACATTATAAAATAAGAATTGCGTTCCCTCTCATACAATCTTCGTAATGTTGTTGTATAGTGACGGGTCTAGTTAGTAGTCTATGGTTAGGTGGAGACGTAGAGTAAGATAACGCAAAATATTTTTGTATGCATTACTCTGCGACCTAGGCTTGCCAGATCAAAATTGTGAAAAAGCTTGACATTTAGAGAAAAAAAGCTTGATTTACTAAGACGAACTGCCAAAAACTGTCAAAAACTATTCAAAAGAATAAATATTTATTATCCGACTTAAAAAAGGAGAAAATTATCAATTCGTTTGTATTTCTTATGTGTTCCTTCAGGGCTCTGCCATATACGATTCGAGTTGAAATTTTTTTTCTTTATTTGGATTATTTTACTTACTTCCTAATGGGTCCTGTTTTTTATTTCATAAGAATTTTTAGTTTTTCCCACATATATTTGGTATTTCTTTACTTTAATTTGTTTGCAAAAAAATATTGAAAACATTAAATTTCCATTAAAATTAATTCTTATCATTAATTCGGGATATTACATTATTTTTCTTTATTTACAAACGCATTATTAATACGAAGTTAATTTATGAAGATTTCCTCTTCGTCCAGTTTTTAAATTAGACCATATTTAGTCATAAGAAATATCTTTGAGAAGAAGCTCACAATCTGCATATAATTTATTATTTTCTATTGACTCGACGAATTTCCATTGATAGTTCCCAGCAAACAGCTTTTTGCAAAAGTGAAAATTACATTTAAAAATTTATTAGAGAAAGACTTTCATTGTAACCCAAAGCGTATTAATAGCAAGTGGCCTTATTAGTACGACAACAACTGGACTTCACCTATCTGTCATGTGAAATGCATACATAAAAAGTTTTTATTTAGTTTTTTTACATAGAGTTTCACATTTTGGTAAAGTTCATTTACAATAATAAGGCCACCTGGTATCAATTCGCCTTGCTTTAGCCTATGTCTATACGTGATAAATTTTTATCATGACAAATGTCAAACTTTATATTGAAAAATAACCTGCTTTATCTTATCTGTTTTTCCTATATAGAATTTGCCATTTATCATGATACAAATAAATCAGGTATATAGGTTTGTTTCAATATACATAAATTATAATGTATTATATATCCGAATAATTCTAGCATGATTCATGAATTAGATTCCAACGGTAAAATATATAATTGATGTTCATGCATAAAATTGCGAACAGAGAAATTAATTTTTAGCTTGACAAATAGCTTTTTAGGTTGAATCTGGACAAGCCTTAAAAAAGTTTGACAATCAAGCCTTTGCTTTATTTTTCATAACAATTTAAAAATTTTTGAGAGGCAAAGCAATGCTTAATTTCTATGCATTTTGTTTGGTGAAGAATTGGTATGAAAAAGAAAAAATAATTTAACAACAAAATGAAAATTTTCACTTTTATTAAATGTCCATGTGCATTTCCAGCCGAATTTGAGCCGCCGCCGACTATTTTTTCCCAGCCAGCCGCCGCCGATCAAAACCCCTCGGCGCAAGTCTCTGGTGTGGGTGTGTGTTGGTATAACATAAACAACTTTTGACAGAGTCATGATAAAAATTTATCACGTATAGACATAGGCTAAAGCAAGGCGAATTGATACCAGGTGGCCTTATTATTGTAAATGAACTTTACCAAAATGTCAAACTCTATGTAAAAAAACTAAATAAAAACTTTTTATGTATGCATTTCACATGACAGATAGGTGAAGTTCAGTTGTTGTCGTACTAATAAGGCCACTTACTATTAATACGCTTTGGGTTACAATGAAAGTCTTTCTCTAATAAATTTTTATATGTAATTTTCACTTTTGCAAAAAGCTGTTTGCTGGGAACTATCAATGGAAATTCGTCGAGTCTATAGAAAATAATAAATTATATACAGATTAAGAGCTTCTTCTCAAAGATATTTCTAATGACTAAATATGGTATAATTTAAAAACTGGACGAAGAGGAAATCTTCATAAATTAACTTCGTTTGTATTTTCGATTCCTATTAATAATGCGTTTGTAAAGAAAGAAAAATAATGTAATTTCCCGAATTAATGATAAGAATTAATTTTAATGGAAATTTAATGTTTTCAATATTGTTTTGCAAACAAATTAAAGTAAAGAAATACCAAATATATGTGGGAAAAAATAAAAATTCTTATGAAATAAAAAACAGGACCCAAATAAAGAAAAAAATTTTCAACTCGAATCGTATATGGCAGAGCCCTGAAGGAACACATAAGAACTACAAACGAATTGATAATTTTCTCCTTTTTTAAGTCGGATAATGAATATTTATTCTTTTGAATAGTTTTTGACAGTTTTTGGCAGTTCGTCTTAGTAAATCAAGCTTTTTTTCTCTAAATGTCAAGCTTTTTCACAATTTTGATCTGGCAAGCCTAGGTCGCAGAATAATGCATACAAAAATATTTTTCGTTATCTTTCTCCACGTCTCCACCTAACCATAGACTACTAACTAGACCCGTCACTATACAACAACATTACGAAGATTGTATGAGAGGGAACGCAATTCTTATTTTATAATGTGGTTTCTAATTTGACTATGTCCTTCATATTATCTTAGTAAGAGCACTTTGTATGTAAAAATGCACAACACATGACAACAGCCTCTTTTAGCTGTCAAAAGTGAGCATTCTGTTCCTAACTTGATATGCTGTTGTAACTTGGAGTTATTACTGCGCTGTTAAAACAATTGCACTAACAACTATGTTATACCCTGCAAAAAGCATTAACTTGAGCGGTCTACACTTAACATTAACTTGAAGTTAATGTTAAGTTGGGTGTAGACTGCAAATTACTAAAATAATGCTTGAACAAAAATTATGAAAAAAAAACATAAAAAAGTAGAAGTGGAAATTAAAAAAAGCAATCGGCGGATTATTTTAAGCCGTTTTTGAGCCGAAAAACGATCGTCGGTGGCGGCTTCCATTAAGCCGATTTTAGCCGCAAGATAAATCGGCGGCGGCTGTGGGAATTAGTCGGCGGCGCGGCTCAGCCGTCTCGGCGCAAGTCTCTGGTAAACACACACATGTGAACATATAATTTTTTTTTCAAATTTTCTTTTGTGCTTTTTGACAACCTCGAACATAAACAACAATAAAAAGCCGTGTTGTTTTTGCTGTTGTTGGGTTGTTGTAGCTTCGCTACTACCTGTAGTATAATTCTACCATGGGTGAAGCGTTAACGAACTTTTTTTTTAGACATGGAAAAAACGAAGCGATGTGTCAAGTGAAGATAAAACTGCAACACATAAGAAACAATAACGAGTGAGAAGACAAATAACATGCGAGGGAAGGAAAATCAAGTGAGAAGTCATAATAAGAAGAAAATAGGCAAGATATGTATATTTTGAAATGCATGTAACAGTGTCCACACTGTAACGAATCTTTGTCAAGATGAATTATCATGGGAATGTGGCTACCTACCAGTTCCGGCTGTGCTCGTCGTTGCGTGAGTGCATTTTATTTCCAGATAAAAAAATTTATTTTACAAATGTGAATAAAAGCAAGTTGAGAGCAACAATTCACATAGTATTAAAATTAAAAGAAAATAATAAAGAGTTGATGTAAGGTGTGTAGATACAGGTGTAATTTGCTCCACAATTCTGAAACCCGCATGGTAGGGCTGACCAATTTTCGATTAGTTGTCAGCCAAAGATTACATCGAACCTTAACCCGCCTACCTCATTCTAATAACTTCACCTTTCGTAATAAAATTAATAAAAATTTACAGCTACATTCATAAAACATTCTTATTTTAGGTTTAAGACTCACAATTGTTATTGAACAGTTTCACGCTAAAAACTGTTTAATATAAAATTGCATTCATAAACACTACAATAGACATTATCAGCCATATTCATAAATATTTCAAACAGGGCAATAAACTTCTTTTAAGCAAAATTTTATAAAATTGCATTCAAAAATGTATATTACATGAAAATTTTAAAATAGGTTTAAAGATGGTATGCACCTACTATAAACCTTCAATAAATTCATATCATCGATATATCAATTTCAACTTCAAATATCTTTGCAAATTTAGCACAGAGGAATACATGATATGCTTTAAATTAAAGCTTGAAGTCTTGGCTATAAGCGTTTACGTATGGTTTTTTAAATTTGATAGAATATGTCACTTAATTATTTAAGTTAAACAAAATTCGCAACAAAATTAGCAAAAAACACCATCAAAACACATAAAAGCAAAAAGAAATGTTAGTGATGTAGAAACAATCAACACAAATGAAAATAGGCTCGTTATTCGAGTACCTTTTTCATACATGATTAAAAGATTCGTGTGAACTCGTTTGTGATCATTTCTCTTTTTTGCTTTTACTTCATAGAAAACGTGTGTTAAATAAGTTGAGGAATATATTATAAAGAGAGTTCAAAAAATCTTAACTCACACGAAAACATTAAAAAGCTATTCGTTTATTTCAATATCCGGATGAAATCATATTCTTTTTATTGCAACACTAACTACAAAACATGGTGATGTTGCCAGTATCGAAATCTAAATTTCCTTAAAATACACAATGTCTATTGTAGTGTTTATGAATGCAATTTTATATTAAACAGTTTTTAGCGTGAAACTGTTCAATAACAATTGTGAGTCTTAAACCTAAAATAAGAATTTTTTATGAATTTGGCTGTATGTGTTTTAAGGAATTCTAGATTTCGATACTGGCAACACCACCATGTTTTCTAGTTAGTGTTGCAATAAAAACAATATGATTTAATCCGGATATTGAAATAAACGAATAACTTTTTATCATTTTCATGTAAGTTAAGATTTTTTCAACTCTCTTAATAATATATTTCTCAACTTATTTGATACGAGTTTTCTATGAAGTAAACGCAAAAAAGAGAAATGATTACAAAAGTATTCACACGATTCTTTAAATCATGTATGCAAGAGGTACTCGAATAACGAGCCTGTTTGTATTTGTGTTGATGGTTTCTGCATCACTAACATTTCTTTTTGCTTTTATGTGTTTTGATGATGCTTTTTTGCTAATTTTGTTGCGAATTTTGTTTAACTTAAATAATTTAGTGGCATATTCTATTAAATTTTAAAAAAACATACTTAAATGCTTATAGCCAAGACTTCAAGCTTTATTTTAAAGAATATCATGTATTCCTGTGTGCTAAATTTGCAAAGAGATTTGAAGTTAAAATTGATATATCGATGATATGAATTTATTGAAGGTTTATAGAAGGTGCATACCATCTTTAAACCTATTTTAAAATTTTCATGTAATAAAGATTTATGAATGCAATTTTATGAAATTTTGCTTAAAAGTAGTTTATTGCCCTGTTTTAAATATTTATGAATATGGCTGTTAGTACATTTTCAGAAATTAAAACTATATTTAGAAAATCTGTACATAACATGAACTAAACATTGTAGCATAATATTGTTTTAAATCGCTGTGTGTCGAAAGAATGTAGTTCAACTAAGATACCCTGTACAATGGATGCAATATGTATATTTTGTTTTCTTTTATACTAAAAAAATGAGTTTTAACGTTTTAGTATTATTTCAAAACAAATACAGTATTTTTCGGTTAATTGCACATCAAAATTTGCACAACTTTTTGTTCAATTAACCGGGGAACCAATTAGCCGATACCTGCTTAATTGAACAATTCGTTCAATTACATGAATCCCGTTTAATTGAACAGTTTGTTCAACTACAGAAATCACGCATAATTGGAACTACTAATGAATTAAAAGAAATCGGATATGTGCACTTTAAGTTTTTCAAAATATTTTTTTTACCTTGAACGAAAAAAATGAAAGTAACAGAAAAAAATGTACTTATATGTGTATACGCAGGTATTTATTATTGTAGGTACATATGTACTATTAAGTGCACTATTTATGTGCACATTAGTTTTACAAAAAAAATAAAATTTATAAACTAAAAAACAATTCATATATTGGTTTTACAAAAAAAACATAAACTTAAAGAATAAAAACAATTCATATGCATATACATACAGCTCTTCCATTCACGTAAGTATTAAAATATTACATAGTGCTTAAAAAATAAAAAAGGAACAAATAAATTCATGTTGTACATATTCACACTTTTCGAGATCATTGTTTAAAAAAGAAAAATAAACATGTTGTTTACATTTTAAAAGAATTCCTTGAAAAAGTCTAATTTTTGTTTGTGTATTTTTTAATTTATTTGAGACAATATTAGACTCCATATTACCTAACTCACATAGGAACTTGTTTTCGGTACAAAAAAATGTCTGAAGTTCTTGTATGTATTTTAAACCTTCTAGAACTGATGGAGGTTTTGGATTATCATGTTCTTGCTCTTCTTCCTCAACATCAACCCCATCCAAAATATTTTCAATAATTTCCATATCAGTAAGCACTCCATTACATTCTTCGTTGTCGTCACATATTACGAATTCTTCAAATTCTTCTCTTAAATTGTCCGCTATTTCAAACTCATCGGAACTTTCAGTTTCCTCATTTTCTTCTTCGGGGGACGTCTTCACTAATTTCGCCTGTAAAATTATACCTAGCATTACTAAAATGTACAATAACAAAATCCGATAGTTTAATACCTTTTTAAAACAATTTTTAATAGACGTTGGTTTAACCATCCAAAAACTGCGCTTTGTCATATGCATTGCATGTAGAATATTAATTGACTTTGAAAACTCTTCAACTGTTTTCCCTAGCTCCATAGCTACAATCTGTTTTCTAACAATATTCTGTCTAGAATATGACTTGAAGGCATGAATTATACCCTGATCTAGGGGCTGGGTTATTGCTGTAGTATTTGCTGGTAAAAACTGTAGATTTATGTGCTTTAAATTTTGAGGCTTCTTGTGGCAAGACGCATTATCTACAAACAGAACAATGTTTCGTTTCTGTGAAGCCATTTCTTCTTCCAAATTAAGTATAATTTCGCTCCATAGATCTGCTGTCTGTCATCCATGCTTTTTGATTCGAATAGTATTTTAAGGGCAATACTTTATTTTTCAGGCAACGTGGGTTTTAGCCTTTCCGATTATAATAACTTTTTTGTATTCACCCGTGGCATTGCATATAAAAAGTAATGTTACGCGCTCCTTAGATGACTTGAATCGAGTGTTACGGTATCTCTGTTTGTAAAGGTTTTTTGGAGGCTATGCTTTGAAAAATAATGCACTCTCATCCGTGTTGAAAATGTCGGCCTCCTCGTATTCTGATAATATATTTGGTGCAACTGAACTTAAAAAATCTTCTGCCGCATTTGAATCCGCAGATTTTTGCTCCCCATGTATTTTTCTGAGCTTAATTCCTTGCCGCTGTTGCCAGCGCCATAACCAACCTGTTGATGGGGTAAAATCACAATTCATTTGTAAAGCCAACTGCTGCGCTTTTTCCATTAACATGTTTGTTGAAATCACTGCACCAGATGATTGCATTTGTTCGAACCAAGCGCTCGTTCAACGTCAATATTGTTTCCATGTCGTTCAAGCTTGCTTGACAATTTGCACTTGGAGGCTTTTGATTTTATTTCGAACTCATTTCGCAAAATTCTATTCAATGTGGTAAGAGAGCATCCATACTTTTTGCACAGCTCAGACTTCTGCTTGCATTTAGCTTCAGATAAAATTTTAAGCTTATCCTTAAGTGTAAGGGTTACGTATCGTTTTCCACTCATAGTCTACAAAAATTAACAATACGATAACATTAATTTCCAATGTTATTGTCAAATACAAAATTAAACACTTACGCTTTCTCACGGTTTTTCCTTAGCAATAAATATATGTTTTCAATTAGTAGAGATGCCACCCAGTGTTTTTCACAAATGATGTCAAATATGTATGTGCAAAAATGCCAGATTATTTTTCAATAATAACGCAATTAACCGGGTAAAAGTAAGAGGAAATTTATTATTGATGACATGAATTTTGAACCAATTAAGCGGGAAAATCAATTAACCGGGTTCAATTGTCCGAGGAAATTTACATGTGTTTTCGTATGCAATATTTTTTTGCCCGATCATGTGGTTCAATTAAGCGTGGAAACCCATTAACCGTAGGGTCAATTAACCGAAAAAAACTGTAAAATAGTTTCCAAACAAAAATAATAAAAATTTTATTTAACATTATTTTATCGAATTAATGTTAACGCGAAATGTTATAGTTAACATTCATTTATTAATGTTACTTTCGAATGAAATTAATTTGAACTTACATATGTTAGTAATTGTTGATTTATATGTTGTTATGTAATTTTATTTATCTTTTTATTTAATAAAACTTACTTGGTATTTATCCATCGTTGTCAACAGGCGCCGGAAGACTGTAGTCTGGATGCATACCTTAATTATGCTCAATTATTTAGGAAGTTATTTTAGTGTTGTACTATTTTGTATAAATGTTTGTGTATTGTGTGGATTGCATTACTTTAGAGAATTGTTTTTAATATCTCATAATACGATCCACAAAATTTACGTTTAATATATTTTGTGCATTTCTTTGATAGGATATTGATTAAGTAATCAATATAATATTAAAAAATAAAAAAAATTAACCGGATCCAAATAGATGAATTTTGTTATAACTCTAAATTATTTTAAATGATAAATTCTTTTTATTAATGCAGTGGAATGAGTGAGTGTTTAAGCAAATATTATGCAATAAATGGATAACGCTAATAATGTTATTGTTATCTTTTATCTTTAAATTGTTGCAAATTTTGTAATTGGGAGCAATCTGAGAAAACGTTTAATTATCCGAGGAAATATCTGATAACAGCAGCAAGATAGCAGAATTAAATCTGTCAATGAAAAATTCAAATTAACAGCAGCAAAATACGAATATTAAGTTTTGTTGAAAATTATTGTTAACAGCCGAAAAGGTAGCAAAATTAATGGTTTTTTCTTTTAGAAAAAATGTTGTTAGTTGCAGCAACTTAGCTTCTACGTGCTGATTAACCCTTGGCCTCCGCTCCAATCCTATCAATCGCATATATTGGAATAACGATTCGGTCTTTAAAATTATTCTTAGGATTTAATCTTTCGATCAAATTATTTTTTATTTAAGAAAGAAATTCTAAAGCATGTAAATATTGAACATTCACAGAACATTCTTTCTTAACTAAAAAATAATTTGATCGAAAGATTAAATTAAAAATGAACTTAAGCCAAACTAATTTAATAACTTTGCATAAAAACCATACAGTTCGACTAAAAATTCATAACTCAATTATTAAAACTCTAAAGGCGCTTAGCTAAACATGAATGTGTACTGGTTTGACAGACAAATATGAAATAAAAACAGCTGTTGAAACCAAACACACAAAATTTACATACAAGCCAAACAAAACACTGAGCAAGATTTTTTCTCAAGTTAAAGCGCCAACAGACAAACAACAACAATGCAACGTTGTTTATGAACTGCAATGTAAAGGGAATAATGAAGAAAACTGCAACTTAATATACATTGGTAAAACAAAAAGAAAATTAGAGACTAGGATGACAGAACATAAAAATGATATTACAAAACAAAAAACATCAACAGCTCTATCCACACACATCATCAACAACAAACATACGGTCGATTTTGACAATGTAAGAATTTTGGACAGAGAAAATATAGAAAGAAAGAGATACACGATCGAGAGCTTGCGAATACAGCAAAACATAGAAAGAACGATGAACATAAAAGAGGATACTAATAATATCAACGCTAGTTATATTGTTGCAATAAAATAAACAAACTGTGATTTTGTGCTTGAAATATTTCAACTTGTTTTTATATATGTACATATAATTTTTTATATTTTCATTTGTTTTAAATTTTCTATAATTAATGTAAAACCTTATATACAAATATTATTGTAAGTTAAAAAATTATGTAAAATGATAATTTGTAATTGTAATAATGTGATGCTTTTTTAAAATTTAAATAGCCGAAAACCCCTGAAGAAGTCAACAAATAATTGACAAAACGTTGGGTACAAAATGTAATAAATTGTTTTATTAACATTAAATATTTTAGGCCGGATTAGCTTAAAAAAACTTTATACATGAATGTGTACTGTTCCAAAAAAACTTGAGCAAAATAAACATTCAATAAAATTCTAGCATTAAGAATATCGACGATATTCCACGCTGGTAGGACTGAAATGGAAAAAGCTTAAAATAGTTGAACATGCTAAGAAAAGACAGTGAAGTTCCGAACATTTAGACAAAGTTCAATAAGGTGCGACTCGCCACAAGACGGCGGCAGTGTGTTAATTGAGCTTACTAATATTAATAGGATTTTCGCTACATTGTTGTTGCCACTGTGAGTGGTAGTGTGGGTAAAGGACTCTGATTAGTAGACTTGGTGGTCACGAAACAGCTGTCAGTTCAACCTTCCGTACAGCAAAATTTTTCTTTGAATGTTCAATATTTACATGCTTTAGAATTTCTTTCTTAAATAAAAAATAATTTGATCGAAAGATTAAATTTAAAATGAACTTAAGCCAAACTAATTTAATAACTTTGCATAAAAACCATACAGTTCGACTAAAAATTCATAACTCAATTATTAAAAACTATTATTATTTTTTCTTTTCCTTTATTTACTCACACAACTTTTCCTTTTAAATTTTACTTTTCGAATGAAAAATTTTCCAAATTTTCAATAAAATATGAAATTTCTAAAGCAAAGCTTCATGATAAAAAAAAATTATTTAATTACACCCTAAACAAAATGTTGGTAAAACACAAAGGAAGTACCATCGCAACACCTGATGAATTTATATCATGATGAATGTCAAATTGATATCATGATGAAAATTCATCAGGTATAGACTCAATTTATTAATGTTATATCAGCGTTATGATATAATCATCAGAGCTCAAGCTCAGATGAATATATTATGATATGAAACGTCATTTTATTTGTTGTTTGTACTTTATCGTTTACTTTCTTTATTATAATTAGTGCAAAATATAATAAATAAATATTTTTTAATGAAAAACCATAAATTTTGTTATAATTATTAAATAAATCTTATAATAAAAATGTTTAATATTTTTTTGGTGGTTATTGTTATCCATATAAAGGTCTAAATGTTCGATCTTAGCTGTACGACGAAGAAGAAAATATGATTCATCATGACATAAATTCAGCAACGTCTACCCCTATGTGTTGATATGAATGAAAAATTTAGGGCCTTATTTTGTAAAACGCAACGCCAAGCGTTGATAAATTTTGTATGGGAAAAATGTAATTTGCAAAAAAAAAACACAAAAAATTAGTCAATGCTTAGCGTTGCGTTTTACAAAATAAGGCCCTCACAATTTCTCTGCCGACGTTTTATTAGGTGTTATGATGAAAATTCATCAGGTGTGGATACTAAGTAAATAAACAGCAGAGCTGTCCACCATCTGGCCCGCATACTAATAAATTACAATTATTCTATTTTATAATGTACTTTTTATTATAATATGTATAAAACATATTCTTAAATACTTTTATTATTATTATTCAAATTATATTATACCTAATATGTATTCTTAACTACATTTATTAATATCTACACCTACTTATATCTACTAACTATGCAATAATTTTATAGCTAGGAAAAAAGAAAAACAACATAAAAAATCATTATATAAAAAAATAAAAAAAATTTTAATTAAATAAACATAAAATACAATTATAAAAAGAAATGCACAGGAAAACTATTCCCAAATTGTTTTTCCCTTTTTCGTACAAAAAGTGGGGTTTAAACATTTAAAAAATTTTATATATAAATCGAACATCAATTTCTGGTCATAATGATGAATAATATCAATAAAGTTTTGCTTATATAAAATGCACGCATAAAAGCGATGCAAGTTGTCACAAGAATAAAGTAAATGTATTTCAATTATTGGTAATACACCAAAGAAATAAATGTCAGTAACTGGTTTCAATATTGCTACTTTCCAGGAATTGGTAGCAAATTTTTACAAAATAAAGAAACGCATTTTACAAAATATGTAGACCAATATCAAGAAAAAAGAATAAAATTGAGGAGTATACAAATTTAATAATCGAAACATACAACAACATTTTAATATATACGAAACCGTATATTAACGAATTGTCAATCAATGTGAAACAAGAAATACATAAAACTATAACACATTGCAGAGAATTAGTACTAAAAAGCTTTTGTAAACTTAACTTCAAAATAAAAATACCATTTCGTGTAGATTTGTTTGAACAAATACAAATAGATATTCTGACAGAGTCCGAGTCCGAAGCAGATGTAAGTGATTCCGATCCCGAAACTGAGACAGAAAAAAGTAATGCATTAAACACATTCACCACAGCAGGCTACCGACTACAAAATGTCAAAAATAGAATACATGAGTGTATATGAAAATTATTATTTTTACGGCTACACGACTACAGGTTGTTGTCCATGCTTACTTTTGTCGCGTAGTCAAATTAAACTAATTTCTATTTTTGTTGGCTACAAAACAAAAACAGTGTTGACAATATAATAAAATATGTAAAGCAAATGAGTGCGTAGAAATTATTTTTATTATAAAATGAAAATTACAGAATTTAAGTGTTACATTATATATGTATTAAGTTTTTAAATAATTAATTTTATATTGAAGGAATTCACAAGGTAGCCCTAAATGTTCTAACTGTTGTAGCTACTAACGTTATACAATAGTTGTATGTTTGTTATTGATATTCTCAATAAAAATATAATATTACACTAAAACTTATTTAGATATGTTTTTATGGTGTCTTATGTTCAGCTGAATAATTTTCGCATGAAGCCGTTTCTATTTAGAATTTTAATTTTTGTATTTTTATTGTATGTACATAAATATTTGTTTTAAAATATTTTGATGTTTAATTTTTGAAGTTTTTTAGTCTTTAGTATTTGAATATATGACAGGGCATTCACATATGTCATATTTAAATTGTTGTACTATGCTAGTACCTATGACATTAGTACACCTTGTGAATTCCTTTATTGTTATACACATGTCAAAATAAATAATTGTATTTCTGTAATATTGAGGTAAGTTCATGCACATGTGTGGAATCATGTATGTTTTTCGGCTAAATCTCGTTTATGTACTTTTTCACATCATACTCGAAGCTAATTTCTAATTTTGTGGGCTACAATGAACAAATTAGTGCTGCCATAATGAGAAATATGAAATAATTAGGAGCTTAATAAAAATATTCTGAAGCAAGTCAAGAATACCAACATTGCTAAACATAAAAATAAAATTATGCGGTAATAGCACTTTTTAACTTAAAAATTTTAGTATGATTTTTTTGGCGCCCACACTTGTTTCCGGACTTACGGGGTTCAAAAGTTTAATTTTTTATTGATCATAATTCCTACAATATAGAACAGATATAAACGATACAGGTGTCATTACAAAGAGCTCTGAAATATCTTTGCACTGGTGTACAACATTTTTAAATCCATTAACCCATTGCGAGCAAAATGGAATTTCGGAACGGTACTTAAGCGTGTATTTAGTGTAATATAGAATCTTCCAAGCTTTAATTTGATATATAATTGGAAGCTGTCATCCATGTAATTCATAAGTTATGGCACTATAAAAATGAGATTTTAAAAATAAACTTATTTTTAAAGTACAATAACTTACGTATTTCATTGGTGACAACTTTCAAAAATACACCAAATAAAAGCATGGAAGTTTCTCTATAAAAGTGGATACATGGTTATGTATCATTGTACCGACTGGTTTTTAAGATAACGGCAATTCTGCGTGAAAAGTCAGATATAAAAATTTTAAAGTTGTATTTCACACACAATGGGTTAATAGATTTCAGAAATTTATACACCAGTAGGGAGGTATTTTACAGAACTTTACCGTGATACCCATATCACTTATATCTGTTCTTAATTCTAGGAGTTATGATTAACAAAAAATTAAAGTTTTTAGCCCCGTAACTCCAGAGCCAATAGAGATCTTCCAAAAAAATCATTTAAAATTCACTGGCTAAAAAAGGCTACTACGTCATTATTTTTGCCGAAAAAACGTGACCAACAGACATACTAAAATTGCATTTTCTTTAATTCCAATATTTTTTTAAATATGGGTTCGCCTTTATTAAAAATAATATACAAATAGCATTCTCCGGCATAATTGACTTTATTTTGTGATATAAAAACCAAGTTAAATCACACTAACCATGGGCAAAAGTAGTGGTTACGTTTTTTTGGGTAAATATTTGCGAAGTGTGACCGTACCTTTAGTCAATATTCTATTTGATTTAACAAAGAGAACATCAAAATTTAAGTATTAAAATTGCAATAAGAATAACGAGATCTTAATGAAATAAATTTATTTGCTTTTACATTTTGCGACATCTAAGTATATTTTGAATAAGCGATTTTATTTTTATACACGATAAACATTTCAAAGTGGCACCACTGATATATGTACTTCTACTAAACCCCTGCGGAAATGGATTTGTAGTTAAGAAGTACATAAAAACTCGCAAAGCATGAACACTTACTCGAACTATACTATAAGACAATGTACAAGTTTTTGCAATAACAAAATCACCAAAAACAACTATTGTTTGTTACTCGATTGTGTGTATGCTAATTAAATGCACGTTTGTTTTTAACTCTCATTCGTACATATATAAGGCGAGCATGCCAAGTATCATGCGACAGCAGAACTTTACGTAGTACTAAAAGTACCACGTGAAGTTTGCCAAATAAAAAGACCTATTGTTCTGTGCATTCAATCTCTTCTTATTTGTTGAGTGAAGTGGAACAAAATGGAACTAAATGCTGCAAGTTTTTAATTAATGTATTTATTTAAACTCTTAATTAAGTCATATATTTATTTAAATTATTGTTATCAGTTAATTTCTAACATTTACAACCTTATTCATAAAAATTTTTTGATTAATAAGAGGCTTATAAAAGAAATTTTTGTATGAAAATTTTTTTATTAGTCTGTTATAAGTCAGAAATATTTTTTATGAATTAAGGCATTATTTTAAGATATAGCTTTAATGATAAAACAATAAAAATTAAAGGGTGTTGTATAAGTTAATATAATTTTGACTATGTAATTTAGACAATTTGCTGTAACTTGAAAACCATAAGAGGCAAACTCTTCAAGTGTTTAAAGACGATAAAACTAATAAATTCTAAAATTAAAAAAATGTCAAAACGAAAAATCGCCAGTTGATTTTATATTTATAAAAAAAATCATTTAAAAAATGTGTTATACATATATATGTATGTATATTATACTGTCCCACATTTTTTTAAGTTTTAAATACATTTGTAATTGATTGCCTAGCAAGTCGGCACGGGATAACTTTCATAAAAAGGACCAACTTTTTTCCCTGAAGTACATAGTGTCATTGCGAAAAAATTTGGAGGGTATACGTAACAAAATCGATTTCGAAACATAAGAGACAGGCTAATATGTGAATATTTGATACATATAAATTCACGTATTTGCCATTATTTTTCGACTTCGATTTTTATTTTTGACGCATACCCTTCAAATACTTTCGTAACGATAACATGTACTCCTGGAAAAAATATTGACCCTTTTAAGGACCATTAAGCCGTGCCGACTTATGTTTAAATCAAGTAAATACTATTTGCGATAGTGCAGCGGCATCATTCGTACTAAATTTTATCAAAATCAATAAACAATGCATATGCATATTAATTTAATAAAAAAATTATCTAAATGCTTTTAGAAATTGAATTTGGTGCTGAAGGGTTTTCTGCCAAAATGATCCGCAATCACGATTTTTATTATTGATATAGTATTGGCTATCACATAGTGAAAGGTAAATTTTTTGTAAAAAATTAGTCATCTCCTAATGCATTTACATATACATATATATGTATGGATGTGTGCTTGTACGTGCACATATGGTTCATAGTAGTTGGAGTCCCATATACAATATACGAATGTAAATGTTTAACTTCGGCTGCTTACACATTGGTATTTGGCACACAAACAGTCTATACTCTTCACTGCTTGTGCTGTGAGCGGGAGAACATATATTTATTACATTCGACAGCGAGTTTCACATATGCAGCAAAAAGTTACTCGCTGCAGATATTTAACTTCTACAACAAAATGTCAGCTGGTAAGGTGATTATTTCGAACGTATTTGCTTTTTGAATCTAAATTGATTATTAGGCTAAGGTTTGTAACGTTATATTCAGAAAGAATTGGGTATGATTAATATTCCAAGGAACAAGGGAAAAATCAACATCAACTTAATTTTTCAACATACACAGCAGAACAGAGTAGCGCCACTTTCGAAAGCTGCTACACTTCCATCGTCAGTGCTCACGTGTATTTGCTTATCACCACTCGTATTCAATTTTCACGAAAAAGTTGTAAATATAAAAATATAACAAAATTTTAACATTCCTTATAGTTTACGAGATAATCTAAAAAGTACTCACGAATTTTACACTTGAAAATATATTTTTTTAGATAAATGAACGTATTTGTGAATTTTGTGTTAATTGCAACTTTCCCAAATAAAAACCACCAAAAATTAAATAAAAAAGCACTGAGTACCAACTTGAAAATTTTTCGCGTCGAAATGTTGAAAAATCACTAAAAACTGTACGAAAAACACCAAGTTGACAACGCTGGTACTATGTTATCAAGTGTCAAAATCAAAATGAATTATTTACAAAGAAATGCAATAGCGATATTTGTGTGTACTATTAACATGTTATGGTTTTTATGAGAAAAAATATATCTTATTAATAGTTTTGAATTATTTAAAATAGAACGATTAAAATTTAAAAGAATATATAGTGAATTATAGCGTTTGCAGTGTGAATTGTGTACATGTGTCTGTCCGTGTGTGGAAATATAACTTTCAAACGATAAATAAATAAAATCCTTCTTGTGTATTTTATATTTAAATCATTATTTATCATTTAGATGGTCAAACTCATCTCTTAGTTAATAAATAAATGAATTATAAAAAAACAAACATTTATTTCTTTCTGAATATAACGTTAATCAATTTGGATTCACAAAGCAAATACGTTCGAAATAATCATATTAATAAACATTTATTTCCTTGTAAGTTTGCCCTTACTATTCTCAAGAAGTTTATTTTTCACAAATTTTCTGTGTAAAATAAATGTTCATATGAAAAGTTTTTGACAGTTATTTTCACTGCTACACAAAACAAGAATAGCAGTGATGTGTAACTGTGAAAAACTTTTGTTCGTTCCAATGCTTTTCATATGAAAAAATATTGGCATTACTTTTCATTGTTTCATTAAACGAGAATCAAAACTACTATGAAAATGTGAAAAATCTTGTAATTTCACCGTTTCACAGATGCCTAATCTGGTCAGATTTAAATCATTATTTATCATTTAGATGGTCAAACTCATCTCTTAGTTAATAAATAAATGAATTATAAAAAAACAAACATTTATTTCTTTCTGAATATAACGTTAATCAATTTGGATTCACAAAGCAAATACGTTCGAAATAATCATATTAATAAACATTTATTTCCTTGTAAGTTTGCCCTTACTATTCTCAAGAAGTTTATTTTTCACAAATTTTCTGTGTAAAATAAATGTTCATATGAAAAGTTTTTGACAGTTATTTTCACTGCTACACAAAATAAGAATAGCAGTGATGTGTAACTGTGAAAAACTTTTGTTTCGTTCCAATGCTTTTCATATGAAAAAATATTGGCATTACTTTTCATTGTTTCATTAAACGAGAATCAAAACTACTATGAAAATGTGAAAAATCTTGTAATTTCACCGTTTCACAGATGCCTAATCTGGTCAGATTAGGCATCCCTAATGTCAACGGATCTGAATAAAACTTGGTATCTGGCTCCTATGTGTCGTTTTTAGTTTTTCAAATTTCGCTGCAGTTTTCGGTTTATCATGGGTCAAAGTTAAATTTTTTATAAAAATTTAATGAAATACTCCATGTTTAAATTAATATAACTACAACTGATAATCCAATTTGAACAATTTAAATATATACTAAAAGCTTAAGTCCTAAGGTCTCAAAAACTAATACTAAAATATACACTTTATTTGCAGAAATATTGTAAAAAATCTAAAATATAACTAAGTTGCAAATATTTAAAAAACTTAATTTTTATTTTTTTAAATATCTGTTTATAATCCCTATTGTTGTGTATAACATAAATTTGGAGTTGGACTCCATGGGATAAAAAATAAACGCTGGGAAAGTGCACTTTAATATCAGCTTGAGAGTGATTTAATTCACGTATTCAATTTTCACGAAAAAGTTGTATATATAAGAATTAAAATCACATTCAACAGAGCCACCTGACAAGTGGTGATAAGCAAATACACGTGAGAACTGACGATGGAAGTGTAGCGGCTTCTGAAAGTGGCGCTACTCTGTTCTGCTGTGTATGTTGAAAAATTAAGTTGATGTTGATTTTCCCTTGTTCCTTGGAATATTAATCATGCCCAATTCTTTCTGAATATAACGTTACGAACCTTAGCCTAATAATCAATTTAGATTCAATTCTAGAATGGCTTCCATAGAAAATAAAACTAACTTCACTACAATGTGTTCCAGCATCATACGCGAAAACTACGAGGGATATCCTATAAACCTTAATTCTTTTTTTACAAAATAAATTTGATTGAGGAAGTTATGGCATCTAATTTAATTACTTGCTTTATATCTTTTTTGAAATCTAAATTAGATGGAAAAGCTAGGGAAGTATTGCCCGATAATATAACTAGTATAGAGCAAATTAAAAATGCCCTTAAAAGTAGGACAAAGCCAAATAACTCTAAAGTTGTTGCAGGACGAATAGCGTCTTTATACGTCAAAGAATATAATTTATACAGGCTTCGCAAAAAATGTTGAAGATTTGGCTGATGCTTTACAGCGATCCCTCGTCATTGAAGGCATGACCAAAAGCTCTCGAAATGGCTGTAGAGTCAACAGTAAATATTTGCAGAAGCAATGCAAAATCAGATATGGTAAAAGCTATTTTAGCTTCAAGTGCTTTCAAGGAACCTAAGGAGGTAGTAGCAAAATTAATCATTGAGGGGTCTAGCACTCAAAGACAAACTCAAATGCTAACAATACGCCATAGTTCCAATGGATCAAACTTTTATCGGCGAGGCAACGCTTTCCGTTATTCTCGGGGCAACAATTACAACTCTTACGGGGATAGGTCGCATAATAATAACTACCGAGGAAACAATACTTCTAACAGATCTAAAGGACATAACTATATCAGTCATAATAGCAACAACAATAGACGTAATTATAGTCAAAACACACGAAACAATTTCCTTCGTCAGGGCGCTTTCGTGAGAACTTTAAACTCGGAAGTCCCTCAGCAGTGCATGTTGGGGGAGGAAGAACAATAAACCAAGGCAATAAAACTATCCTTAAATCAGTATACAGCTTAAACTACTCAGACTTTATAAATCTCCATTGTTCCGCATCAAACAGCGCTAAGTCATTTTTAGTTGATTCTCAAGCTGACATATCAATCATTAAATCTTCTTGCATCAATGATACTTTACTAATAAATTAACAAGATAACATCGGCATTGTAGGTATAACACCAAGTATGACCAAAACTTTAGGCTCAGTTAGTACCACATTATTCTTTCCTAACCATTCCATACAACAAACTGACGGCATTTTAGGTAAAGATTTCTTAAAATCTGATAAATGTAAAATTGATTATAACACAATGACAGTTTCATTTCAAGTTTACGGGAAAAAAGTAATAGTTCCAATTTTTCATGGCTTTAGTAAAAACTCATTTTTTCTTCCACCAAGATGTGAAGTGTTTAGAGAAGTTAGCTTAGAAAACATATCTGAACCGGTCTTCATCGATTGTCGTGAAGTTTGGGAGGGCGTGCTGATAAGTAAATGCATTGTGAATTCGAGGAGTCCAGTATTACGTATTTTAAACACGACTGACGAAATGAAGTTCGTGCACAACTATAACATAAAGACTGAAAAACTTTCAAGTTTCCACGTATATTCAATTAACGAAATCCATTCTAGAAGCGAACGTGCTCAAACCTTACGAAGTATTTTAAATGATAAGATGCCTGATTATGTAAAAAAAACTTAATGCCACTATGCATCGAATACGCAGATGTTTTCACCTCCGAAAACGATAAAATAACCACGAACAACTTTTACGAGCAAAAATTAAGGATTAAAGCCAACAAACCAGTTTATGTAAAAAATTACCGCCTACTTATCGAGAAACTAAATAAAACGACAAGTTCAGAACTTGATCGATAATGATTTGATAGAACCGAGCACTTCAGAGTATAACAGCCCATTAGTATTAGTCCCAAAGAAAAGTTCAAATGATATCAAATCATACCGAATGTGTGTCGATTTTAGAGCCACCAATAAGAAGCTAATTGCAGATAAATTCCCTTTGCCGAGGATAGATGATATTTGTTACAAGCCCTCGCATTTTTTTACGACAGTGTGCGGCCAACTCGACTAGCTCGTTTGAGGCGTGGGAACCCAACACGCTAACACAACTATCACAGGCTTGCTACAACAAAAATAAATCTATCTACACAAATACCTACAACCCTATCAACGAATATAACACCGACCAAATATGGGAAAGGTCTAGCTCCCATACGTCACCCACCCTACCTTATTCGTACCTTTATTAAATATATCTGTATTACCCCTTTACCACTCGTTATCAACAACCCATCAAAAATCTGTATTTTTTTTCTTCTTACCAACACTTATCCATCCATGTCGGCCTTTACCTTCAATAAAAAAAATTTAGCAACACATAATTTTGACACAAATACAATTACAACATCATTTATTAAAATATCCTTAATCTATCATTGCCATTTACGAACACAATAACTTAATATACAGTGGCTATTATTTTCTTCTTACCTCTAAATTTCAATTCTTCTTATTTAATATTCAATTCCTATTCTATTTTTCAATGATAAAAAATGCAATATTTTCACTCACAAAAAATTTATAAATTGATATTCTGTTTTGCTTAGTTTTGAACTTTTCTTTTATTAACCGAACGGTCAGGTCAATATAATTCGAATTCCAGGGGATTTTCATTCATGAATTTATGTTCTATAAACATCAAATCTACTTTTCATATATTTTTTTATTGAAAACAATTTACTTATCCGTTTCTGGTTTACTATTTACTAAGATAATAATTGATAAGATTTTTCCCTGGTAAAAATTCTAAAATTACTGTCTCTTGATTCTTATTATTTATTTATTTCTTAAGCTCTTCCTTACTTACAAATGACATACACACACAAGAACTATCCAAGGATCTACTAATAATTATCACGGAGAATTCAACATCTACTCCTAAGCCCGGTTTCAAACTCGTTTTTCAAACCCTAAGAGAGCTCTCTGAAAGTTATTTTTTATGCCTGGTACTTCCAGGCCTTCTATTCGTTTTCTATTTAGCGTTTACTTTCACTTATTAGTTTGATCCTATAACATATAGTATTTATTAGGGTATTCACTCGAATAATGTTTGCTCGATTAATCGAATAATTAAAGTCAAATAATGTTGTATCAAACAAAAAAATTTCTATTTCGAGTAAAAATTTACTCGAGTAATTTTGGTCGATTAATCGAATAACTCGATTAAAATATTTTATGTAAATTGTCTTTTTCTTAATGAGTTTTTGTAGATTTCGTAATAAAAAGTGGAAATTTTTTTTATTTATATGAACTTTGCCATTAAATTCGAACGTTATTTCATACTAAAAGTCCGCATGATGAAAAAGTTAAGTAAATAATGTAGTAACAATAATAGGGAGAAAGAAACCAACTTCAAATATCTTTTAAAAAAATTCGGAAATATAAACACCAAACAAAAATTATTTAAAATAAAGAAGATATTGCGAGAGCAACTAGTTAACTAGATGTTTCGTATTAAAATATAGCATGTAATGTTCGGAATTATAAAAGCCTTAAGATACGGTCACATTTGGCAAATATTTGCCGAAAAAAACGTGACCTACGGATAAGTTAAAATTGTATTTCCTTTAATTACAATAGTTTTTTAAATATGCGTTCGCATTTATTAAAAATAATATAAAAATAGCTTTTTGCAGCATAATTAACCTTATTTTGTAATATGAAAAAACAAGTTTATTCAAACTAACTTTGAGCAAAAGTAGTGGTTACGTTTTTTAGGCAAATATTTCCCAAGTGTTGCAACTTAATATTTATACCAACAATAGTGCTAAGCCAATTCTGATTATTTTTATTCTGCATTGAATACAGGACAGGTCGGAATGTTATTAAATATTTCCTGGCGCAAAATTTTCTCAAAGCGCAACATTGAATAGTGAAAAAAAACTATTTTAAATAATTTCTTTTGTGTTCATTATGAAAATATATAAAAACGCGAAAAAAAACTTGTTTCGTTTCAAATTCAAACTTTTCCGATTAACTCGAATAATTTTTAGCAGTAAAGCTTACTCGAATAACTCGAACGAAATAAAAGTTTTACTCGATTGCTCGAGTAATATAAAAACCTCAATTTCGATTAATTGATTAATCGAACAATTGAAAAGTCGATTAAAATGAATACCCTAGTATTTATATCTGAACTTATGATTAATTTATTCTCTAGTCTAATTTTTATTTTTTCTTATTTTTAAATTATTTATATCTATGATTTTATATTTATTTGATTATGTTATTTTTATTTTTTTATTTTTTGTTATTTTTACCAAACAACACTACAAATAACAGAATATTACTTTTTTTGTTCCCTACAATTTAACCTATAAATTCATACCACGCTACTGTCACTTTCCTACAACTATTATATTGGTGTTAAAATTTTCTTATTTCGTTGGGGTTTGGCCTTTGCTATTATACCAATTTTGGTGGGCTAATTTTTATTGCATTGGCCTACTGCTCCACAGATGGCTCTGGTCGTTTACTTATTTTATCGACCCGTTTTATCTGTATGGAATCAAGTAGTTCTATGTTACCTGTTACTCCGTTTCTTTTGATGGAATTTAAAAATTGAAATCTTCTGCCTATGACCCACTAGAAGTCTTTTTCGGGATCCACGATCTTCTTTGATCTCCTGTCAACCTTATGATATCGGTCCTCTAGGCCACACTGCGATAAAACACTGCCATTACTTGTCTCTTATCACCACTATCTTTTAATAAGATTTGCTTTAAAAACTTAAATTTTTTTTAATATCGTTGTCTATGTTTTAGATTTACTACAGAAACAGAGCACAGGACTTAGTTGTTATATTTTTATTAAAATTTTTTTTTATCTGATTTTTATAAATGTTTCAGTCACAATTTTTTTTACTTGATTTTTCTTCCTCGCTTTTTAGTAGCTTTTTCCCAACTGACCAGAAAAATAATTTTTATTATCGCCTGAGCCTATCACGTTAGTCTAACAGGAAATTGTACAAACAAAACTCCATATAAAAAAACTAAGACGTACATTAAACGATCTACATGCATAGGATCAATGTCCGCTGCCTTGGCCTTGAACATTTTTGTTGTTATAAGCAAAGTTAAATCTTTGGAACCCTTCGTATAAACAAAGAGAAAAAATTTCAAACACCTCTCGGGCTTTTACTCTTTATTTATATTTCTAGGACACCCTGTCTACTTATTGACAACTAAAATCATTGCCAACCGTACACTGCACTACCAATTTTTTTAATTGATGGTTGACATTTCCCAACCTACATACCTACAAACAGCACGACAAAAGCACACTTTTGATCTTTGGCTCCGAATCAAATTTTAACAATTAAGGAATAAATATTAACGGCACTACACATAACTTCCCACAAACACAAGGCATCTCCAAATCACTCGTTCGTTCATCACATCAACCCGCTCTTACCAATTCAAGAGACACAGGCAATAAATCTACGACTGGACAGCATCACAAGCAAAGTTCATCAATTATTAACCAAAGAAAAACACAACTCCCACAAACGCGAATATACCAGACCTCACAATCGTAAACAAAGAATTGGACACCACATAAACGCAACATTCAACCTCTACCGAAAATCCTCCTTCAGCAATCATCCGTTTGTACGGGAATCTCAACATATTCTCGACAACCTTGGAAGAACTAAGCATTTTTCTATTATTGACTTGTTTTCTGGGTTTCATCAGATACCTCTTCACGAAGAATCAAGAGATCTAACTTCTTTTAGTAATGATCAGGGATCATTTCGCTAGAAGGTGCTACCTTTTGGACTAAATGTCGCACCAAATTCTTTTTCGCGTATGATGTCCTTAGTATTTTCAGGACTGGAACTTTTTTTATATATCGACGACATAATTGTAGTCGGCTGTAGCAAACAACACCACTTGGCAAACCTCAGTAACGTTTTTGATATATTACGGAAATTTAATCTAAAAATCAACCTTCGTGAATGCAATTTTTCAGACCAGAAGTAACGTTTCTCGGTCACAAATGCACTTCAAATGGACTATTACCAAACAACACAAAACTATCGGCTATAGAAAAATATTCAGTTCCAAAGATAAAGACTTGGTCAAACGTTTTGTTGCTTTCGCAAATTATTACAGGAGGTTCCATTCCTAATTTTGCATCTATTGCAGCACCGCTAAATTACATTACACGGAAGAAAGTAAATTTCGTTTGGGATGAAAAATGCCAAAAATCATTCGAAACCAAAAAATCTGATTTAATGTCGTCAAAGATTTTACAATATCTAGATTTTAGGAAAAATTTTCTAATTACCGTGGACGCATCCAAAACTGGGTGTGGCGAGAAATTATGTTAGTAAACCATATTGAAACATCCTTTGACAAAAAGAAGCAAAAGAAACTTTTAGAGATGTTCCACACCGATCGTATTTTAGGCGGACACTGCGGAAAATTGAAAATGAAATACTATTGGAAAATAATGACAAAAGATATTGCTGCATTAATTAAAAATTGTAAACAGTGTAACGTGAATAAAGTTAGAAAAGGGACAAAAGAAAAGCTTACGTTAACACATACACCAATCAAACCATTTGACATTATAGCACTTGACACAATTGGACCTCTACCTACGTCAGAACATGGAAATAAACATTGATATGTGATTTCACAAAATATCTTACAACCATATCTATTCCAGATAAAAGTGCGAAAACAGTAGCGCAAGGAATTTTCGAGACTTTCATTTTAATTTATGGGAAAATGACATCAATTAAATCTCATTTAGGTAAAGAATTCAAGAACGAAATTTTTAGTAAACTTTGCAAACTTTTAAACATTAACATAAATTTTTCGACAGCTTATCATCACGAAACGGTAGAAACTGCAGAAAGAAATCATAGAGTTTTTAATGAGTATATAAGAGCGTACATAAAAGACAATATGACGGACTGCGATACGCATTCAAAATATTTTACGTTTTTCCTCAACACGACTTCTAATTCAGTATTCGATAACAAATATACACCTTATGAACTTGTATTCGGAAAAGAAGCGAGTATGCCGAATGATTTAAAACTTGATAAAATTTATCCTATCTACAATGTTGAAAACTATGTAACAGATATCAAATACAGATTACAAAAATCCCACATTATGACTAAGAAATTTATAGAAAATATAAACATAGAAATAAAATATATTATGATCATTTTGCGAAACAATGTAATCGTAAAATTAATGATTATGTATTTGTTAAAAAAGAACCCAACGATAAATTTAAAAATATCTATGATGGTCCATACATAATAAAGAGAATAGATGAACCAACGAATCAAAAAAAGAGAAAACTAAACTAAAGAATCAAAAAAAGAGAAAACTTTGCACAAAGACAGAGTGAGATTAGCAAACTAAAACCAAATGTAAGAAAAATAATAATAAGAATAACAAAAAAAAAAACAATAATAATTTTAATTTTCTTGTAAAATAAAAACTAATGAGAATTTTAAAAATTGTCATACAACAAAAAAATCATATGGAATACACATAAAAAAAAGAAGAAAATCTTGAATTAAAATACAAATTTGATATTAAAATAAAATTAGTAATAATTATTTTAAGATTATTTTAAATACATATGTACATAATATTACACAAAGTATTGCAGCGAAAGGAGTGAAAAGGTTTCTCAAATAAAAAAAATATACAAATATCGTTTATAAAACAAAAAAAAAATAATGTCGAAACAATCAGCTTGATCACCTGATTGATTCAACATTTTTTTTTGCCAAAAAAGGGAGGTGTAGTGCAAACATGTCATCTAAACGTACTATTCACTCATATCCGTAATTTTAATAAACATGTCATGTCACTCCTATGTGTAATACTATTATACACTACTTTAATTTGTATGTAAACAAGGATAGAAATAAGTAGATAATAAGAGAAGATGGAATAAAGAGTTAAGTTAATATTTAACCGGCATTAAAAGTATGCTTCACATTTATCTCTAAATAAAAATATAATTTAATTGAAAAACTAAATTAAAACCGAACTCAAGCCAAAATAATTAAATTTTTTTGAATATAAACTCATACAGCTCGACAAAACTCATAACTTAATTGTTAAAATCAAAAAACTTAACAAATCAGAAAAAGCAAGATTCGAAATAAATTAGGGTAAGAAGAACAATATTTTAATTGAACGTAAAAGGAAACTTAGTATTTAAAAACTATTTTTAGACCGAGCAAAAAGGGAGCATACAAATTATTAGTAAAATAGCTGATGGACTGCAACCAAAGTAGTTTCATTTCTGATCATTCATCAATGATTTTAACACGTGGTTTTCAGCGGGCGGAAGTTATCCAAAGAGCGATTAAAAGGTTGTCTAGGATAAAATTTACTGACAAAGGGCAGTCTTAGAACAGTAAACTCAGTCCTTTACTTCTTGGTATGAATAGAAAATGCTCTGCTCTTAGAAAATTTTTACTTTATATTCTTTATTGCAAATGGCCTCTTGAAACACTCAATATCCCAGCAAAAACTTGTGTGATTTTGGTATGATACAATAATTTCTAATAGATTCACTTCCTCGAAAAATGATTATATGTATTTTATTCAAAAGTGCAAGAAAATGGAAAATTTTTTTAGAAAATAAAACGCCATATATAACACAATTTTCAGTTGTTGAGAAAGGTATTTCACCGTCGTTATTTATCCGCTGTCTTAAAATAATTTTAACTGCTTCGTTAATAGCAGCATTTCGTCGCTTTTCTTCTTAAACCACGTAAGCGCCAATTTTTCGAAATTGACTTTTTTGGTTTTTATGGTAGAAAATAACATTTGTCACCCGATAGCATTCTTATCTTGACATCTTTGTATGAAAAAAAAGAAATTAAAGCCATTTCGAAAACCTCGTAAGCGACATACAAAATGACATTTGCATGCAAAATAGCATTCTTTTTATATTTAAAGCTGGAAATGTTTAAGTCTCACCCACAAAATTCTTTGTTTTTGAGATAAAAAAAATCTGTAAAGTTCCAGGCCAATCGGAGCATTCTTGGTGCAGTGTCAGGCTCTCAAAGTCAGTAACTTTGGTAAAAACGATACTTCTCGTCGAGTAACTCAAAAACTATTCGTAAACAGCACAAATGTTCCTCGAACCCCCATTATTTTAATAAAGTCCAGCTTTCTTCTGTATGCGAAAACTGTATCTCGATATGTAAACATGGCTGCCGTACAAAAATCCGTTTTGAGCTGAAGTTCGTTTTCGGACCCTAAGGGGTTAATGCGTGCCCATAGCGGGTTAATTTCTAAGACCGACCCCAATTATTTTGATATAACCAACATTTATTTCAAAGTATTCAAAGCGCTATCTGTACTCCGTAGAGTAGCTCCCATACAAACCGTAAAATTTACGGAAAAACATGAAATTGATCGAATTTGAGCTATTATTTTTTACGCAATATAATGAACATGGCATGTTCTACAAATTGAATTTTGAAAATAAATTTCTTTTGTCTCCCCATAACAAAAATTATGTTGATCTCAATTTAATGTTGCCTTCACTTTACAAAAGCTCCATTGGCATTAAAAAAGAAAATATGAAGATTTGACAAGTTTGAAAAAAGTAATGCCGGCATATAGTTGACCAATTTTTGAACAACTCGTTATTAATAATAAATAGTAAATTTTTTTTTGTATTTTTTTAAGACACATATTTAAAAAGTTTTTTTTCGTTTTCTGAAAAATGAGTTGTTGGCGCTTACGTGGTTTAAGAAGAAAGGCGACGATTTACAGCTTCCTCGAAAGTCTTATATTTAAAAACGACACTGCCATTTGAAAAAACATCTATTTCACGATTTTCTTTGTCATCAAATGCATCAAATAGACGTGCATGAAGGTATTTTGCATATCTAATTACAGTACATTTTGGTGCATATTGAAAAACAATATAGTTGCTTTTTAATATTTTAAATAATTAATTACAGAGACTATTTTCTCTTTGTTCTTTCATTCAATATAATTTAATATACAGTTTGATCCTTCGTTGGTTTCTTTACCCTTACATAAGTACTTACGTAAATATTATTCCAAGATGAAGGACAATAATTTAAAGAAAAGGAATAACTTTTGGCTGCCAAAATCAGTACGTTTTTTATTTATATAAATGCATTTGTAATCCTGGGAACTCCAGGGAAAGGAAAATAAGGAATTTTCCCGGGAATTCCCGGGAAACCCCCTAGTTATGACGTTGTTTGAGTAAATTAGCGATATAACCATTCTTACATATGAACCTACCGGGAGAGGTAATGAATAAGAAACGAGAAGGTAATGCACAGCATGTATTTTATTACACAATTCGTTGTTGTTAACACAGAACATGTCCTAGGAAAGTAATGAATGGCTGACTCCCAAAACGTCAGTAGCTTTGTATTCGACATATCGTCGCAGTACAAAACATTGACAGTGCATAACTTTTCAAAACGTCGTCGACAAGTATCAGAAACGCTGCAAAAGATCAATCAGGGCATCGGTTAAATGCTTAGCAACTTCGCATATGTACACGATCTAAATACCGCAGCAGATCTGTATAGAAACTTTGTATTGATACGTTTTGGAAGTCAGCTAATTACATTTTTTAATGTGCCCGCCGAATGAATTCTTCAATTTATTATTTTTAAGTCCTTTTGCCGCATATACTTTTTAAGAGTTATTTTAAGTGTTAAATTAAGAGAAATAAAAATTAAAAAATTATTTTAAGACAAACTATTATTTTTTTAAAGAAAAATAAAATTGATATCGCGATGAAATTACTTAGTGGCTTTTCACACTATGCCTTTTTAGTCTGCATTTTTTTGACAATTTTCTTTTAAACCCCCTACGAAAAGTCACACACATTTACATTACAGACTTTTTCTCCATGTCTTTTTTGAGGATTATACACATGCTTAATGCTGAGAGTACGAAAATGACAAAGATAAATATGAAAAACCCCTCAAATTTAATTCGTGCCTTTTTTCTTACCCAACTAGTTTCTCACCACCTCTCTCTCTCTCTCAAACTAAAAAAACCTGCCTTTAAAGCCAAGCGAGAAAGGCATAATATAAATTGCGTGTAAAGTACGTACATGTCGTGGGACCTTTTAAAGATTGCTTCTGTAAAACACATGTGCGAACTTATCTGACAAAATTTTAATTAGAGCGTGCTCTGTTTTGATCTCATAAACCTTCTGACATCAATAGTAAGATTCTGAAACTTTTAACAATAACAACATTTGTTATATTGTCAACTTCTTAAATTGTTTGCACTAACGATTTTACGATTCCCACTTCTTGTTAACAACATTGTTTAAATATGACATCATGTGGCATCTCTGTTAAAATAAACCAAAAGCGCAAAGAGGAATACAACAAAAACAAATGAATTTGTAATTGGCAAACAGTCAGCCGTGTCACAGATTCCGTTCGCCGTTCGGACTAGTTTTGCTTCCGTAGTTGTAATTCCGTAAAAGTACATTTTTGGTGCTTTCGATTCCGTTTATTTTTAATTTTGTTTTTACAATGATAAAGTTTTTATACCTTGAGGCGTTTGTTTACTTTTGTTTTTAGATGCAAAGCTCACATTAAGCTTTTTATTAACATGGAAAGCTCATAACCAAATATGTATTTGACGCTCCTAAAAGTCGGCACGTTTTTTATATTTACTGCAAATGAAGTCTGTAGAAAAGTGTTTTTCAATTCCACTTTGAAGTTTAAAAGTGGTTTGATTGCGAAGAAAATTTTCGTTTTCTGAAAAAGCAACTTACGGAACTGAAACCACTTCCGAGCGGAATGGTGCTCTGTGACATGGCTAAGTGTACAGAAATTTGTTTTCATTAATTTCGTAATTTGTGTGAAATAATTGTTAAATTAAAATGTTTAAGTAATACAGATATAGTTATTTAAACGTAAATGTTTTATAAATATATTTGTATATTTTTGTACATAATCAACTTTAATTGTTGGCATTAAGTACGTGCTAATGCCGCTTTTACTCGAGGTCTACATGTAACGTAACATGTACATGAAAATAAAATAGTGTGTATATGTGAGTGTTTATTAAAATAAATGAAAAGCGATGTTTTTGATAAAATTTTTGTGTTAAATAAATGAAAAAATGTGTTTAATTGATTTATAAATTAAAATTTGTTTGAAAAATTAAAAATAAAATATCTAATTATGCAAAAGTAGTGCATGTTAACTCGATGAGCATTTGCATAAAATGAAATCTTATAGGAAAAGGAAAATTACGTCTCCCTTAGTATAAGATTAAGAGAAAAATCGACATTTTGTTTTTATTATTCTGCCGACGTGGTGCCATTTTAAAAATGTTACTTGTAAAAATCGCTTATTCAAAATGTTCTTACATCTCGCAAAATGTAAAAACAATTCAATTTATTTCTTTAAAACCTATTGATTGTTATGGCACTTTTCATACTTAAATTTTTTATGTTTTTTCCTGTTTAATAGAATAGAATATTGACTTAAGTCAATAATACCAGGATCGTTAAAAATTAAAAAAAAACTCATGAGGCAGTAGCTTTTTTTAACCTTATAATTTTAGTGTAATTTTGTTTGGTCTCTTTTGGATCCGGAGTTACGGGGTTCAAAACTTTTATTTCTTATTACCCATAACTCCTAGAATATAGAACGGATATAAGCCATATGGATATCACTTTAAACTTCTCTAAAATCCCTTTCTGCTGGTATACAAATTTTTTAAAACAATTAATTTTTTTTACCTGACTTTTCACGCAGAAACTCCGTTATCGTAAAAAGTGGTCGATACAACGGTACATATGCATGTGTATAGTTTTATAAAGAACTTTTCATGCTGTTATTGGTGTATAGTTGAAAGCTGTCACCAATGAAATACGTAGGTTATGGTACTTTAAAGATGAGTTTAAGAGTTAAATGAGTTAATTTATTTTCAAAGTGCCATAACTGATGAATTTCATCGATGGTAGCATTCAAGTATACATCAAATGAAAGCTTGGAATGCTTTCTATTAAACTAAATACATGTTTAAGTACGATTGTATCGGCCAGTTTTTAAGATAATGGTGCTTTTACGTGAGATGTCATATAAAAAATGTCTTAAATTCCATTTTGCTCGCAATGTGTTAATGGATTTAAAATTTGTATATACAAGTAGAAAGGTATTTTAAAGCATTTTGAAATTTTATACGCGGACTATTCGCAAATAAAAATATTTGTAAATAAGTTAATTCACTGTATATATGGCATATCAAAATACAAAAACTTGGGAGCACTTTTATAGAAGACGTTTGTATTTTACAAAAAATAAATAAATAAATAGTTGAAATGTATAAAGGAACAAACAATTATTGGTTTTAATTGTCATTATTTTTTTCTATCAATATTTTTCGCGAAATATTTTTCTATTTATTGCTTTCTATTAACAAAGCGGGGCAGCCAGCACCAATCATTTTATTTGCAAATAGTGCGTTAATCGTGAATGTTTTCGGAAGTTAATATGTCGCAATAAAACAATTATATGTCAACAATTTACAGTTTTATTTGCATATAACTCTTGCGTATAAACGTAGTATGTATCGCTTAAATCCGTTCTATATTGTAGGACTTATGATCAATAATATATTAAAGTTTTGAACCCCGTAACTCCGGAATCAGGAGAGAGCACCGAAATAAATTACACTAACATTTTTAGGTTAAAAAGGGCTAGTACCCTGTGATTTTTTTTAATTTGCAATGAAGTTGGTATTTTTGACTTAAGTCAATATTCTATATAACAAAACAAATAGATTTATTTATTTAAAAATTCTTGATGCATATATATTATAACATTTAAATTTTGTAATTTTCTTTTTTTTCAATAAAAAATATTTCTAATCACTAATTTGCTTTACATATTTTGTTATACTGTCAACACTGTTTTTGTTTTGTAGCCAACAAAAATAGAAATTAGTTTAATTTGACTACATGACAGAAGTAGCTTGGACAACAACCTGCAGTCGTGTAGCCGTGCAGTCGTGTAGCTGTGTAGTCGTGAAAATAATCATTCTCATATACACACATGTATTCTATTTTTGACAGGTTGTAGTCGGTAGCCTGCTGTGGCGAATTTATTTAATGCATCATATACATGTGTTTTTGACAGTTCATCTCATAAGATTGTTGTTATAAGAATTCTTATAACAACGCTCTCATAAAAATTCCTATAACATTGAGATAACACTAATTTGAAGTCTACACGTAACATAATTCTCTCTGCGATTGAATTTGACAATCGCATGTTACATATTATGTTACGTGTAGACCTCAAGTTATGACTCGTGAAGACGCTGTGTTAGTATTGCCAGAAATCTATGCCCTGCAAAAAAAGTCAGCGGCGATTGACTATTGGCGGTAGCATTAGCCGGCTGCAGGCATTTTTTACAAGAGCAATATATGAATATGCTCCTAACTAGCTTTGTCTGTTTAATAACAATTCATATATTATATAAAAATGAGGTAAATTTTCATTTGTTTGCTTAAACGACTAAACCGATTTAAATGAAATTTAGTACACAGATAGATATGTGACCCCCAATTAATAGAGGCTATATTTGTTTCTTGGATTTTCGACCGGGAGGTGATAAATTGTTCAAAACCTCTCCCTATGCATAACTCTGTCATATGTTACGACGTCACGCCTAAGCGGCTAAGCCGATTTAAATGAAATTAGGTACACAGATAGATATTTGGCCCACAATCAATATACGCCATATTTGTTTCTCCGATTTTGGACCGAGAGGGCATAAAATGGGTCAAAACCTCCCCCTACGCATAACTCTGTCATTTGTCAACCTTTTTTCAAAATCCTTTATTGGTTTGAAAGGGTTTCCTTGCAGTTGGGTCCCATAATTTTTTTTTCCCAAAATCGGTGGGGATATTTAACTTCTCTAATGCTTATATCTGTCATTTGTGAACCGATTTTCAAAACTCTTTTTTGTTTGAAAAGTTTTGCTTGCAGTTTTACAGCCATATTCATAAATATTTAAAACAGGGTATTAAACTACTTTTAAGCAAAATTGCATTCATAAATGTATATTCCATGAAAATTTTAAAATAGGTTAAAGACGGTATACACCTTCTATAAACCTTCAATAAATTGATATCAAAATATCAATTTTAACTTCAAATATCATTGCAAATTTAGCACACAGGAATACATGATATGCTTTAAATTAAAGCTTAAAGTCTTAGCTATAAGCGTATAAGTATGTTTTTTTTAATTTGATAGAATATGCCTCTAAAATATTTAAAATTCGCATTAAAATTAGTAAAAAAACACCATCAAAACATATAAAAGCAAAAAAGAAATGTCAGTGATGTAGAAACAATCAAATGAAAATAGGCTCGTTACTCGAGTACCTTTTTCATACTTGATATAAAGAGTCGTGTGAACTCTTTTGTAATCATTTCACTTTTTAGCCGACTTAAAAAAAGGAGAAAGGTTATCAATTCGTCATGTATTTTTTTTTTTTTTTACTTTTTATGTATGTTCCCTCAAAACTCCGTTATTTATGTACCGATATCAGATTTTTTCGCTATTCAAAAGGATGTACTTCCAGATTGATCCTGTTGAAAAGTGGGCGGGGTCACGCCCATACAAAGTAAATACACATTCGTTTTCTACTACTTCTACTCAACCGATTCTTAAGAAGCTTTACACACACATTAAGCTTCTGTTAAAATACTACATAAGGATAAAAAAGTGGACTGTGCCACGCCCATGCAAAGTAAATATTATTTTTCAACAGCTTCTACTAAACCGATTCTTATGAAACTTTTCATACACCTTTAGTTATCGTTACAATACAAGATTATGTTTAGAAAAGTGGGCGGTGCCACGCCCAAGATTAGTTAATAAGCATTTTAGCTACTTCTACTTATCCGATTCTTATCAGACTTCGCACACACAATTAGTTCTCGTAAAAGTACATGATGGTGAAATATGGAGGCGGCGCCACGCCTATTTTTCAGTTGGTTTTTTTTGCAAGAACTATTTTATTTTACTTCATAGAAAACTTGTATTAAATAAGTTGAGAAATATATTATTAAGAGAGTTCAAAAAAACTTAACTTACACGAAAACAACAAAAATTTATTTATTTATTTCAATATCCGGATGAAATCTTATTCTTTTTATTGCAACACTAACTACAAAACATGTGGTGTTGCCAGTATCGAAACATAAAATTCCTTAAAACACACAATGTTTATTGTAGTGTTTATGAAACTCTTCAATAACAATTGTGAGTCTTAAACATAAAATAAAATTTTTTTATGAATGTGGCTGTTATTCTTTAATATTTTTTATTTAAATAGATGGGGAAATATGCTCCCCCATGCCTAACTCTGTCATTTGTGAACCAATTTTCAAAAAAAAAAATTTTTTTGCTTCAAAGGATTATCCTGAAGTTTAGTCCCATAATTTTTTTCGCATATCGGCGGGGAAGTTTGCTACCCCAATGATTAACTCTGTCATATTTGAACCGAATTTCAAAATTATTTTTTTGTTTGAAAGGGTTTGCTAGAAGTTTGGTCCCATAGAAGTGGCAATGGGGCGGATCTTGACCGATTTCAAAATTTTTTATTTGAAAGGACATGAATGATTTGGTACTATAAAAAATGGCGGACGAACACACAATTAGTAGAAGGACACACTATTTGAACTAACGCATAATTGCGTCCGTGTTGTAATCTGTAAAATGTGATCTTTGTATTGAAATCGGATTTTTTTGGCAGAGTTATTTCGCGTACATTGCTAGACCAGATAGACGATAAATGACGGGATTAAAAGCAAAGGGGTACAAGTACAAAAACTGGGGAAATTGAGTTATATGCCAAAATAATAATAATAATAATAATAATAATAATAATAATAATAATAATAATAATAATAATAATAATAATACTAATATCTATCACTATAAAAAATTCAGAGCTGTAGGATGTCCTCAAAAAACGTTGTGTATTAGAAACCAAAAATATTAGGTATGAAATACTTTGCTTTTAACCCCCTCATATAACGCATTAAGGACTTCACCTCAAAATGTTTAGAGCCCGTGCATCGCCGGGTCGAAAAAAGTTTCTTATATAAATAATGTATCGTTATTTAATGCAAACGTAAGATACTGCCATACCTAAATAAGCGTCGCGGTAGCAACAGGTGACGTATTTACAATACATTATGCAAAAAAGTTCACTCTGAATGTTCTGTAAATACGTACCCTGCTGCTGACGCCACGCTTGCCGCTCTTATTTAGGTATGGCACTTAGAGAAGAAAAAAACTTCACAAATGAACGAGTCGTCAGTACTTCTGTAGCGCAAATAAAAATATGTTATGGCGGCAGCAAGCCATTTTACAACCGAACGACTGCATATCAGTTTATCAGCTGTTGTAAACAAACATGAGCAATGTCAGACGTAATTGTACATGAACGTTTGTGAGCTAATATGATAAATCTTCAGTAAAATAACAATTTTGACAGACATGCACAATTACATGTGATTCACAAAGGTGACAAGTCAGATGTAAAAAACATGTCGTCTACGGGCGCCATATATAAGGCTCCAAATAATTTACTAAAAAGTATATTGATTAAAAATTATTTTTTACGGTCTGAATAAAATGCTACTAGGAATACCATCAGCACCTGATACATACGACGATTTCAACTTTTTCATATACTTCGAGACATGTTCACGTTCAAGAAGGGATATATTAATGTTCACTGATTCCGGAACAGAATATGATGTCTACTATTAAAGGTATATGATGAGTAATTTGATCCAAAAAATTCGGAAAACATACTACTTATCGATTTATCATCTGAAGATTGTAACGTGACGTTAAAAATACCCTAACGACATATATATATATATATATACAAAACAATAACTAGACCCCTCACATAATATATTTAATTAACACAACACTAACCATCCACACACGTAATGTAAACACTACACAAGCAACGATCACACAATCTGTACAACCTTACATTCTAATAATAAACATGTACGTAAACTGATAACAATTCTCATTTGCTTCCTGTTTTGCATCGTATAAATAATCAAGTTTTGTTCACAAAGAGGGAGGAAATAATTGGAATATGATTCTTTCCTTAGTAGTTGCATGTTTGTATCATTTTACTGAGCCGTAGTTATCCGAACGATATCCGAAGCATTTATATCGTCCAATCGTAGTGCATGGTAGTTAATCGAGTAATATCCCAAGAATTTATATTACCCGAAGGCAGTATTTTACCGAAACCGTATTTAGCCGAACGATATCCGAAGCATTTATATCGTCCGATTGTAATGCATGATAGTTAATCGAGTAATATCCGAAGCGGGTCTACTAACCAATAATTTTAAAGTGAAAAATGTTACTAACATTAAAAATAGAGAGCGAGTCCCCAAACCACAATCTCATGTGGAACTGAAACCAGATGACGTGAAATTAAAAAAGTATGAAGTACACCCCATTTAGAGCTTAAGACATTTGCTGCACCGACGAGTTACCGTAGAGGAACCTCACAAGCGAGCAGGGCCCATTCAATGCCTGAATTAATAAGAATATGGCCATACCAAAACATATTGCAAGTTGCGCACCGTTTGTGTCGTCTGTGGTGAACTACACAGCACTGCCAATTGTGATAAGCCAAAAGATGATTCCAAAATTAAAAAGTGTTGCAATTGCCATGAAAATCACACTGCAAACTACAGGTGCTGCCCTGTCTATGTACATATTAAGCAGCCTTTGTCTAACAGACGTAATCACACTTATGCTCAACCTATTACTTTCTACAATACAAATTATCCCCAGTTGCGCCAACCAGCTACCAGCCTACCATCAAACGCCAACATTTTTAAGGGTAATCAGCCCATAGCGCAAAACATACCAAACAGCCAGTTCTTATACGCTAATGCCCTGAAGTCTAACCAGCCTACAGCTCAAAAACGGCCTCTTGCCAACGAAAGCACTGGTTTCATTTTTGATCGAATTGAGGCTTCAATAGAAAATTTAATACAAACAATAAATTTTTTTACAACCAATAAGACCTGCATGGAAGTGTTTAAAATGCAGTCTACATTATTGCAGGCTGCATTAAACAAACCATGAACTTAAAAATCTGTTTCTGGAACGCAAACGGCATCCGCCAACATAAAAACGAACTAGAATACTTCATGATGAATAAACAAATTGATGCTATGCTTATGTCTGAGACGCATTTGACGGCTAGAAGCTTTTTTAAAATCAACGGATATACTCTCTACGACACAAAAGACCCCCAAGGTAGAGCTTGTGGTGGCTCGGGTATACTAATAAAATCACGATTAAAACACTACTTGATGAGTGATCATTGTGAAGACTATCTTCAAGCAACTAACATCTGCATTGAAGCTTTTCATCAAAACCTGGTGATTTCATAAATTTACTCTCCTCCCAGGTACTTTATTATAGAAAACCAATATAGTAGATTTTTTAATTCACTAGGCCCACCCTTTTTGGCCGCCGGTGATACAACGCTAAGCACACGTTCTGGGGATCTCGCCTCATCACGCCAAACGGTCGCGTTTTGTTTGACAGAATTTCAAAAATGCATTTAAATGTTATATCAAGTGGGCATTTTAGAATCAGTGACATTAAGGAGAAGATGCGTTAAATACAACACAAACTCTCATGCTCACACTATCGAGCTTAATTGCCGCATGATGTGGCAGATAAAAGTCAAGTTTTTGGAAATAATCAGGAGGTTGAACTCTGACAGGATGACCAAGCTCCTCATATTCTTTAACAACTCTGTCATACTCAAGCTTTAATTCTGGATTTCGAACTAGTCTGGCCTCGTGACGGAAAAATTGAGCCATTGCACTTGACCTAAAATTACCAACATTCAAAGAATCGGAAAACCTTCTTTGAAAGGGAGAGATACTATGTACCGACCATCATTTCGAACATACAATTCCTTACACGCTTGATCAGAGGAGGACATTATGTTCTTCTTCGGAAAATTCCCCACCTCCCAAAGCGAGAAATTTCTTTGTCTAAAGAAATTTCACGGAAATATAAAATTATATTGGACGCTGAAGAAGAGTTACGAGAGCAATTAGTGAATCACAAACCCTTTGTCGAACTCCGGAGCATATAATGGATGGAAATATATCTGCACCAATTAAAACATCAACTTTCCAGCTGCAATGAAAATTTGGGTCAGCCAGTCTCATCTCAGGAAGATTAGCAAAGGAACCACTAGGAATAGTGTGAGATGGAAGATTTGACGATAGATGTGGAATCACAAGTGGTGTTACTGAAATCTCAACGCTGTCATTTAATTTTGTACCTACCACGAATGAGCATTTTCGCTGAACTTCAGCAGAAACTAAGTTATTCAAACCGGAAATTTGAGCATTTCTTCGCTCGAATGGAAGTTTAAGTAAATGGAATAAACGTTCAGAAATAAAAGTGACTTCTGACCCCGAATCTATCAGCGCTCTTGCCTGATATTTCACGCCTTTATTTATAATGGTTACAATGGCTGTTCCTAAAAGAAGGTCCCTAGAATTGGCTGCGAAACAGTACTGAACGACACCAGAATTTAAAGGCTTAGCGGACTGTAGCTTACTAGGATTACATCTAGTGAAGGGCATCGAATTCGGATTAAGACTTAAGCATTTGCTTGTACTAGGGGTAGGAACAGAATTATTGGGGCTGGCAGTTTCCTTTTGAAGAAATGGATTGTGCTGTATTTAAAACAGCTATGCTTGCTATTACAACCTTTGATGTTATGAGCTTTCGAAAAACAATTCAAGCACAAGCCCTCCCTTTTAATCTCATTCAATCTCTGATCGCAATCCATATTCAAGAATTTTGGGCATTTTCGTATAGGACGATTTTCTTTTGGACATAATTGGCACTTTGGAGCGGAAACATTAACTTGGAAGCTATTTAGCTTCTAAGTGGAATTTTGGCGAGTTCGTGATTTGGTGTTAGCTTCCTTGCAGCTAGCAGAACTACGAATGTCAGAAACAGACTCTAAGGTTCTACAGCGATTAGTTAGAAACTCATTCAGCTCAGACCACTTAGGAGTTGAGGTTTTGTCCTTAAGCTGTTGGTGCCACAATGTCAAAGTACTTTCAGGAAGACGGTTTGTACATATTAAAACGAAAATGGGATCCCTGCTTTTGACATCGATATCATAAAGCTCTAGTATGGATAGTGGAATTAATGCCTCGTTGTAGAGTTTCAAGAGACTTGCAAGACTCGACTGTGATGATCTGGAGATTGAACAAAATTTTTAATTGACCATTCACGAGAACTCTGCGATTCTCATACCTTGAACACAAGTCTTTCCAGGCTAACTCAAATCCCTTGTGTGTCAATGGACTCTTCCTAACAATTTCTTTAGCCTCGCCCCTAGTTTTTGTAATGTACACGAACAAATAAACAGGAATAAAGTTTGCACCACTTCCGTCTTATCTATTGATATAACAAACCACTGGATGGTTATACAGTAGTTTTGATTGAACTACCTTTTGTTTAAGTGCACTTTTGACTTAACTGCACAAAACTATTAATTTATGTCACTGTTGCCTAAAGTTCCATACAAACTAATTTTTTAAGTGCATTTCTATACCTGCATTTTTAAGATAAATGCCTCAAATTTTTGGAATTTTTAAAAAATTTTCATATAAAAAATCAATCTTAGCTGCATTTGGACTTAGCTGGACAAAATATTTGATTTCTGTGATTATATTTCAAAATCCTTTTTTATGTGCACTTTGTATACCTGCACACTTAATATATTTTTGGCAGTTTTAAGTTGATTTCATATAAAAAATCAAAGTTAGCTGCACACGGTATATAATGTGTTTACCTGCACATTAAGGCAGATAAGTATATTTATTTTAACAGCATTTTTGAGTAATCTGCACACAAAATCGTGAAAAGTTGTTTGTGCAGCTAAACCAAAATTACTGTAAAGGCAAAAGAGGAAAAGATCTGCAGGAGCCTATGATAGCTAGCTAGCAGTCGGTGGGGTGGATTCGTGATCCATTCCTTCCTGCCTCAGTTGCATTACATGGGTTTTATAAAGACTTCCTCGTAGAAAATAGTTAGCGCTAAGTGGACCATAAAGCATAGTAAATATGCTAAGAGAATTGAGAAGACTGTAAATATTGAATAAATAGGGTTGAGTAATAACATTTGTTGAAGAAACAACGCCTCAAAATCCACCCTGAACCCTGATCCTAGGGGCGATATATTTTTCTAGGATCCCACTCTATAAAAGGTTTGATTTAACTCTCACAAATTAGTTCATGATTGAAAACACAAAGATTCAATTAGAAATTCATGTTGCAAAAATTCCAACCATTTATTAAATTAGATTTACTTTACCCAATAATATTGATTAGCAAATTCAAAATGATATAATTGGTTGTATCTCATACATAACGAACTATTTGATTCTTAATAAATTACAGTATCTATTTATTCTTTTAATGCTTCTAAAAATACTTATTATGAACCTTCCAAAGAAATTCACTAAAATATATAGCAACCAATATATAAATGAAAGATTTCATTTGAAAAAACTATATTGTTAAATTTAGAGACGGAGAACACGATAACCTGGCTGTAGTTTTTGTTGCGACTAACGTTAATTCATATCTAAAGTGAAAATTCAAGCATTACTCTTGTACTGAATATTAACATTTACACGTCGTGTAAACACTCCTAATCAGTAGTTCTTACTATTATTAAACATTGATTATTGCAATGTTGCATGCAAACGTATAAAAGAAGATAGATGGAAGATGGCAAAAAAATTGATTTTATATATAGATACATTATATATACCTACTTTTGTATATATATATGTATATCTATTTCGTTTGATTATCTTTCATTTCTCTGTATCAAGTCTTACAGGTATGTACTTCTTTCGTGAAGTTACGTTGCTAGTAAATAATAATATTTAAATATAATATAATAATAGGTGTTATTTTACCGCAAAGGCAAAAAAATAAATAAATTTTTAATGTTAGTGATCGAATAGTTTGTGTGGATTATAGTTTGAGCAACTTTAAAAATCATCCATAACGAAACAAGAAGAACCATTGAACGAGTTACTTTACTTAATTTGTTTTTATATATTTTTTTTCTGTCAAATCAATAAATGCAGGAACAAGACATAAATTTAAAAACTCAAAAAACTCGACTGCGTAAGAAAATAAAAGAAAAAAACTTTAAACCGTCACAGATCTTAAATGATCGTTCGAAATTAAAAACCATAAGAGAAACCTAAAGATGATTTTCAAATACCTGTCCCGTTTTGATATAGTTCGCCAACTTTTTATTTTTTTCGTATAAACAAAATGGCGTCTGTTGGCCGCCATATTGAGTTTTCACTACTGTCATATCTTTAGTGACAATCCCTGGATTAACACGAATCGATTGACGTAAGAATCGTGAAAATCGGTCTACGCGTTCGGTTTATATAGTTCCGCAAAGGAACACACATACATACATACCTGCTGATAAACACAATACCCTTCTTTGCGTCGCGCAGTCGGGTAAGAAGGAAGTTTGTTCAGCCCATGTGCAACCAAGTAATATCGGTGAAAAGATTTAACAAAGTAGAACGAAGGCGCTTTCGTCAAATGTGGTAGTCGGTAATCGTTACTTGATTACCAATTAGGAACTATTTTAGTAAACTATCGAATTTTTAACTGTGAATGGAAATCTATATGTGAGAGTGCATATGTATTTAACAATTATTGAAATGGCATTATTAAATCAAATATTTAAAAGCTGTTGTTTTTGTCTAATATGTCTGTCAATGACATATAAAGATTATCAAATTGACCGCAAGTCATACATAGACATTCTCAACATTGTATCCCTACATCATTGTATCTTTATCTGTTTACAGGAAGCATGTTTCTAAAGCTTATTCTGCGTTTCTCTTGCTCTGTTAAATACTAAATAAAAACATATTATGGTTGTACTAACTTTTTGACTATTTGATTACAGTGATTGGTTAATAAAAAAAGGGTTTATATTCTAGTAAGAAAAATCGTTCACTACAAAACTGCATAACATGGATTAATTTATAAACATGTTAGGAAGAAACGAATGCTTGTACTGCCGAACAGCGTTTAGAAATAGTACTTATAAACGAATATCTTTTGCATGATATGTGCCTATAGATTTCCCGTCGAAGTTTTCCAACGTATAATAATGCCTTCCTAGTTTTTCTTTCACTTTCGCTTTTACTAACAGCGGTGCTAACTTGCTATTGAAATGCTTTTCCATATTACTTTTTACGAAATAGCGCCGCAGTACCACTTGCCCTACCGCAAAACTTTCCTGTCTAGTTCGTAGATTATAGGTTTGCTGATTCCGTTCATAAGCGCGTCTCAAATATTTTTGCAAATCTTTTCGAATAAGCTGTAGGCTATCTTCTCGTGACAAGGTAGCGACGGGTTCATCTAGAAGTTTTAAATTTCGTAGAAAGGGATATGAGGAGCCATGCGTTATCATATTTACCCCAAAAAGTGCGCAGTACGGAGACATTAATGGATTTCTGAGGGCGCAACTAATGGAACTTAAATGCTCATCCCATTGGGTATGATCTTTTTTTAAGAAGGATCGTATTGTTGCAATAATAGGGCGATTTACACGCTCAGACGAGTTAGACTGCGGACTGCAGTGTAAGTGTGCTGTATGCCTAATGATGTGAAAAAAGCTTTTAGATCATTCGCTTTAAACTGGGAACCATTATCAGTAACAATTACCTCTGGCACCTTATACACATGAAATATATATTTTTCTAGGATATCTATTATTGTTCCCGATGTGAATTTTTTAACTGAAATTTAGTTAGGTGATCAAGAATTATAAAAATACCAATGTTTCCAGCCTTGCTACGGGGATAAGGACCTACGAAATCTACATACAACCGCTGAAATGGGCGAATGGTTACAACTTGTTTTCCCATATCCGGTTTTAGGACAAAGTTAGGGTGCTTTGTGGACTTGCAGATGTCACACTTCCGCACGAAATTTCGGACATCTTTCACCATTACTGGCCAGAAAAAATTTCGTCTCAGTAGTTCGAGAGTTTTGTACATACCTCCATGTGAAGCAATTGTTGATTCATGAAATCGAATAATAAGATCCTGCCGAAGCTCAGAAGGGACCAAATAATTTTCAGGCGTGAATCTCGTTATATTCAATCCCATCATAACGTTCCTTACGGATATAAACACACTTGTCTATCACTTTTATATATGGACAGTGATCTTGATTATTGATTACAGTTTGTTTTAGTTTGTTCACTATCACTATCAAAACTGTATGAATTTAAGTCAATTTCAGGTTCAGTAATTTCTACATAACATAATTCTATATTAGGTATTCTTGGCAGGGCATCAGGAAAAATGTTGTCTTTCCTTTTCGGTGGCTGATGGTAAAATGATACGACTGCAATTTTAATGCCCAACGAGCCAATCGTCCAGCTAAGTTTGGTTGTCGCATAAGCCAAACTAAACTAGAATGGTCCGTTATCTCTTCAAATTCTTGCAGCTCTAAATAACATATAAATTTTTCAATTGCCTCGATAGCCGCTAGGCATTCCCGCTCCGTGATAGTATAATTTCTTTGACCCGAGTTTAATTGGTTGCTCATAAAAGCAATAGGTTTTTCGTCACTGTTTTCATCCAGTTGTACGAGTACTGCACCGATTCTGACATCACTGGCATCACAATGTACGTAGAATTTTTTTCAAAATTGGGATTACTCAGTACAGGGGCAGAGGATAGCGTAATTTTGATGCTGTCAAAAGTATTTTGAGCTTCGGGTCAGACGAATTTCTTCTTAGCTGATAAGGTTTCACTTATTGGGAAAGATAAGGTAGACAAATTTTGTAGAAAACGTCTATACCACCCTGCTGGACCTAAAAATCCTCCAACCTGTTTAATAGATTTTGGCGTTGGCCAATCGTGAATAGCAATAACTTTTTCAGGGTCTGTGATTATGCCACCTTCTCCAATTATATATCATAAATATTTTACGGTTTTGATACAAAAATGGCTTTTCAAAATGTTAAGCGTTAAGTTTGCTTTGCGAAATTGTTCCGACAGCCGTACCAATACGCCAAGGTGGTCATCAAAGTTTTCCGAAATAATATTCATGTCGTCTAAATAGCCAAAAACTCGATTTTTCAAGTCTGGGGGAATCAAATCATCCATCAGCCTGCACATCGTTTGTGGCGCGTTGCGCAGTCCAAAATGCATTACGGTGAACTGATACAATGGCCGTCCCGGTACTGTGAAGGCTGTTAGTGTTTTCGATTCTTCATCTAAAGGAATCTGCCAGTACGCGTCCTTTAGGTCTAATTTTGTAATAATGTTGCCCTTTGGAAGTCGAGAGAAAATTCCTTCGATAGAGGGTAAAGGATATGCATCCTTTTTCGTCACCGAGTTTGCCTTCCCAGCATCTAAATAGAGACCTACTTTATGGGCTTTATAACTAGCCTCATTGGTAAGCTTCAGGGTGAATTTGATTGTTCAATAACACCTAATGATAACATGCGATCAATTTCGTTGAACATTAACTTCTCTACGCCGGGTGAAACGAGATAAACCCTTTGCTTAATCGGCTTGGAATCGCCCACGTCGATAAAATGTTTAATGAGGCTAGTTTTTCCCAGCCCTTGAGTTGAAAAATTTGGAAATAAGGAAATTACGGTATTAATGCTGACTTTAGACGACATGTTTTTTACATATGGCTTGTTAGGTGTGTGAGACATATGTAACTTCGCATGTTTGTCAAAATTGTCAATTTACAGACGGTTTATAATATTTGCTTTCACACGTACATGTGCAATTACATCTGACATAACCTCTGAGTGTTCCCAACAGCTGAGTTTTTGCACAATTTTCGTAAATATATAAAGCGCTCTTTGCTTTTTAATGTTTTTTCAGCCAAACTACACTTTTGATCATTTAATACAGCTGATGTCAGATGCCTTGTCAGATGAAAATAGAACACGCTCTAATTGAAAATTTTCCATCTGACTTTGCTTCTGTAAATATCATCTGACAATGTTTCATATGTTTCACACGGCATGTATCACTTTTGCAGTGGGAAATTTGACAAGTCAGATGTAAAATACATGTCGTCTAAAGTCAGCATAAGCTGCTGCTTTTGACTCGCAATTACGAGGCAAAACTCTTCTGGAGAATCATTATCTTTATTTTTAGACCCTAATATTGGAGGTTCCGATAATTCAGAATACGAAGGCGATTCACGTATGCTTAAAATCGATCTATCTATTAAATCTGGTATTAATTTAAACTTTTTTCAAAAGTCGATTCCAAGAATTCAACGCTGAGAAATTGAGGGAATTACAAAAAGATTAAGTGGCTTAGTAGATTCCTTAAAACTAACATTAACATTTAGCCAGCCAATTACTTTCTGTGTAGCACCATCAGCAGTTTTCACGAAGGTTTTACATTTGGAAAAATTTGGGTATTTTTGAAAGTCATTTTGGGCAAATGAGGCTCCAATACAGCTTATACTAGCTCCTGTGTCCAATAGACCATATTCTGTGAAATCTAAAAACAAAACTTTTGCGTAAAGTCGACTATCTTTGGGATTACTAATAATAGATAAAATAAGCGTTTTTTTACACAATTTACGGTTTTTAAAATACTTTCTGAGACGCAATGTTGACCTTTTCGGTTGTGTTTTTACATTGACGTCAGCTATTTGGAAATCACTGAAAATTGCATTACGTTTGGCTACATAGTATTCCCACCGTTTGTGGTAAGGTAATTTTGGATAAATAATGTTATCTAGCTTCGAATATGGGTCGTTACTTTTCTCTGAAGGACGTTTTAATACTTTTAAACTCGGCTTACAGCTATCAGACAGGTTAGTCTTATACGTAATCAAATTTTGTTTTACAAGTTCCGGCTGGAAGGCCTGATTTGGTGTGGACAAGCAAGGTGATTCAACATCATAATCGGGTATCGTTTTGAGAAAAATTGGTAATTATCTAGAGGATGCTTCTGTAATCAAGGATTTTGCGGTAGATTTAGAGCATTGTAGTTTTTTGGAAACTTCCGATCTTTACACTTTGGACACTGAGGCTTATACGTGTTTTTGACCCCACAGCCATAACAAAACACTGTCCTCTCATATAAGCAATCTTCCCAATAGTGAGCGATTTTATCACAATTCCAACATCGTGGGGAAGAACTTGATTTTTCGACAGCCTCAACTGAAACTTCTTGCGCATTAGGATCAAGATTAGGTTCTAACTCGATTTCGGCTACTTGTTTGCGAGGCAGATATGGGTTAATGTTACGGTTACTAAAATTTCTTTTAACATGTTCATCATCGAAAAATGTTTCCCGCATTTGCACCAACTTCCTTAGATGAGATATGGAATGAATTGGCATATAAAGCAGTTCCTTTCGTATTTCAGGATGCAAGTTCCTCATTTCCTCATTATAATTCCGAATAGCTCCATATCAGATAGCAATATTGGTAATCGGTCCATAATAAACGATACAGCTTCATAGAAAACGTCGAAGGACTCTCCTGGCTTTTGTTTTCTATTTCTTATTTCTTCTTTGATATCAAATATTGTATTGTGAACGTATTGCATTACAGAATTCATTCCAAGCAATAATACCATTTTGTTGTTTATGTAACGCCAAAACCAATGTCGCGCTTTTCCCACTAACAAGATATGTAAATTCTTACAACTTATATTAAAGTCGCTATTAAAGTTATCTTTGGTGAGGGATTTAAGTCTGTATAGAAATTCTTCTACGTTAAGTCCCGTTGGAGATCCGTCGAATTTTAGACACCAGTTCTGGATAATCGAAGTTATCCTATCGGCATTTACTGACGAGAATTGCGAACTGGGAGGGCTATAATAATAATTAGAGTATCGCCTCGGGGATGGTACATGCGCTTGGCTGCGGTTACCATTCTCGAAAATGTTATTTAGACTGGAATTTGCATTATCGTATATAGGGTGAATATTTTGATGTTCTTCTCTTCCTACTGGAGAAGTATTCTGAACCGTCCTTTCATTTTCCCTAACATTACATGAGTGTCGTGGTATGCCATTCCTCCCTCTTTGGGGCTGATTAAAGTCCGCCGGGTGATTTACATTTAATAATGCAGCCCTCACATTTGACTCTATTATCTGATTCCTAGTATTAGTACCAAAATGAGGAGGCTCACTAAAATGACTGTAATTACTATCTGTAAAATTTTCTAAGGCTTTATTTATACTTTAGTCGATCTTTTTTTTAATATGCCTATAATCGCCAGACTAGGGATGGGCAAAAAATATCGATATATCGATATTTTCTTAAAAATATATCGATATATATCGTCGATATTTTTAATTTCGATATATCGATATATTTTCATATATATCGACAGTATCAAATTGGATATTTTTTAGCTTTTGTTTTGTTTTTCGTGCAATTTTTTTTAAATATTTCGGCACAGTCTTCAATAAATAGTATATTACTAACAAAATCGTTTGTTTTATTTATATTATTTTGTCTATTCGAAAAATTATCATTTTCTGAGTGTAATTTTGTTGATGTATGTTCCATGAAATATTGGTGGAACAGTAAGAATGGTGTTTTTTTGTTTTGTTTTTAGAAAAAATTTGGCGACTACGAATGAATTATCATTGTTGAAAAAATATCGATATTTCGATATATCGATATTTTTTATTCGATATATATCGATGCCGATCGATACTTAAAAATATATCGATATATATCCATATATTTTTTCCACTTGCCCATCCCTACGCCAGAAATCTGCGTACCTGCCGTTGAATTATTTGGTATGCTACTAGCTTCGTCTGGAATCAAAGGTGATTGAGGTTCCATAGAGCTTTCAATATGTTTTGGTCTTTGACTTCTATTTCCCCTACTACCTACCTCCGCTAAATTGTTAGGTTGATTTTGAAAAAGAGTTTTATTAGAGCTCCTAGTTTGAACAGAGCTTGTAGGTGCCTTGTTATCTTTAGTTTTTTCTTCTCTTTGCTACCAGTTGTCTTACTCGGAGCCTGTTTAGGAGGAAAAGTAATTTTCCTCAAATCTTCTACATCAGAAGCTTGTCTACAAACAGGACATTTTGATTCTAAAAGAGCGTTCTCAATACAGATCCGGTGGAAAGAATGGTTACACCGCCATAGCACTACGCAAGGAAGTTTTTCGTCCGGATTTTCTTCGCAAATTTTTAATTTGAGTCAGTTACATTTTGACCAGGTCTAGTGCCCGTTATTGTAACAGATGCCTGTGGTGGAGTTCGTGAAACGGACATTTTATATATAAAATAGGGTGAAAAATCAATTCGAATTATAGTTTAACTATAACCCCAATTACATAAGTATATGGTTCACATATATCTACTTTTATTTGTAGTTATTTATTTAATTTTTATTAATTTATTTATATATTATATTTATTTATTTATTTTTTTTATCATTATTTTATTGTGCTTTCTTTCATGATATCACTGAAGTTTGGGCCTGAATTAATCAACCTATTTATTCAACACTAGAATGTACTAAGTATGATAACAAAAACATTGAAGTTAGCAGCAAACCAACTTAATGAAACTGTTCATTTATTTTTTTCTGCGTGTTTTTTAAATCTAGTATAGGGGATGTTTGCCGAGAGTTTCAAGAAAAACATACTCCTAACCATACACTAGTTGTCGATGCCTAAGCTACCAAATTCAACACGTTAATATTGTACTCACTAGCTCAAGAAAAAATAACGATTCTGTAGTATGTCCCTACTACAACAAAAGGCTAATGAAGAGGTCACCGGTTGGAACACTAAAACTTCTTTTTTCCTCAATGGCTTTTAAGCTGCAATGAAAATTTGGATCAGCCAGTCTCATCTCAGGAAGATTAGCAAAGAAACCACTAGGAACAGTGTGAGATGGAAGATTTGACGATAGATGTGGAACCACAAGTGCTGTTACTGAAATCTCAACGCTGTCATTTAATTTTGTACCTAACACGAATAAGCATTTTCGCTGAACTTTAGCAGAAACTAAGTTATTTAAACCGGAAATTTGAGCATATATTCGCTCGAATGGAAGTTTATGTAAATGGAATAAACGCTCAAAAATAAATGTGACTTCTGATCCCGAATCTATCAGCGCTCTTGCCTGATATTTCACGCCTCTATTTATAATGGTTACAATGGCTGTTCCTAAAAGAAAGTCCCTAGAATTGGCTGCGAAACAGGACTGAACGACACCAGAATTTAAAGGCTTAGCGGACTGTAGCTTACTAGGATTAGATCGAGTGAAGGGCATCGAATTCGGATTAAGACTTAAGCCTTTGCTTGTACTAGGGGTAGGAACAGAACTATTGGGGTTTTGAAGAAATGGATTGTGTCTTTTGCTGCATTTGAAACAGCTATGCTTGCTATTACAACCTTTGATGTTATGAGCTTTCGAAAAACAATTCAAGCACCAGCCCTCCCTTTTAATCTCATTCAATCTCTGATCGCAATCCATATTCAAGAATTTTGGGCATTTTCGTATAGGATGATTTTCTTTTGGACATAATTGGCACTTTGGAGCGGAAACATTAAGTTGGAAGCTATTTAGCTTCTTGGTGGAATTTTGGTGAGTTCGTGATTTGGTGTTAGCTTCCTTGGAGCTGGACTGTGATGATCTGGAGGTTGAACAAAATTGTAAATTGACCATTCACGAGAATTTTGCGATTCTCATACCTTGAACACAAGTTTTTCCAGGCTAACTCAAATCCCTGTTGTGTCAATGGAGTCTTCCTAGTAATTTCTTTAGCCTCGCCCCTAGTTTTTGTAACGTACACGACCAAATAAACAGGAATAAAGTTTGGACCAATTCCGTCTTATCTATTGATATAACAAACCATTGGGTGGTTATACATAAAGGCAAAAGGAGAAAAGATCTGCAGGATCCTATGATAGCTAGCTAGCAGTCGGTGGGGTGGATTCGTGATCCATTCCTTCCTGCCTGAGTTGTATTTCATGCTGAGAGAATTAAGAATACTGTAAATATTGAATAAATAGGGTTGAGTAATAACACTTGTTTCTCAGGTCTTAGTGGAGAAACAACGCCTCAAAACCCACCCTGAACCATGATCCTAGGGGCGATATTTTTTTCTAGGATCCTACACTATAAAAGTTTTGATTTAACCCTCACAAATTAGTTCATGATTGAAAACGCAAAGATTCAATTAGAAATTCATGTTGCGAAAATTCCAACCATTTATTAAATTAGATTTACTTTACCCAATAATATTAATTAGCAAATTCAAAATAATATAATTGGTTGTATCTCATACATAACGAACTATTTGATTCTTAATAAATTACAGTATCTATTTATTCTTTTAATGCTTCTAAAAAATACTTATTATGAACTTTCCAGAGAAATTCACTAAAATATATAGCAAGCAATATATAAATGAAAGATTTCATTCGAAAAAACTATATTGTTGAATTTAGACGCGGAGAACACGATAATCTGTCTGTAGTTTTTGTTGCGACTAACGTTAATTCATATCTAAAGTGAAAATTCAAACATTACTCTTGTACTGAAGATTAACATTTACACGTCGTTTAAACACTCCAAATCAGTAGTTCTTAAGCTATGTACAGACGATTGTCAGCTCTTACAATATTGTAAGTAAAATGTGCTAAAAAAATTCTTACAATCGTCTGAACTGAAAATTTTTGTCTGACAACGTTGGCAGAAAAAGCATTGTCAGTCGATTTTAAATCTACCTGCTGACAAAAAATTGTCAGACATCTCACAATCGTATGAACACATCGCGTTACCATTGTCAGATTATTGGCAGACAATTGTCAGACATTTTTTAATTGTCAGATGTGCGAAGTTTCTGCATCTGACAATGGCGTCATTGTCATTACTTTTTAAAGTTTACAGAAGCAAAGATGATAAATAATTGATGATTTCTGTTAAATGATATGGGTCTGGCAGCGCCAAACAACAGATCTGACAATTTTTGCATCTGACAATCGTGTGAACTGCCAATTTCTTTACTGACAATATTGTCAGATAAATTTATTGTCAGACAGCTGTCTGCCAATAAATTGTAAGCTTTTCTAACAACTTTGATACAGCCGTGTGAACTAACAATATACCTTGGGCTGATAATTTTTTATTGTCAGTACATCGTCAGCACATTGGCAGATCTGACAATATTGTAAGATCTTACAACCGTCTGTACAGGGCTTTACTATTATTAAACATTGATTATTGCAATGTTGCATGCAAAAGTATAAAAGAAGATAGATGGAAAAAGGGGAAAAAATTGATTTTATATATAGATACATTATATACACCTACTCTTGTATATATATGTATATCCATGGTAGAATAATATAACAGGTAGCCGCACAACTAACTCAAATGCACATATTGGGATAGAAAATGTCAAACATTAAACAGAGGGTATGTGTGTTTGTATATCAGAAGTAGCAAACATACGTGTGGTATTGTGTGTGCAACGTAATTATTTCACATATACATAACATTTGACAGTTCGTACCATGAAAAAAGTAAATAAAAATATAATCAGCTGGCGTTCCAGGGCTACCTTGTATATTATTCTACCATGTGTATATCTATTTCGTTTGATTATATCTTAGTCTGACATTCTTTCATTTCTCTGTATCAAGTCTTTCAGTTATGTAATTCTTTCGTGAAGTTACGTTGCTAGTAATTAATAATATTTAAATATAATATAATAATCGGTGTTATTTTACCGCAAAGGCAAAAAAACATTTTTTAACGTTAGTGATCGAATAGTTTGTGTGGATTATAGTTTGAGCAACTTTAAAAATCATCCATAACGAAACAAGAGAACCATTGAACGAGTTAGTTTACTTAATTTGTTTTTATATATATTTTTTTCTGTCAAATCAATAAATGCAACGTTAAATAATACTTTTTGTTTTGCTCTGTTTTCGTCAATCGGAGTATATACTAAATATCTGCATGAAACATTCGTTTTTCAATTCAAAGTATTGCTTTGTTTTACAAATCACTAACACTATTGCTAAAATGTGCGACAAAACATGTGTTGAGAGTAATAAGCAAATAATGAGTAATGGCAATCACCGTTTCATTAAGAGAGAATTAACTCAAATCGTGTCTTTTTTTCTTTTGTATCACTAGCGTTAAAAGTATTTGTAAACAAAAGCAGTTGTTCACAAAATAAAGCAATGAATCGAAGAAGTGATTCGTGTGAGCTATTTGTTATCTCAATGAGGATATGAGAAAATTAGAGCACGTTATGCTCTTTTAAATTAAAAAAGAAAATAAGAAAACAACCGTAAATCAGAAAATGCCTTTTTATATGATATAATATTTTTTAATTAAAATAGTCTTAAAAGCTGAATCGATTTTATAAAAAATAACTTTATTTAATTATTGAAACCACGAGTAAATAAAATTTTGTTTAAAAAATGGAACTAAATAAAGAATTTTTAGCTTGGTAAAACGAGACAATTTTTTAATACTGTTGGCAAATATATGGCCTTTTAGAGGGCATAACTTCGGTTTAATTAAGCTATGTTTCTGTTATATTTAGGGTTCCGTACTCCAAAAGTGTAAATACCCTATTGTTTTCGATACACTGTCCGTCCGTAATTTAGACAATTTGCTGTATCTTGGAAACCGTAAGAGGTAAAACCTTGAAATTTAAAAAAACGCTAAACTAAAAAAATCCAAAATAAAAAAATGTCAAAACGAAAAAACGCTAAAATGAAAAAGTGCTTAAAGGAAAAAAACACCAAAATTAAACAAAAACGCTAAAACACAATATATCACCAAAACTAAAATGATCGCAAAAAAAACTAAAAAAAACGTCAAAACCGAAAAAGTCATCAAAACGAAAAAAGCGGCAAAACAAAAAAAGCACCAAAACAAAAAAAAAAAAGCGCCAAAACAAAAAAAAAAAGCGCCAAAACAAAAAAAAAATCGCTTAAACGCAAAAAATCACATAACTAAAACTATCGCCAAACAACGCAATAAAACGAAAAAAATCACCAAAACAAAAAAACGCTAAAACCCAAAAATCACGAACACTAAAATTATCGCAAAAAAAACGCAATAAAACAAAAAAGCGCCAAAACAAAAAAATCGCTAAAACGCAAAAAATCGCCAAAACTAAAATTATCGCCAAAAACGCAATAAAACGAAAAAAGCACCAAAACAAAAAAAAATTGCTAAAACGCAAAATTCCACCAAAACTAGCATTATCGCCAAAAACGCAATACAACGAAAACAAAGCGCCTAAACAAAAAAAGCACCAAAACAAAACAAATCGCTAAAACGCAAAAAATCACCATAACTAAAATGATCGCCAAATCAGCAACGATGACGATGAGGCTTCCTCGTTGTCGATGCAAGTAGATGAGTGGTGCTAGAAAAAGGTAGTTACTCGAATTCTTGCATAAGTTCAGTGATTTGCGGCTAAATTTTCCTGTTGTATAGTACTTAGCATTAAGTTGCAACAGGGCGTTAATTAAAATTTCTAGTGACTAAGTAAGCGTATGTAATTGTTGATGTAATGCATATCGTTCCTGATGAAGCTATTAGATGCTGAGGTGTCTTGAGGTCTGTTTTTATTCGCCTCAGGAAGTGTCGATCATCGAACATTGGCCGGGTCAGACCAATCGTAAATGTTCTGACTCCTAAATTCTTTGACTAAATGCAAGAATTGATGATGGATGTTTACGCTCCTGGTGTATGTATGTACATATAAAAAGTGGATATTTTGAGTGTAATTAGTTATTACAGATATAAAGAATATATAATGTTGCATCATATGATGTTTCACAAATTGATCGATTTGATCTCATATTTAAAATCTTGATGCTGCGGCAGAGGGCTAAAAGTAGGTCCCAATATTTTTTTCATTATTTTTCCCATGTATCTAAAAATAAAATGCAACATTTTTTGCTATTCGCAATTGAAATTCGCAAAAAAATCGCACGCTCCACTCTAATGTACGGCTGTCAGACTATGCGATTTATGGTCAAAATGTTTCGGAAATATGACGGTTTTTACATTTACATTACATAACCCATTTTTGGGGTTTTTTCGCCTAATTTTTGTCGACAAAAATATAGCTAGTAGCGTTATATTTACACATGAAAGTACTTTCATGAAATTTTTGTATACGTATTATCAACGAAAAAGAAAATGGTATTCATTTCTCTGTCTTTCTCATAGCTCAATCAAAAGTGTGTTAGTGAAAATGTGTGTGTATTGCGACTTTCTTGCAATGCTGAGTAATTCTTCTAAAGAGTAGTCGGCTTCAGCGGGCTAACAGCCACCGCCGCCGATTGTTATGTATCGGCTTCACTCTCTGGTTATATATGTTAACACAACAAAAGTTTATTACTCTTATTACTTTTAATTCCCAATAAATTAAAATGCTGACACTGCTGCAGACGGTTAAAATGGGTCAACAACTTACAAAAGTTGCAAAATAGTAACGGCTCGTGTCATTGTGATTACCATGCAAATTTTTAATAAGTTATTTTATGTTTCGATTTAATTAAAACTAGAATAAAATTTCAGTTGTATTTTAAAAGTGAAAGAATAAAGTTATATTTTTTTAAAATAAATAATTTACAAAAACTTAACTGGCGCCCAACTTAATGGGATAATCCGAGGATAACGTACCCCATAGGCTACACCCAAAAGGATATTCCCAGCAAACGCACCCCATAGGCTGCAGAGAAGAAAGGAAACCCTAAAAAACATACCCCACAGGCTATCAGAAATAGGAGAATCCTGGAAGAACTCACCCCACAAGCATTGATTTAAAGGAACACAATCATCTGCAAATAAGGACACTTTGTATGGAGATCTTGGTATAGAGGAGGTTACCTAAGTATTGCTATAAAGAAAAGGAGAATCAACCCCCTATCAGCTCCATAACAATGATTGCTGTAACAATGTAAGAATAGTTTTAAGATATTTAACTTAAATATTTAAAAGTCCAAAAATACATTAAAACAAAACAAATCAGAAAATATTCAAACACGATCTAAATAGTGAATTTAACGCAGTGCTTATAAAAGTGAATATTGAATAAGAAGTAAAATTATTTGTGAGAATTAAAAGAAATTTGAATGAAAATCTATTGATAAAACTTTTATGAAAATAGAAAATTCCTTTCGAGGGAAAGTTGAAAACTAAATAAGAAGTAAAATTATTTGTGAGAATTAAAAGAAATTTGAATGAAAATCTATTGATAAAACTTTTATGAAAGTAGAAAATTCCTTTCGAGGGAAAGTTGAAAACTAAATGAGAAGTAAAATTATTTTGAGAATTAAAGAAGTTTGAAGAAAATCTATTGATAAAAAATTTTTTTTATGAAAATATTAAATTTTTTTGAGGAAAAGTTGAAAAATAAATAAGAAGCAAAAGTATTTTTCAATAAAATTTTTTTTTATCAAATTTCTTTTCCTACGGATAGAAATAAGTCAAGAAAAGTTTACATTTAGCTTATATTTACACTGGTAGTAGAGTTTAAATAAAATAAGATAATTAATAGGACAAATAATCAAAACAGTATTCAATAACAGATTATTGGAAAGAAACAAAGAATTAATATTTGCACATACAAAATTTTTCATAACTCGAAGTGTCAATTTGATCAAATATACATTTGGTTGTTATTGCGATTCCCACGACATATTATAAAAACCACTTAAGGAAAATTTATTGGCGGTAGTGACCATAAAAAACCCTTTAATTTTCAAAATGTCTAACCCAAAAAATTTAGTCAGGCCCCCAGTCATAAATGTGAACAATCCACCAGAAGCAGGCCGTGTAGATAACCGTATTGACAATTTGGAGGAAACAATTGCGGGGATTTGCGCACAATAATGCCAAATCGCAATAATGAACTTCATAGACCAAATAATAGAAGATCGGTATAGGAACAACTTGACCGAGTTGGACAAAGTCCCTGATATTGTAAAATGTCTAAGGGAATTCTCTGGTAGTTATAATGAATTCAGCTCTTGGAAAAAGAGTGTGGATAGAATTCTTAAACTATATGATTCAATCAAAGGAACTCCAAAATATTTTCCTATTTTAAACTCAATTAGAAACAAGATTACAGGTAGTGCGGATGCCGCACTTGAATCATGTAATACACCCTTCAATTGGGATAGTATCTCGAAATGTTTAGCGTTACACTACGCCGACAAGAGAGATCTAACAACGGTGGAGTACCAAATGAGCACTCTAGTACAAGCTAATAGCACTATACAGGAGTATTACCAACGGGTATACTCACACCTCTCCCTTATTATGAACAAATTGTCGTATATGGACATAGGTAGAGAAGCACTTGACCTTCTAGCGCAAACGTACAGTGATAAGGCATTGGATGCCTTCACTTGAGGTTTAAGGGGTAATTTATCCCTACACTTAGGAATGAAAGAACCAAAAGATCTTCCGCAAGCATTTCATCTGTGCTTAAAAATGGAAAACAAATTCGCAAGATCAAATTTGGCGAACTTACAACCAGACTAACAAGAACAGTAATAATAAGCCTTTACATGCACCACCAAACAAACCACAATATCAAAATAGGAAAACCTTTTATCTTCAATTGGCCTTTATGCCCCAACCTTCACTTAGCCACCATCAGTACATGTCAGTAAATCCAACAGGTTACCAAAATAGCTTCAACCAAATGTCACAGACACAAGGTTACTCAAACCCAAGGTTCATCCCTCCAAGGCCAACAGCTCCGAAGCCTTTTCCACGTCCTGAGCCCATGGACGTAGACGCTTCAATGAGGACAAGAGCCATCATTTATATGAACAGACCAGCCCACAACAATCAAATGTTTGGAAAAAGACCACTAATACAATCTGAACAATTGCGAAACCCTCCTAAACTGCAAAGAAATTTTAATTTAGAGACAGAAGAAAACGGAAATATTAACGACGAGTATTATCAAGAGCAAACACTAAACTACGAGGAAGAGGAAAAACTCCCAACACTGGACGAATACTTACAGAATCAACCAGAAATACCTGAAGACGAAAACCAATCCGAAACCCAAGACTTTGCGGACATTCATTTTTTAGACTAACGCATTCGTCCCTACCTTAGTTTGAGTGCAGGACGAATGCTGGACAAATTTTTAATTTTCTCATTGACACCGGCTCAAACTAAAACTACATACAACCCTGTTTAGTTAGAAATCCCTTGCCAAACCAAAACTCCTTTTATGCAAGTTCAGTGGGTGGAAACAACAAAATCACTCATCACACCTTCATAAATTTATTCGGAAAGCACGCTGATAAAATAAAGTTCTTTTTGCTGCCAACACTAAAATCCTTTCATGGTATTTTAGGAAACGACAGCCTAAAGGAGTTATCAGCTATTATCTATTCAGCAAAAGACTACATGCTCATAAACGGAACACTTAATATTCGAATAAAACAGAAGGTGTCACAATCGGTAAATAATATCAACATTCGGACAGACCACTTGGCAGAACAACAAAGGAACAAATTAGAAGACGTCATTGCAAACCATAAATCATTGTTTAGTGAACCAGATGAGAATTTGACTTATAAACAGCCGTAGTCGCAGATATCCAAACAAAAACCCATGAACCTATCTATTCCCGATATTACCCATACCCAATGCACTTAAAAGAAGAGGTCGAAAAACAGATTCGAGACTTGTTAAGACAGGGCATCATTCGGCCTTCCAGGTCACCTTACAACTCACCAATTTGGGTTTTACCTAAAAAGGCTGATGCATCTGGCATAAAAAAATTCAGAATTGTCATTGATTACCGAAAGTTGAATGAGCAGACGATACCAGATAAATATCCGATTCCAGAGATTAATGCCGTTTTACCCCAACTTGGACAAAATAAGTTTTTCTCCGTAATAGATCTTAAAAGCGGGTTCCACCAAATACCGCTCAGGGAAACTGACAGAAAAATACGGCCTTCTCGGTCAACAATGGTAAATACGAATTTACCAGATTACCATTCGGACTGAGGAATGCCCCTTCTATATTTCAGGGAACGCTGGACGATATATTGAGGGAGTATATAGGGAGAATATGTTTCGTCTATATGGACGATATCATTATTTTCTCCAAGGACGAGGAAGAACACTATAAGAACCTAGATATAATCTTCAAAACTCTCCAACTTTCAAACATGAAAGTTCAATTAGACAATCGTGAGTTTTTGAAAAGCGAGGTGGAATTTTTAGGATTTATTATCTCGGACAGAGGTATAAAAACCAATTCTAAGAAAGCCGAAGCAATTCTGAATTTTCCTACACCCCAGACACTAAAAGATCTTAGATCGTTCCTAGGTCTTTCGAATTATTATAGACGCTTTATCAGGGACTATGCTAAAGTTGCTAAGCCCCTGACAATGCTTATAAGAGGGGAGGCAGGACTTTTGTCCAAACATACCTCAAAAAAGATAGTAATTAAGCTCAACCAGGAGGCAATGGATGCGTTAAAAAAATTAAAAACCACATTGACATCCGATGACGTGATGTTGGCGTACCCAGACTTCAAAAGAGAATTTGTTCTAACGACTGACGCCTCAAGTTATGCCTTGGGAGCAGTGCTATCCCAAGACAATAGACCAATCTCGTTTTTATCAAGAACACTAAGTAGAAATGAAGAAAATTATGCCACAAACGAAAAAGAGCTCCTCGCCATCGTATGGGCATTGAAATCACTCAGAAACTATCTCTATGGTTCTACAGAATTAAAAATTTATACAAATCACCTTCCTCTGACCTACGCATTAAACAACAAAAATTCAAACCTAAAGTTAAAACGATGGAAGGCATTCCTCGAAGATTTTAATTACGAACTTCAATACAAGCCTGGCTGCACCAACGTCGTCGCCGATGCTTTATCTAGACCATCTACTGACAACCCTCAAATAAATACCCTGACTGCAACGCAGCATAGCGATGACAGTTCATCAGAAACCTTGATACAGTTTACGGACGTTCCGATAAATGCATTCAAAAATCAAATTTTTATAAATAACGAAGAGGGTCAGGCATTCCATAAGTTCGAAATAGTATTCCCAACGTACCATAGACACACAATAAAGGAACCCAATATTACTACAGAAAATCTCACACATATTTTGAGACAATTTTTAAACCCATCTGTTACAAATTGCATAAACACGACCGACGGGATCTCGGGAAAGTTGCAAGAAATTTATAGGGACAACTTTACACAATATAGAGTTAAGTATTCTCGGAACTTACTAACAGATCTGCAGAGCGAAGAAGATCAAGAAATTGAAATAATAAATGAGCATAACAGAGCTCATAGGAATAGCGTAGAAAACAAAACCCAACTCCTCACGAAATTCTACTTCCCACAAATGCATGCAAAAATAAAAAAAATTACTAGTACTTGCCAAATCTGCAAAGAAAATAAATATGATAGACATCCCCACAGGGTAACAATTCAGGAAACACCAATTCCACAGTACCCCGGACAGATCGTACATATAGATATTTTCATCACGGAAAAAAAGCAATACTGACTGCTATAGACAAATTTTCCAAATTAGCTCAGGTTAGAATGCTAAGATCTCGAGCCATTGAAGATATTAAAGAGCCACTTAGAGAAATACTACTATCCTTCGGTAAGCCACAAATAGTCGTTATGGACAATGAGAAGTCATTTAGCTCAGCCTCGATAATTTTCATGTTAGAAAATCAGTTCAAGATAAAAACGTTCAAGATACCTTCATACAGCAGTAGCGTAAATGGGTAAATCGAAAGATTTCATTCCACGCTTTCAGAGTTGATGCATTGTATAAAGGCGGAAAAAGCTCATAGCACATTTCCCGAAATTTTACATATGGCAGCTCTTGAATATAATAACTCCATACACTCTACCATTAAAAGAAGACCTTTTGACGCATTTTTTTAGGCAGAGTCACAACTAATCCTCAAGAATTGGAAGATATTAGATTAAGTACGATTGAAAGGCTCACAGAGGAACAAGTAGAAGATATTGGCTACCACAACAAGAGAAAAACTAAACCAAGGACTTATGAACCCGGACAGACAATTTTTGTAAAGGAAAACAGAAGATTAGGATCAAAACTTAGTAAAACACAACAGTTATAACAGAATCAGGAAGGACAATACATAAAAACAATATCAGGAACTAAATCAATTTTAATTTTCAGATTACTTTTTCACTGGTTCGGGCCGACGTTAAAATTTTGGACTACTCCAATTCACAAATAGTGACCCTGAACTCCGGACTGGCAAAATTACAAACGGGTACTTTCAAACTAATTCATATCATCGAAATAGATGGATACCAAGAACTCATAAATAGTCTCCAAGAAACTCTACATAGAGATGTCGATCCATCTCATTTTCTCCACCCTCTACTGAATCACGAACTGACAGAACTGCAAGCTTACTTAGACCGATTGAAACCAAAAACAAAAAGGTCCTTAAATTTTATTGGCTCCGCTTGGAAATGGATTGCGGGAAACCCCGACCACGATGACTTTGAGATCTTAACACAAAAAACCAACAGACTTTTGAGATTAACAAATTGACAATAGAAAAAATTAAAGAGCTAACAGATGTGACAAACATTCTATTAGAAACATTTAAAAAGAATAATGGTAATAATAATTCCACAAAGGAACAGTTAGTAACATTGTTAAAATATAAATTAAATACTGTAAAAGAAGAAATAATGAATATCCAACGCGCCATGCACTGGGCGAAAGTAGGCATAGTTAATTCTTTTATTCTTACATCCAATGAAATAAATATTGTAAAAGAAATTACCAATGAAGAATCCATACCATTTATAAATTTAGAGCGAGCATTCGAATTTGCTGAGATAAAAATTGCATCTGACCATAATTCAATTGTTTATATTTTAAGTATCCCTATGACAAACGTAAACACATGTTACAAAATTCTTGTAAGGCCTATTAAATTTGGAAAATATATAAATAAAATAATGTATGAAAAAATTCTTCTATGTGACAATGTTATGTATGGTATCAAAAATGATTGCAAGATCTATAACGATATTACTGTGTGCAACAGAAATAATTTGAATGCCCTGGAAACCGATACCTGCTTAGCAAATCTAATCATAAGTAAACCGGCAAACTGCAGCTTGATAGACAATCGTGGTGTCCTCTCTATTGAAGAAATAGCACCTGGAGTAATCCTTTTAAATCAATTTAATGGTACGATTCTTGTTAACAGTGAACCGCAGGATCTTAATGGGACTTATGTGGTTCAATTCTCCAATGCATCTATATCTGTGATGGATGAAACCTATAAATTTTTCGAAACGACACAATTACAACCCTTACCTGCAATCCTACAACCTAGGCTCTCGAACCAAAATATAGAGGAAACACTGTCATTGGAAATGGTAAAGGAATTAAGGACAAACAATACAGAGGCAATTGATTTGCTAGGTACTAAATACACAAAGGGCATAGCAATAAATTTTGGATTCAGTATAATCACGCTACTTTCTGTAGTTACACTATTGATCAAGACAAATCAACACAGTTCCATCAGTACATACTTCAATGCCCGATTTATCAGAAAAAAGGAAACCGGAACAGAATGGCGTAGCGAGAATCTCAAATATCCCATACTTTTGACCGAACGAGGACGCTCGGTGTTAAGAGGGGAGGTGTTAACACAACAAAAGTTTATTACTCTTATTACTTTTAATTCCCAATAAATTAAAATGCTGACACTGCTGCAGACGGTTAAAATGGGTCAACAACTTACAAAAGTTGCAAAACAGTAACGGCTCGTGTCATTGTGATTACCATACAAATTTTTAATAAGCTATTTTATGTTTCGATTTAATTAAAACTAGAATAAAATTTCAGTTGTATTTTAAAAGTGAAAGAATAAACTTATATTTTTTTAAAATAAATAATTTACAAAAACTTAACTTATATTTGTTTACATTTTACCAGAACGAGAAAATACCAGGGTTTAAATTTGCTTAACTACTTTCAAGCATTTTGCGTTTGCTGGACTAAAACTAAACGAAGTGAGCAAGCATCAGCATGCTGCATTAGCACACAACCTAATGTGAAACTATTTCCTTAAGCATTGCTATGTAATACTTGTAAGCAAGCGGAGTTAGCATAATCAAATTGCTAGAAGAATCTATGCTGCACAGAATCAGCATAAGCATGTGACGTGGAAAAAATGCTGATGCTTAAAATCAGAAAGTGCGCGGTTAAGGTTTTTGTGATTATGCTGTGTTACCTTACTATGAAGGTTTTGCAGCATTAGCATTATCAGGCTTGAAGAGCATTGGTTTTGCTAGGCTTAAGCACTGCTCGAAAATGCTTGAAGCATTGCTAACAAACAGAATTTGTGTACAAAGTTTTGAACGAAAGAACGCAAAAAAATGTGTGCGGCCATACACATGCTTACAGCCATTCAAGAATGTTGGGATATTAGCATACATATATTTTGGTGGTAGGTATGTATTTTGGAAATTTTATTTTTGCATGAAGTGCGATGTGCACGACCATACACATTTTTACAAACATACATACATATGTAAGTATTTATGTATATTTTTTCGTTTGCTATTTATGAGGCAAGTAATACGGGATTGTTGTTGTGCAAATGAAAGTATGTACGTATGTACATATGTATGAATGTATGTTGGGATGAAGACTTAAAGTAAAGCTAAATTTATTGTAAGTATGTGGCTTTGTATAAATACTTATTAATTATAACAAACACCAACTAAGTTGGCGGTATAGTACGATAAGTGGCATGTTTGAAAAGTAGTCAAAATTAATCGAATATTATTTATTTATTTAATTAAAGTCTATGGAAAAATATCCTGACAGACTAATACATAAGTACATATCGAGCCTTTGCTGTATGAAATTTTTACACAAAATGAAGAACTCTATGACGATTAATTCTGCATTATTAACTCAAAAATCGCGTTTTTTGAGTTATGACTCTATTGCAGCAAAGGCTCGATATGTATGTATGTATGTGCGAATAATTTTTAACATATAATGTATAGTATACTTACGTATAATATTTAAGTATTTAAAAACAAGATTATATTACATACATACACCCAGAGAAAAAAATCAATAAAAACTATATTAATTCAATAAGAAACATTAATTCATGTTGAAAATTTTTATTTCAATATTGAACCATATATGTATATTCAAAGTTGAAAATTATTGACTAACTGTATTTCAACAAAGTTTTTCTTTTGAATTGAGAATTATTGAATTAATATGACGAGTTTTAATTTTTAAATTGCCTTTTTTACCTTATTGTATGTGTAATAACATCAAGATTTACAGAAAAGTCGATTAAGTTGTACAAATCGTTAAAATGTTTACACATTTTTCTAAATGGATTTGTATTACCATAATTTGTATGAAATTGTGGCAGATTGTATAAGGGTATGAAATACCGGGTCAATCGACGTCGAACATTAAATTGTATACCTATTACTTTAGTAGAAATGCAGACACCACCAGGGAAACAAACATTAATGTTCAGACAATTGTTTGCTCACGGAATTTTTGAAATTTTTTTGTGTAAATAATATTTTATGTTTTGTACGTTATAAATAATAAATTTAAGTGAATTTGCGTGAATGAAAATAAATTCCTGAAATTAAGGCAGAACTGCATACTACACTTAAAGTAAAGTACATACTTGCAAACATGAGTGACAGTTATGCTCAAATTTAAGCTGGTTTGATAGTGTGGAAGCAAATATCGTCAGTCAACAGTGAACCGCAACAATTTTTGTGGTTGAGTGGCAGTGTGTACCAAAAAGTGTCAGTCATAAGTTATTTTTTGTAGCGTAAACGCGGAAAACTAATTTTTTAGAAATTCATATATTTTTATTAAACGCAAGATTGTGTGTGTGAGATGTTAAGACAATATCGTACGAGGAGTTGTTAAATAATAAGAAATTATATAGTAATTAAACTAAAATAGTCATTATATAAAATTGTTGTTATCAATAAAGCGCATCCAATTTTGTTATTTACCACGTTTGTGTCTCAAATTTTATTCTTGAATGATGGTTTGAGTGTCAAACATGATCGATAGTACATTCAAAAGTATCCTTCAAAAATGATTAATTTTTTACCGTCACTCAAGTTTGAAATTCTGTACTCTGCCAAATCTAGCCTTGAACACGCTAAACTGGCAACGCTGTGTATTATCTTAATGAGACTCTCAGCTACATTCTAAAAAATATTTATTTTACGTTTAAGACACAATTGATATTAAACAGTTTCACGCTAAAGGCTGTTTAATATAAAATTGTATTCATAAACACTACAATAGACATTGTGTATTTTAAGGAATTTTAGGTTTTGATACTGGCAATACCACCATGTTTTGTAATTAGTGTTGCAATAAAAAGAATATGATTTCATCCAGATATTGATATAAATGGTGGTTTTTTGCTAATTTGGTTGCGAATTTTGTTTAACTTAAATAATTTAGTGGCATATTCTATCAAATGAAAAAAAAACATACTTAAACGCTTATAGCCAAGACTTCAAGCTTTAATTGAAAGCATATCACGTATTCGTGTGTGCTAAATTTGCAAAGATATTCAGGTATGTGATGGAAATCGAAACGAAGCACTTTTGGAAGGTGTTTTTTAATAATATTTCTTTATTAAAATCAATTTTATCACATATATTATAAAAATATTTCTTTATTACAAAAGAGTTGTATCAAAAAAATTAAAAAAATGTTATTAAAAGTGCATTAAAAGGGGCTTTCAAAAGTGCTTCGTTTTCAAAATCGATTTCCATCACATACCTGATTTTAAGTTAAAATTAATATTTCGATGATATGAATTTATTGAAGGTTTATAGTAGGTGCATACCATCTTTAAACCTTTTTTTTAAATTTTCATGTAACATACATTTATGAATGCAATTTTATGAAATTTGGCTTAAAAGTAGTTTATTAACCTGTTTTAAATATTTGTGAATATGGCTGTGTGTGTCCTGAAGTAAAAATTTGCATTCATTTGCTGCTGTCCTTGAAAAATAATTATGTACCTACAACAAGTGTATATGTAAAAACATAGTATGTATTATGCAAATGTTTTTGGTTGCGCGTATATACATACATATATATATGTACATTAGGGGATAACTTTTTCGCACTTTTTGCGAGTACCAAGAACGGCATAGTATAGTCGTATTAATAAAAAATATGATAATTTTTTCGGATCGTTAAAAAAGTTCAAGCAGGGATCGGGTTGAAGTTTGAAAACAACCAATTTTATTTCACAGAAATTTTAAAAAAAATATACACCTGATATTTGTATATATCACTTAAATGCTATTTTAGAATTAATCCACTGCTTTAGATTTAAACATTTTCCTACGGCTTACAATTCATCGCGGTTCAAAATTCGTTGGAAGGTTTTAAAAATTTTCTTCCCTGCGTGAGGTTTTTTTTAACAAAACGACGGGAGACAGGTGGTTTCATTACTAAAATATTCTTGGTACTATGCCAAAAATATGGTTATGCCCTAATGCGCATATGTACGCAGTAAGTATGTCAGAGATGATCAGTGTGTGATTGGGAAAATTTATATTGGAATTGTTGTTGTTGGATAAGAATAATAATACCAATTACAGCAAGTGCGAATAAGAAGGATTGCTGAAAAGAAGGAGATACCTACAATATACAAAAATAACCAGTAACCTTTTTCTTACGAAAAAGGATAAAAACTCGCGAAATCAACTTGTGAATCAATCCAACTTGCATAAATATACATATGCAGTCATACATATGTCTGTGACCTTGCGAATAAAATTTTTAAAGCAAAAAATAAGCAAGAATGTTGATTTCTCTGCGTAAAAAGGTTATAAAATCGCGATAAAATTTTCCATATCCATATGGTATTGTGTAAGTAAATAAAATTGTGTAGTGGTGTGCGGGTGTGTCTGTCGCGGTGATGGTGTAATAAGTACGCTTATTACACCATGGTCGCGGTCTATTTTTGTGTCGGGATTTCCAATTTTTTTAAGCATTTGTCAAAAAAGTTCCCGCACTAGTTTAAATTTGGTCTACGTGTTAAAGCATGTAAAACAAACCAAGCAGTTTTCATTACCCATTTACATTTTGATAAAATTTAGTATGAATGATGCCTCTGGCAAAACTGATATTGGTGAAAAATCTAAGCTCACTATTTTGCCTAGTGATATGTAAATTGGTTGAAAAAATTAGTCATTACCCCATGTACATATATATGTATTTAGCGTTTTACTACTTAAAGCTTTGTTCTCACTATGTGTATATGCCATATGGAATGTAGCATTTTCACATGGTTAATTTGTACATATAGTCTGAACCCCTTGAAACAATAGAATGTGTTATTTCTCTGTGTACAGTACACATGATATAGAACGAGCTCTATTTTCAAGTGACAAAGCATCTGACATCAGCTGGTTTTTAGTAAAGCAATTGTTTGCGGACGGGAAAATTAAATAAAATAATTATCAAATTAATAAAGTATTAAATTAAATAAAATAAGTATAATATTAAATAAAAGAAGTATATATAACAAAAAAATAAGTATAGCCACTCAGCTGTTTTAAGATTGTTTTGCTTTAAAGGCCAAATAAACTGCGCAAGCGGCTCGCCAAACATGACAGAAATTTGCGTTTGTGCAAGCCTGTTGTGTAATATATGGCGGCGGTTTTACGTTTGATAAGTCGCAGTCCATACGAATCAACTTTTGCTGCTGCAACTTTATTTTGTGAGAGTGATGAAATAGAAATATATACCTAATGTATTCCCCTCTCGCTCTTTCTCACTAGAAAACAAAAGTTGCAGCAGCAAAAGTTAATACGTCTGGACTAGGACTAAGCGGCTTGGCAAGTTGCTTGCAGAAAAAGCAAAAAATGTGCAAATGAAAAAAGTATGTTTGCCAAGCCGCTTGCGTAGTTTATTTGGCCCTTTATAGGTTATGTCAAATGTACGTAACATACCAACTGGTGAGCACAAAAATGATACGACCTTATGTAAAACGCAGATTTTAACGTACACTTGAAATCACATCTGTATGAAAAAGTGACATTCCATGTGGCAAATACACATACATACATAGTGAGAACACAGCTTAAGTGAATAATGCGGGTTTTTTGATTAAGTTGATTAATAATAGTTATGTTCCGGCATGCTCTGAAAATCACATGGCTTTAAATCACATGTGATTTTAAAATTAATAATGGTCCTGCAGACGTTTTTAACGATCATTTTCTTTCAGAAATGATATTTGATGAATTTTAGTAATATTACTCAACACTGAAAAACAAACTGACTTTTCATCATCCACATATTGGCCACACTTAACAGCATAAAACTGCATCATTAGAATTTTTACACCATGGCGCAATTAGTAGTAATATGAACTTGCTCTATATATTTCGAATTCAGACATCGAAATGGTCAAATGTTTTCATAGAATCTTAATCTTCACAAAAATTCCTGTCCTTTGAGTTTTATTTTGGTTATAGTTTGTTTCAGGATAACTGAGTTTCATCGCAAAGAAGTTAGAAACGCCCTTTTTTAGTTATTTTAGCTTTCACCCTATAAATTTTATATTCGCAAATAACTCCTTCAATTGTTATACCACACAAAAACTAGATATATTAATAAGCACATTGTGTGCAAAAAAGTTTACATCTGTCAGGTAGTTCCTGAGATATAAGGAAAAGAAACTTAATTTTTAATTTATATATTATTTTTAACCCCGATCAAAAAAGAGCGTTATAACACCGGTTGTAGTGCTCATTTTCTACGTATTTGCGAATCTGTGTGTCTGGCTGTTCCCTCGTAGAGCGTAAACGGCCGAACCGATCCAAATTAATTTTTTTAAAGGTGACTTGATCGAGAGTGCTCTTAGCTACGAAATTTTTAATTTTGTGGTATTTGTAATGATATATCTTGGTAATATTAAAAAAATCATTAAAAGTAGCAATATTTTTAGAAAATATTGTGACCAATTTATCTGGTATAAGATTTGCTAAAAAAAAGTCGAATTAAGATTAATGTGTTGTTTCCATAATGCAAACAAGCACTACTTGTCTAAAATTTATATGAAAATCACTCAGTTTTTTTAGTGATTTCCATACAAATTTTTGACAAGCAGTACTTGTTTGCATTGTGGAAACAGCACACAAGACTAAAATCTCCTTTCCATAAATATGCATTAAGAAAATTCACTACTCAACAACACTGAAACTGACTTTTCATCATGTCCATATGATTGGTCACATTAAACAATATAAAACTGCATCATTAGAATTGTTGCAGTAAATTCTTTTCAATACAGATATCTTTAAAGAAATTAACTACAATTTTAAGTTGTTTTTCATATATCTCAGGAACTATCTAATATATTTTACATATTTTTGCAAACAATATGCTCATTATTATATCCAGCTTTTGTGTTTTATGCCAATTGTAAAAGATCTTTGCGAATGTTAAACTTATTGAGATGAAACTCAAAAATAATTCAAAAAGGACATTTCTGACTTCCTGCGAAAAAGCTCGCTTAAACAAAATTAAACTCAAAAGAAAGGAAATATTGTCCCCGATAGATACAAATACGCAAAAATATATAATGATTTGAGGTACAATTTTAACAAATATATACAAAAGTTACAATATTTAGTATTTTAAAAAATTTTTCGTAGTTTTTTTTATGTGTATAACTCAAAATCTGTAAGTGCTAGGACCTTTTCTAATTTCAGATCCTTCATAAGGAACCTTAAGACATTTCATTAAAATTTTAATAAAATTGGAAGTAATACATGTAATGTAAAATGTTGTTTTCATGTTGGCTCTCGTAACGGGAGATTATTGGCATGCGCCTCCACCTGCAGTGAAGCTTGCTACCTCTGCTTTATACTATAGACAAATTAAAAGAGTTAAAGAATATCTGCATGACCAATGGTCATTGGCCATTACTGATTATAAAATCATATATGATTATCAGAATATACCTGGCTGTGTCTGCATTTCTACTAAAGTAATAGGTATACAATTTAATGTTCGACGTCGATTCACCCGTTATTTCATACCCTTATACAATCTGGCAGTATTTCATACAAATTATGGTAATACAGATCCATTTAGAAAAATGTGTAAACATTTTAACGATTTGTACAACTTAATTGACTTTTCTGTAAATCTTGATGTTATTACACATACAGTAAGGTAAAAACGGCAATTTAAAAATAAAAACTCGTCATATTAATTCAATAATTCTCAGTTCAAAAGAAAAACTTTGTTGAAATACAGTTAATTAATAATTTTCATCTTTGAATATACATATATGGTTCAATATTGAATTAAAAATGTTCAACATGAATAGACTTTCGTTAATGTTTCTTATTCAATCAATATAGTTTCTATTGATTTTTTCTCTGGGTGTATGTATGTAATATAATCTTGTTTTTAAATACTTAAATATTATACATTATATGTTAAAAATTATTCGCACATACATACATACATATGTACTTATGTATTAGTCTGTCAGAATATTTTTCCAAAGACTAATTAAATAAATAAATAATATTCAATTAATTTTGATTATTTTCAAACGTACCACTTATTGTACTATACCACCAACTTAGTTGGTGTTTGTTATAACTAAAAAGTATTTATACAAAGCCACATATTTACAATAAATTTTTGCTTTACTTAAAGTCTTCATCCCAACATACATACATACATTAATACATACATACATAAATGCTTTCATTTGTACAACAACAATCCCGTATTACTTTCCCCATAAATAAATAGCAAACGAAAAAACATACAAGTAAATAAAATTCACGTTTATTTTGTTCGAGTACTTGACTCCGACTAAATTTTATTTCTTAAAAGAATTTTACCAATACAAATTCATCTCTTAAAATTATTGCTTGCATAATCTAAATCGATAAAACCGCCAACAAAGTATTTATGATACGAGAACCACTTAAATGCAAAGCAATCAAGAGTTCTACTTAAATATGTTGAGTTCAACAAACCAAAGCAACGCTTAATAATCAAAACAACAAGCAGACACACAAACACTTTGGAGTTGGGCAATCCAAAGTGATATTTAATAACGAAAGTAATAGTAAGCATTTTAGAGTTCCTATAGTTCATTGAATTCATAAAAGAAACAACAAAACGAAAAATTGAAAAGCAATAAAACAACGATAAATGTTTTTGTTGTTAACTTTTTCCCCTCCGAATTTGATTGTCCTCAATCAAAAGTATGGTATTTGAGAAATTCTTGCTATTGGTGGATCTCTAGGATTAGAAGTATTTAAAATGATCTTTTGCATTGGTACTGGAGCAATGTCGCCAGAATGTTGTTTTGTGCGACGGCAGCACATTCTTTTAATACAGATAAATAGCATTATTATGATTATAGAAATTATTAGGACGATATTAATTACATCTCCAATCTTACTCTCGATATTGAGCAATTCGATAGCTTCTGTATTATTAGCATTCATTTCTTCAATCAGTTCCAAGGTAAGGGTTTTTTCCACTTGTGGATTTTTGCTTATTGGCTGTACCACAGCTGGCAATGGCTTAGAAAAAGATATTTCGGAAAATGAAAAGGTTTTACCGTTCACCTTGATGGTCTCATTGTGAAATTTAATAAGGTAAGTGCCGTTGAGGTCGTAAGTTTCTTGACTTATGAAAATTTTACCATTGAATTGATTCAGTAGAATCGTACCAGGAAATAACTCCTGTACCGTGGGTATATGGAGGTTATTAACCATAGTGCAATTGGAGGGTTTACTGAGTATTAGATTGGGAAGACATTCTGTTTTGGTAATATCTTCGATATTTTCATTCTTACATACTGTTAACCTACTAAAACTCTTGCATCGGCCTTTGATACCAAAAAACTTTTCATCACAAACTAGAATCTCATCATATTCAACTTTAGTGGCAATTCTGTAAATTTTTACAGGTTTTATACTTATTCTATTAGAAGTTTCTGTATAAGTTGTTGGGATGTCTACAATATAAATCAAAGAGTTATTGCTAGAGGCTATTCTTATTTCAGCAAAATCAAGAGATTCCTCGACGTTTATGTAATTAATGTTTTCTTTGTCAGCTAAAATTCTGATCGCACCCATCTCATATTCAGACAATATGAATGAGTTTATGACTCCAACTTTAGCCCAATCTATTGTATATTTTAGATTTACGATCTCGCTTTTAATAATTTGTAATTTATATTTTAATTCGTCTACCAGGATATTTCTCATTTCTTCATTTGCAAATGATTTCAAAATATAATTTGTTTTCGTGGTTATTTCATTTAATTTTTCTAACGAAATTCTGTTGATTATAATTTGTCTATTATTATTCTGCAAAACATTATTTATTTTCTGTTCGATAATTTGAAAATCGGCGTGATCTGGATTACCCGCGATCCATTTCCACGCGGAACCGATAAAATCGAGGGATCTCCTGTTTCTGGGTTTTAAATTATTAATATGGATTTGTAATTGTTTTATTTCGTAATCAAGAAAGGAATATAAAGGATGGGAAGTGCTCACGTTTGAGTGGATAATGGATTGCAAGTTATCAATTGTCGTCTCGTAACTTCCTACATCTACCACATGTACCAATTTGACTGTGCCGGACTGGACCTTATCGGATCCAGTGTCGATGGCTACAATTCGTGAATTAGTATAGTCTAATATTTTCACCTCGCACACTATGGCAGATATTGCCGCTCCAAAAACGAAAAAAATAACTTTAGCTTCTAATATTATTTTTGTGGACCACTCTCCCACTTTCGGTCACTACTGTAGTATGCCTATTTTCCTTAACTACTTCTCTCCTATAGTTTTTAGATAATTTAGTTCCTAATCGCTTATTAACCTTGACGTAAATTTCCTGACCTATCTCGTAGTCTTTTTGTCTAGACTTCTTTTTGTTATGAAATTCGATGTCTCTAACTTGTTTTTCCTTTAGTTTTTCAATTTTTTCTTGTCTGTCTTTTTCAAATTTATCAGGTTAAGTAAATCTATGTTTACAAAGAAAAAATTCTGACGGTTTTTTTTTGTGTTGTAGTGTGAACGGAGTTATTGTACTCATAACGAGAATTATAAAGAAGTTCCGAGAATGTCTGATGACCGTTTTCAGCTCTAAGACATCTCATAATTTCTGTCAATGTTGAATGAAATCTTTCTATCTGACCATTTGTTGAGCTAGCATAGGGAGGAGTTTTGAAGACCTTAATATTGAATTGATTTTCTAGCATAAATCTTACAGCCAGAGAATTAAAAGATTTTTCGTTATCCATCACAACAGTTTCCGGCATTCCAAATGTTAAAAGAATTTCTCTTAGTGGTTCCTTTATGTCCTCTGATGATCTGGACTTCAATAATCTAGCCTGAGCATATTTAGAGAATTTGTAAATTGCTGTTAAAAAAATTTTCTTCTCAGTAATGAAAATATCGATATGGATAATTTGTCCGGGGTATTGTGGAATACGTGTTTCGAAAATTTCAATTTTATTGGGATGACGATCATACTTACTTTCTTTACAGATTTTACAGGCTTTTGTTATTTTCTTGACTTTTGCCATCATCTGAGGGAAATAGTATTTTTCTAGAAGTTGGTTTTTATTTTCTTCGGCACTTCTATGAGCTCTGTTGTGCTCGTTAATTATTTCAACTTCTTGCTCTGATTCGTCTCGAACGTCAGCTACCATCTTCCTTGTATAAAGAACTTTAAATTTATGAAAGCGTTTAGAGAATATTTCTTGTGCTTTGCCAAGAATTGCGTCCGTGTTTTTCACGCAATTTGTCACTGAAGGGTTAAGATATTTTTTGAAAATTTGCTCTAGCCTCTCATGAGAAAGATTTGGTTCTAATAGAATGTGTCTATGATACGTCGGGAAAACAATCTGGAACTCATATGAAGAGGTATTATGTGGTTCTATTATAATTTGGTTTTTAAATGTGTTAATCGGAGTTTCCGTATATTGAATAGAGTTTCCAGGTGAACTTTGATTGCTATGTTGAGTGGCAGCTGTTGAGTCCATTTTGCATATCTCTTGTGGAAGTCTGGACAATGCGTCCGCCAACGCATTCGGCCTTACTTAGGGTTCTCGAAATGAAAGTTATTGGCCTACCTTCCTGTTCTAGTACAGCACCGATTGCGCATTTGGAGGCATCCGCTGTTAACTGAAACTCTTTTTCAAAATTGGGGTATGAAAGCATCACATCGTCAGATGTTAATATTCTCTTTATTTTATTAAACGCTTCTATTGCTTCATCATTAAGGTTTATAATTATTTTTTTAGATTGAAACTTGGACATTTGTCCTCCCTCCCCTCTTAAAAGAGCCGTCAGAGGTTTTGCAACCTTGGCGTAATCTTTCACAAAACGGCGATAAAATCCTGACATACCCAGGAATGATCTCAAGTCTTTCAGAGTTTTTGGTGTGGGCAGACTACAAATTGCTTCCACTTTTTGTGGATTGGCACGTATTCCTGATGTTGATATAATGAATCCCAAAAACTCAACGTCTGGTTTAAGGAACTCACATTTATCTAACTGTACCTTCATGTTGGCTGATTCTAAGGTGCTAAAAACCTTCTTAATGTTCTCAAAATGCTGCTGTTCAGTTTTTCCAAATATGGTGATATCATCAATATAAACATAACATATTTTTCCAATATGTTCTCTCAGGATATCATCTAAGCATCTTTGGAATATTGCAGGTGCGTTTCTCAAGCCAAGAGGAGGTCGAGTAAACTCATATTTTCCGTTGTTAATGGAAAACGCAGTCTTTTCAATATCCTTTTCTCGTAAGGGGATTTGATGAAACCCACCCTTGAGATCCAGTACAGTAAAAAATTTGTTTTCTCCCAACTGTGAAAGCACCTCATTTATTTCGGGTATTGGGTATCGATCTGGTACTGTTATATTATTGAGTTTCCTGTAGTCTATGACCATTCTGAATTTTTTTATACCCGAAGCATTCATCTTTTTTGGTACAACCCGGACTGGTGAGTTGTATGGTGATTTGGATGGTCTAATAATGCCGTGGTCAAGTAATTCATTGACTTGTTGTTCTACTACGTCCTTGAGATGTGCTGGGTAGGGATAGCACCTAGAGTAAACGGGATCATCACTTGTTGTTCTTATTTCACCCTTCACTTTAGTTGCATAAGTTAACCGCTCATTGGGTTCGGTAAAAAGATTTGGAAATTCTGCTGCTAATTGTTTTGTTTTTGTTCATTTGTCATATGATTGTGTCTTATTTGCATATTGTTTGTGGTTTGCGAAATATTATTGACATTTTCTGAGACATATTGTTTAAGCTTAATTGATGTGGTCATTAATAGTCATTATGCTTTTACTTGTGTAGATAATAGCAGATAATTCTTTAAGACTGTCATTACCAAATATGGCATCAAAAGATTTGAGATTAGGTAACCCGAAAAATTTTAGTTTTTTTAGTTTTTATTCCGAATAAATTTATGAGCGTATGATTGTTTATGTGGATCTTTCCTCCGGCAGAATTTGCAAAGAAGTTTTTCTCATTAGGGATAGCTAGTTTCATTAATGATGTCTGAATATAATTTTTGTTAGAACCAGTATCAACTAAAATTTTGAGGATTTTCCCTTCCTTCGTCTTTGCTTCAAAATATGGCAAAGACGAGTTTATTCTAAAAAATGGATATCGGTAAAATCTTGATCATTAATAGCTTCTGGTTCATAGTCTGGATCAGGGAAGTCGTTTTGGTTATTGTATTCTTCGAGTGGTTGCAAATTATTTTCACTCATATGACTGCATTAACTGATTGTAATGAACCTCTTCGTCTACCTCATCATTTTCTGTCTGTTTCAATGTTAAAATTTCTCTGGAATTTTTGTTGTTGCATTACAGATGATTGCATGGGTCTTTTCCCTATGAATCTGTCATTTGGCCTTGGTCGGTTAATATAATTAACATTTCTGGATTGAATGGACTGGTCAATTTCCATGGGGATGGGTTTTGGTTGTGGTTTTGGTGCGTTAGGTCTTGGTGGAGGTATTTGAACATTTTTGGGGTATTGTCTTTGTGGATTTTGAAATTGTGTTGTGTTTTGTAAATATTTATTTTGATGGTGCGTATATTGGAAAGGATAAGGTTGAGGGTAAGGATTCGGATATTGATTTGGATAATGGGTGGAAAACTGGTTTCGATATTGTGCTGTGTTGAATGTTTCTTGGGGTAACAGATGTGGGGTGAGGATAAAATGAAGGTGTTGTTTGAGGTCTAAAATGTTGGTTCCTTGTGTTTTGCTGAGGACTTTTATTTAAGGCATGGTCTGTTCTAAAGTGTTGATTTTGAAGTTTTAGGCAGAGGTGTAGTGCTTGTGGTAACCTATTTGGTTATGTTATGCAAAGGAGATTTGAAAGGTCGCCTCTTAAACCTCTTATAAAGGTGTCTAAAGCTTTGTCCCTGTATGTTTGTATTAATACGTCCATAGCTTCTTTCCCTATCGTCATACAGCTGATGTTATTGATGATTAATGATAAGTGCGAGTAAACTTCCTGATAAAAGTGTTGCACTGACGAATTTCCTTGTACCAGCGTTGTTAATTGGTATTCTAAACTAGTAATGTCTCGTTTGTCTGCATAATGTATGGTCAGACAACGGGAAATCGCCTCCCAACATAAAGGGGTATTGTAAGACTCAAGTGCTGAGTCAGCAGCTCCAGTTATCTTATTTCTTACTACGTTGAGGAGTACCTCTTTGTTCTTCGTAAATTTTCAGGACACGATCAACACTTTTCCTCCATGAGCTCAACTCCGAGGGGTTACCAGAAAATTCTCTAAGACAACGAACAACATCGGGCACCTTATCTAGCTCATTCAGATTTTCCCTATACTGTTCTTCTATGATCTGATCTTCCACTATAATGTCTGCATTTGGATCTAAAATGTTTCCTACTATATTTCTACACTGTTCTTGACATAAGCGAGTCACGAGACTAACAAACGCATCCATTTGAGGATATTGTTGTGGATTGTTGGGTGTACTTGGATCATCAATTGGATTAGGAGGCGGGGGTTATTTAAAATTGAAGGTCTAATTAAGTTGTTAGGGTTAGCCATTTTTTATTAAATAATTTATGATTTTCTTTTTTTAAAAAATTTGATATGAAAAAAAAATTTAAGAATTCTTAAACTAGAATTTGATTTAAGGATATTTTGGGAATCTTCGCTTTAAGTCAACTAAGCGAAATACAATTTTTTATTTGTGTGAAAACAGTTTGAAATGGGATATTCAAAATACGATGAAATAAGTTCCAAAAGAAGATTGTTTAAATCACTAAGTATTAGAAAGATTTTGCTTTTGATTATTTTGAACTTTAATTATTTTTTATTAATGCAAGTTTCAATTATTTAACTTTAAACTAATTGAGAATTTTGTTAATTTCGTTTTTAAATACTCAGATTTTAATAATTTCACTTTTCACAAATCTTTTCTTGTTTTTGTTTAAATTTTATTAATAAAAATATTATTAACTTACAGTAAATGTATTATAACCTTTGTGTCCATCTTACAGTATAGCGGGACCCTTGAGAATTATGCAGATGTCGTCCTTCTTTAGGTATTGCAGATGTCGTCCTTCTTTAGGTATTGTAGATGTTGTCCTTCTTTAGGTATTGTAGATGTTGTCCTTCTTTAGGTATTGTAGATGTTGTCCTTCTTTAGGTATTGCAGATGTCGTCCTTCTTTAGGATTATTATTTTTATATAATTTTAACCTTCTTCAGGGTTTTCTTTTATTTAGTCCAAATTTAGGATTTTAATTTTTCCTACTTTAGGATTTTTATTCAATTTTATCCTATTTTAGAATTTTTATTTTATTTTTCCCACTTTTAGGATTTATATTCAATTTTTATCCTATTTTAGGATTTTTATTTTCGTTGGGCGCCAGTAAATAATATTCACGTTTATTTTGTTCGAGTACTTGACTCCGACTAAATTGTATTTCTAAAAAATTTCTTAAAAGAATTTTACCAATACAAATTCATCTCTTAAAATTATTGCTTAAAATTATTGCTCGCATAATCTAAATCGATAAAACCGCCAACAAAGTATTTATGATACGAGGACCACTTAAATGCAAAACAATCAAGAGTTCTACTTAAATGTGTTGAGTTAAACAAACTAAAGCAACGCTTAATAATCAAAACAACAAGCAGACACACAAACACTTTGGAGTTGGGCAATCCAAAGTGATATTTAATAACGAAAGTAATAGTAATGCTGACTTTAGACGACATGTATTTTACATCTGACTTGTCAAATTTCCCACTGCAAAAGTGATACATGTCGTGTGAAACATATGAAACATTGTCAGATGACATTTACAGAAGCAAAGTCAGATGAAAAATTTTCAATTAGAGCGTGTTCTATTTTCATCTGACAAGGCATCTGACATCAGCTGTATTAAATTATCAAAAGTGTGGTTTGGATGAAAAAACATTAAAAACCAAAGAGTGCTTTATATATTTACGAAAATTGTGCAAAAACTCAGCTGTTGTGAACACTCAGAGGTTATGTCAGATGTAATTGCACATGTACGTGTGAAAGCAAATGTTATAAACCGTCTGTAAATTGACAATTTTGACAAACATGTGAAGTTACATATGTCTCACACACCTAACTAGCCATATGTAAAAAACATGTCGTCTAAAGTCAGCATAAGCATTTTAGAGTTCTACAACCCTATAGTTCATTGAATTCATAAAAGAAACAACAAAACGAAAAATTGAAAAGCAATAAAACAACGATAAATGTTTTTGTTGTTAACTTACATAAATACTTACATATGTATGTATTTATGGTTGGAAAAATGTGTATGGTCGTGCACATCACACTTCATGTAAAAATAAAATTTCCAAAATACATACCTACCACCAAAATATACCCTTCAGTCAGACTGGGACCAAGTGTCTTTATGTCAACACTCAATTTTCTAGTGACAACTGTAGTAGTTAAATTGTCTACAATTTTTCTTCTATCCGTCAGTATAAAACAAACAGAGACAACAGATGTGGTGTATGTTTGGTGACAGTAACAACATAATTGTCAATATATGTTTTTCCCTTTTTTAATGTGTAGAGAATTTTTAAGTGCGCAATATGTTTTCTTTCTTTCTGCATTATTATCAAACCACTTTGTTGGAAAAGATCGTTGCTTAAATTAACTAAATCTTTGGAAATTGTCTTGTAAGCATCAAAAAATTAATATTATTTTGTGCAAAAATATAAAAAAATACATTATTTAAACATGAGCAAAAGGAATTATAAAAGGCAAATTAAAAAACAAACAGTTTTATATAAAAATAGAAGTGTTGAAACTGTTAACCAAAAAAATGAAACAGTTTTTAGTGAAATTGTGGACGATAGAGAAAATTATGGTGAGAGCTTTGGTTTTCCGAAATTGACGTTGTGCGAGAAACTAAAAGAGTGGTACCTTCAAACATGTCCTTCTAGAAAATGCTTAGAAAAACTGTTATGTATATTAAAGGAGGAAGGGCTGGAGGTTCCGCTCTCTGCAGAGACATTGTTAGGCCAAAAACATAAAATTGTGGTTAGAAATGTCTCCCCTGGAAGCTACTGCCATATAGGGATAGAAACAAATTTAAGAAGAATTGGGCATGTTTTGCAAAATTATGATGAATTGCTGCTCGACATAAACATTGACGGAATTCCACTTTTCAAAAGCTCTCGAGTTCAGCTATGGCCAATTCTTTGCAGAATCATCAACACAACTGAAAAATTTAAGCCTTTTGCTGTAGGACTATGTATAGGCAATAAAAAACCGAATTGCGTTAAAGATTATTTGAAAGATTTTGTTGAAGAAGTGCTTTTGTTAAAAGATGGTTTTGTTTTAAACGAAAAGAATATTAGCATTAAGTTTCGTTGTTTAATATGCGACGCACCAGCTAAAGCTTTTATTTGTGGTGTACCTGGACATACTGCAGCGGATGGCTGCACGAAGTGCACACAAGTAGCGAAAAAAGTTGATAATGTACTCACCTACAGTAGCTTTACTGGCACTAATATTTCCGATGTCGACTTTGCTTTGAGGAAATATCCAAAGCAACATTCTATAATTTTTAAAAAACAGAAAACACCTCTCGAGGAAATAGGGTTTGATATGGTATCACAAACTCCTTTGGATAGCATGCACCTTGTGGACCTTGGAGTCATGAGAAAAATGCTGATCCGTATAGTTAAAAATAAAACAGAAGAAAAAACATCGAAAGGCAATATATCAGCAATATCTTCTGGCCTGATTAAACTGAGAAAATATTTTCCAAAGGAGTTTCCAAGGAAGCCTAGGTCATTGGATGATTTGCATCACTGGAAAGCTACGGAATTTCACCAATTCCTGGCTTATACAGGTATAATTGTGCTTAGTAATAATGTGCACGAAGACATTTTTTATGAATTTCTACTTTTGCACTGTGCTTATCGGCTACTTTGTAGTCCACGTCACGTTGAAAACAATATTGAGCAAGCGAATGAACTACTAAAATTATTTGTTGAGAATTTCTCTGTTGTATTCGGGTCGAACAGCGTTTCTTTTAATGTACATAATCTCCTTCATTTAGCTTCTTGCGCGAAGGCGTTTGGCCACCTTATTTCGTTTTCAGCATACGAGTTTGAAAACAAACTTCAAATTTTAAAAAGACACGTTCGTAAGCCATCCTCGATCCTTCAACAAATTGTAAAACGGGAGAAGCAAACATCATGCGTCGAAATAAAAAATGAAGGGATTAAGTACGAAAGAGGTATTATTGTCGGAGCTTTTGTGAATGATTGTTTCATATCTTGGAAAAAACCCAATAATATTTGTAGTATGCGACCATATATTCCTATAAAAATTGAAAAAATTATAAAGGAAGATGAACTTTTTATTGAAGGGCGCCGATTATTAGCTTTAGACAGTTTCTTCGAAGAACCCGTCAATTCCTGTGATCTGGGTATTTTTAAGACAAATTTAGCTTTAGGTGAAAAAGAAAATTTTCAATAAAAGACTTTCAGTTTAAATTTGTATGCTTATCGTTTCAATCCGATTTTTTAATAATACCTATTTTGCACACATGCGTTGCAGAAAAATGTCGACCGAACAAACCACTTTTTCAAAAGGGAAATTAAAATATTTTCCACCTCAAGGTAAGCTTTAAAATAATCTTTAGTACTATAATTTCTACTGTTTTGTACTACTCTTTTTTCTTTTAAGGCAATTCAAAATGCGCTTGCTGCCAGGAGGTCTCCAAAAAGCTTGACACCATTGAAAAGCAACAAAATACATTAATTGAAATTCTGGCTAAACATAAAGTTTTGTTGGATAGGTTGGTTTTCCAAAATGTAACCGTTGATAACATTATGAAAATATTTCCTATAAGCACTGTGGACGAATTAAAAGAACTCGACTCACTTTTAGGAACGCATTCAGACCCATATGTAAGTATTTTCCTTTTCAAGATGCAGCATTTTCAAATAATTAATTTAACAAATTGTTTAAAGAAACGGCAAATAAAAGTTCTAATCGGTGGCAATGTCGAACGAAATTTACACCACATATTCGGCCAAAGCATAATAATGAATTTTAATGTTGACGGAATTTTCGGTAAAAGACGGCTACGCGATTTCAACAATGTGTTTACGGCTTTAATAGGTAAATATAATTTGTTACATTAATATTAAAAAAATTTTAATATACTTTTCCAATAATTAGATATAATATCAACATTTAACGATCTACCCGACAAGACTTTGAGAACAGCGTTTCAAAGACAAAAGAAGAAATTTTTTAAGCAAATTAGTCGCAACAAAATCAAAAACAACAATGAAAATGAAGAGATAAACTCGCTGCCTTTTGTTGCAGAACAATTTTTTATTAATTGCAACTAGTCATCCTTAGAGAAAATTATCTCAAATTTTCTTATAATTAGATTTAGAATTTTAAACTGTGTAGTTTATACTATGTATAAAGTATTTAAAAAGGTTTAGCCAGCCTCGAAGAAAATGTGTTAAAAAACTTTTTAAAATAATATTTAATATTTTGCGCTGTGAATTAAATGATATATGTACTTTATATAATTATTTACTAAGGTTTACCCAGCCTTGGGCATACAAATTAATTTAAGATATTATTAAATACCACTGTACAACAAGATCCAAATTTCTTGGACATGAAAAAATCAATATACTCATTAATGTATATACATATGTATGTAATCAATGTAGTAAAACTACGAACTCAGTTTTGCATGATATAGGTATTCTTTATTATTAAAACTGTTAACGTTGTCGAAAGAATTATTTCATTCGTACAAGTACATTTAAAATAAAAACAAATTCTAAAATGTATTTTGTTTTAAGAAAGAAATAATTCTTTCGACATCGTAGCTCAGGCAGTAATATATAATTCTGTTTTATGTACATAAAATGTAAAATATAAAAAAAAAACGACAGAGTATTAGACAATGAAAAACTGATCACGCAGTTTTACTACTTTACGTTTGCAGATTAATTACACAGACTTACAGTGAAATTCCTTTTTGAACAAAATTAAAATTTTTATAATCAGTTTGATACGCTAAGGAATATTGTGTCTTCGGTTTTTTCTATCACGAAAAAATGTTTATGGTCTTATCTAATATTTCCACTAGGTACAGCAGTATATTTCACGTCAACTCTAGAACAGTATGTCCGATTTCCACCAGCAAAATAGCAACAGATGCATGTTAAAATTACCTTAAACTATGTATATTAATAAAATTAGGTTTTTTAAGAAAAAAAATTTTTTTTCTAAAAACTCATAAAAAATTTAAACTGCAAAACCAGATGTCTTACGAACAAAATAAGCTATCGATGGGCAAATGTTGTATGAGTTTTTAGAAGAAAAAAATTAATTTTTCATAAAAACACTTTTTTCGATACATACTTATTTGAGAATAACTACGAAAAGCACTGAGTTGTTTACATTATTGTATTGTTGCAAATTATTATTTATAACAATAATGCTATGACAATTCCGATCACTTTTATTCCGCATTGGAATACAGAATATCCCTAATTGTTCTCAAGTTGAGGTGAAATATACTGGTGTACCTAGTAGCAATATTAGATATGCCCATACAAAATATGTAAGTGATAGCAAACAATTGACGACACACTACTTTTAACCGCAACCAGTCAGTGTTACTTATGTAAAATAAATTATGTTGTACGGTGCAATATTTAAAACTTCAATTTGTGGTTATATAGTATATTTATATGTTCAGGTATGTGAAAAAAAAGATTTAAGAGAAAAAAACATAATTCTCAAAATCAGTCCGAATTCATCACACAAAAGGTGTGATGTTTTCAAAAAAATTGTTTAGAAAACGATCGTTTTCCATCACATACGTTTACTTAATATTAACAAAAAAATTAGCTATTAAATATCGAGAACAGACTGATATAAACAATTTTAAGTAAGGTCATATGATTTACAGATAGGACGGTTAAAAAATAAGCTTGGCTTAGGTGGCCAAATCGTACTATAATTCAATTTTATAATAAAGCACTCTATGGTTCTGTTAAATAAAACATCTTATTAAAACGAAAAACGTATGTGTTTAAATGTTATTTGATATTTACCAAGGATTCGCCAGAAAAGTACTAATATTATAGACTAAACTACAAAAATATATTAGTGACAATGACGCTAGTACAACAACACAATTTTACTAATGACATTCTCTGCAGAGAAGTTACAAAAGTGTAGACATAAATTATAGAAATGTACCAGTAAGTTTCTGCTTCGAATGTCTCCATATACATATGTTTATATTCCCATAAGAACTACGTAGTCAATACCTAGTCAATTGTTATAATGTCAGTAGTATATTCTCAATGACAAGCACATGCTAAATGTCAACAGCACAAGGTATTGTATGGGATATAATTGGACAGTAGTGCTGTTGACAAAGTCAAAAGCGAGTGACTACATTTTCGCTATCGACATTTCCTTCAGGGTATGTATGCAAGTATCCCAACATTCTTGAATGTCTATAAGTATATGTATGGCCGCACACATTTTTTTGCGTTCTTTTGTTTAAAACATTGTACACAAATTCTGTTTGTTAGCAATGCTTCAAGCATTTTCGAGCAGTGCTTAAGCCTAGCAAAACCAATGCTCTTCAAGCCTGCTAAGCTGAAAAACCTTCATAGTAAGGTGACACAGCATAATCACAAGAACCTTAATCGCGCACTTTCTGATTTTAAGCATCAGCATTTGATCCACCTCACATGCTTATACTGATTCTGTGCAGCATCGTTTCTTCTAGCAATTTGATTATGCTAACTCCGCTTACTTACAAGTATTATATAGCAATGCTTAAGCAAATAGTTTCACATTAGGTTGTGTGCTTATGCAGCATAGCAGAATTTGTGTGCTAATGCCAACTTTACGTCAGCAATTCAAACCCTGTAAAATACACACAAAACACGTTTTTCTTGCTGTTGTAGACAGCTGTTTTTAACATCTTTACGATTGTTATACACGAACAAAATGCCTGTTGTTTTTTGTATTGTTGTACTGGTGCATAGACCTGTATTATTAGATCAATGATGCCCAAGGTGAGAGTGACGAAATAATACTGGAAGAAAACAATTTGCTATTCATTTTATTTAGTCGACAACGAGGTTGCGACGAAACCACATGTGTTTTAAAGGGACTTTTTCTGCAATTTTGGTTTATTTTATAAAAATTACATTTTCATTGAGTTTTTTTAATAAACTTTTTTACTATCTTATGTCGACTTAAGATGTTATGTTAAAATGCCACAGATATAATTATATCTATAATACATACATATATAATTTATAAATGCGTACATCTGGATAGTATGACATATTTCGAAATAAAAAGATTCTTCGAAGTGTTTATAAATTTTCCCTCAATTAATCATTGTTCAATTTGCAATTAAAAAGTAATCAAATCTTCTATGTTGATACTCTTATTGCAGTTACGCAATAAAAGTATATATCTCAAACTAGAAGAATTCAGCTTATTGCGTTTTTTTGAGCAAATATAATTCAAATCTGAAAATATTTGTTCGCAAAGCTACGTTGAGGGAAATAAAGATAATTACTTCAATGAAATCTCCTTCATTTCGGGATATATTGTACCATCCAGATTTTTCCAGAAATCTATATTGATAAAATTATTCGGGAAATCTAATTCACTTCGAAGTATAATAAGTTCTGTTTGGATTGGAAATTCGTACTTTAATATATCGCATTTAAAAGGGTTTTGAAAAATATCCAGTAAATGCTGAACATTTTCAAAATCCTTAAACCTGTCATTAAAGTTATTAAAAAGCGTTTCTAATATTTCCAAAAGTTCAAACTTTTTCAAGATTTTCTCCTTGTCGTAAATAACAGAAGTTTTTGGAAAGTCCGAAAAGTCTTCAGAATCAATTTGAGCTGCAAGTAAAAATAACTGAGTTTTAAAATCTGAAAGAATTTTAAACATATCAGAAATAATATTATCTTTTCCCTGCAGCTTCAAATTCAACTCATTCAAAATGTTACAAATGTCTGTGAAAAACGCCATGTCTAAAATAAATTGATAATCTTTTATGTATTCTTTTTCGGTTATTTCGATATTTTCAGCTACTAAAAATTCAAATACTTCATTTCTAAGCTCAAACAATCTATTAATACTGTTGCCTCGGCTTAACCAACGTACCTCAGTAAACATTAATAGATCGTGGTGAGAAGCATTTGAATTTTTTAGAAATGTTACAAATTTTCTATGAGTCAGTGAGTTATGGCCGCCCCTAATCCTATTAATTATCCGCTCAGTAGCCTTCATGACCGGATGCTCGGATATAAATTTAGAAGCAAGAGCAGCCTGGTGTATTATACAATGCAAGGTATAAACCTCAATTTCATCTTTTTCATCTGGCCTACAAATCCAGATTCCACAATAGCACCCAAATAAAGACAACGCCGGGTTATACTATTGCGGGGCAAAGGTAATTTTTCAATACAATTAGTTTTATAATGAAGTTTTCCAAAAACTTTACTCAATATATTTTTGACAAATGGCCCATCTGAAAATGGCATTCCCTTTTTTACAATATCTAAACTTATTAAGTTAGATAAACCCATTTTTAAATTTTCCTCCACCATATCTTCATCATTTTCTTTAGATTGATTCCTTCAACTTTTCAATAAAAATTTTCTTATAAATTTTAAATTGTTTTTCTTTTTCTTCCCCCTGCAAATAATTCATGTCTTTGTGAACATCTTCAAAATGTTTTTTAAAATTATATTTCTTAGTTTATTTAAATGTCTTATGACAAATAAGACATTGCATGTCATCAAAAGCATTTTGTAACATAAAATACTTTTCGGTTGACATCATTAATATATAGCAATAATTTCAATTTATGTGTTCATTGACAGCAGTCTCGATGACGACTAAAATGTAAAATAAGACACAGAAGTTCTGCAAGTGTAGTTTGTCTCTCCCACTCAACATGCTGATTTCCTATTGGTTGATTGGCGATCAAACAAAAGAGCGTAATTATACGTGTGAGTTTAATTTGCTGATATCAGCCACTACTGGGCATCTTTGTATTAGATCATGTGTATAGGCATTCTCAACATTGTATGCCTACATCATTGTATCTTTACCTGTTTACAGGAAGCATGTTGCTAAAGCTTATTCTGCGTTTCTCTTGTCCTGTTAAATACTAAATAAAAACATATTAAGGTGGTACTAACTTTATAACTATTTGATTACAGTGATTGGTTAACAAGAAAAGGGTTTATAATCTACATTTTCTGTGTCAAATAAAACAGCTTTTCAACGCTGCTTGCTTTAAAATTTGACATGTCAGCCGTAAGCATATCACGGAATGTAGGCCAGGATAAATAATCTCCTTGAAAAGGCTATATGTGATTGGAGGTAGATGAATCTCATGAGAGGCAGCTCGACCATCATCTCGGAAAGAGCTAAGATGCGCGGAGCTAGTGCCTGGACTAGAGGATGAAAGCGAAACCGCTGCTGTTTGAAGTGACTCAGCCGCCTCGCAGAGAATTGTGAGGCAGTTGCAGTACATTAAATAAGTGCTTTTGTATTTTGCTTTAACAGATTCAACATCGAGTGGCCTTCTTCAACCGACTTTTGATCTATTCTCACAAATTCTTCATCGGCTGTCTTAGTGCAAGTCCAAGTGGATTGCAACTCGGACCCATGTATATCAAGGGCGTGGCGAGATGTTACTGGAAACTGATTGTCCGTAAGGTCAGCCTCAAATTCAACGATGCTATCTGCCAGGCGAATAAAGCTATCTACGGACATTTTTGCGTTTGGAAATCAGTACAGAAAGCTGCCAGCACTTTTTTGTTTTTTTTTTTAGCTTGGGAAAATCTTATACAATTTCAAAATGACTGATTTTTTATTTTATATAAAGGTAAACAACTACGCACGATATTTCTTATATGATACTATCAGTAGGTGTGCTTAAATGATAGGAGTTTTGAGTCAAACTATCAAAAAATGTTAGTAGGTTATCAATTGTTCCTTTAAACAGAATGATGGTTGTAGTTTGGCCAAGAAATAATATAAAATGTATCTTCAATTGGTCAACACTTGCATAAAAACTTATAGGAAATAATTATATTACAATTGATTAGCACACGTGGTAGATTTTTGGAAATAAACCACACTTTAAGGTAAAAAGAAATGCACACCTTTAATTCTCTGAGAAAAAAGGTTTGCAGTCACTTACTGATCTAGGATAAGGCCAGCTGATATTATTTTAGAAAATTGGAAGAGGTTATAGAACTCGTTTTCACTGGAAATGTAACAAATTATTTGGAACTAGTTTACAATAATAGGCTCATTCCTTTTTATTCGTCACAAGCCCATTATTTTAAGGAAACAAAATATAATATATTTGTTCCGACAAACAAGTTTTTTTTACCGAGAACAATCTATTGAAAAAATAAAATAAAAAGGAAAAATATTTATTAATGCGATAATGATAATTTTTTTACTATATTTATATCAAAATCTCTTATAATGCTGACCCAAATAATAAAAATTTAATTGACTTTTCTTAATTATAATTTTTTTGTATTCTGTATCCACCCGTAAAGTGTTAAAACATAATTTTCAAATATTTTGAAATATTTGGCAGAACATTTTTGCGAAAACTGTCGTTGGTCTTTCTTGGCAATGGAAGGCAAAAATATGTAGGTTAGGCTGAGGCCATACGGGCAATTTTAAAGCGCGGCGTTTCTGCTTTTTATATTAAATTAGAAGTTTTAAAAAATTGAGAACTTTCAAATTTAATATAAAAAGTAGAAACGCCGCGTATTAAAAACGCCCGTGTGGCCTCAGCCTTAAAGAGTTATACAAACAGAGCAACTAAAAAAAGGGAATATTGACAATTTAAGATCTTAATTAAGATATGTACTACTCTTTAAGGAAAAGTAAAAATGGGAAATATTTTTTTTAAGTACTTATATTGCGTTACATGCAAATGAGGAGAGGGTAATTAGTATGAAAAAAGAGGGGAAAAGCAATAAATATAAGTAGAGGTTGAAGGGGAAAAAATTAAAAATACGAAAAAGTGGAGAAGGGGAATATCTGAAAACGATAAAATCTCGACATATATGTATATAGTTTATCCGTGCATGAGAATAAATATATTTAAAATCAAAAGGGCGCGCATTGCGAATGTAAAGTACATTTACGGATACCGAAAAAACTTTTTATCTTTAATTTTCAGCAAATGGTTTCCCGAGTACAAAACAAAACAAATCACTTACTGCTCAATTTTAGGACGATTGGCAGTTCTTGATGGGATACATCTTGGGTTTAAGTTTTACACGTTCCTTTGTTCAGCTTTTTCTGGTTTCTTTTTAACCCCTTGCTTACGTTTTCCTTTTTCCGAGTTGAATGTAGTTAATTATGTAAGTACGTACTAATTAGCACTCTAATTTTGTTTGCATTTATTTGCTTTTTTTTCTCTAAGCAATTTAATATTTGACATATACCATATTTACACTATGCAACTTTGTTGCATGCAATTTTCATTTTAAGTGAGAGTGTTGAAATAGAAATGTACACATTTTGTATTTCTTCTCTGTCTTTCTCACTGAAAAAAGAGAGTTGCATGCAACAAAGTTGCATAGTGTAAATATGGTAATATTGTCATAATTTTATTTTAAATGAAATTTATTTGCTGAAGTTTAAGCATTGTCTATATGCAGCACTGCATTGGTGCTTTACCAAATCGTCAGTAGACTTCAACCACAATTTTGAACAGTTACAAAACCTTTTGTATGTACCATTAGATAATTTACAAACATATAAAGGATTTTCAAACATAAGCATAGTAGGCTCTTTAGCTTATACAAAACCCAGCAAATATTTTTTTATTTTTTCTACACCTTTACACAATTAGAAATCCTTCGGATAACAACAAAAGTATTTATAAGGCAAAATGAAAAATAAAATTCAAATTAAACCTTTAAGAAATTTATTATTTGACATATTGTCATAATTTTATTTTAAATCGGTAATCATTTTGTCTTGTTCAGTTGCTACTATATTGCATGGACTATTGTTTTCTTTTGTGTAAAAATATTTTAACGGTTCCAATACTACATCTGAAGTAGTGTTTATTTGTTAATTTATTATTCTTCCCTCAAATGTTTTCTGCTTGTATATTTCTATGTTCTCTAATACGTTCATTCGCCGTCCTTTATGTTGTGAATGTAATAGTTTAACTGTTTTTCTAATATGTCCTGGTGTGCATTTGTTGTCGAATATGTGGTTTGCGAAATTCGATTCTGGTGTTATTCCTGGATCTCTCAGTTTCTTGTTGTAGTCTCTTATGTGCTCGCAAAATCTTGTTTTTATCTTTCTGCCAATTTGTCCGATATAACTGTGTTGGCATGTTCAAGTTAATTTGTACACTCCTTGTTTATCTAGAAAGTCTGTTTCGTTTGTGATCTTTTGCAGCATTCTACCCAAGTTGTTTTTGTTTGGAAAGCTGTGTTAACGTTGTGTTTTCTAAAAAAATGTTGCCAGTTTGTATGTTGATTTTCCCATATACGTAAAGGTAGCCCAAGTTTTCCTATCTTGTTCCTGTTCCGTTTCTTACCTGCTTCGATATCCTTTCTAATCTTGTCAACTATGTATTTTTTTATATCCGTTGTTTACCGCTATATTATATATTATTCCTATCGCTTTTATATAGGCCTCACGTAATAGGAGTATTCGTTCCAGTCTCGTTATTAATTGCCGCATTCTTATGTTGTTTAGGATGGTTTGATGAATTGTGTATTATTGTGTCTGTAGCAGTTGGTTTTCTGTATATTTCGTATTCAACTCTATTTAAGCTCTTGTTTGTCCTAATCGTTAGGTCTAGGTAATTTATCCTTTCGTTCTCTTCCACCTCCATTGTAAATTTTATGTTTTTGTGTTGTTTGTTCAGTAGATCCAGAACTTGCTCCTCCATATTTTCTTCTAGTATAATATAATATCGTCCACGTATCTTGCATAGAATATTACCCCAAAATTGGTTTTTTAGTCCTCTACGTATTTCTCTTCTAAATTTTGCATAAATACTTCCATGAGTATTGTTGATGTTGGATTTCCCATTCCTAGTCCGTTGATTTGCCTATATATGCTATTGTTGAGTTTGAAGTAATTTTGCTCCAGTGTAGCTTGTAGCGTGCTTGCGAGTTCCATTGAAAATTCCACGTCTTCTGTTTTGTTAAGTAGTGTTTTATGTAGAATGTTTATTGTCTCTGTTGTTGGGATTGATGGACATAAGTCTTTTATATCAAATTAGACTAGTTTAGTATTTCTGTTATCTGTATGCTTCCTATCTTGTTAACTAATTCCGTGGTATTGGCTATTGTGTGTTTAGGGTTGCCAGGTGGGCTGGATTGTCAAGCTTTTTTGATGCTTGTCCAGTTTCAAGCTAAATTTAAATTTGTCCAGCTAAATAGAAATTTTCGAAAAAATATCCATATTATTTATTACTTTAAACTTACAATGACTTTTATTAGTTAGTACACAACAATAACTCTTGTAAATGTCATTTTCATTTTCTCTTTGAACTGAAAACATTTCGCCCACTATGCTGACACGATTCTTTATTTCGTACAACTAAAGTTCTAATATTCAGTTTTGTTTTTTTTCAATTTAATTGTGTGAAAGAAAGAATCGTGTCGACATAGTGAGCCTGGTAGTTAAATTTAATGAAATTGTGTGTTGTTTTTTGTAAATCCCACCAATTTTAAAATATGAATTGAAAAACTTTATTTTCATTGTATTGTAGTATTATAGTGCCACCCCTGCATAAATAAGGGAACACCCTACCTTTCGTTTAGTTAATGGTAATACTTTTAATGTAGTGTAAGCACGCCAATTGTAACTATAAACGAGTAAATAACACAGCGTCTTCACGAGACATTAACTTTGAGATAACATGAGAGAAAACGTCGGCAGAATACTAAAAACAAAATGTCGAATTTTCTCTTAATCTCATACTAGGGGAAGACGTAATTTTACTTTTCCGATAAGATTTCATTTTATGCAAATGCTCATCGAGTTAACATGTACCACTTTTGCATAATTAGTTGTTTTATTTTTAATTTTTCACACAAATTTTAATTTATAAATCAATTTATTCATTTCTTTAACACAAAAATTTTATCAAAAACATAGCTTTTCATATATTTTAATAAACACTCACACATGCACACTATTTTATATTTATGTACATGTGTTTTTGACAGTTCATCTCATAATATTGTTGTTATAAGAATTCTTATAACAACGCTGTCATAAAAATTCCTATAACATTGAGATAACACTAATTTGAAGTCTACACGTAACATAATTCTCTTTGCGATTGAATTTGACAATCTCATCTTGCATATTATGTTACGTGTAGACCTCAAGTAAAGAATAGACATTGGCATTCGTTACTCAACTCTCAAACTACCAACAAGTGTTTAATTTTATAAACTATTGCTTATAGTGGTGTTAGTTTTTGGATAAGTACAGAAAGCACAATATGGCGATCCTGCCGAAAATAAAATATGTTCAATTTAAAAACAGGAAAAGAACATTTTGTACGTATGTAGTACATATAAAAACTAAGAAAAATTTCTCAAGTATAAAAAAATGAAGAGAAAAAAAAGTGAAATAATGGATTTCTTAATTTTTGAAAAATACATATTAAATCATTGCTGAAGTGCCGCTCTTCCATGATTCAATGGAACAGACACATACAAAAAAAAACAAGCTCGTGTCATTAAAAAAATGTGTTCTCGAAGTATGAAGAAGTTGCTAGAAGCTCAATATATGGTTATGTGTATGTGATCAATTCTGCAACTCATAAGCCAAATGAAAAGACAATTTTGTCAAAAAAAAATTTTTAACTTTTTTTTACCTATGCAATGGTATAGAAACCGACAGTGAATTTAAATGTTTTCAAATAAATGCATACGTACTCAGCAGAAAAAACAAGGAAAGTACAAAAAAAAAAGTACAGTTCAACCGTTACGAAGTACAGTTTAAGCAAATAAAACAAAATTAAAATGAAGTCGTGAAAATGGAGAAAAGAACCCGAAATAAATGTACAGTTTATACAAATGTTATACGATCAAAAAGAACTCTGAAACTTATAACATAAAATAACGAAACAATTAGTTTTGACTATTTGCTTTCGAGGCTAGAAAAAGAAGCCAGCGTTCAACTAATCTATAGTGCAGAATGGCCAAAAGATGATTTATTTTTCAAAATCTTGACAATACAAAAATTAAAAGATTACGGTAATAAAATACTACAGACTCTTGAAATAATACTTACTGAACCTATCGCGATAGTAAAAGACGAAGATGAGAAGATGAATATAATGCAAATATATCATAACGACCCAGTATTAGGAGGTCATTGCGGACAGAAAAAACTTTATGCTAAAATTCTAACGAAATATTTTTGGAAGAAAATGACAAAAGACATAGCAACATTTGTGAGAAATTGTACAAAATGCTGTTTAAACAAAGTTAAGCCTACAAATACTGAAAAACTTACTTTGACTCCAACTCCCAACAAAGCATTTGAAATCGTTGTTCTATACACAATAGGTCCGTTACTGCGTTTGGAAATAAATATGACATAACAATTATGTGTGACTTGTCAAAATATTTAGTCACAGTAGCAATACCTGATAAATCATCTCAAACAGTTGCTAAAGCAAAACAGTTGCTAAAGCAAAACTTCATATTAGTCTATGGGAAGATGAACATTATAAAATCTGATTTAGGAACAGAGTTCAAAAAGTAAATTTTTTCTGAGTTGTGCAAATTTTTGGAAATTTAAATTAAGTTCTCAACTAGCTATCACCATGAAACTTTAGGCACCGTCGAGCGTAACCATCGCGTTTTTAATGAGTATACTAGAGCCTACTTGAATGAAAGTTTATCTGACTGGGATACATATTTAAAATACTTTACGTTTTATCACAACACTACACCTAATACAGTTTTTGACAAGAAGTTTACTCCTTTTGAGCTAGTTTTCGGCAAAAAGGCAACGATGCCTAATTAAATAAACAACAACATAGATCCAATTTATAACATTGACGATTACAGTAAAGAAGTTAAACATAGACTTCAAAAAACTAATTTACTTGCTAAAGAATTGATTGAAAAACATAAGGCTAGAAATAAAAACTTTTACAACAATTTTGCAAAACCAATTACTTTCAATATCACTGATAAAGTTTTATTGAAGAAAGAACCATATGATAAACACAAGAGTATTTATGATGGTCCATATATAGTAACAAAAATTGATTATACTAATGTAACAATTTACAATGAAGAAACAAGAAAAGAAAAAACTGTACACAAAAACAGAGTACAAAAATATTAACAAAAGTTTGTATATTTCAATTAATTTTCATTTATTTTATTTGAAAAAAAAATGTTTACAAAATTTATATGCTATGCAAAAACAAAACCAAATTTTTAAATGTCTAAATACTTTTTTATTACAAATACAAAAAAAGCCTAAATATGTAATTATATATTAAATCTATTTAGTGAAATTCATTATTGGTTTTTGTCACTAACTGTAGATTTTGGACTTTCGCAATATTTTTGCGAGTTTTCGCGTTAATAATTTTCTAAGTTTTAATTGTTTATCGGCATTTTTATATAAGCAAGTTTTTGGGCTACGCAACTTTGAAGCTCATTTTGGCTTTAGGAAAAACCGTGAAATTACGAATAAAACTTGCTTATATATAAATGATTACAATGTTACGATTGATTAAAAGCCCAAAATATTGAAGAAAACGAACAACTTAAAAATTTTAAACGATCCATAATATTAATTAAAAATCGCAAACATCGTAAGAAATGCCAAACATTCGGAAAAAATCGCGAAATTCGCAAAAATTTGCTAACAGCGGCATGATAACTGAGTCTAATCGTGTGAACTATAAAGAGGTTAAGAAATTGCAAAAAGACGCTTCTATCCCGAACGTTGCTGAAATTCGCGTGAAGTTGCAATATCGGAAAAAAGCCCTAACATTAATTAGAAAGCGCCAAAGACGCATGTTCACGAAAAATCGCAAACTTTTTTTAAATAAATACCCAAAAAAGGAATATACCCATGTATCGGGTAAATACTGGGTAGAGTCCCATCTATAAATATCTATCATATATGTAAGTGATTTCCGTGGACCCATTTGAAGTTACATATTTTAAAATCTGCTGAAGACTAATTAAATAACATACATAAGTTATTTTTTTTCTGCAAAGAAAGAGTATAAAACAAGAACTAATGCCAGCAATGTACCAACAAGCTAAAAGATTTGTAGATTACTTATTGCATACTCATCGTAAAGTTTTATAAGACTTATCAGGACATGTAACCTTGTTAAAGATTATGCGGTTGCGTAGAGGAATTCCAAATTTTGTTAAAAATAAGTATAAATACTAAAAAAATAATAATAATTTTATGTCAAAAAAGTTTTTCATAAAGAAATACATGGAACAGAAACAAAAGTGGAAAATGAAATCGATACGATTTCCATCACACCTAAAACTATTTCATTCGTTTTCAACTTTCGATTTTATTTGAAATCGAGTCGATTTGTATCACATACCTGATAATGAACAATTCTATAGAAGTTTTTTAGTTACGGAGCTCAACAGTATTTTGCTTGAAAGCTAAGAATATTTTCTGTATCTCAAACATTTTTAAAATTGCATCTTAAACTGTTAATCAATGATGATAGATATTCGAAATTTAAAATCTTGGGATATACCGATTTTGAACTAAAAAAGGAGAAATTTTAAATCTTGGAAAATGAGTGTTTTCTTAGCAATATAATATCTAAATAGAGAGCCCATTTTCAGAGTGGTAATTTTATCACATTAAAAAGTTCTAAGTGAAATTCTCGAAAAACTATATGTAGTGTAAAGAAGCCAAAACGAAGCTTGAAAAGCTCGATGTAGTATAGAGAAGCCGAACCTATGAGGTTTCCCAGGTCAAAATATTGGGATATCCACTAACATATTCACAAGTTAATGAATGGAAATTTTAGAGCCAGTGTAAATGTGCAAGTTTCTTCAAAATCCAGGAAATATTTTTCATATCGCGTTAAATTCATGTGGTGAAGAATGTTGCCTATAATTGTGTTACTATCTACTAAAAATTGTTCCATATGAACATTTATAGAAGTTTTGCCAGTCAAAACTAATGTATTTATGAAATTACTTTTTCCATCCCCCGCACCAAGTTTTTCTAAATATAAAAATTTTTTGATTCTGATGTATTAAATTTTTAATAGTCTACAAAATTTTTCGATGAAGGAAGAGGATGTTTCCAAATTTTATTTTCACTAAAAAGTTTAAGTGGTACAATTGATCTTGTAAAAACTGCAGAGTTAGGCTGAGTTCCAAAACATCAAAATGCATTGTAGTGATGCAAAATCTTACTTGCTTTGTTTTGTAAACAAAGTAAAGACGTATCACTAAAATGAATTTTGATGTTTTGGAATTCACCCATACTTGCACCATAACCACGAAAAATCTATTTATAAGAACTGTGTCGGTGCTTCCAACAAGACCTTATTTTTTGATAGAGTATAAAATTCTAAGGACTTGTTTCCAAAATAAATTAGGTCAGCTTTTTAGTTAAACATTTTCATTCGGTTTCCCCATTACATAATACTGCCTGTTCTGTAAATCGAGTCGATTTCAAACGACTCGATTTAAAAAAATTATATCCACTAATAGCAACTTTTTTTCAGTCTTTTTTGTAGTTTTTTTTAGAGCTTAACATGTCATAACAGAAATTAAATTATTGTATATGATCTAAAATTCATCAATTGAATTTTTGAAAAACGAGAAATTTACTCGTAAGTCTGTCACTATCGTAAGTGCAGGTGAGGAAAATTTGCTCACGCTTTGATAACAATAGTTAAAATAGCAACATTGAGAGAACTGCAAAACGAAATACACTCTAATTTTGTTAAGTAAATGATTTGCAGAGATTTTATATATTATGAGAAACTCAATTTCTAAGCTACTATAGCCCAACTTTAGAGCATTAGTAGAACATCCATAAAAAATATTAGCACAAACATTTTTTATCAGAAGCTCACTTCAATACCCGAAATTAAAGACTTCATCCTTAAAGTATCTTAAATAAACTTTTTACGTTAAATTAAATTTTTTACTTTTTATGAAAACTGGCTGAAATTACGTAGCGCTATAACATTTTATGTGGTTTTAGACAATAGAATTATGATAAAAACTCAATTTTAAAATTTCATTGTGAATCGGTTTAAGCAATTTTGAGAGTTTAGAAAAAATAGATACTAGCTGGCCCCTGGCAGCTACTGTAGATTATAAACAGAGTTTATTTTTTTAGTTTATACAAAATTCAATTAAAGTTAGAAATCGTTTGTGTGTTTGTTTGTAACGCATGATCTTCGGAACTGTAATAGCTATCGAGCTGAAATTTTTAACACAGGCTTGGGTCAATCCACGTTAGGCTTTTGTTTTGTTTTCGAACAAATAGGTGGCCATCGGGAGGACTTTTTTTGATCAAATATATTTGAACTTCAAAAACGATACATTTGGAGGTAATACAAAGTTTGCCGGGCTCAGCTAGTTTTTAATAAAAATTATTCAAGTTAAATTTTAATTTATGTATAACTATTTTTAACTCTTGCTAAAATTCTTTTTAGTGTAGCTACCAAGACCTGTTATGTCTTTTTTCTTACTGCCTTGCAAAAAAAATATATGGCGTTTTGAACTTACCAAACCGCGTGATAATTTTCAGATTACATATCGAATTTACATTACAAAACTATTTATAAAAAATTCACTCAAATTAAGTATGTAACCATGTGTATAAGGTGTGACATTTAAGAAGCTGTGTTTACCTAGCATAATGCGTAAAGTTAACAATATTATTAGCAGTCTTCTCCCTACCGTCCTAGATCAAAAATGTCCGTTTTCACATTTTTCCTAGTACTTTCTCATCAAGACCTACGTGTGCACCGAATTCCAGGGGGGTTATTATGTAATTCGATTCGAATAGGAAAATTTACGAATTCGTACAAATTGAATTATCTAGTACGATTTTGGAACATTTATTTACGAACGTTCGGAAATTTGTCTTTCGAACCGTACATATTTTCCCCCATACGGAAAATAAAAAGTAGTCTTTTCGGAAACCCAATTATGTATTACGAAAGCAAATGCCAAATACGTTAAAATGTTCATATATTGTTCGAATGCTTTTTTGTCGTCGAAAGGAGTGAAAATCTTAGAACGCTTGTAACTTTATTATGAAAAATCATAAGCAATGTCGTGGATTACAAAATATAACTTCCAAAATATGAAATATGATTTTTCTTACACTAAACAGAAAAAATAATAGAAAATAACTAATGAAAAGTTTTGTTGCTTAAATCGCAACAACGAAAACTGCACGATATACACACATAAATCACTGTTACTCTTTTTATTTTATTTGTTTTACTGTTTTATTTGTATGTACATATTTATTAAGATAGGTCTTTAACATTAGCACCACTGGCAATCTTGAAATTCCTCAGAAGATTAGCTCTAGATGAGGTGCGTTAGCACCAATAGATCTTCTTCATACAATAGATCTTCTTCTGTCGCAGTGTCCTGTGTTTCCCGTTTAATTTAAATTCATTCATTCATGGGACTTTAAGAATGATGAAAAAATAACTTTTTTTAAATTAAAAAATAAAACTCTTTACAAATGTTTTTTATTGAACTTTGGCGTTTATGCACAACTGCTGACAACTTTGACAGTAAAATAAGAATAATACCAAGTTTTCCAACTGGGCATCACTTGCTTTTACCCATTTTTGTACATATGCAACTCTGCATTACTTACGAACGTATTATATAATACCATTTTACTTTCGAAACGGAAATTAATTTCGAAAGGTTTTGATTTTCGAATCGAAATACATAATAACCCCCCAGCTTTCTAGCTATACCGAAAGTGCCCCACAAATCCCTCAGATTAAAAGTGCACGTTTTCAAATTTGTTTCGTTAATTGGTCATCAATACCTACCTTTGGGTGTCACTGTGGCTACCCTGTCAGTCCAGAGGTCGTGTGTTCGATTCCTGACGTATACCCTGGGTGTTTTCCGCAGACAAGCTAATCGATTCGCGGGTTGTGTTTGTTAAAAAGTGTACCAAATGTCAGCTTTCTAGCTATGTATACTGGAAATGCCCCATACAAAGAAGGCACCCTACTCCCCTAGTTGAAATTACCCGTTTTCAGACCTTTCAAGATAATTGCTCGCCAAATATACTGAATTTCAGCTTTTTAGCTATAGTGGAAGTGGTCAATAATATTGATGAGTCATTGAGTTAGTCAGTGAATATGTACTGATATAAGCAAAAAATATTTTTGGAATTGTTTTCAACTAATCTTTAATCCAAGCGGGCTACCGGCTCAACTTTTTTTCGAACAACCTTAATAAGCAATAAGCAAAATATCAAACAATGTTTGATATCGCTACTCAAAGCGTATAAAAGAAATGCCCATACACGACTAAACTACTGGCACAAACACTTGAATGCGCGTAGATGCTTGCTGCTGTTGTGTATACGACCCTTTAGTTAGCGCCATCTCTGCTTTGACCGCACCTCTTTGTTGTATTATTTACAGAAAGTCTCCACTGTGCCATGTTGAAGAGCTTAATAGCGTAAATTATTAAGCGTAGTATGCAGCTCTCACTGAAATTCAGGTTTGGAGTTTTGCATTTATTTCTACACGGAAAAATAATCGTGTAGAATTCTATACAGAATTTTGTTTGCATACACACAAATTTATATGTTTTATAATTTACAACACACAAAAACACTAAAAATGCATTACAACGTACGAAAAATTAGAAATGTCAAAAATTTCGTGGCCAAACAATTGTCTGAACATTAATTTTTGTTTCAGTTGACGGAAAAAATTCTCCACTTATTGTTATAACATGCCTGTAATAGACAATAAATGTCAAAATTCCGTGTACTTTTCTTTTGGAACTGCGTACTTGTAAACGGAAATTTCTTTAAGAAATTTACCAACCTGAATTTCAGTTTGTTTTTTTATACATACATCCTATGGCAGCCTGAATTTCAGGCACAGCTGCATACTACGCTTTACAAATAAATTTTTACATACACACATACATACAATCATATCCACACAACCAATAGCCCAGCAAACACAGAGGTTTGAACTCAAATCCAGAATTAATATCGTATTCAATACCATATGATAGACATTTGTATATGTTTTCAATTTAATTTGGGAAACAGTATTTTGCAAAAAAGGGTACTTTATTTTCAAATTCACAAAAGAGTTTATTCTCAAATATTTTTCTGATGCCGATTGGAAATATACATATCAATAGAGGCATAACCAAAGAAACCTCAAAAATCCAATTGCTTGTTTTTCCTGGGCGATTTAGGGATTATTCACATATTTGGCCAATTCAGAACCTGTTGTATGTGTTTTAGGTCGTACAAATGTTGTTGGTAATTTACAAATACACATGTGTTTAGAAACATGTTTACGTGTATCTACATGTTGTGAATTTAGAACTTATGTAACGCTTCAGGCAAATCTTGGTTTCTTTAAAGTTTAATATGTATTCAGTGATTCTTTTCTAACTGTTATTTTTTATAAAAAATGTTCAATTCTAAAACAAAACTTTTTAATTTTTTACAAACTATTATTCCATTTTATAGTAAAAATTAAAGAGCAAGAGGATTTTGCTACAACTACTAGAAATGGGCAAAAAAATCGATATTTCGATATTTTCTTAAAAAAAAAAAAAAAAAAAAAAATATATATATATATATATATATATATATATATATATATATATATATATATATATATATATATATATATATATATATATATATATATATATATATATATATATATATATATATATATATATATATATATATATATATATATATATATATATATATATATATATATATATATATATATATATATATATATATATATATATATATATATATATATATATATATATATATATATCGTCGATATTTGTAATTGCAATATATCGATATATCCATATTTTTTCAATACGGACAGTACCAAATTCGATATTGTTTTAGCCTTGCTCATGTTTTTCGTTCAGTTTTGTTTTAAATTTCGACACAATCGTCATTAAATAGAATACTACTAAAAAATCTTTTCGTTTTACTTATAATCTTTTGTGTATTCGAAAAATTATCTTTCTTTGTGTATAATTTACTTGTAACACGTTCCACGAAATATTGTTGAAACAGTAAGGAAGTTGGAAATTGACTCTTTTCAGGTTATTTGTTTCTAAGAAAAGCACTTTTCGTGTTTTATTTATAAACAATTGTGGTATAATGTGTGCATAATCATGCTTGAAAAATATCGATATATATATCGAAATATCTATATATTTTATTCGATATATATCGATGTCGATCGATATTTAAAAATATAGCGATATATTTTTTGCACCATCCTTAACAACTAAAAAATTTCGCGAATGATGATAAAATGTCAAATTCTATTTTGCAAATTAAATTTTTTTATATTATTATTTAATTTTATAGTAAAAAGTAAACTGCGAGAGGATTTTTCTGCAACTGAATAATTTCGAGTATGATGGTCAAATTTCAAATTCCATTTTTAATGGTACCTTTTTCTAAAAAACCTTTTTTGGACTATTTTTTAAATTTTGCAATGGTCACACTGGCTATGAAATATTGTATACTGGCACTGTTGCCAGAAATGCAGATTTATCTGCATTTTGCAGATTATAGCCCTCCAATAAGGCGAAATGCAGAATTGAGGATTTTTGACCTAAAAACGCATATTTTTAAGTTCTAAAAATATGTCAAAGTTTTTCACTTTTGTCCTTATATCTGTTTCCTGTATGTGAGAACACTTTGTTTCCTGTATGTGAGAACGAAAATACCAACGAATAATTTGCAAAATTTTCTAAAGAAGACGAAAAATAGGATTTGGACTCGGAGCTTAGAGCGTTACAATTTTTGAACTTTAAAGATATTACGCAAAAAAAATTATGGAAAAGAATATCTGAAACAAATCAAGCTAATTCTGATTATGGTTTTCCAACTGTAATGTGTTGTTTTCACAATGTAAACAAGCATTGTTTGCCTAAAATTTATATGAAAATCTCTTAGTTTTTTGAAGAAACTCCATACAAATTTTTTACTCAAGTCGGTTGTTTGCATTGTGGAAACAGCACATAAGTTTATTCAAAATATAGGGCCTGTCCCACGATGTCGACAAGTCGATGTCGTTCTCTTATTTATGTTAAAAACAATAATAAAAATTTAATCTTGTTTTTGTTTTCAATGTAAATAAGAGAACGAAATCGTCTTGTCGACATCGTGGGACAGGCCTACAATGCTTTACCACATTCCAAGTTGAATAAAACAAAAGTTCAAAGTTCGTTTGGAACATGAATTTTAAGTAGACGTTTTGTTTACATTATAATTAGGGATGTAACGAATACCGATACCGATATATCGGCGATACTTCAGATTTACCGATACATCGGTATCGGCGATATTTTACTGTCGATACGACGATACTTTTAAAAATTTTTTCAGAGCTTTTTTCTGACAAATTATTTATTTTTGGTTAATTTTACCATGAACTAAACTCATTTCGTTATTTGTTTAAATCTTATTAATATCAATTTTAAAAATTAATAATATTTTATAATATTATTTTGTAAAAAAATTATTTATTTTTGCTTAATTTTACCATGAATTCAAATTCAATTCGTTGTTTTTTAAATCTTATTCCAGCAAAGAAAGACACTCCAAAGAAGTCATGAAAATGTAGAATTCGCGATCCGGAAGTATTTCAAATTTGGATCATTTCTAATTAGTTTTAAATATCCTTGCCATTGCAAGAAGTTCTGTTTTTCGATTACCAATCACCGAATTGGAAGCGATGCTCGGACAAATTTCTTTTTCGGTGTTCTATAATGATTTTTCCTCAAGAAAAAAGGGTAAAAAAATTACCCATTTTCACAATTTTTTTTATGCGAGTATGGCGAGCATTTTTTAAAATTATAAAGGAATTAAAATTTTTTTCTTGCTTTTCTACTAATTACACTATGCGACAAATAAAGACTTTTGGAAAAACACAAGAACTGGACAGCACAAGTTCGATTGTCCCACAATGGGGTAGTAAAACCCTTTACTCAGTTTGGCGAATTTAGTGACAAATTTTTTTTTATGGACCTCCAAAGTTTCTGAAAATCAGTGGGGCCTCAAAAAACGGTGTCATCAGTATTTGGCCAACAGCTAATTCGAACTTTATAATACCGCTTAACTATCCCTCCGATGTTCGGTGCCATATGATACCATAAGTGTAGCATAAGGGTCTGCCCAGACCCATGAAAATAACATTAGAAATATTGTTTTAGAAATAATTTTATTTATTAATTTAATTCATTTAATTGCATAGAATGTTCGTTGAGGCATATAGGTCGATTACATCTGCTGCAGTTATATCGAGTTTATGGTTATATGTTGAAAAAAAGTTGTCAGCATAAACTGTCCTACTGCTATGCATGTATTTTTCCATAAATTTCATGACGACTCGTTCGCCTTGATTCGTTTCTCGCTGGCCACCTGGTGGTTTTCCCGTATACATTATGCCTTTCAAAGGGTAATTTGAAACTGAGTCGCAAATTCACCAAATTTTATGCCATATTTTGCGGGCTTACTCGGAATATATTGAGTAAACCGAGCACGCCCACGATATGGAAATAACTGCTCATCGATAGTTACTTGGCAATCGGGTGTGTACGCTTTTTCTAAGTTGCCCATCAGCATTAGCCATACATCGTCCGCGGCTGCAGATTTGCTTTGTTTTAACCTCTCTGCACGAGTGCTACCGTTATCGAAGCGGATGAAAGTAGTCAAGTGCTTAAATCGATTTAATGACATGGTGGCCTTATAAATTGGCATGTTATAGCTCGCCCACAATTCTTTTGCTGGCTGAGAATTTGCGTGACACACCAGCAAATAGTAGCATCCAAAAAAATGCATACATTTCGTTCTCGTTGTTCATTATCCAAGCTCTCTGTTTGTTATTAGGATGCGTTTCGGTCCATACTCTAAAAGCGTCAAGGGCTTTTCTATTAGTTTCCCGCACAATAATACTAACGATTTCGGGGGACAATAACGACTTCAAGATAGCTCCATGATTCGGTGATGTCCCTCGAAATGGCCCTTTACGGGTAAAAGTTGGTACATTATGAGAGCGAGGCCTCGCAGATGGTGGTGGATTTGAATTCCATATCTTACCGTCTTTTGAGCGATACGTATGATCCTGAATGCTGGATGTGCTGGCTGATGAAGTTGTGGATGGAGCTTGAAGTGAAACGGTGGCCACAGTTTCTGTATACAAATCCTCAACGTCATCATGCCTATCATCAACGAACTCTAGTTAAATTTCCTCTTCAATGTCGGAAGCCTCATCAAAATTTTCATCATTTTCTGGAAGATAGTCATCATCTCCTAATAAGTCATCACCAGTCTCGATTGGATCGAGCTCCTGTCGCATAAGTTGCTCAACTTGTGCCTCAAGTCGCTTCCGTTCTTCAGGACTAACATTTCCTGCACTTAATTTATGAAGCAAACGAATCATCATATCATCTTCATAGATGCCTTCTTGCTCCATTTTACTGAAATAATAACTCGCACTAAAGACTTTAAAAACACGTGTTCACTCTGAATTCTAAGCATCAACTAAAATAAGTGATCTCTCCCTCTGCCGTTGTAAAAGTTTTATTGTTTTCTTATAACGGTGATACAAATAACAAGAATTTTTTTTTTGGGTCTGCTCAGACCCATGTGTGCTTAACTGGCGAAAGTACTTAAAATTGGGTTTTTCACCACAAATACAATAAAATTTTTAATTTTACCGTTTCATTGTGTTTGGCACAATATATTTGAGGAAGTCGTGGACTGGGGTAGCTCAACAATTAAAAAAAAACATAATGCATGCATTTTAAAATCGATTTGGTCTGGCCAGACCCATATGAACATCGAAGGGCTATATATAGCAATAATGTAGCTAAGAGTCTGTTTAACTAATTTTTTTTAACATTTCATGCCAAAAAAATTTTTTTATGAGCTTTTTGTTGACAAAATTAAGGAAAAAAATTTTTTTTTTCACTTTTTTCAGAATAACTTACAGGGACTTGTAATTTTTAACTAACAATATTTTGCAAACTTATAGTTACGGTAGAACTGAACAACTTTTGTGAACATATCAATACAATCTGCACGTATCTAGGCACTCTAATAGCTCACACAGACCACTTTTTACCTTAAAAATTGTAGTTTTTCACTATTTTTTTATGCTAAAAAAATATTGTTTTTTGAAAATAGTATATTCAAGTGCATACTTCTCTGTTGTGATTCACTAACATTTTGTGCCCGGAAAAATAATATGTTCCTGTACTTTTTTTGAAAAAAAATTTAAAAAAATTATATTATTCACTTTTTTCAGTATAACTTATAGGGACTCCAAATTTTTCATTACCATTATTTGGCAAAACAACAATCAACAATAAAAAATAGTAAATACTAAAATCAGCAACATAAGAAGTGGAACAATAACAAAGAAAGCAAAAAATTCAATAAAACTACATATAGCCTAACTCGTAAAAAACGAAAACTTTTAAGGTAGAAATTAGTTTTTCTGGGCTGTTTAGGGTGCCGAGATACATTCAGATTGTATTGAAATGTTCACAAAAGTTGTTCAGCTTTATCGTAGCTACAACTTTGCCAAATATTGTTAATAAAAAATTACGAGTCCCTGTAAGTTATTCTGGAAAAAAAGTGCACAAAAAAAATTTTTTTGCATAAAATGGTAATAACATCTGTTTAGCGAACTCTTAGCTACATTATTGCCATATATAGTTAAGCGGTATCACCAAGTTTGAATTTTCTGTTGGCCAAAAGTTGATGACACCTTTTTTTGAGGGCCCGCGGATTTTCCAAAACTTTGGAGGTCCATAAAACGGAATTGGTCGCCAAGCTAAGTGTACTACCCCGTGGTAGTACAATCGAATCTATACTGTCAAGTCCGTGTGTTTTTTGGACTGTTGCACTGTGTTATCTGCATATTTTTAATATAGATTTTTGGAAGCAAAGAAAGTGTAGCTCCTTAAAAAATACTTCCAATTTTTTATACTGGGTAATATCAATTTTAAATATTAATAATCTCTTACACTGTAATTTTGTATAATAAAAACATTGCACTTGAGTTTTGTTAATCTATACTTTAACGCAATTTCAATATTCGTATCGGAATCGGTATCGGCGATATTTATTTTTAAGTATCGGTATCGGATCGGCAAAACGGCGTATCGTTACTTCCCTAATTATAATGTATATAATCTAATCTATATATTGCCTAAAACTTAAAAATTTCCACTGTTTTGACAGATTGTTATCTTCAGATATGCTAAAAGAATGTAGCGGATATTTATACAATAAATTAAATTCCTTTATACTTGCTGAGACTTTAAATACTTTTCTCAACAGGGCTAAATTATACGATGAAATATTTTATAAAATTTGTGTCATTAAACTTGTCTTATTTGCAAATATGATGGACAGGGAGCAGTGGTGGGTGCAAAAGTGGTCTGAAATAAAATTCCAGTAGTCTTTGCAAATTTTCTTCACTCCATTTGCTCTTCCACCGCAGCAATGAGCAACTAAAAACTGCTTCATGAAATATTTCATCGTGTAACTTTAGTCCACATAGATATATATGTATGTAAGTATATTTTTGAAATATTTAACATGAAACAGACATTTTTAAACTTAAATGGCCACTGTAACTAGTTGACTATGAATTTGGCAATATCCAACTAATATATGCGGCCATGTCACAGAGTTCAATTCCGTTCGGAAACGGAATGCAATCTACCCTATTTTTGTAGCAGCTGGTGTTAAAAAAGAAAACTAAAATACGCAAATTTGTCAGGTGTGTCCAGACTGTTGGTGGCTCCAGCTAGAGCTTGACATATTAGGGTGGATTAAATTCCGTTTCCGAACGGAATTGAACTCTGTGACATGGCCGATGATAAAGGTTTGTAATAAGTACAAAAAAGTGTTATATGTGATAAAAAATAAAACAGTTTAATTAGTTAACCAATCCCATGGAGCTGACATATTAATTTGTGACAAACCAATTAAAATTTTGATTTTATATAACACAAGCTCGTTACACTGTTTCATATCGATGCTACATCCACACATTACTTAGTTGACCAAGCTTTGAGCAGGAGCTGCTCAAATCCGAATTAACAAGTTTTGGTAAAAATGCGTGTACAAAAACTATTAGCGTGGCATTTAATATTAAGCAGATATATTGAGATAAAAATTTCGTCGTCTTTTAAATCTTACAATAGAATATGGCAGAAAAAATTATTTTTAATTATATGTTGGGACGAAGAAAATAACCAATTTACAGACAAACTCTAGGTAAGCACATGCCACGGAGCTGACATTTCAGTGAGATATTGCAAGTTTTCTTTCAACTTTATATAAAACATTCATTAATACATTTATTCTTATGACCAGTAGGACAAAAAAGTATAAGAAATGAAAAATGACAGTTAGAAAAGAATCATCCATATTTACAATAATCCAAAAGAATCTGTTTTGTGATCGAAAAATTTAAAAATTTTTCCACATTTAGAAAATATTTCTTTTGAAATGCATTGTATATTTAAGAACAAATGTTTCCAAAAATGCTACCACAAATGCAATAACGTTTGCAAAACAGCACGAACAAATAAGCACGAACACTTTTTTATATATTAAAATTTTAAAAATATAGGCAAAGTAACATAAGTATTTAAGATTTAACTTCTCTTACTGACGATAGTGCTTATTGGAAGCACTAACGGAAGCGAGAGAGACCCTTAAAATATATTCTCCGATTGCATCCATGAACGGTACACACACAGTGTACGTGTATACACGAACAGTATCCAGCTGTAAAACTTACGAGGCATTCACTATACAGGTCTTCCAAGACCTGAATCTAAGATCCAAAAGTAATTATTTTCTGCTTTCTAAGGCCTTCTAGAAGGCCTCTACACTGGCTTCTTTTGGAAGGAGTATTCTATTTTTATATTTTTCGTTTTGTTTAATAAAGAATGTTGTTTAGAAATAACAGACATTCTCGTATGCTTTTTTTTCGCAAATAATTTGTATATAAGACTGTAATCTACGTACAGGAGGCATCATACATGCTGTTATTATGTCGTTTATGTTGTAGCTACTACATCATGTTCAATTCGTTCCAAATAAATACATGTAATTTAGCTTCCCTCATATGCTTAAAAAATTACTTTGGATGAAAAGGAGTTCGAAATAAAACATCAAAAATATAGAAGCCGCTATAAAAATAACCAGACTAAAAAATATACCACAATTTCATTTTTAACAGACCTTTCCAGGCCAGTCCTTCTATCAGGCCTGCTGAGTAATGGGTCGAGGAAGGCCTTGGTCCGCAATGACATCACGTGTAAAAAAGAAATGAGTATGTAATGGGATTGGAAGTACTACAGGCTGCTAAATAAGGCCTTATAGAAGGCCTCTTTAGTCCTTCTATTTACCGCTGGGTATATTTTAAAAATAAAGTAAAGTAAATCATTAAAAAAAATATTTGTGAGAGTAAGCTTATGTTAACCGGTTTCCAACAGTGTTTTTGGCTGAGTGGTTGATGCGTTGGATTTCAAATCGGTGCTTAGTTCGTTACTAGTTGAAATTAAAATAATAAACAGTGAGTAAAAATACAAAATTAATAATTAAAGATAAGAAATAATAATTAATAATTAAAGATAAAAAACATGACGTGGGGCCATTATGAACACCTCGCCAATCCACATCTAACCATTTTTCCAATATATTTTCAGCAAGCACAAAATTTTGGTGGGTCCAATTTTGTCGAGATTGTTCACTTACTTACTTTTCATAGAAAATGAACAGGGCGAAAATAACCGCGTTTTTCGAATATTTATGCGATTTTGCTGATTTGTTCCTAATAAGAACCACAGGACATAACAGGAAGTGCCTAAAATATATATTTCCAATGTAAAAATAGAGCAGACTGCATTGCATGACATTGTCTTACATTTTTTCTCCATTAAAATTGTGGAGGACAAGATGATCGACAATGTCTTACTTTTTGTCCTCAAACCAACTTTGTTGAGGACAATATCTTACTTTTTGTCTCCATTAAAATTTGGAGGACAAGATGAGTGACAATGTCTTGGTTGCTGTCCTCAATATAACTTTGTTGAAGACAATATTAGCGACAATACCTTAAAATTTGTCTTCATTAAGCGACAATGACTTAATTGCTTTCCTCAATCCAACTTTGTTGAGGATAATATGAACGAAAATGTCTTACATTTTGTCTTCAATCAAGCAACTGAATGTGTTGGCTTCTTGTTGTCGATGTTTTAGGTGGAGCTGCAGCAAGGTGGTAAGCGCGAAAAATTATAAACATACAGCCTCAGTTCGAATCCCAGCTAAGTCAGTCATTAATTTAAATGAAACGAAAAAATAAACAAGAAAGCAAAAATATTAAATAATTAAGTGGTGACATTGTCGCTATGTAATCGTTGACGACAAGGTAAACGACATTTTAGCCTATGTAATCATTGACGACATAATAGGCGACATTTACGCTTATGTAATTATTGACGACAAAATAGGCGACACTGTCGCTTATTTAATCATTAACGAGAAGCAAACGACATGGTCACTTATATAGTCATGGCCGGAAAAGTAAGCGCATTGGATCATTGAGCATTGGGCACTTTTTACAAGCGTATTAAAAATACGCACAAGCGCAAAGAGCGGAGCAAAAAAAAGAGCAATTGGTATGCGCAGCGTAAGCGCTTTCGTTGTATTAGCGCCGCTCTTTGCGCAATGCGTGTTTAATTATTTTGTCTAGCGCTTTGCTCTGCGCATTTCGTATATTGAGCGACGCATTGCGCATGGTCTTTTTATACCAACAGTGGTTAGTTTGAGTTTATTCAGTCTTGCAAAATACATCTTCCGCGGTGACATAATTTTAAGACATTTGGATTTGTATCATTATATCGTTCTTCTTTTCTTTTTTGTTCTTGATCCCATACACATATGTATGTTGGTTTAATGAAATTCCTAAATTGGCTCTTGCTGCGTTTATGAGATCCCTAGACGGGTCAAACTTCCGGGACGGAAGCGGAAGCATGAACCGCACTGTTGACCCAACTTCCGGTCCAGACCAGAGAAATGTATGAGTTGATTGACTTTCGCTTTCCACTCACATATACTTTTGTTTTGTTTTTTAACATCAATATTGCTTGCAGTCTCTTACAACTGACTGTCATTAGCTCACTCTTGTTTTTGATGTGCTGTTACCAAAAGTAAGTAAAATATTGTTACTTAATTAAGTTTGATACTAATTGTATGAATTCCAAACTCACACTCCTTTTGCTATCATTGTTGTTGTTATTTATATGTATATCGTCATGGGAGTTATTTTTTTACGACACTGAACACTGATTATCGTTGTTAGTGTTTGCGTCCTAAATAAGTCACAAAAAATTTACTAGGGTCTAACCACCGCATACGATATCGAGCAAAATTTATCGAAATTCTTCATTTTGGAATCATGGCATTCGATTGATTTGGTGTTCGAATCTTCGTAGTCAAATGATGTACTTACTTTATAAGCTTGTTTAAAAATTACTCAAAATTGTACGCCCCTCGGATCACGCCTTTTCGTGCCGACTTATGGTTGACATTTTATTCAATTATACTAAATGTCGTATGATAATACACGTGTTGAAAATTTTTGTAACATCATGCAAATTTTTCTTCTAAAAAGTTGTTGTCTGTGAAGTTTCTAACAGCTATTGGCTTACGGACTTTTATCTAAATCCCATATTTAACAAAATAAAAGGCAATGATGAATGTAATGAAATGAAATTTTAACCGTAAATAGGCACGGGAAGGCTTAGTCTCAGGACCGTTAAATTTTTGGAGAGTCATATCCACTTTAAGAATAACGGCCTTATGATCCTTGCAGGAGTAAAAGGAATATATATATATATATATATATATATATATATATATATATATATATATATATATATATATATATATATATATATATATATATATATATATATATATATATACGCATATATATGTATAAGAATAACGGTCATCCTAATATACAGCTCAAGTTTGAAAAAGGATTGAGAATAAAGTTCAATACCAAATTATAAGGGCACCAAACTATTGACCTTATGTTTATTGGGAGTAGTCAAATGTATTGCGTTGTGTGTATAAATCAGTGGCGGCCATCTCTCAATTTCCTATGCACTCGTGCATAGGCTGTTCTTTTAACATCAACACACGTACACCGTGTGCGAAATCCACAGTCTATCTATTTAGTCGCGAAGCACATACACAAACACAGCAAAAGATAGTGTATGTTTGAACACCACTGCTATAAATCTATTTCGTCGTGCCGTTGCTTCTTCATTTAGTATATAAAGCGGGAATTTTAAAGATATTCTGCTCAGTTTATTTCCAGATTTGTTGCATTGCGGACAGCCGTTGGATATTTTTACTAAAACCAAATAAATATTCAAATTTTTAATAATATTTTTGAGGAACAAAGAAACGAAATCATACACATATACTTTATAAAGATATATTAAAAGGATTGTTAAATTGCGTGCAATACACTCATTAAAAAGTTTACATTCATCCAATCTACCTACTTTTTTCATTTGTAAAGAACTTAATAGTACCAACTATTTATAGCAAAATGGTAAGTTTCAATATACACACATATATACTATGTAGTATGTATGTATAAAATGTACTCTCGTTTTTTTAGTTCAATGACTAACCTACTATTATTGTATTACTTACTGCTTTTGTATTTGAAAGACATCTTTCAGAATTTCGGATAAATATTTTCAGATAATTTAATTAATAGATTTACATATGTTCATACATAATTATGTACTTACATACTTATGTAACTATGTACATATGTATAGTTATATTTTTATAATTGAAAGAAAAACTAATGTAATACTACATACATACATACGTATGTAGTATGTTCATTAATCATACAACCAAAATTTGAAGATAGTACCAACATGTTGCCAATGATGTGTATATGGAGAAAAAAGTTTAGTTCAATCGGTTTGGAAGAAAAACCTCTCCTGCAAACCGTTTTTCTAAGACCTTCAAGAAAAAATTTTATTTATTTATAAATTTTTTTTTTAATAATGAATAAGAATATTGAGAACAGAACTTCATCGCCGCTTACGGGGGAACTTTTTCAGCAGCCGCGACAAAGAGACACTAGTTTTCTTTTTAGTTTTTTATGTATTTAGAAAAATTATCAAAAAGTTGTTTGCCTAAAGTAGTAAGTAGACCAAAATCCCCAAAGGGGTTTAAAAACTTATCTCGAATTTCTAGCCTTTTGATTTTGTGCTATTGTGAGGCAAATACACCAAAAAATTAGTATGTATAGGGTTTTAATCTACTTTCTAAAAACAAAAAATTATAATAATTGCAGGGCGAAATTAAAAGTTAAGACCACTTTTTTAATTTTGTCTTGAGTTCACATGGTAAAATAAAAAATGAGTATCTTTTAAAATAATTATTCAGGCTAACTCTTTTTTCAAATAAATGATAAAACAGAACTAATTCTGCAAATAAACAGGCCTAAAACTAAATCGACGGCAGTAGCCAAGGTATATTAATCACAGGTAAGAAAATTGTATGCAATTTTGTTAAAACACGGCAACATTGTTGCGAGAATGAGTGGCTAAAACTGAAAGAATGAGAAAAAATAAAATAGATTTTATCTCGTGACTGCTTTTTACGGCGTATGATTACTGCCAATTACTATGGAAAAACTCGTTTAGCCCCAGTTCTGTTTCATCATTAAGACTAATTTTAATAAAATAGACCAAAGATGTTAAGAGTTATGTCAATTTTAAATAATTATTCGTACCAAAATACGACCTACCTAATATTTTCTTCGAACATGTAGCAAGCCACAGTGCGGTAGAAAACAAATTGTTTCAAAGCAAATCAGAAATTTCCAAACGAATAATATTTTCTTTATCCTTTATACTCTTCCGCAATTGTTAACTTTTTCTAACCGTCCTAAAATGTGTAGATAAATTATACATATTTAAGAATTTTGTTAATGTAACGTTCAATCCATTTTCTTACGAATTCAATATTTTTCAGAACACACACTGTATTTTTAATTTAAAACAATTCAAATGTATAATTTTCGATCAGTTTTAACATAAACCCCTTAATTGTGAACTAAAACAAACATTTCAACTAAATTTAAAAAAAAATATGTATGAATAATACTCAATTAATTTTTTTTTATACAAAGCGTGATTGATTTATGAAATGTTTTGCAATATAATACTATATAACAAAGTTCATAAAACTTTTAAATATTTAGAAGTACAAACCTACGCAGTTATTTTAGGGTATGTTGTTAATGCAATTTCAATAATTAAGCTGGGTAATGAAGCGCATTAATTAATATTAATTAAATTGATTAATTAAATTAATTAATTAATATTAATTAAATTAGTTAATATTAATTAAATTAATTAATTAATGTTAATTAAATTAAAATGCTTAAAATTTATTAATTTGTATACTCTATGTTGTTTTGATTTCACTTTTTGCCAATTTCTTTTAGATTTTCTGTACATTTCATGTCTTCTGGTACAATTTTTACAGGACAATTAAGAAAACAAAAGCTTCATAGAGAATTCTATAGAGAAAAAATGCTTTTTGTTTCATTTTAGGACTAAGATTGCCGCCATCCATCCGAAACGAGGTGAAGAATCTTTTTGAAAAAATGTTTTTTGAAAAATAAATTTATTCAAAAGTACCGTATCGTACTTACTCGGGCTCGGTTTAGATGAGCTGTAATTTTGGAATAAATGGGAATTTTAATGTGAAATTGTAAATGGTGTTTTTATGGACTAGTAAAGCTACGATATTTAGCATTTGCTTTTTCTCAAAACCATTTGCACCAAACACTGAATAGCGACATAGTAAAAAACTGAACAAACGTGTAGTTTTTCTGAATATTTATTAGGTTTTTTGCACCCATTACTCCTGTAATAGAAAACGGAATAAAACGTCCAGCTTTACGTGGAACGTGCGTTCAGTTGATTACTGTTTAGAGTTCAGCTTGTAGAAAAGTAAAAGGGCGTTCAGTAGCGGGATTCTCTAACTTTTAACCATCCGACAATCGTAACATTTGTCGACATATTTAATCGCTTACAGTAACGATAGTGCGATTGTGTAATTTTATTCGATATCATGTAGCATCTCTGTTAAGAGAAGCGCAAAGGGGAATGGAAAAAACAAATAAGTTTGTCAATGGCAAACAGTGTACAGACAATTTTTTTCTTTGTTTCTTTATTTTATTTATTTCTTTATTTTTTTTAATTTTGAGAAATATATGTTAAGATAAATGTTTATATAATAGAAATATTGTTATTTATACATAAAAGTGTTTATATGTTCCTATATTGTTGTAGAATAATAACTTCAGTTGTTGGCATAAATTACGTGCTACGGTTGCACAGCTGAGTCTTGTCTATACATTAACAACAGAAAAATTATTCTCGTTAGCTAACCGACAGCGAATATCATTATAAATGATACTGAAAAAGAAATTCTATAAATTTTCGTTATATTTATATTAACGATACGGTTAGCGTAATAAAAGTTAAAGAATCGCGCTGCAGATTTTAACTATATTCGTTTAATTTTTGCATTACCGAATGATAGTATAGTTTTTCGTCCGATGCGTTCAATTTCTGCATTACTGACCTTGTGTATAGTTTTTTATACCATGCCTTTAATTTCTACATTACTGAACGTAAGATCAGGGCTCAATTCTGGTTCTGTGATAATGTAAAATGAAAAAAGCTTTTCATATTAATTTTCATCATTACTTTTCACTCTATCTTTTAACAATTACACATTTTCTGATTCTCGTTTGAATTATGAAGAAATGTTTCATTCTATATGTATCTGTGAAAACTTTTGTAGGTACTATGTTATCAAATGTCAAAAGCAAAATGAAATATTTACAAAGAAATGCAATAACAATATTTGTTTGTACAAATTAAAATTTTATGGTTTTTATTAAGAAAAAGATGTTTTACTAATAGTTTTTGCGTTATTCGCAATAAAACAATAAAATTTTAGAAGAATACATAGTGAATTATTTGTTTTCATTGAAAAAAATTTATTTATGAGCATTATAATCAAACACTAAAATTAATGAGTGTTGTGTTTTTCTTCCGACGGGGTTTTTTTGAATTTGGAACGATTTTCCGTCATCCCACGTCAAATTTGGTTTGTAAACAGACCGGTTTCGGCTATGTGCCATCTTCAGTGTTCTATTGAATACTAAATTAGTATTCAATAGAACACTAATTTAGTATTCAATAGAACACTGAAGATAGCACATAGCCGAAACCTGTCTGTTTACAAACCAAATTTGACGTGGGATGACGGAAAATCGTTCCAAATACTAAAATTAATATATAAAGATCATAAAACACAGAATAACTATGTATATTAATATTTTTAGACCTTTTAAATAACTTTCTCGTAAACTGGAAACTTAACTTTGGAAAACTCTTTTAGACTGATGGCGGCATCAGTACACAATAATAGATCCGTTAATATCTGAAATGAAACGCAAATTTTAGAATAAACGATTACATAAATAAATGATCGAAAACTCTTCTTATCAAAAAATAATGTTTTATTTTCTACATCTTTTTTGGTGCTATATTAAAGGAGAAAGTTGTTCTACTAAAGGCCATTTCGCATTGTAATACAAGCTTTGAGATTTTTATTAGATTTTGTAGTCGAAAAATCTTAAAGAAAATTTTGTCATTACATTTTGTTTCTACACTATCACATTCCAAATAAAACGTAACATAAATAATTTGCAAAAACTCGAATTTTTTTCGTTCCTCTTTTTCTTTATGTATGACGGCAAACAAATACACAACCGTTTTTGTTATTCCTATGTTTGTTTGTGCAAAAGACAACTCTAATAAAATGAAAAAATGTGATTGTTTAGAAAATTTCCTAAAAATGACGAAAAATAACAAGAAAAACTGTGCTGTAAAAAAACAACCCCGATGACGACACACACACAAATAACAGGAACAACAATAATAGCAAAAGGAATGCGATTGTACCAAGTTTGTTTACTGAAGAAGTGAATGAATTCATTAATGTCGTTGCGTTAATTCTCATTCATTCTTTTACAGTCTTTAGATAAACATTCAGACTTGAACACATTTAACAAAGTGAAATTTCATAAATGCTTAATGCATGATGATGATGATAACCCAGACAAAAACTTTGATTGATATATTTAAAAAAAATACTTGTTTAGTATTTGTTAGACTAATTGTTTTATAAATTCAGACAAAAATATTGTTTGATATTTTTCAGAAAATCTAGTAAATTGTTTTGTTTGATTTAGTGAATTGTTTGTTTACAATTTGTAAATATTTTTAGACAAATTGTTTTATAGATTTTAACTATTTATTCACTGAAAAAAACACGTTTTTTTTCAATGAAATTTTTGAGATATTTTTGTCTATATTTACAAATTTGTTTGTAGGTCCGTTCCTAGACAAAATATTTACTATTTCATTGAATTCCTTTATAGAAAATGAAATTTAGTTTTTTCTGTGTAGGCTGGTGATTTTGCTTTTGAATATATATTTTTTTGCATTAAACTTATTTTAACCATAAATAAACTGCTTTTAACGGCTTTGCGGTGTGTACCTTACTGTTTGAAGAGAATTTCCCAGTGGAATCACAGACTATCGTTCAAATTTTGGAAAAAAAACGGGCACTGCTTTGAAATTTATTAAAATTCAGTCATACTTTACAAAATTGGACATATTTCGGATAGAATGGCTGCGAAACTATGCAAATTTGCAAAAAATAATAACATCTGAAATTTGTTATATATATGGTTATAAGTCGATGAAAACATCTTTAGCCAAATTTATTTAAAAAAAAACTTTATTATCGTAAATAGTTTCCAAAATCATAAAAAAGTCACGAAAATCAAAAAAAGTTTAGATCGAAAACAACACCAAAATTTGTTATACTTCGCTAATATAAGTTAACAACAATTTTATTACCTTTTTCATATATCTGGCTAAACCTAAAAACATAAAACAAAACACATTGAATTCCAACTAAATTAAAATTGCTGCATCTTGTTGATTTGCAAATTCTCTTCCCATAATGTTGTGACCCAATTGCGACTCACATTACAGTGTGTCGCAACAAATTAAGAAGAATTTAAATAATAAATAAAATATTGTATTTATAAAGTGCTGACGCTATGTCTGCTACTTACCTGTCACTTCTTTGTATTTTCCTTTTTATAAAATAAAACAAGAGATAATTATTGTTAAGTAAGCAAAATAAAGTTTATTAAAATAAAGAATGAGTGACTTAGATTTTCAGTCGTAGTCAAGTACTCGAAAAGTAAATACAAATGTGTTTAACTTATATAAAGGAAAGGCCAGAATATTGGAAAAATTAATTTTTATTATGATTAAAAGTCGCTTAAATTGTAAAAAGGACAAAACTTGGAATAAATCACACATCGCAAAAATGTTGAAAATTCGCATAAGATATTGGAAACAATCCCTAAAATTTATTAAAACTCGCTCAAAATGTAAGGAAAGTCGAAAAGCCGGGAAAAATCGTGAAAATTATGAAAATACGCAAGAGCTTGCTAAAATTTTAAATATTACAGTTCCTAAAAATGTAAGAAAAACAAAATTACGCCTTTCGCGAAAAATTGCAGTATTTTTAAAAAAGCTATAATTTTGATTGAAAATCGCTTAAAGTGTATGGAATGCCAAAAATTCGGCAAAAATTCGCAATAACTTGCTAACAGCAACATAACAGCCAAAGTCTAATATGTGACCTTCTCCGAGAAAAGGGACCTAGTGTCTGAAAATTAAGTTTTGAGAAAAACGCATTTAAAGTTTTATAACGCATTATCACTTTGAACACACCTTCAGTTGGGGGATGCGATTTGGTATGGTTAGTTATGATTGGGTGCCGACTTTGGTGACGTCATGCCTATGTAGTGACGTATTTTTGTTTCGCTTTTGGTGTGACAATACCTTTGCTATTGTTGCTGCTCTATACACATTGTAAAAATAACTATAAGAAAGGAAAAGAATAAAGTGACGCTTCAGTCTTGTGCCAACTGTATAACTGTATGATGTGCATATACTAATACAAAGAACATTGTAAAAAAATAACTATAAGAAAGGAAAAGAATAACGTGATGCTTCAGTCTTATGCCAACTGTAGAACGAGTGTTATCAATATCTCAGAAGTTGTTTCGCAATTTTGGTTCTTTTGTAATTTTGTTCCTAAGCTGATGTTAATTTGAAGTAATTTTTATAAAAATGGATATTTCTGACAGTTTTGATGAGGATTTAAAAAGACTAGACTCGGTTTATGGCGATGATGAGATCGATATGACGTTATCTGAAAGTGTCGGTGCTAATACTTCTGGACTAACTGAAAATCAAAGTTTTTTGCATGATGTTTCCGAATCTAATATTATATCCGAATTGGAGGAATCCGTTGAAGATATACAAGAGTCGATGATCATCGATTTGATGTACGGAGAAAAATCCGAAGCATGTTGCTCGAAAGAATGTAATAAGATAATACCAGAAAATATTGCTACACAAAGCCGGCAATTTTTCCAAGAATTAAGTAAACCAAAACAAGATTTAGTCCATTTGAGCCATTTGGAATTTCATCGGCAACATTTATCGCTCGAAAACGTTTATAATACTGAAAGCCAAAGGGTAAAAAATAAATCCAGAGTTGATACAATGTACTTATTTCGTGGCATTCATATTTGTAGAAAGATGTTTTGTTTTATTTACGATGTTGGCTTAAAACGTTATAAAAATTTGATTCGACATAGTGATAATGTTGGCTTTACTGAACGAAAACATGAACTAAGTGGCAAGTCTTCAAAACGGCAATCACCTGTGTTACCACCGGAATCACTTACTCGCATCGTTCAATTTATTTCAATTTATTTCTGGTAGAATGCCAAACTACAAAGACTGTAAAGTAATGCTGCTACCATCCAGTGAAACAAAAAGTGCTGTTTATTGTCGTTTTGAGAAAGTTTGTCTTACTGAAGATAAAATCGCAATTAAAACTTCTTACAAAATTTGGATGAAGCACTGCCCTTACATCTCGCCTATGAAACCGAAAACTGATCTTTGTGACGTCTGTCAACAGAATACCATGATGCTACGACGAGTTTTGGAAGAATCTTATGCAGATACAAAAGAAGCAAAATTACGAATGGCTGTTACTCATCTTGACCATGCGAAACGCCAGCGTGAATTCTACCAACAATGCTGCAAGATGAGTGATGCTTATTCTACTCTTGTAGGGAGTTTCGACTATGCACAAAATATATCTTACCCATCAAGTCCACAACAAGTCGGAACGGCATATTTCAAAGCAGCTCGTAAATGTTCAATTTTTGGTATTCATAATGAATTCACTAACGTTTAGTCGAACTATTTATTAGACGAAGAGTTCTAAATAGGAAAAGGACCTAATGTTGTCATTAGCCAAATTCACGATTACTTCACGAAGAATGCCGTTAAAAATTTAGTTTTATTTTGTGCTAACTGCGTAGCACAGAATAAAAATAGTGCAATGATGCATTATTGGGACTGGCGAGAGGATTCTGGCTTAAACGAATCGATATCATTAAATTTCGAAACTAGAATATAGTCGCTCAAATGTAGATTATTACCAAGATTTTGAAGATGTGGTCAATAGATCTAGCAGTAATAAATTTACCAACGCTGTGAATGGAAGTGAAGTAGAGTGGCGAACATGGGACACTCATTTCGAAGGATTTTACAAAAGATTACCAGGTAAAATGTCGCGATTTTGTGATTTTAATTTTTCAAATTTATTTTAATTAATTTTTGTAAACGTTTGCATTTTAGGTATTACCAAGTACCACCACCTTAACTTAAAAACAAAATTGTATGTAAAGAACTTGTGGACTCGGAAGAAGGAAGATTTAGGGCCATTATAACAACTTGACAATAGCTAAAAGCAGCCTTTTGTCGGACGGATAAACAGTTTATCATTATTACAAATTTACTTTAACCTACCAAGTAGGTTGCACCTGACATTAACTTATCGCTCACTTTCATTTAAAGTAAAGTTTTAATAAAGGTAAACCGTTTATTCGTCCGACAAAATCCTGCCTTCAACTATTGCCAAGTTGTAATAATGGCCCTTAATCTGCGATTAACGGCTGAGCTACCAAACGAATTACCTCCGCTTATGTACTGATTCACAGAAACGGGATTTTGTAGCTGCTAAGCCGAGCGAACCCAAAGCGAAAAAAATCGAAAAAATAAATATGAACCTGCCAGCAAGAAAAAAATGGAAGCAGCGGATCACCAGAAAAAGAAAGCTGAAGTCAAAGCGCCGAAAAAAGAAAAAACTGAAATTGTCAAATGGAAGAAAATCGAAGTACTAGATCACGAAACGCCGAAAAAAAGTCCAAACTCCAAAAAATTTCGAAGACTGACGAAAAAATAAAATTTAAAACCCAAAAAAAATAAATTTTTAATGTTTTTCTCATTTTTATCGATTTTCCCAACTTCTTTTTGTACGTTTTTATGGGGTAAATAAATTTTTATCAGAAATCTAACTCATTTCATCTTATTTTACATCCTTTTAGGTACCAGAATCCACTCTTTAAGTCCAAACCCGTTTTTTGGCACACTAGGTCCCTTTTCTCGGAGAAGGTCGCATATGGTTTAAAAATCTCGAAATTCGGGAGAAATCGCAAACAATCCCTAAACTTTATTAGAAATCGTCAAAACTATTAAAATTAAAATAATTCGGAAAGAGCTCGAAAACAATAAAAAAAGAATAAAAAATCTCAGAAAATTAGATAGATCGTGAAATGACGATAACTCCAAAAAAATTGTTCAAAGCTGATATTTCGCATTTGCGCTTTCGCAAAACCATTTGCATCAAACACTCAACTCCATTATTGTCTACTGTGCGTGGTGTACCGTAAGTGCAAATGCAAAAAATCGCAACATTTTTAATCCTCCAAATATATACACAAATTTGTAGTTGCATGCAACCTTATAGCAAAAAAAAATATACTTTATAGATTTTAGAAAAACTATGTGCAAATACATAAGTATCTCGAATTTTTGTGTGTGCTACGAAGAAATAGCTAAGATATTTTAGCAGTTTTGTGTTTAACCCTAGAATGGTAAACATCGCCTGTGAGGCGAAATAATATTTTTTTAAACGATATTTTCTGATCGCTTACACCTACTTAAGCATGCGCTCGTGCCAACTCAGTTGAGTATTGTACGAGGTTGCGCGCACACGTACTCTGTTTTGCTTCGCTCCGTTGCCGAATAATACATATGTGAGTCGCCTGTGAGGCGAAGTTTACCAATAAAGGTGAATTTTTTGGACATAATAACACTGACGATTATGCAGACGAACCAGGCATAAAAAAGGGCAAACGATCAAAATTTGATTTCTGTCCTTCGAAATCAAAACGTATGAGCGTATATTTCTGTGCAAAATGCAAGAAAACATACTGTTTAGAGCACAGATCGCCAAACTGTTGGCAATGTGACGCAAAAAAATAGTTTGAAAAACTACAAAATTCATTTTGGTGTGGACAGTTATTTTCCCCTTAAAAGCTTTGTATTATTTTTTTAAATGCTAATTTGATCTCAGGACAATAAGATACAATAGGTTTTTTTATCTCGAATGGAGCTTTTTTTATTTATTTTTTTATTTTTTTTAAACGATCTCTTGGAATTAGTGATTAAGATATGTGATCAAAAAAGTATGGCATAGGTTTAAGATATTTATAAAATGAACTGGTTTTTGTTAATTTTTGTTACTAAACATTGAATAAATATGTTTTTGTTTTAATAAAATTTTGTTTATTTTTAAATAAAATATGTTTTTTATAAAAGCCGCCTCACAGGCGATGTTTACCATTGAAGAGCTAAAAAATATGTTTACCATTCTAGGGTTAATACAGGTGGTTTTCCGACAGTATAAATGCAAAAGATCAAACCTTTCTATAAAATACAATAGCGATTTTGTATCTTTTGGTGTAGTTATCACTCATAAGAACATTTGCATCAAAAACCGAACTCTGCATTTTCGTATGATAGTTTACACTAAATTTACATTGTGCCTTTCTCGCCTGGCTTTAAAGGTAGGCTTTTTTAGTATGAGAGAGAGAGGTGGTGAGAAGCTAGCGGGGTAAGAAAATAGGCGCGAATTTAAATTTGAGGCTTTTTTGATATTTCTCTTTGTCATTTTCGTACTCTCAGCATTAAGCATGTGTATAATCGAAAAAAGGCACACAGAAAAAACAAAATAGTAAAAATTTTGTCTAGGAAGGGACCTTCAACCAAATTTGTATATATAGACAAAAATATCTCAAAAATTTCATTGAAAGAAAACGTGTTTTTTTAGTGAACAAATTGCTTAAATCTATAAAACAATTTGTCTAAAAATATTTACAAATTGTAAACAAAACAATTTACTAAATCAAAGAAAAAGATTTACTAGATTTTCTGAAAAATATCAAACAATTTTTTTGTATGAATTCATAAAACAATTATTCTAAAAATATTAACAAATATTAAACAAAATAGTTTACTTAATCAAACAAAAATATTTAGTGGATTTTTTTAAATATATCAATCAATATTTTTGTCTGGGTCATCATCATCATAATGCATTAAGCATTTATGAAATTTCGCTTCGTTAAATGTGTTCAAGTCTGAATATTTATCTAAAGAATGAATGAGAATTCATTCATGGGTTCGCTCGGCTTAGGAGCTACAAAATCCCGTTTCTGTGAATCAGTACATAAGCGGAGGTAATTCGTTTGGTAGCTCAGCCGTTAATCGCAGATTAAGGGCCATTATTACAACTTGGCAATAGTTGAAGGCAGGATTTTGTCGGACGAATAAACGGTTTACCTTTATTAAAACTTTACTTTAAATGAAAGTTAGTGATAAGTTAAAGTCAGGTGCAACCTACTTGGTAGGTTAAAGTAAATTTGTAATAATGATAAACTGCTTATCCGTCCGACAAAAGCCTGCTTTTAGCTATTGTCAAGTTGTAATAATGACCCTAAATCTTTCTTCTTCCGAGTCCACAAGTTCTTTACATACAATTTCGTTTTTTTTTTTTGAAGTAAAAGTGGTGGTACTTGGTAATACCTAAAATGCAAGCGTTTACAAAAATTAATTAAAATGAATTTGAAAAATTAAAATCACAAAATCGCGACATTTTACCTGTTAATCTTTTGTACAATCCTTCGAAATGAGTGTCCCATGTTCGCCACTCTACTTCACTTCCATTCACAGCGTTGTTAAATTTATTACTGCTAGATCTATTGACCACATCTTCAAAATCTTGGTAATAATCTACATTTGAGCGACTATATTCTAGTTTCGTTAATCCGAAAGAGCGGTCGGGACTGAACTTGGTGTGGCCAGTTAGGAGGAAATTTAATTATATCGATTCGTTTAAGCCAGAATCCTCTCGCCAGTCCCAATAATGCATCATTGCACTATTTTTATTCTGTGCTACGCAGTTAGCACAAAATAAAACTAAATTTTTAACGCCATTCTTCGTGAAGTAATCGTGAATTTGGCTAATGACAACATTAGGTCCTTTTCCTATTTAGAACTCTTCGTCTAATAAATAGTTCGACTAAACGTTAGTGAATTCATTATGAATACCAAAAATTGAACATTTACGAGCTGCTTTGAAATATGCCGTTCCGACTTGTTGTGGACTGGATGGGTAAGATATATTTTGTGCATAGTCGAAACTCCCTACAAGAGTAGAATAAGCATCACTCATCTTGCAGAATTGTTGGTAGAATTCACGCTGGCGTTTCGCATGGTCAAGATGAGTAACAGCCATTCGTAATTTTGCTTCTTTTGTATCTGCATAAGATTCTTCCAAAACTCGTCGTAGCATCATGGTATTCTGTTGACAGACGTCACAAAGATCAGTTTTCGGTTTCATAGGCGAGATGTAAGGGCAGTGCTTCATCCAAATTTTGTAAGAAGTTTTAATTGCGATTTTATCTTCAGTAAGACAAACTTTCTCAAAACGACAATAAACAGCACTTTTTGTTTCACTGGATGGTAGCAGCATTACTTTACAGTCTTTGTAGTTTGCCATTCTACCAGAAAGAGGTATTGCGAATTCTTCAGCAAAATGTTGAATAAATTGAACGATACGAGTAGGTGAATCCGGTGGTAACACACGTGATTGCCGTTTTGAAGACTTGTTACTTAGTTCATGTTTTCGTTCAATAAAGCCAACATTATCACTATGTCGAATCAAATTTTTATAACGTTTTAAGCCAACATCGTAAATAAAACAAAACATCTTTCTACAAATATGAATGCCACGAAATAAGTACATTGTATCAACTCTGGATTTATATTTTACCCTTTGGCCATACTTCTTCCGACTTTCAGTATTATAAACGTTTTCGAGCGATAAATGTTGCCGATGAAATTCCAAATGGCTCAAATGGACTAAATCTTGTTCTGGTTTACTTAATTCTTGGAAAAATTGCCGGCTTTGTATAGCAAGATTTTCTGGTATTATCTTATTACATTCTTTCGAGCAACATGCTTCGGATTTTTCTCCGTACATCAAATCGATGATCATCGACTCTTGTATATCTTCAACGGATTTCTCCAATTCGGATATAATATTAGATTCGGAAACATCATGCAAAAAACTTTGATTTTCAGTTAGTCCAGAAGTATTAGCACCGACACTTTCAGATAACGTCATATCGATCTCATCATCGCCATAAACCGAGTCTAGTCTTTTTAAATCATCATCAAAACTGTCAGAAATATCCATTTTTTTAAAATTACTTCAAATTAACATCAGCTTAGGAACAAAATTACAAAAGAACCAAAATTGCGAAACAACTTCTGAGATATTGATAACACTCGTTCTACAGATGGCATAAGACTGAAGCATCAAGTTATTCTTTTCCTTTCTTATAGTTATTTTTTTACAATGTTCTTCGTATTAGTATACGCACATCATACAGTTATACAGTTGGCACAAGACTGAAGCGTCACTTTATTCTTTTCCTTTCTTATAGTTATTTTTACAATGTGTATAGAGCAGCAACAATAGCAAAGGTATTGTCACACCAAAAGCGAAACAAAAATACGTCACTACATAGGCATGACGTCACCAAAGTCGGCACCCAATCATAACTAACCATACCAAATCGCATCTCCCAACTGAAGGTGTGTTCAAAGTGATAATGCGTTATAAAACTTTAAATGCGTTTTGCTCAAAACTTAATTTTCACACACTAGGTCCCTTTTCTCGGAGAAGGTCACATATTAGATTTTGGCTGTTATGTTGCTGTTAGCAAGTTATTGCGAATTTTCGCGATTTTAGCCGAATTTTTGGCATTCCATACACTTTAAGCGATTTTTAATCAAAATTATAGCTTTTTTAAAAATATTGCAATTTTTCGCGACTTTACGCTATTTCGCGAAAGGCGTAATTTTGCTTTTCTTACATTTTTAGGAACTGTAATATTTAAAATTTTAGCAAGCTCTTGCGTATTTTCATAATTTTCACGATTTTTCCCGGCTTTTCGACTTTGCTTACATTTTCAGCGAGTTTTAATAAATTTTAGGGATTGTTTCCAATATCTTATGCGAATTTTCAACATTTTTGCGATGTGTGATTTATTGCAAGTTTTGTTCTTTTTACAATTTAAGCGACTTTTAATCATAATAAAAATTAATTTTTCCAGTTTTCTGGCCTTTCCTTTATATATTAGCGAAGTATAACAAATTTTAGGTGTTGTTTTCGATCTAAACTTTTTTTGGTTTTCGTGACTTTTTTATGATTTTGGAAACTTTTTACGATAATGAAGTTTTTTTTAAATAAATTTGGCTTAAGATGTTTTCATCGACTTATAACCATATATATAACAAATTTCAGATGTTATTAGTTTTTGCAAATTTGCATAGTTTCGCAGCAATTCTATCCGAAATATGTCCAATTTTGTAAAGTATGACTGAATTTTAATAAATTTCAAAGCCGTGCCCGTTTCTTCCAAAATTTGAACGATAGTCTATGATTCCACTGGGAAATTCTCTTCAAACAGTGTGGTACACACCGCAAAGCCGTTAAAAGCAGTTTATTTATGGTTAAAATAAGTTTAATGAAAAAAAAATTATACTTAAAAGTAAAATCACCAGCCTACACAGAAAAAACTAAATTTCATTTTCTATAAAGGAATTCAATGAAATAGTAAATATTTTGTCTAGGAACGGACCTACAAACAAATTTGTAAATATACACAAATATATCAAAAATTTCATTGAAAAAAACGTGTTTTTTCAGTGAATAAATTGTTTAAATCTATAATACAATTTGTCTAAAAATATTTACAAATTGTAAACAAACAATTCACTAAATCAAACAAAACAATTTACTAGATTTTCTGAAAAATATCAAACAATATTTTTGTCTGAATTTATAAAACAATTAGTCTAAAAATACTAACTGACAAATACACATAGTGAGAACACAGCTTAAACAAACTTGGTACAATCGCATTCCTTTTGCTATCATTGTTGTTGTTATTTCTGTGTATGTCGTCATCGGGGTTGCTTTTTTTACAGCACAGTTGTTCTTGTTGTTTTTGGTGTTTGCGTTCTAAAGCGGCCTTCAGACTATTAGATTTAGTATTAATACTTGTCAAAAACCCAAATCTTAAGTAAAGATCCAACAGTGTGAAAACAAATTGTTATGATTTGTCAAATAATACGTAAAGAAATTTTACAGTATTATGGTATTCGTCATTTTTAGGAAATTTTCTAAACAATCACAGTTTTCATTTTATCAGGGTTGTCTTTTGCACAAACAAACATAAGAATAACAAAAACAGTTGTGTATTTGTTTGCAAGCATAAATAAAGAAAAAGAAGAACGAAAAAATTTGCTTTTATGCAAATTATTTATGTTACGTTTTATTTGGAATGTGATAGTGTAGAAACAAAATGTAATGAGAAAAGTTTCTTAAAGACTTTTTGACAGTCAGACTGATTTTGATTTGATTTTCGTCTTACAAAATCTAATAAAAATCTCAAAGCTTGTATTACAATGTGAAAGCGCCTTAAATAAAACTCAAACAAACAATTCATAGATTATGGACAGAACATTTACTGGAAATTAAAATTTTAGACAATCCTTTGTTTGAAAGTTTTTTAGTGATAACTTTTTCTGTGTATGAAAAATTGATTTTAAACGAATTTAAATTGATATTACCGTTTTTCATCACATAGCAAATCAAAAATTTTTTAATAGAACAAAATGGAATTTTAAACGATACAAAATCGAAAAAGTAAACACATCACTCGTTTTACTTGTTTCAAATCGCTTTGATGTCGAAATCGATTTTCATCACATACCTTAATATAAAAAATTTTGTCTTTATTTTTTTATTACGGTTTAGAGAAAAAAACATAAAATAAACATAATTGGGTCTACTATTTAATGCAACCGAAGTTTATTTGCGTTACCATTCGGCAACTGAAAATTAATTATTGCTAGGAAGGCACTAAATAGCCACTGAAATAGACAGCTCTTAGTTGCCAGTTGCCGTAAGTAGTATCATTTCCACCAACTGGCACTTACTAGCAAAATATGCAACTACAAATCAATCCCAAACTACTTACAATTTGATGATTCGCATAGATAATTAGTTAATATCTCTTTATCTATCACCACAAAAAAAATGCATTGGCATGAAAGTCCGCGCCCTACTAATCACTAATTTAAAAATTTTGCCGCTAATCTCGGGAACAAGAAATTTTATATCCCCTTTCCCGGTAATGGGAAAAGTCCGGGAAATTAGAGAGCCTAGGTCAGTATGATCGAACACTTCCTCATCATTTGATTCAAAATCTACAATTTTGTAATCCTCTGAAAATATTTGATTTTTGTGTCAAGTGTAATAATATATGTTATTGAAGGAAATATATGTATGTATATGTTTATTTTCTTTGTTGCATTAGAAAAACAGAAAATATTATCACCAAAAAATTTTGAAACAAAAGTTTGTCTAAAAATAAATTTTATTTTCAGTAAATGTTCTGTATATAATCTATGAATTGTTTGTTTGACTTTTATTTCGAACTCAAACAACAAAACAACAATAAAAACTGTGTCGTAAAAAACCACCCCGATGGCGACATACACACAAATAACAACAACAACAATCATAGCAAGAGGAATGCAATTGTACCAAGTTTGTTTACAAAGGATTTTTGAGTGAATCGATTAGTTAATGTCGTTGCATTAATTCTCATTCATTTTTTTAGAGTATTTAGATAAACATTCAGACTTGAACACATTTAACAAAGTGAAATCTCATAAATGCTTAATGGATGATGATGATGACACAGACAAACATTTTATTTGTATTTTTGTTTGATTAAGTAAATTATTTTACTTAATAATTGTTAGCATTTTTAAACTAATTGTATATTAAATCAGACAGAAATATTGTTTGATATTTTTCAGAAAATCCAGTAAATATTTTTGTTTGATTTAGTAAATTGTTTTGTCTACAATTTGTAAATATTTTTAGACAATTTTTTTTTATAGATTCAAACAATTTGTGCACTGAAAAACACGTTTTCTTTCAATGAAAATTTTGAGATATTTTTGTCTATATTTACAAATTTGGTTGTAGGTCCGTTCCTAGACAAAATATTAACTATTTCATTGAATTCCTTTACAGAAAATGAAATTTAGTTTTTTCTGTGAATATATTAGTCTAGTCATATGTCGATGGTGGCCTTGATGTGGAGTGGTGGAATTTCATATGTCACCATAATGTGGGTGGATTTATTTGTGTTTTTTTTACATGGGCAGCGTGCAACACACCAAGAAAACGCACTTTAATAACCTGTGAAAAATTAACAGCGGTTCACAGGCCACAAATATTCCATTATTGACCTAATGCCAAAAATTCACCTAATAGGAAAGCTAATTGGTATCATCCAAGTTAGTGCTGTATCCCATGGCTTGTATTGAATTGTAGGTTGGATATACAACACCAATAAAAGTATGTACATCAAAGTTGAACTCCAAAACCAAAGACCAAACATAAAGCGCTGAAAGCGACTGCCTATAAAAATAAATAGATTCCTGTAACATTTGTTTCTTTGTTCATGTATGTATATCAAATGATTATTACCATGTCTTGGAATTGTCGCACAATGACTTCTCCAATGAAACCTAATCGCCTGAACCAAATACGGAGCCATTCGGCCTTTACGTTTTTCTTTTGTAGAATGCTACACAAAATTATTTGAAAAAAAAAAATTAAGTACATAAATCAAATGTGTTTTTTTGTGTTGTTTTGTCTTCATGTGTTGTCAAATGTGAAAATCGGCGGTGATACCCATATTTTAAATTGCTGTAGAGATGCAAGGAAGTGTTTATGGTATTAACCGGTGTTACCCTAACCTAGTAGCGGGTATTAGAAACATCCTAAAGAGCGACATTAGTTTCTCTTAGAGAACACTTTAGGCATCAATGTACAATTGTTTTCAAGGCGAAAGGAAACGGGCATTGACCTATTGTTTTTAAACAGATTAAACAGAGAAGCTGGTTTAGTCAGGAATTTGTAAACTTATCGGTTATTAATAAAGAAGTCGTGAATATATACACAAGTGTTTAATATAAAACGGAAAATTAGATCGGTATCAGATTTATAAATTTCTGGAAATTTATGAAATTATTAAATAAAGTGAACCTTAAAATAGTGAAATAATAAAGTGACTAAGCCAATAGTGCTAGTGAGATTTTATTTAAAATAGAGTCTATATTTCATTATTTAGGAAAGGATAATTTACCGAGAGATTTTTGGAAGAGGAAACCATATTTTTTTCGAAAAGCAGCAAGAAAAAAAAGTAGTACACCACTTCCACCTTCAGAGAGCTCTTTTAGGGTAGTTTAAAGTAAAAAGAAAAAGATTTAAAGAAAAGGAATTCCAGAAAATTTTAAAATTAAAAACAGTTCTTCGGTAACCTATCTAGTTGATTCTTAGTTTTGTTAGTTAAATTACTGCTTCATTGTTTTAGATTTACAGATTAGTATTATGTAGTTTCCTAAGAAGAAATTTTAATAGGGTTTAATTTTTGATTAATTTATTCCGTTTTATTTTATCATTTGTAATAGCATAAAAAACATATTAGGGAAAAATTAGCTGATTGGTTTATTTTAGATGTAGTTTTTTTAATTTTTATTTCCATTTATTTTATTATATTAATTTTTCAATAAATGTCTTGATTTTAATTATAAGTACATAATTAAAAAAATGTGTTGGTAATTTGTTTTAAAGGATTTCAGGTACAGTGGTTTTGGATGACACAAATGTCGGTTGTATAAAGTGGTAAGTGTTGGTGTGCTATAGTGTTGGGATCATCCATAGAATATTAGGATGATTTAGGTTGGAATAGGGCGGGGGTTGAGGAAACTATGACCTCTTCCTGTAATTACGATCGTCAAATACTGTTTCTAGTTTGAGGCATAGGGATTAGTTTTTTTTTTATTTGTCTATTGGACAAACTTGTTTTGCTGTGTGAAACCGGAAGTATGAAGTAGGGTTGAGGATCCGTGGCCGGAAGTAATGAGCTAGTCGGACTGCTTCATATGGACCATAAGGGAAAGTTTCATAACAGTAAATGGCGTCCAATCAAAATACATCACGTAGTATGAGTCTTAATAAGAAGCATATTTAGTTGATGATAATTAACATGTAATATCACCTACGCATGTAACCATCGTCCATTTTAAGATAGGTGTAGGAAAATGATAGTGAGTTTCGTAAAAAACCTAACTAGAAAGAAAAAAACAGTTAGTATATCCAATGGTCGAGGGGGACTAGTTATAGTATTTGACATAAAGGAAGCCGCACATATCTTTACACCAACATGAAACCATGACCATGACTTGCGTTTGTGTCTAGAAACGAAACTAATTTAACCTGAAATCCTTATTGTGTCGTATTTAGTTCTTTGTGTGATTGTCCATTGTAAACATTTTTTTTATAAATAATATAGCCTGAAAATTTTGATTTTTAAGGAATTTAAAATATATATTTTTTTTTTATAATTAGTCGTTCTATGTCGAAAATTTTTTTTATATAATCAGTCGATAGGTGTCTTAGGTATCTTGTTCCATTTTAATGTGTAGCTGTTCAAATAGACATTAAGAAAAAATGTTTGTCCCGCATTCAAAAGCAAAAGCCTGCGGAAAAAAATAGTGAAAGTTTTATAGTTGATATGTCTAATTCTTAAATACTCCACAAACTTACGGACCTGAGAGCTCGATCAGTAACACACGTGTTTCTCTCACCAGTGCAACAGGAACAATTCCTAAAACGGTTCCGAGCAAGCAGGCCATAAATACTCTTTTCCGCCACCACCACTCCCACAAAAAGTAGCCATTCGCTAGAAAAGCCATCAGGGGAATATGCTAAAATATTAAACGAATTAATTAGGGATAATAATGCCGAGTACAGATCAAATTTAAAAAAAGAATATGGGCATTTCCTCAGAATCGTCAACCAGGATCGAAAAATAAAATTTTGATAATCATCTTGTTTTATTGTTTATAATTTAAAAAAAAAGTCTATGTTTTTATAATAGAATGGTTTCATAGCATATCTCAGCTGTTTTACTTGAGGAATTGGGATGGAAACTGGAAAATTTTATATTTTCTTTTTAACCCTTATGTGCGCACCTAGGTACCCGGGTACCTTTGGCATGTTTAAGCAAAATTTTTTCATTAAAATTATTAATCTGAATATCTGAAACTTTTTGAGAACTTTCAGAAAAGTTTGTATTTTTGCAGTCGCACAGCTAAAAAAATTTTGTAATATGCGTGAGAGATCAATTTACTCTTAACACCCTTAAATACGCACCAAGGTACCCGGGTACCTGTACGTGTTTTATATGGGAATGAGGCCATTGCAAGTACATATGTTTGTTGTTAGTAGCTCTGCATAAATAAATAAAAGTATATATAAACGTGGTAGACGTAGAAATTTCTAATCAAATTAAGCAAAAGTTATGTGCACGACAAAAAACACCTTCTATTGCGCCGCAAGGTACCCGGGTACCTATACAAAAGTTACGTTGAAAACAAGCACTTTCGCTCTAAATATCAGATTAAAACGTAGTAAAATATATATGAGATTGGCTACAGATATATATTCCCAATCCCATATTTATTATTTAGTGCGGAAATTCTTGTTTTCTACGTAAATTTTATATAGGTACCGGATTACCTTGCAGCGCATTATAGGGTGTTTTTTTGTCCCGCACATAAGGGTTAAGCTACTTCTAAAGACATTTTTATATTTAATTATTTTACATGCAAAAAATATGTTATGTTTGCACTCTTTCTTCAAAATCTCTCTATTACAATCAATTAAGAAGAGAAAAGTGTAAGGAGAACAAAAAAAATTTCGATTAACGGTTAATTTTTACTTTGTTTCTTACATATGTTTAAATCGTACGTTCGCGACGGAAAACATTATTTTATTGTAATTGCTTTGCATCAAACGTCAACCGGTGTCAGAGATGACATATTTTAATTAAGTTTGGTGTCAATAAATTGTAAATAAAAAAAACTTCTGGACTAAAATTAAATAAAGTTTTTATTTATTTGCAATATTTCGTACGTTCGCGACCGTAAGTAAATTTTTTTCATAAAAAATTCATTTTTTATCTAACACGCAAATATAATTTCGTAGATGGGTAAAACATGTGATGTATCGCAAAATGAAAAACAAAAGCGTTATATTAACTAAATTAAAAGCGATCCACAAAAATTAAACATTTTATGTGAAAAAGCTGCTGAGAGGATGCGAGCATTAACAAAAAATAAAAAGGTTTTGAAACAAATGCAAGAAAAAGAACGCGCAAGGGTGAAAGAATACCGACAAAAGAAGAAAAATGAAGCTCAACACGAAGAACAACATGAAGCGTATTCGTGTAAACAAACTCTGGGAAAAGCAATGAAAAAGGTTGAAAGGGCGTTACCAAGTGATTTGAAAAAAAAAATTAAGTTATTAAAATACTATTTAAGAAGTATGTCGAACCGGAGAATGACCAAAATAAAACATCTACACAAGTTGATTTGGAATGGGAGAGGAAGTTGAAAGTGGTGAAAGACATTTACTTGCATGAAGATGTTAGCGTTCAGTCGGCAGCCAAAAAGGACACCCTCGTTGTTGATGGAGAAATTATTGTTAAACGTTATATGCAGCTAAACGTATCGGAAGCTTACGGAGTTTATAAAAACGAATCAATTGAAGAATGCGTAAGCAAGACACAATTTTTCAAATGTTAACCCAAACATGTTCAACTCTCGACCAAAATGCCGCATATAATGTGTGTATGTATTCATCACGCCAATTTCAGTTTTTTATTAAATGGTTGCGCAACAGTTATACAGTCTTTCCCCAAAACCTTCGAAAGTTTTTTATAATTAGCTTGTTGCAATATTAAGAATGAAAGTTGTATGACTAACGATTGCGACAACTGTATAAAAGATGTGAAATCTATTGTTCCAGTAAAATATTTAACAAAAATGGATGAAATCGTAAAATGGCAACACTGGCGGAAAGTAGACAGCAAAATAACTTTGACTTACTCTGTTGCTCCGCTTTCAGATTTACTTCATGAGTTAGAAGTTCAGATGCCCCTTTTTAAAAGACACTTCTTTGTAAAGCGAGACCAACAAAAGTATTTTGAAGCCAAAAGGAAAAATATCAAGCTCGGAGAACTTGTGTTACAAATTGACTTTGCGGAAAATTGTAGGCTGGTCTACCAAAATGAAGTCCAAAGCGCGCACTTTAGCTACAAACAAGTTTCGATTTTTACTTGTGTCGCATGGATACTTGACAAAACTATGTCATTTGCCGTCATAAGCGATAATTTAAGTCACAGCAAAATCGATGTGTACGTTTTTATAACGAAGATTGTTGAAGAATTTAAAAACCAACATTGCAAATTTCAAAACATACTAATTTTCTCGGACGGAAGTAGCTGTCAATTCAAAAATAAATTTATTTTTTGGAGCTTACCCGACTTAATTGCGAAATTCGCTTGTAAAACACTTGAGTGGAGTTTCTTTGCAACATCACATGGGAAAGGTGCAGTCGATGGCATTGGAGCGATTGTAAAGAGAAAGGTTTTCCAAATAACTAAAACAAAAAACATTGTTTTAAATGATGCATTGTCTATTTACAACTGTGCCCATCACCACATTACTGAAATTAACATAATATACATTGGAGCTGATACAATCAATAAGATGTCCCCAACTTTACTTGAAAAATTGCATGATATACCGAATATTCCAGGTGATGCATTCGATTTTCTGTGATGAGGACTTTAAATTAAGCACAGCTCTAACGGCCTATTCAATAAAAACAAAAATATCATAAGTATTGTTAAAATTTCATTATTTCATATTAAATAAAATAGTCTATTTCTTGTTATAAGTGTTACTACACACTATAAATTGAGTATTAAGTTTTTTTTTAAAGGAAATTTGAAGATATTTATGGAAAAATGCATGGTGATAATAATAAAAAAAAACATATAGAAAAATCGTACGTTCGCCACCGGTACTTAAGCCAATTAAACAAAAACCAATAAAGATATTTTATTGTGTAAATACTGGATAGAGATCTACATTAATACACTTTTAAAATAAATCAATTGTTTTGAATATTCCGTTCCATTTCGCAGATTTTTACATTTCACTACTGTCAGCCAAAGTTGACTTCTATTTTGCGTACGTTCGTGACCACATGTTTCTAACTATCATTATGAAAACTTAAACTCGATAAAATAAATCCTTTGCACTAAACATAGAGCTACCAAAATGCTATCGAATCGCAAAAAAAAATTTTGTTTTCTATATTCTTTGTACATCAAAAGCGTACGAACGTACGTTCGTGACCCCAGGAAATGCCCATATAGACCTAAAAATACAAGAAAGTCTAAAATCAGGTTTTGCTTAAATTCTGGGAGAGATCCAGAAGCTCACAGTAAAAGATCGACCATCTGATGATGCTGGATATATTAATGGGGCTGCTGGGGTGAAAATATAAATGAGTTACCGAGTAATAATAATTCTAATCATCTGCACCATATAATGCCACGCAGATTGAATTTTCCCGTTATACCTTCAAATAGCCATTCATCTGTCGAAAATCCATCCGCAGAAATATACAGGAGTAAAAATAGGCCAGGGTCTGGAAGTAGTCTGCGGATTGAAAAATTGGATGTGATGTTTGATGGTAATACAGGTAATCTTCATATCGAGAATTTTATATTTCGAGTAGAGTATCTACAAAAACGACATGCTTGTCCTTGGACTGAGGTTATGGAGGATTTTCATCGGCTGTTGAAATTAGAAGCCAATGACTGGTATTGGTCCATCATAAAAGAAAAAGAAATTCAGCACTGGCCAGAATTAAAAGAGGATTTACTTCAACAGTACCGATCCAATAGAAGTGAATACGAATTTATGAGGGATTTTGAGGAACATCGCCAGCGTCCTGGAGAGTCCATAGCTTCGTATTTCCAAGCCATGCGGAAACTTAGGTCTCGTCTAAAGTCTACTCTGCCCGAGCATGAAGTAATTAGGATAATTAAAAGAAATTTAAAGCCTATCATATTTCAAATTTTATATCCCATGAGAATTTACACTGTTGAGCGGCTCAGGGATGAAAGTAGAGAAGTGGAAAGAAATTATTTTCAAAGAGATTGTATTTCCCACACCGCGCAAAATCGTGTAGTACCACCTAGGCGGCATATTGACGAAATAATGGAAGACCAGATTGAAGTAGATAATGATGAAATTGTCGATGAAATTAGGTACGCTAAGAAAACGGTTAGACCTCGCCCAGGCTCCGAAAATAATTCAACACTAGTTTGTTGAAATTGCCGAGTTCCTGGACATTCCTTCATGGCGTGTACGTCAGTCCAAAGGAATTTATTCTGCTACCGCTGCGGAACTGCTGGCATTATGACTCCAAAATGTCCAGTTTGTTCGGAAAACCCGATGAAGAGTGTGACGAGGACGGGAGAGTCATGCTCTACACAAACTCCCGACGAATATCAAAAGAAATAACAACTCAAACCGGATACGATGGGTACTATCAGAAAAATCTAAATTGCCACAACAACCCTATGCGTATACTGAAGATACCCTCGTATAAAAATAGTGCTCACAGAAAAGTTGATAGTGAGTATAGAGGCCAAGGTACCAAATATCGTTCATATTCGGAAAGATTAGGGAATTACAAGAAAGTTAGGGACAAGATTTTTAATAGCAAGCCTAAGAAAACAGAACTAGAAAAAGTGTTAGAAACTAGACAGCGATTTAAACGGAAAAAGAGCGAAATGAATGAGGTAAAAATGTCACTCCGTAGATGTTGTGTCATTGTGGCTCAGAGTAACAGCGACAAGGAAACAAGGGCATTCGCCGAGATAAATATAGGTAGCCTAAAAATAAGGGGGTTATTAGACTCAGGTGGAAAAGAATATAATATTTTAGGACGGATAAATGTAGTTGTGGGTTATAAAGGCAGGGTTCGAAATTTCAAATTTTATTTATGTCCCGATCTTATGCAATGTGCATACCTCGGTGTAGATTTTTAAAGAGAATTTGAATTAGCACCGGAACTATTTAGTGTCAATGAGATAGACATAAATAATTTGTATGAGAATTTTCCATTAAATAATGATACTGTAGAACAGCACGATTTAACAGAAATAGAAAATGATGAACTAAATCGCGTAAAAAAAAGTTTTTTAACGTTTGAACAGCATGGCTTAGGAAAAACCACTTTAGAAAACCACCAAATAATATTAACTGAGGGAGCTACACCAATCAAAGATAGATATTATCCGGTCTCGACAGCCGTCCAAGAATTGATTTTCGCTGAAGTGGATAATATGCTTAAATTATGAGTAATTGAGGAAAGTGTCAGCCCCTGGAGCAGTAGATGCACCCTTGTCAGGAAGCCAGGGAAAAATAGGTTGTGCTTAGACGCCCGCAAATTAAATGATAGGACTGTGAAAGACGCATATCCAATACAAAATATTGAAGGGATTATCAGTCGATTGGATGAAACCCACTACGTAGTAGCGTGGATCTAAAATATGCCTTTTGGCAAATCCCGCTGGAAGAAAATTCAGGAACTTGCACAGCCTTTACCATTCCCGGACGGCCATTATACCATTATGCAGTCATGCCGTTCGGATTATGTCACATGAAATTGTTAGAGAAAGTGGCAAATTGTTTGGCAAAGGCAAATCTGACAATAGGGTTAGCAAAATCTCGATTTTGTTTTAAAGAATTAAGATATTTAGGTTTTATTGTTGGTGGTGACATAATGCGTACTGACCCACTAAAAATCACGGCTATTCAAATAAAATTACTGAAGAGGCCCTTAAAACTTTTAATGAGTTAAGACAGGCCTTAACTTCAGCCCCGGTTTTAGCACATCCTAACTTTAAGAAAAGATTTTATGTGCAGTGCGATGCGTCTAACCAAAAAGACAGCGACGATAACGAAAGGCCGATAGCTTTCTTCTCGATAAAATTAAATCCTGCTCAGAAAAATTTCAGTGTAACAGAGAAGGAATGTCTCGCTGCAGTTTTAGCTATCAAACGATTCAGGCCTTATATTGAATTAATGCCCTTTACAGTCATCACTGATCATGTAAGCCTTACATGGTTGATGACCTTTAAAGACTTAAGTGGCAGATGGGCTCTACAGCTGCAGAGTTACGATTTTGAAATCGAACACCGTAAGGGCGCCGAGAATATTGTGGCCGACACTTTATCTAGGTCGGTTGAGACTTTAGAGAAATCATCGGTCTAAATCCCAGGTTTTGAAACTATCGAATTTGAGTCAGAGCAATATCGTGAACTGCGCGAAACAATAATAAATAATGCCGAAATTTTTCCCGATTTAAGTGGTTGGAAATTTAGTTTTTAAAAGAACCTCTACTGCATCCGAAATGGAAGAGCTGGAAGAGTATAAGTGGAAGTTATGGATACCTGAAAACCTTACACATCACCTTATACAAGAAGCACATGAACCTATAGACAAAGCTCATGGTGGAATAAGGAAAATGCTGCATTGGCTTCGACTCAAATACTATTGGCCGAATGTGGTGATACATGCTAAAAATTATGTCAATCAATGTACTAAATGTAAAGAATCTAAGTGCACCAACAAAAATTTTATGCCCGAGATTGGAGCTGAAGTTGTCACTGACCGGCCATTTCAAAAGCTTTATAATGATTTTTTGGGAAAATATCCCCGATCAAAAAGCGGCAATGCATATATTTTTATTGTCTTGGATCATTTCACAAAATTTATATTTCTTAAGGCCATGAAAGAGGCAACTACTTCCATCGTAGTTAAGTTTCTGGTGGGAGATGTATTTCATAACTTTGGCGTGCCAGAGATAGATAATACACTCTAACAACGGCCAACAATTTGTATCTAAAGAATTTTCAAAATTGATCCAAGAGTTTAAAATCACCCACAGTACACTCACCGCAATCAAATGCAGTCGAAAGAGTGAACCAGAGCGTATTGACAGCTATTAGAACTTATTTGGAAAACGATCACCGTGAATGGGATCTAAATCTGCCATCAATTGAACTCGCATTACGAAATTCGGTACACTCAGCTACAGGTTTGACCCCTTTCATGGCTTTATTTAGTCATAATATGTTTACTTCTGGTCGTGATTACAAGGTAGCTAGGGAATTAAAATCACTTGGTGATACGGAATTTATAACACTAGAGGACAAGGACAGAATTCGCTTAATTAGGGAAAAGATAAAAGAAAATCTGCATAAAAGTGAGAAAAGTTCCTTGAGATATAACCGAAAGGCTAGGATAACTAGATTTATGTCAGGACAGGAGGTATATAAGAGAAATTTTGTACTTAGTAGTTTCAAGAATAATATCAATGCCAAATTTTGCAAAAAATACTCTAAGTGCAGAGTACTACGTGTATTAGGAAATAACATGTACGAATTGGAAACCTTATCAGATTCTCCATTAGGTATATATCATTCAATCGTCCCTGTATGTAAAATTATTAGGTCCCTTTACACCCAAGATTTTTATGTCGTCCTTGTGTTAACTGTTGATTTTAAATATTTGACATCTAATACACATGTACCTGAAAATAAACAAAATCACACAAAGTTCCATATTCTAAAATTCGAAGAAAAAAATTCCCTAATTGTCACGGATGATAGCGGAATCAAACGAGACGTATGTCTTTTACTTAATTGCCCGGCTAACTTCTTTCACGTGGGTGTAGCCTACGTTGAGCGCCTTCCCTATACATACATAAGTAAATGATAAAATGAATCAAAGTCATACAAATTAAACTCCATAAGTATAAACCTGAATTTATACCTGGCGATGTTTTTTTATTGTAATCCGGTAGGCCCCAATCACACTATTGTTACTGCTAAAATTATTGTAACAACAGACTTTTGTTGATGGTGGCCTTGATGTGGAGTGGTGGAATTTCATATGTCACCATAATCTGGGTGGATTTATTTCTGTTTTTTTACATGGGCAGCGTGCAACACACCAAGAAAACGCACTTTAATAACCCGTGAAAAGCTAACAGCAATTAACATGCCACAAATATTCCATTATTGACCTAAATTCACCTAATAGGTAAGCTAATTGGTATCATCCAAGTTAGTGCTGTATCCCATGGCTTGTATTGAATTTTAGGCTGGACAACACCAATAAAGTACATCAAAGTTGAACACCAAAACCAAAGACCAAACATAAAGCGCTGAAAGCGGCTGCCTATAAAAATAAATAGATTCCTGTAACATTTGTTTCTTTGTTCATGTATGTATATTAAATGATTATTTCCATGTCTTGGAATTGTCGCACAATGACTTCTCCAATGAAACCTAGTCGCCTGAACCTCACCCAAATACGGAGCAATTCGGCCTTTACATTTTTCTTTTGTAGAATGCTACACAAAATTATTTGAAAAAAAGAATTATGTCCATAAATCACATGTGTTTTTTTTTTGTGTTGTTTTGTCTTCATGTGTTGTCAATGTCAAAATCGGCGGTGATGCCCACATTTTAAATTGTTGTAGAGATGCAATGTAGTGTTTTATGATATTAACCGGTATTGCCCTAACCTAGTAGCGGGTATTAGAAACATTAATTTCTCTTAGAGAACACTTTAGGCATCAATGTACAATTGTTTTCAAGGCGAAAGGAAACGGGCATTGCCCTATTGTTTTTAAACAGATTGATGTTAGTATTTGTTTTTATGTTTCGGTTGCTTGTTTTTCTTAATAGTTTTTGTTAGTAGATATTGCCCGTAATTATTGTGTGTATTAAGAAAAGCTGGTTTAGCAGGAATTTGGAAACTTATCGGTTATTAATAAAGAAGTCGTGAATACGTACACAAGTGTTTAATACAAAACGGAAAATTAGATCGGCATCATATTTATAAATTTCTGGAAATTTATGAAATTATTAAATAAAGTGAACCTTAAAATAGTGAAATAATAAAGTGACTAAGCCAATAGTGCTAGTGAGATTTTATTTAAAATAGAGTCTATATTTCATTATTTAGGAAAGGATAATTTACCGAGAGATTTTTGGAAGAGGAAACCATATTTTTTCGAAAAGCTGCAAGAAAAAAGTAGTACACCAGTTCCACATGTAAGTGTAAGCCAACTAAAAGTGTCCAAATATAAATTAATAGAATCTTTTTGAATTAGTAGTTCGGCCCCTATAATCTTAAAACTGGGTGTCAGTAAAGTGTTGGAGCTGAGGAAACTTTTAATTTGGTCTGCATTTCACCCTCTTTCATTTAAACAAATCACACAGGTAAATTATTTCCATATCCGTTTTATTTTTGGTGTCATAATTGGAAAAAAAGTGGCAGCTTTCACAACAGTATTGGAGAGTTTTATTTGTTCAAGCCAAGACCAAAAACAATATTGGTCGGCAGATACAGGGAAAAAGTCCATATTCTACCCCCTCTTTAGTGGTGTTAAATTGCTTAGGTGGTGAAAATAAAAAAAACTTTTTCTTACCCTGTGCGAAAGTAGTTTCCGCAAATTATCCAATAAAAAGAAAATTTTTTATTTAATAAGGGAAACAGAAAACTCCAACAATACTCCAGCAATAAAATCAGTTAAATTGTTAGTGTTAATTATCATTAGTGTAAATAAATTTTTTTTATATTGTTAGTGTCCAATTAGTGTTAGTGATTTTCAAATTTTATTGTAAAAGAATTTAACAATAGGGATTATCGTAGGCCAAACGTTAACGGAAATAATTGATTTAAAATTGATTTTAAATTAAAAACAGTTCTTCGATAACCTATCTAGTTGATTCATAGTTTTGTTAGTTAAATTACTGCTTCATTGTTTTAGATTTACAGATTAGTATTAGGTAGTTTCCTAAGAAGAAATTTTAATAGGGTTTAATTTTTGATTAATTTATTCCGTTTTATTTTATCATTTGTAATAGCATAAAAAACAGATTAGGGAAAAAATAGCTGATAGGTTTATTTTAGATGTAGTTTTTTTTAATTTTTATTTCCATTTATTTTATTATATTAATTTTTCAATAAATGTCTTGATTATAATTTAAAGTACATAATTAAAAATATGTGTTGGTAATTTGTTTTAAAGGATTTCAGGTACAATGGTTTTGGATGACACAAATCGGTTATGTAAGGTGGTAAGTGTTGGTGTACTATAGTGATGGGATCATCCATAGAATATTAGAATGATTTAGGTTTGGATAGGGCGGCGCTTCAGGATACTACGACCTCTTCCTGTAATTACGATCGTCAAATACTGTTTCTAGTTTGAGGCATAGGGATTAGTTTTTTTTTGTCTATTGGACAAACTTGTTTTGCTGTGTGAAACCGGAAGTATGAGGTAGGGTTGAGGATCCGCGGCCGGAAGTAATGAGCTAGTCGGACTGCTTCATATGGACCATAAGGGAAAGTTTCATAACACATGTTAGTCAAAATAAGGCAAATATCTCGGAATTGGAAATAGTCAGCTATAAACTTCTATAAACCTTTATTTTGACACCCTAAAACTTTTCTCAAAAGCTACAGATTTTTTTGGAAATTTCTCGCTTCCTATGGATTTTATGCTATTTGTAGTTACATATAATAAATATTGTAGAGGATTAAATTCTCTACAACTTTTCTTCGAAAAGTTTTTTATATCTTGAACCATATTCGAGATAGAGGGCAGAGAGCGCAGTATTTAACTATTTAGAGTATCACTGGAGGTCAACCGGTAGTGCCGATTAAAAACACGCGTATAAAGTCTATAAATTATTGATAAATATGTAATTCTAAATAAATTGCATTTTTATTAACTTTACGCTATATTTAATATATTTTTATTCGTTTAATTACACTTACCACTCATGTAACTAAAAAGCTATTAAAGGAAGTACTTAAATATATTTTAATTCTAAATAATTTATACATATTACTTCCTAATTTAAAAAAAACAAATGAATTTTTAATTAATGTTCTTATTAAAAAATACCATTCCTTACATTATGAATGTTGAAATTAAAAAAATTTTATAATAGTAAGAACTACAAGTTCTAATTTGAAAATTTGGATCAACTTGCTGAAGTATTTGAAGAAGAAAACTGCCCTGTTCAAACATTATTTGAGAAGGGAGTGAAAACCTTGTTGGAAATCTATAATGTTCCAAAATCATAGGACCGTATCGATCGTGCTCGCTACACAGAAAAAAATAAGTTTCATATTTGATAATAAAAATCCCGATATTCAAATATATATTTTTTTTAATTTCCTGTGATAAAGTAATTCGCTATATTAATAACAAAAATCGTAAAAGTATACATTTTTTAATTAATAAATAAAAATATTTTAATATAGTAGGATATTCAACAATAAATTTACTTGAAATTAATAAAATTAGAAATTCTGTTAGGAAATTATTGTTTTGAATTTATTTATTATCTATCGATTGATTTTAATTATATACTTTTGAATATTTTTTATTTTATTTTATATTTTTACTTACTGTTTGTTATTTTAACTTCAAACTAGTATCGAACTAAGCACCTCTGTTTTGAAATCCAACGCACCATTCATTCTACCAAAAACACTGTTGGAAAACGACAGCAAGAAGTTCACACAAACTTAAGGCTCCATTACTCATACGTAACGTTGATGTAGTTGCATGTTTGCTGATCGTTTCTGTCACATTGAAAAACTATGAGACAGAAACGATCAGCAACGTGCAACTACATCAACGTTACGTATGAGTAATGGAGCCTTTACTCTACATATACATAAATTTATATGGTTGCGCCTTGATCGTAAGCAGGGCTGCCAGGTATTTTTTATCACGCTCCCCAAATTTTAAAAAACATTTACCCAACAAATCCCCTGTTAAAAGGAAAATCCCCAAGAAAATCCTCATTAAAAAAAGTTTTTTATTTTTATTTTTAAGTTTAAACGATGAAATAGTTCATGAAATTTTTTGCGTGAAACTTTTTTTATGGTCAGGGAAGAAATTTAGGTAGAAAAAGTGGTGTGAAATGAATGTTTAGATGATTCTTGTCAAGTTTCTTTACACCATTTGCATCTCTACAGTTGCAAGAAGCAAATAATACCATATTTTCACTACGCAACTTTGTTGCATGCAACTCTCTTTTTTTCAGTGAGAAAGACAGAGAAGAAATACAAAATGTATACATTTCTATTTCAACACTCTCACTTAAAATGAAATTTGCATGCAACAAAGTTGCATGGTGTAAATATGGAATAAAAATGTTTCATGAAATATTTGAACATGCAAATTTAGTCTATATTATTCACGCACTTTTATATTATGTATCAGGAGATAATTTTTATCACATATAGTGTTACGAAAGTTTACACACGGCTCAAAATTTTAAAGTTTTTTAACAAATTACACTATGGCGTTAAGCGTTTTTCGAAGCAAAAGTTTGTTCGTATTCGATATATTAGCGACTTGAACTTTTTTTTAGTAAATTACCATAAAAACAATAATTTTAGGATGATTTTCAAATTTAAATTTAGCTAATTTGACTATGTATGTACAACACTAAGAGATTCTATGACTTTTTTTCGCCAAAATTAAAAATTTTTTTAGGAAAAAATATTTAAAAAAAAACTTTTTTGCTAAAAACGATTTTTGGCGAGTGAACATTACAGTGCTATTTAATTTTATGTAAGTTTAATAGAATTTAGATGACTAAAACTCGAAAATTGTAAAGTTTGCATTCTACAAACTTTTTTGCGAAATAAGTAAATTTTTCGAAAAAAAAAATCACGGCGTCGTGTTATGTTGTGTTTGTTTAACCTATATAAATTCGAACATTTTTGCAAAATTACAAAAATATGGTTTTACAGTACTTTAACATATTAATTGTAAATCGCGAACACGAGCGCTAACTTCAATAAATTGAAATCAGCGTACTGGAATTATCTTTACCAGTAGGGGGCCCAGCTTGTTAAAGAAAAAAATATGCAAATTCATGCTGAGTGCTATTAATATAAAATGCTTCTATCTTTCGGTCTATTTTTCACTTTAAAGTATTTAAAAGATCATGGGAACAAATAAAAAACTTCTCCAAAACAAAAAGATTTATCCAAAAACCAAAGAGTGTTCAAAAACAAATATATAAAACGTATGCATTAGACGTAGTCCATTTACCATTGCGATGTCCTAGGACTGGACCACGTGGTCCAGCTTTGAATTACATCGGACTAACCCAAAAACTAACCCATGTAACTACTCCATGGAGCACCTACAGGGGCTAGTTTTTAAACTACTCTATGTCACAACAAACTAGTTTTCATTTTGTAGGCTATGTAAACGATTTTCCCTCTGCTTTAATAAGTCTCCTTATATGATGGGAGCGACACTGCATTTTGATTTCTTATAAACAAAAGTTACTTTTATTTATTTTTTCGGTTTTACCAAAAAAATAAACTTTTAATTACAAACATTCATTATAACCACAAATAAACTTTTGTGTCATCAGGGCTACCATATTGCTGGTAATTGATGATATTTTATGATATAACATTCTTGGCAACACTATATTTCATGCTAAAACACGAACATTTGTTTGAAAGTGGTCCATAGCTGCATTACATAGGACCATGTTGTAACTACTCCATATCAGCTAAAATGGACCACGTAGACCAATAATTTTTGCAGGGCTGTTAAATATGTACCCAGCAAACAATTTTTGCCGATTTCGGTCCGAAGTCGGTCAGAAAGTCTGCACAAGATGCCGAATTGGTATCCGATGCCGGTCAGAAAACGTACCGAAAATCATATGAGTGGTTGACAAGAAACCGGATCTCTTTGTCTGAGGAAATTCTAAAAACTATACCGAAAGGTCTAACAGAACTGTGTACGAATTCCTTAGGGAAATTCTAAAGGAATTTTCGACATGTCTTGTAAATGTCGGAAAAATGTCTGACAAAACAGCAGAAAATTTTCCGATTTATCTGATGCGTTTTACGTCCTGACGTATTAATATTAGACAAAATTCGGAACAATAGGGATTATCGTAGGCCAAACGTTAACGGAAATAATTGATTTAAAATTGATTTTAAATTAAAAACAGTTCTTCGATAACCTATCTAGTTGATTCATAGTTTTGTTAGTTAAATTACTGCTTCATTGTTTTAGATTTACAGATTAGTATTAGGTAGTTTCCTAAGAAGAAATTTTAATAGGGTTTAATTTTTGATTAATTTATTCCGTTTTATTTTATCATTTGTAATAGCATAAAAAACAGATTAGGGAAAAAATAGCTGATAGGTTTATTTTAGATGTAGTTTTTTTTAATTTTTATTTCCATTTATTTTATTATATTAATTTTTCAATAAATGTCTTGATTATAATTTAAAGTACATAATTAAAAATATGTGTTGGTAATTTGTTTTAAAGGATTTCAGGTACAATGGTTTTGGATGACACAAATCGGTTATGTAAGGTGGTAAGTGTTGGTGTACTATAGTGATGGGATCATCCATAGAATATTAGAATGATTTAGGTTGGGATAGGGCGGCGCTTCAGGATACTACGACCTCTTCCTGTAATTACGATCGTCAAATACTGTTTCTAGTTTGAGGCATAGGGATTAGTTTTTTTTTGTCTATTGGACAAACTTGTTTTGCTGTGTGAAACCGGAAGTATGAGGTAGGGTTGAGGATCCGCGGCCGGAAGTAATGAGCTAGTCGGACTGCTTCATATGGACCATAAGGGAAAGTTTCATAACACATGTTAGTCAAAATAAGGCAAATATCTCGGAATTGGAAATAGTCAGCTATAAACTTCTATAAACCTTTATTTTGACACCCTAAAACTTTTCTCAAAAGCTACAGATTTTTTTGGAAATTTCTCGCTTCCTATGGATTTTATGCTATTTGTAGTTACATATAATAAATATTGTAGAGGATTAAATTCTCTACAACTTTTCTTCGAAAAGTTTTTTATATCTTGAACCATATTCGAGATAGAGGGCAGAGAGCGCAGTATTTAACTATTTAGAGTATCACTGGAGGTCAACCGGTAGTGCCGATTAAAAACACGCGTATAAAGTCTATAAATTATTGATAAATATGTAATTCTAAATAAATTGCATTTTTATTAACTTTACGCTATATTTAATATATTTTTATTCGTTTAATTACACTTACCACTCATGTAACTAAAAAGTTATTAAAGGAAGTACTTAAATATATTTTAATTCTAAATAATTTATACATATTACTTCCTAATTTAAAAAAAACAAATGAATTTTTAATTAATGTTCTTATTAAAAAATACCATTCCTTACATTATGAATGTTGAAATTAAAAAAATTTTATAATAGTAAGAACTACAAGTTCTAATTTGAAAATTTGGATCAACTTGCTGAAGTATTTGAAGAAGAAAACTGCCCTGTTCAAACATTATTTGAGAAGGGAGTGAAAACCTTGTTGGAAATCTATAATGTTCCAAAATCATAGGACCGTATCGATCGTGCTCGCTACACAGAAAAAAATAAGTTTCATATTTGATAATAAAAATCCCGATATTCAAATATATATTTTTTTTAATTTCCTGTGATAAAGTAATTCGCTATATTAATAACAAAAATCGTAAAAGTATACATTTTTTAATTAATAAATAAAAATATTTTAATATAGTAGGATATTCAACAATAAATTTACTTGAAATTAATAAAATTAGAAATTCTGTTAGGAAATTATTGTTTTGAATTTATTTATTATCTATCGATTGATTTTAATTATATACTTTTGAATATTTTTTATTTTATTTTATATTTTTACTTACTGTTTGTTATTTTAACTTCAAACTAGTATCGAACTAAGCACCTCTGTTTTGAAATCCAACGCACCATTCATTCTACCAAAAACACTGTTGGAAAACGACAGCAAGAAGTTCACACAAACTTAAGGCTCCATTACTCATACGTAACGTTGATGTAGTTGCATGTTTGCTGATCGTTTCTGTCACATTGAAAAACTATGAGACAGAAACGATCAGCAACGTGCAACTACATCAACGTTACGTATGAGTAATGGAGCCTTTACTCTACATATACATAAATTTATATGGTTGCGCTTTGATCGTAAGCAGGGCTGCCAGGTATTTTTTATCACGCTCCCCAAATTTTAAAAAACATTTACCCAACAAATCCCCTGTTAAAAGGAAAATCCCCAAGAAAATCCTCATTAAAAAAAGTTTTTTATTTTTATTTTTAAGTTTAAACGATGAAATAGTTCATGAAATTTTTTGCGTGAAACTTTTTTTATGGTCAGGGAAGAAATTTAGGTAGAAAAAGTGGTGTGAAATGAATGTTTAGATGATTCTTGTCAAGTTTCTTTACACCATTTGCATCTCTACAGTTGCAAGAAGCAAATAATACCATATTTTCACTACGCAACTTTGTTGCATGCAACTCTCTTTTTTTCAGTGAGAAAGACAGAGAAGAAATACAAAATGTATACATTTCTATTTCAACACTCTCACTTAAAATGAAATTTGCATGCAACAAAGTTGCATGGTGTAAATATGGAATAAAAATGTTTCATGAAATATTTGAACATGCAAATTTAGTCTATATTATTCACGCACTTTTATATTATGTATCAGGAGATAATTTTTATCACATATAGTGTTACGAAAGTTTACACACGGCTCAAAATTTTAAAGTTTTTTAACAAATTACACTATGGCGTTAAGCGTTTTTCGAAGCAAAAGTTTGTTCGTATTCGATATATTAGCGACTTGAACTTTTTTTAGTAAATTACCATAAAAACAATAATTTTAGGATGATTTTCAAATTTAAATTTAGCTAATTTGACTATGTATGTACAACACTAAGAGATTCTATGACTTTTTTTCGCCAAAATTAAAAATTTTTTTAGGAAAAAATATTTAAAAAAAAACTTTTTTGCTAAAAACGATTTTTGGCGAGTGAACATTACAGTGCTATTTAATTTTATGTAAGTTTAATAGAATTTAGATGACTAAAACTCGAAAATTGTAAAGTTTGCATTCTACAAACTTTTTTGCGAAATAAGTAAATTTTTCGAAAAAAAAAATCACGGCGTCGTGTTATGTTGTGTTTGTTTAACCTATATAAATTCGAACATTTTTGCAAAATTACAAAAATATGGTTTTACAGTACTTTAACATATTAATTGTAAATCGCGAACACGAGCGCTAACTTCAATAAATTGAAATCAGCGTACTGGAATTATCTTTACCAGTAGGGGGCCCAGCTTGTTAAAGAAAAAAATATGCAAATTCATGCTGAGTGCTATTAATATAAAATGCTTCTATCTTTCGGTCTATTTTTCACTTTAAAGTATTTAAAAGATCATGGGAACAAATAAAAAACTTCTCCAAAACAAAAAGATTTATCCAAAAACCAAAGAGTGTTCAAAAACAAATATATAAAACGTATGCATTAGACGTAGTCCATTTACCATTGCGATGTCCTAGGACTGGACCACGTGGTCCAGCTTTGAATTACATCGGACTAACCCAAAAACTAACCCATGTAACTACTCCATGGAGCACCTACAGGGGCTAGTTTTTAAACTACTCTATGTCACAACAAACTAGTTTTCATTTTGTAGGCTATGTAAACGATTTTCCCTCTGCTTTAATAAGTCTCCTTATATGATGGGAGCGACACTGCATTTTGATTTCTTATAAACAAAAGTTACTTTTATTTATTTTTTCGGTTTTACCAAAAAAATAAACTTTTAATTACAAACATTCATTATAACCACAAATAAACTTTTGTGTCATCAGGGCTACCATATTGCTGGTAATTGATGATATTTTATGATATAACATTCTTGGCAACACTATATTTCATGCTAAAACACGAACATTTGTTTGAAAGTGGTCCATAGCTGCATTACATAGGACCATGTTGTAACTACTCCATATCAGCTAAAATGGACCACGTAGACCAATAATTTTTGCAGGGCTGTTAAATATGTACCCAGCAAACAATTTTTGCCGATTTCGGTCCGAAGTCGGTCAGAAAGTCTGCACAAGATGCCGAATTGGTATCCGATGCCGGTCAGAAAACGTACCGAAAATCATATGAGTGGTTGACAAGAAACCGGATCTCTTTGTCTGAGGAAATTCTAAAAACTATACCGAAAGGTCTAACAGAACTGTGTACGAATTCCTTAGGGAAATTCTAAAGGAATTTTCGACATGTCTTGTAAATGTCGGAAAAATGTCTGACAAAACAGCAGAAAATTTTCCGATTTATCTGATGCGTTTTACGTCCTGACGTATTAATATTAGACAAAATTCGGAGCTAAAATTAGAAATTTATCAGAAATGTCGTATAAAATTCTCCATGCATTATGGCAGCTCATCAGAAAACATTTACCCACATTTTATAAGTTTACAAACTCAAATATTTGTGCGTATAAACTCAAGAGATAAATGAGAATTGTAACGAAAACTAAAATCACACAATGTGCAGAAGCGACTGCTAAAAGTCGTAAGACGTAGATCAGAAAATGTGCAGATTACTCTGTTAAATACCTCAAAGGAAATTAAATTGCCTTCGGATAATGAGCAGACTATTATGATATTAATCGGATAATATTTCAGACAATGTGCAGAGACGTCGTACCAGAAAACTGCCTACTGCTCTCCCAAATGTCTGAGGGAAGCTTAGACAGCTCGGCTAATTGTCTGGTAAAGTCTTAGATTTTTTCTGATGTTAGACATGTCGGCCGATATTGTTTCCTGGGTACATATGTATGTGGTTGTGTTTGTTTAGCAAGAGAATAAAAGCAGAAAGTTCTCATTTTTCTCAGTCAAGTGTTGCATACGAAAGACTTTCAAACATAAAACAAAATCATGGAAGTATAGCGGCTTCCGAAAGTGTCGCTACTCTGTTCTGCTGTGTACTTTGAAAAATTAAGTTGATGTTAATATTTTCCTTGTTCCTTGGAATATTAATCATGCCCAATTCTTTCTAAATATAACGTTACGAACCTAAGCCTAATAATCAATTTGCATTCACAAAGCAAATACGTTCGAAATAATCATATTAATAAACAATTAGCTACTGGCTTGAGCTTTTCACATGTTTACATGTTCATACTTAAGTATAAAATCAAACCAAAAAAGTTTGTCTTGAGTAGAACAAAAATCAGAAAAATGGGAATGAAGTAAAATAAACCGATGGCAACGCTGGGAAAGTACACTTTAATATCAGCTTGAGAGTGATTTAATTCTCGTATTCAATTTTCACGAAAAAGTTGTATATATAAGAATTAAAATCGCATTCAACAGAGCCACCTGACAAGTGGTGATAAGCAAATACACGTGAGCACTGACGATGGAAGTGTAGCGGCTTCCAAACGTGGCGCTAATCAGTTCTGCTGTGTACGTTGAAAAATTAAGTTGATGTTAATTTTTCCCTTGTTCCTTGGAATATTAATCATGCTCAATTCTTTCTGAATATAACGTTACGAACCTTAGCCTAATAATCAATTTGGATTCATAAAACAAAATCTTAAATTTTTTATATGCATTTAATATATAATAATTTTAACTATTTGGCTATCAAATGTGTTGGCAGTACTTTTTTCAAATTACAGAATAATAGTCAAAATAAAACATTTATTTAACAAAAAATTATTCATAAACTAATTTATTATTGAGCAAACAGTTAATTGGAAAAAATTGGGCAATATTTTTTTTCTGTGTATGCAGAGTTCATCAAGTAAAAAAAACACAAAATGAATGAACCTGTGCAGTTACCAAATCTTCCTCCAGACTTGGTTAGGGCATGATTTAGAACCACAGGATTGGGGTTGGATAATGCGTGATGAGTTCCTGGAACCTATTACGACAATTTTACCACCAGCTCCAGAGGAATCACTCAACACAATATTCTGCAACTGCAAGAATGGTTGTAGTTCGCGATGTGGATGCAGGAAAGCAGAGTTGCAGTGCTCTTTAGCTTGCGGCCAGTGTAAAGGGTAAGCTTGGCATAGTGTTTTACCATATTAGAGTGATATCAATGAAGATGGTACCTTTGTGACCCCGAAATCCTGAAAGAACTGGAGACAATGTCGTTGAAGACGAGAGCGAAGAGTAATTTGAAACTTTATAGCGAGTTGAAGACGATGATGAAGAAAAAGAAGAAAATTGAAATTAAAACTTGTAGTTCTTAATATTATGCTAGGAACACAACTGGGACGAACGACGAATTCGTCGATAAAAATTCGGTATGTAAATTCGTCGTATGAAACACAATAGCGACGAAAACGTAACAGTTGTTATAATGGAGAAAGTTGTTTACTGTGTGTGAGAAGTGTGACCATATTAAAAAAATAATACATACTTGAAAAATTTAACATTAACAAAAACACAACTAACACCAATTATTATAGTTAATTATTATCTATATTTATTTAAAATGCTATAAAATAAAAATAAAACAATAATTAAAGTAAAAAGTAACTTTATTTACTAAAAAACTTGAAAACTTAAACCAAACATGGTCACTTGGTACTGATTTGTTCGTCGTTCGCCGGCGTAATAAATAGAAATAAATCTATTCAGAGTTCACCGCGTATGACGAATTTCGTCCGACGCCGTTATTGTGTGTATTTTCATATACACAAACATGTTTTATTTTTGGCGACGAATATTTGTGGCCGAAAATTCGTCGTTCGTCCCAGTTGTGTTCCTAGCATTAGTCATTTTTTTTTAATTTCAACGTTCATAAATGCATGGAATAGAATTTTTTAATAAAAACATTAATCAAAATTTTAATTCTTTTCTTTTTTTAGTTAGGAAGTAATAAGTATAAATTATATTAGAATTAAAATGTAATTAATGTATTTCCCTTAAAACTTTTTAGTTATACGAGTAGTTAAGTTTTATTAGATGAAAATATATACTCAATTAATGAAAAAAAGTAACTAAATATAACGTAATAGTTAATAAAAAATGCAAGTTATTTAGAATTATATATTTATCAATAATTTATAGAATTTATATGGCGTGGTTTTAATCGGGACTACCGGTTGACCTAGAATGATACTCTAAATCGTTAATCGTTTTTCTCGAAAACGTTGCTTTTTTCGCGAAAGCTTTGCCTTTCTTCTTGTTTTATTAAGAGACCTTCACTGCTTGTCATTCAACCAGGTGTTCTTTTTTTGTTTGATTAATCTAAAATAATTTGACTTCTATTTTTACCATATCTAAAGAATTGGTGTAAACACCATCAAACAAATCGTCGAACTTGCTTTCTTGCGATAGCATTCGCCACTTGCAATTTACCTGCAACACACCTTTCCCTTTCAATGTACGAAGTTTCAAATTTTGAAATGAATTTTCCGAATGCTTTAGTTGGAATTCTTGCTTTATACCATAAAATCTCTATTTCTTTTATTAAAAGAAATGCTTATGTTCGTAAGCCTAGTTTAAATTTGTGCTTTAATTTGATTTGCGTCATGATCAAGAAGATACATCTTTTTCACTGTTGTATGTATTTATTCATATACATTAGTATGTATGTTTTTGCACCTTAGTTTATAGTTATCGAGAAATAACTAAACAATTTTGAAATTGTTCTTTGAAGAATTTGAAAAACTCATAAAAAGTTTACTTTTTGAAGCAAGGGGAAAAAGTAAAAGTTCACTCCACCCCTATTTGTCCGTGTCTACTATGTATATGTAGGGCTCCCACCTTTTTTGCCAATTAAAGTACATTGGTTATTAAAAGTTAATAAAAAATTACATAGTATAAAAATAAAGTACAAGTTATTTCTCTTTATTGTTATAATTAATCTCGCAAGTTTTATCAAAAAATTATCATTTCTAAACAATTACACAGCATGTTTACAGTCTATATTTAAATTAAAGTAAATAATTAACTAATTTTTTTATCAGATTCAGAGACGCTTTGCTTCTTTCGTCCCACTATTTGCTCTTCGTTACAGAAAAAACTCTCTCTGTGAATGCTGACATGCAGGAATAGAAAGTTAAAATTAAATTACTTTATACAAATTTCATAATTTATCATCAGTCTTATTAAAAACTAGCTTCTATTTACTTGCAGTAGGTAATTCCGCAAAACCTTCAGAACTGTACATCTGATCATAAAATTAGTTTAATAACGCAATTTCTCCATACAGATCATCCATATTTATATTAAATTTTTTCAGATTAAAATTTTCGATTATGATAACAATATTATGAAATTCAACATTGCTTTATAAATTTATATTTCTAATTGTAAATAACAAATTTGTGTTTTTAAAATCAAAGCATTTATTCAGGTACTTTAAGGCTTTATCAATATATATTAAAAAATTCGTGTAATTTCGCTAGTCACTTCCGGTGAAGACAACAGTTCATTATTTTTTTGCTGAATGCCGTTTGACTACAAACCCTGAGGTCTTAAGTTCAAGACTAGTTTCAGGCAAGCCAACAACATTACACTGCTTTACAAGCAAAATTTATAAAGTTTCTAATGCATTTTTAAGATTGATTAGGAAATGCTTAACACGAGAAAAGTAAAGAAAACTTTTAATTTCGGCCATTTCCAGATAACGCTAATTTTGTGTTTTTTCAATGCATACTTCCCAGAAACAAAAGATGGTTCGATTAAAGTGATCTATATAACCTGACTGACTAATATAACCTGAATCTATTTTGAATTCTAGATAAATCAAATCATGCGAAATAAAGTATTTTCGCGTACTTTATTGTTTTCATAAAGTATAGAGTACAATTACCCGAAATAACGTACAATACTTTATTATAAAGTACTATATGCGACACATTCGGATTAAGTACTTTACGGTTTATTATGAGTTACTTTGGAAAAGTAAAGTTTATTACATTAGTTTACTTTAAAATAAACACACGTGAAAATTTTATATTATATTGAGACATGTAGCAACTTCGGGGCGGATGAGCCACGCCTTCCCGTTATGTGATTAGTCTAATTTTTAGCATATTTTTCAATGTGTAGAACATTTCTACGGTTACGGTAAAATTTCGCAAGTTGATAAATAAGGCGAACCTTAATATACATACATACATAATAGTTCTGTTTATTTACTTTTCGGGTAAAGTTCGTGCTAATAAGAGTAGACAAATTGCTCTCATAAAATTTTAAAAATACACAAAAGTACGGGAACGCCAAAAACCAAAATTCTACCACGAAATAAAACGCCAATGTGTCATGGCATTTCAAATTAAACATTGCAAGTAATTACTATTTTTAAAACAAAAAATTAAAGTGTTTAATGTACAATCACTTCTAATTTTTGTTTTTCTTAATATTTTCATACAGTTTTTTTAAAGAAATTTCAACTTTTTAATATAATTCACACCTTTTTAAAAAAGTTTGTTTACGAATTCAACTTTTTCTTTTGTTTATCTTTGAAATAGTCAGCTGTTTGACAATTAACACAATTTGCACGAAGAAAAAGTTTGGGCTGTTTCGTGCAAGAAGAAGAAGAATATTATTCTCTTAGAAACGCTCTCATTTACACAAATTTGAAGGGGAACGCTTTTCGTGCAAATTGGGATCCCGCGGGATCCAAAGTAGACTAATGCTAGGAACACAACTGGGACGAACGACGAATTTTTGGTCGCGAATATTCGACGACAAAAATAAAACATATAGCATTTGAAGTATATATAGATAATAATTAACTATAAAAATTGGTGTTAGTTGTGTTTTTGCTAATGTTTAATTGTTCAAGTATGTATTATTTTTTTGTTAATACCGTCACACTTTGCACAAACAGTAAACAACTTTATCAATTGTAACAGCTGTTGCGTTTTCGTCGCTATTGTGCTTCACACGACGAATTTACACAGCGAATTTTTATCGACGAATTCGTCGTGTTGGACAAATTCGTCGTTCGACCCAGTTGTGTTCCTAGCATAAAGAAACGCACCTAATATGTATGTATCTTTATGGTAGAATTTAATGTTCGTATTCTTATTTATTTTATTGCACAGACTATTTTTAAGTCACTAATGCTAAAATCTTTGAACAATGACGGATAGCGAATATATTTTTCTCATTTTTTTATTTTTAAGAGGGAATGTATTTCTGTACATATTGGTCAGGCTGGTGTTCAAATTGGTAATGCCTGCTGGGAACTTTACTGTTTGGAGCACGGTATTCAGCCTGATGGACAAATGCCATCTGATAAAACAATTGGCGGTGGCGATGATTCATTTAATACTTTCTTCAGTGAAACTGGTGCTGGTAAACATGTTCCACGTGCTGTCTTTGTTGATTTGGAGCCAACTGTCGTGGGTAAGTAAAAATAGTTTTGATACTTTAAAGCGAAGTAAAGTGCAAGCATTAGAGTGATTTATAATGTTATTTATAGATGAGGTACGCACTGGTACATATCGTCAACTTTTCCACCCCGAGCAATTGATCACCGGTAAAGAGGATGCCGCCAACAATTATGCGCGAGGCCATTACACTATTGGTAAAGAAATAGTAGATTTGGTGTTAGATCGCATTCGTAAGCTTGCCGACCAGTGTACTGGATTGCAAGGTTTTCTTGTATTCCATTCCTTTGGCGGTGGTACTGGAAGTGGTTTTACTTCTTTACTCATGGAACGTCTATCTGTGGACTACGGAAAGAAGTCCAAATTAGAGTTTTCAATTTATCCTGCTCCCCAGGTATGTTAAATCATTACATATGTAAGTATTTATGTGCGTCATTTTATCATAACATTTTAAGTCTAAAAATCGTTTTTGGAGATACATATTAACGATTTAATGTAAAATCTATTGTGTTGGTGTTCTAGAAAGTTAAAAAATAACCATGATAACTTTTTCGAAAATCGTAATATTTGAAAATGGATTGGACCCAAATGTGGATTTTAAGAAGACGAACCAGAATATGACCTTAACTCAATTTTGACTTAACTCGACTAACGATGTTATGATAAAAGGACACAGGTATTATGAAAAGATGATGTTTATAGATACTGAACTAAAAAATTTTAAAGTTGTTTGCTGGAATCCCAGATATACACCCAAACTTCTTAATCGTTACGTAACACTCTTTCGGTTGGGCTGGGTTTGTTGAAAACTTCTTACGTAGTAGATAAGTTATGTATACTGAATTTTATTTTTAAAGCGGTGGTGCCCAGACATACACTATCTTATGATTTGGCTTTTTACCGCCAAAATATCACTGTAAGCCACTGCGAACGACGCCATATGTTTCATACATAATAGATCGATAATACCTAACACAGCTTGTTTTATTACATTTCAGTATCGACCTATCCTTATTACAAAACCCTTTTGTTAACAGATGGGTATTTTGCCATATATTCCATATGTATGTATGTACATACGGTAAAAAAGCCATCTGTTATTTGATTGTATTTTTGATTGTTTATCATTGCCCATATGGATGTACATATGTGCATACGTACATACACATATATTTATGTATGTATGCAAGTATAAAACACAAAAAACTTACCCACAAATGATTTCTTAATTAGTACGATTAATAGCAGTTAAGGTTAATTAGATTTCAGTTCAATCACTAAAGTTAATTAATAATTTAATCAATTCTTTTTCTTAAAAGGTGTCGACTGCTGTTGTTGAACCATATAATTCTATCTTAACTACCCACACAACACTTGAGCATTCGGATTGTGCTTTTATGGTAGACAACGAAGCGATCTATGATATCTGTCGCCGAAACTTGGACATTGAGCGTCCCACTTACACCAACTTAAATCGTTTAATTGGGCAAATAGTGTCATCAATTACAGCATCTTTACGCTTCGATGGTGCCCTAAATGTCGATTTGACAGAGTTCCAGACAAATTTGGTGCCATATCCCCGCATTCATTTTCCACTGGCTACTTATGCTCCTGTTATTTCGGCTGAAAAGGCATACCACGAACAATTGACTGTGGCTGATATAACAAATGCATGCTTCGAACCAGCCAATCAGATGGTTAAATGTGATCCTCGCCATGGAAAATACATGGCATGCTGTATGTTGTATCGTGGCGATGTTGTGCCAAAGGATGTGAATGCAGCCATTGCTACCATCAAAACAAAACGTTCTATTCATTTTGTTGACTGGTGTCCAACTGGCTTTAAGGTCGGCATCAACTACCAACCACCAACCGTAGTACCAGGTGGCGACTTGGCTAAAGTTCAACGCGCCGTATGTATGTTGTCTAACACTACTGCAATTGCTGAGGCATGGGCACGCTTGGATCACAAATTTGATCTGATGTATGCTAAACGTGCTTTTGTACATTGGTATGTTGGTGAAGGCATGGAGGAGGGCGAGTTCTCCGAAGCCCGTGAAGATTTAGCTGCATTGGAAAAAGATTACGAAGAAGTTGGCATCGACTCTGCTGTAGGCGAAGTTGGTGAAGATGATGTGTATTAAAAATGTTTTCATTATAACAAATATGTATACTTACATACATACATATGTATATTGCTGTAAGTATATATATATATAGTATGTGTTTGACCAGTGAAACCATAATTTTGAAATTGGGATATAAACGAATTACGAACAAACCCATATAAAAATAACAAACATAATATGCACATAAACCGCGTTTCCGTTTGCTACAGCGTCTGCAATTTTTCCTAACTTTTGTTATTAACTAAGATTTTACAAATACATACATACATACATACCTATATATGTATGTGAACTTTTTAATTATAAAGAATAATTTGTATTAAAATTTTAAATTTTTATTCAAAATAAAAGTGTTTTAAATATTAAAAAATGTTTCTGGATTCTTATTTCAATTTATATTTATGGGATGTTCATAGTGAACACATTGATGTCATTCTGACGTCAGCATGTTATCATGAAAGGTCATACTTTACATAAGAAATGACTCATATATGACTCATAATTGCGCACTTAGGTACATCAGATACTGACATGAAATGACACAAATGTGATGTTAGCCTGCCGTTATAATGATCTTCGTTTAGTGAATTTCTATACCGATAACGGAGAAACCACATACATTTAAATTTCATTTATTACACGATCCATTATATTGGAAAACATTTAAACATTTAACATTTCCCAGTTGGGCAGATTGCTTTGCACGACATTGTCATCTACGATTCTTGCACGAACTGTTCTCTGTGGATTGGTTTTCTATTCGACATTGTAACGGAAATCGTCGTTCACGACAATCTGAGCGACAAATTTCTGCAAGTTGTCCTCAATCGAGGTAGGATCAGAGCATGCATAGTAGCCAGGGGCAACCTAAATATATTTTTGTTATCTGATTTCAGTAACGAAGATACCCCCACAGCAGCCTGGGAGACGACTATAGTCACGATAATAGTCATCTCGAGCTACATGGCGCACGAATGCGAATCCCCGCCCGCAAAGGTTCGCGACGCAATTAAAATGGCAAACCAACGTAACTTGCCAGTCCTTCTCGGAGCAGACGCAAATGCACATCATGTCGTATGGGGAAGCTCTGACACTAATATTTGATTTTATTCTTTGTAACAACTTACACATATCAATTGTCGGGTCAGAACCCACTTTCGTCATATCAAATAGGAAGGAGGTTCTAGATATCACGCTAGTTAGTTCTACGCATACTGATATGATTAGGGAAGGGAGGTATCAAATGACTGTTCTTTCTCTGATCATCGGTATATTGAATTCACTATAGGGATTCTGACTGATCGGGCTACGCCCATAATAAATAGGAAGAAAACAAATTGAGAAGAGCAAAAGCTTATTCTCTCTGACTTTCTTACACTATCGCCAATCATAAACGATAGGCACATTGACATCGCGGTTGACAATCTAACAAATGCTTTCAACTTAGCGACGGCCGAATCATGCAGACCTAGTATACAGCGTGGGAAGAAAAAGCCACCATGGTGGAGTCTTGAAATAGCGAACGCTCGCAAGGAGAGTCGCAGACTATTCAATGAGGCAAAAAGACTGGGTAGCTGGTCAGCCTATAAAGCCTCTGTAAACAGGTTCAAGAACCTCGTCAGGGATGCGAAACGAACGTCATGGAGGTTCTTCTGCAGCAATGTTGAGGGAGCCTGTGAGACTAGTCGCCTTCGCAAAATCTTGGCTACTCTTGCAACTGTCCCCAGTTTCATTAAGAAATCAGGTGCCGGATGGACCACCAGTAGTCAGGAGACCCTAGAGGTACTAATGAACACACACTTTCCCGGTTGCACTCCCTACACGGGAGAGATTGCAGCCATACAATCAATACATTCTAACATGGCCACGATTACCCTAAATAGGGAAAAAATAATGTGGGCCATCAACAGCTTTGACCCGTTCAAATCACCGGGTCCCGATAGCATTATTCCAGCTGACCTACAGCGTAATGCAGACGTGATCACTCCATGGCTCATTCGTATATACTCGGCCTGTCTAACTTGGCCGTATATTCCGATAGCATGGACCAAATGTTCCGTGGTCTTTATTCCCAAAGGGGGTAAAACTAGACATGTAAACCCGAAAGATTTTAGACCCATCAGCCTATCATATTTTGTCCTTAAAACTCTGGAACGGATAATTGATCTACACCTAAGATCAACAATTTCTCCGAACCTCCTATCAACCTCCCAACATGCCTATACGAAGGGCAAATCAGTTGAGACGGCACTTCACTCGCTTGTAGGATTCATTGAAAAATCCCTGGCAAACAAAGAATATACATTCGTGGCCTTTCTTGATATAGATGGTGCCTTTAACAATGTACGACCTGAATCCATCATTATGGAACTAGAAAGACTGAACATTGATCGGTCAACAATTAGCTTCATACGAGAACTCTTAACAAATAGGGTGATTTCCTCCACGATGGGACAAACGACTATTCAAAAAACGGTTAAGCGAGGTACTCCCCAGGAAGGTGTTCTGTCACCTATCCTATGGAATTTCGCCATAAATTCGGTACTGGTGGAACTAGACTCTATGAGGCTTAAATCAGTAGCCTACGCGGATGACGTAGCAGGAGCAATATCTGGTAAACTTCTAGATACTCTATCTCAACGTCCTCAATCGGCACTAGGTATCATAAGTAGATGGAGCGTTGGAAGTGGTCTTAATGCTAACCCTCAAAAGACGGATCTTGTTATCTTTACGAGAAAATACAAGACACCGACTTACACGTTACCGACTCTCAACTGAGTCACCCTTAGGTTATCAGATAGCGTGAAGTACCTCGGTATTATACTGGACTCTAAGCTTTCATGGTACCCCAACGTTCAAGCTAGGGCAGCCAAGGCTGCTATTGCTCTATACACCCGCAAAAGGGCAATCGGCAACAGGTGGGGCGTAAGTCCCAAAAACGTCAATTGGCTTTTTGAAATGGTGGTAAAACCCATACTAATGTATGGGGCTGTCGTCTGGTGGACTTCCTTAAATAAAGCCACATACTCTTAAATAATAGAAAAGGTTTTTCGAACCTCTGCTTTGCTGATCACGGGTGCACCTCGCACTACTCCATCCAAAGCACTGTTCACCATACTGCATTGGCTTCCTGCTGAACTCATGATCAAACAACTGGCCATGAACTCGGCGGTTAGACTAGATGCCTCAGGTACATGTAATCGGGGTAACGTAGGCCATGCGACGATATTAGGGCAAATCTCAGATCTTCCCGACCACACTGACTACTGCTCACCTACTCTGATGCCCGAAAAGACATTCGTGGTGGACTTCTCGGGCACATCCTCTGAGGCAAACTACATACACCAATATGAGGATGTGCTCGAGATCTACACCGATGGCTCAAAGTCGGGCATCGGAGTGGGCGGGGGTTTCTACATCCCACAAATGCAACGTAGGATAAACTTTAGGCTACCAAACCAAAAGGGCAGCCAACTGGTTAAGGTACTACAGGATATTCGATCAGGACATCCGAATTTGTACCGACAGTAAGGCGGCACTACATGCTCTATCTGGTGTTTACACAACATCGGAATTGGTTAAAGAATGCCGGGCATCTCTGAATGAGATGGCGAGACATGCGAACCTAGGGCTCTTCTAAGTACCGGGCCACGCGGGGATGCCCGGTAACATCATCGCGGACGGTCTAGCCAAGGCTGGTGCCCATCTACATGAAAATGACATCGACTGGTTAGTAGGGGTCCCACTAAAAAGCTGTAAAATACAAATTCAGCACCAACTATTTAGAGAAGCGCAAACCAGATGGACAAATGAAATCACTTGTGAGGTTTCCAGATCCATCTGGCCCCAGTATAACTTGACAATGTCTGAGCGACAATGTCTTACAGTTCGTCCCCATTAACATTGTGGAGGACAAGATGAGTGACAATGTCTTAATTGTTGTCCTCAATCAAACTTTGTTGAGGACAACATGAGCCACAATGTCTTACATATTGTCTTCAATCATGCAAATGAATGTGTTGGCCTTTTGTTGTCTATGTTTTAAGTGGTGCAGCAGCAGGGTGGTAAGCGCGAAAACTTATAAACATGCAGCCTCAGCTCGAATCTCAGCTAGTTCAGTCAATAATTTAAATGAAACGGAAAAACAGATAAGCAAAAATATTCAATAATTAAGTAGGTGACATTGGCGCTATGTAATAGTTAACGACAAGGTAAACGACATTGTAGCCTATGTAATCATTGACGACATAAGAGGCGACTTTTTTGTTTATATAATCATTGACGACAGCATAGCCGACAATGTTGCCCATGGAATCATCTTGTGTTATGTGAACGACAATCTGAGCGATATTGTCGCTCATTAAATCGTGCACGATTTTCGCGACACTTGTTCGAGAAGTTCATCGATGATTTGTTCCGGCTGTCCGACATTTGCCGTCGAGGATTTAACACTGTCGTGCACCCGTTATTGATTATGTCTTAAAGACGAAAAATTTTACGTCCACCCGCTCAAAAAATGTAGATTTGCTAAACATTTTTTGCAATTTTTCTATTTGGTATTAAAAATATTTATCCCGAATAGGAACAAAAATACAATACTGTTGAATAAAAAAAGGGTTGAAAACTTCGATAAATTTCAACACACAAACGTCAACAAAATTAAAAAAATAATTTAAAATTACAGCAAGAAGAAACATAAAATTTATATAAAAACAAATAAAAAAATTAAATAAAATGAAAAAAGTGTTTGTGTGTGCAAAAAAGATCAATTTTACCGCGTTTTCAAGTGCAAAAATACGCTCTGTGATGTGTGTTGAATAGCCTCTCTCAATTTTGTTGAATACACAAGACCTATAAGTGTAAGAGAGTTGTCAATTTTTTATAGACAGGCAGAGAGTTGGAAATCTACGTATTTATCTATGGCTATGACTTCCCAGTGATGTCAAACCTAGGCCATGTGTTCACTGGGATGCAAATAAATCCGTTTGCAGTGTTGCCAGCTTAGCCTTTTCGATATCAGCCTTTGCCTTTTATTTTTTCTTTTATCCTCGAAATTAGCGTTCTTGCTTCGTGGCTTTTTTATTCTTAATTTACCCTCAAAAAGGCTAAATTTTATCTTCACATTATAAAAATTCTTTGCCATTTTTCTTAGTTTTAAGGAATTTTAATGAAAACTTTTGCAATAAATAAATAGTTATTGTTGAACTGGACTGTTTTCTCTAGAAAATAATTTGTGTACTCCTTTCATTGTTATGGATTATTAAAGAAAACGTTGTGCAATGCATAAAATAAGCTGCTAGCCACTGCATTCAAAATTATGTACCAGCCAGAGAACAGCGCGAATATACCGCAACCATAATACACCCCATATGTACTCTATGATTTGCACTAGGGATGTAAAGATACGTGGTTTTGTCGATCCGATACCGATACTCAAAAAGAAATACCACCGATTCCGATACGCGTATTAAAATTGAGTTCAAGTCTAGATTAACAAAACTCAAGCAGGGCAATTTTTTTATTATACAAAATTACAGAGTAACATAGCGTCTTCAAGAGACATTGTTTTGTCTTGACAAAAGTCAAAGTCGATATGAAAAAATTACACTAACATTTTTCTGATGTTTTTATGTATGAAGTTTGACAAATGTTAGAACAAAATTATGTCTCGTGAAGACGCCGTGTAAGAGATCATTAATATTTAAAATTGAACTAACCCAGTAGAAAAAATTGGAAGTAATTTTTAAGGAGGTACATTGTCATTGCTTCAACAGAATCTATATTAAAAATATGCAGATAATTAGTATTAAAGCAAGTAAAAGTTTATTTAAGTTATATAAAAATTTGTAGTTCCTTTATAATTTAAAAAAAAATACTCGAAATGCTTTTTAAAAAATCGATTTTTTAATATTCTTTTAAATAACTTAATAGCTTAATTGTTAAAATTCTTCTAAAAGCTTATATGTATTTATTCACTAAAATTTACATGAAGACACAGTTTTGCGTTTAAATTCGCATAAAAAGAAACAAACTGCGAAACTTTATAATTTTTCATCCTTTTTCCTTGAAGAAAAGTCATTATAGAACACCGAAAATGTTCCTAACATTACTTCCAATTCGGTGATTGGTAATCGAAAGAGAACTTCTTGCAATGACAAGGATGTGTAAAATTAATTAGAAATGATCAAAATTTGCAATACTTCCGGATCGCGAATTCTACTTTTTCATGACTTCTTTGGATTGTCTTATTTTTTTTTTTGGAAAAAGATTTAAAAAACAACGAATTGAATACGAATTCATAGCAAAATTAACAAGATATAAATTATGTTTTTTAAAAAATAACAACGTAAAATATGATATATATATATATATATATATATATATATATATATATATATATATATATATATATATATATATATATATATATATATATATATATATATATATATATATATATATATATATATATATATATATATATATATATATATATATATATATATATATATATATATATATATATATATATATATATATATATATATATATATATATATATATATATATATATATATATATATATACATATGTATGTATGTATATATATTTCAAATTGATATTTAAAAAGCGTAGAATTGAATTTAATTCACGGTAAAATTAACAAAAATTAATTATATGTCGTATATTGGAGTAAGATATCGCCGATACCGATGTCTCAGAAAATCTGAAGTATCGCCGATATATCGGTATCGGTTACATCCCTAATTTACACATCCGAGTAGTTTAAACACTGCAAATAATTTGCGGTTTTGATTTAGCTCGCCGTTTATTTACAAAGTGTTGATGCGATCATAATATATTTGCTACTTTGCGGTGTGTGCGTATATAAAAACAAGGATGCAAAAACGTGTAGCAGTAAACATCGCATTCGGAATGAGCAAATCTTTTAGTATTTTGTGTTTTCGTCTAGTATTATTTTTTGCATACCCTTCAAGAAAAATGGTAAGTGTATATATATATATAGACGCGAGCCCATAACCAGATGTAAGTCGAATGAACTCCCTTTCAGCACATTTTATAGGAGAGACAAAAACTTCTTATCATCCATGTCACAGAATACCATTCCGATCGGAAGTGATCTCAATTCCGTAAGTTGCTTCTTCAGAAAACGAAAATTTTCTTCGTAATCAAACCACTTTTAATCTTCAAAATGGAATTGAAACACACTTTTCTACTGACTTCATTTGGAGTAAATACTAAAATACGTGCATACTTTTAGGAGCGTCAATTAAATATTTGGTTATGAGCTTTCCATATTAATAAAAAGATCAATGTGAGCTTTGCATCTAAAAACAAGAATAAACAAACGCCTCAAGGTATAAAAACTTTATCATTGTAGAAACAAAATAAACGGAATCTATAGCACCAAAAATGTAATTTTTCGGAATCAGAACCAATCCGACGTAATCTGTGACACGGCTGTATATTTCATATTTGCAGGTTGAGAGGAAAACCAAAAATATAGTTGGTTTATTTTATGGTATTCTTCATCTATGACTACAATCTACAAAAATAAAAAGCGCAAAAAAACAGCTAAATTGGAGTTAGTAATAAGCACTGAACTAATAATCAGCCATGTCGCAGATTCCGTTCGGATTGGGTTTAATTCCGTAGTTGTTATTCCGAAAAAGTACATTTTTGGTGCTTTAGATTCCATTTATTTTGTATTTCGTTTTTACAATGATAAAGTTTTTATACCTTGAGGCGTTTGTTTACTCTTGTCTTAAGATGCAAAGCTCACATTGAGCTTTTTATTAACATGGAAAGCTCATGACCAAATATTTATTTCACTCTCCTAAAAGTATGTAAGTTTTTTAGTGTTTACTGCAAATGAAGTCAGTAGAAAAGTGTTTTTCAATACCACTTTGAAATTTAAAAGTGGTTTGATTACGAAAAACAGTTTCGTTTTTCCAATCTAAATTGATTATTAGGCTAAGGTTCGTAACGTTATATTCAGAAAGAATTGGGTATGATTAATATTCCAAGGAACAAGGGAAAAATTAACATCAACTTAATTTTTCAACGTACACAGCAGAACAGAGTAGCGCCACTTCGGAAGCCGCTACACTTCCATCGTCAATGCTCACGTGTATTTGCTATCACCACTTGTCAGGTGGCTCTGTTGAATATGATTTTAATTCTTATATATAGAACTTTTTCGTGAAAATTGAATACGAGAATTAAACCACTCTCAAGCTGATATTAAAATGCACTCTCCCAGCGTTGCCATCGGTTTATTTTTCTTCATTCCCATTTTTCTGATTTTTGTTCGACTCAAGACAAACTTTTTTGGTTTGATTTTATACTTAAGTATATATCAACATGTAAATATGTGAAAAGCTCAAACCAGTACCTAATTGTTTATTAATATGATTATTTCGAACGTATTTTCTTTGTGAATCTAAATTGATTATTAGGCTAAGGTTCGTAACGTTATATTCAGAAAGAATTGGGTGTGATTAATATTCCAAGGAACAACTTAATTTTTCAACGTACACAGCAGAATAGAGTAGCGCCACTTTCGGAAGCCGCTACACTTCCATCGTCAGTGCTTAGGTGTATTTGCTATCACCACTTGTCAGATGGCTCTGTTGAATGTTTTTCGTTTTCTGAAGAGGCAACTTACGGAATTGAAACCACTTTCGAGCGGAATGGTATTCTTTGACATGGCTGAATGTACTGGATTTAGCAGTTTTTCTTACAAAAATTTTCTATGAGTGGATTTAGCAATTGTTCTTATCAAAGATTTTTACACACTTCAAGACTCAAATTGAAGAAAACTACATCATGGTCGACGAGGCGTATCTTTCTCTACCACACGGCATCAAAATCTCAATTAACTTAAAAAGTGGATTTAGCAGGATTGCATATTAATCCGCAATATTTAGTTTTGCATCCGTTCCTGTTGACCAATTGATCTGAAATTTGGTGAATACATACAATTTTCATGACTTTTTGATCTAATGAGTTTACGATTATGTGCATTCAGTATTATTATAAATCACAGATGGCCGCCTCCACAAAATAGCGAATTATTTACTTGTTTACAAACACCTCAATATGGATATGTATCATATGAAAGGGTTTGGCTATTATGCACCCCATATACGGTTCAATCCAATTGGCAACTGAGTCGGTTGTTGTGCAAATCAATTGCAAAGCAAAATTAATTGTATACAACAGTAGTTTTGCTTTATCTGCTCTTTGTTTTAGTGCACTTTTTACTTAACTGCACACAACTATGAATTTGTGTCACTGTTCGTTGTTTAAGTTCGCTTTGTATACCTGTACTTTTGAGATAAATGCAATTAATTTTTGACATTTTAAAACTATTATGACACAGAAAATTAATCTTAGCTGCAATTTGCCTTAACTTCATTTGCTTTCTGTAACTATTCTTCAAAATACTTTTTTAGATGCACTTTGTATGCCTACATATTTAACATACTTTTTTGGCAGATTTAAATTATTTTCAAATAAGATATCAGTTAGCTGCACACACTAGCTAATTGTGTGTTAGGGCACATTATGGCAGCGAAGAACATTGAAACTAACACCATTTTTACTTATCTGCACAAAAAATCGCGAAAATTTTATTGTGCAGTCAAAATTACTGTATAACCTAAAAATTCATGTTTCAAAAATATAAATTTTGTAAAATACTTTTTAAATAACTAAATAAATTTTTTGTGCTATAGGAAAATTTTTACTTAAACCAATACTAATACAACATGATCTACTAATACATTCTTAGACTCAGTTTTTTTTTGACAACGGACTACTTGTTTTCGATAACTAACTTGTCAAGCGTCAGACTTCCTTCATCTTTTCTATGGTATATACTCCATTCGTTGCGGAAGGGTATATAAGATTCGGCACAGCCGAATTTATCAATATTACTTGTTATTTATTGCTTTTAGGCCAAATCGTTGGGGCATAGTGCCAAAATATGCATGGATATAGTCCCCAATTTTGTAGTGGCCGCCATGTTCGTATTGAAAGTTTTTGATGTCATACTATATTCTAAAGCACCCCATACACGTTTCAATCCAATTGTCAATTGAGTCTTTCAATTGAATTGATTCTTGACCACACACTTCATAAAGTGAATTGAAGGATTTTCATTCAATTTTCATTTTCATTCAGTTAAAGACAATTGTAAAAATACTTAACTTTTACTTTGCAAAAGAAAACTACAAACATAAATTTTGACAGCTGATCAAGAGACTCGAACACACACAATACAATCGAATTGAGACTTACTAGCCAACTTGAAAAAATCAAAATCTTTTGATTTTTCTTCAACCAACTCGACAACTGCCAAACTAATCAATTGACAGCCATACACGCCTTGATTTGCATAACAACCGACTCAGTTGCCAATTGGATTGAACCGTATATGCGGTGCATAATGATATATATCCATATTGAGGTGTTTGTAAACAAATAAATAATTCGCTATTTTGTGGAGGCGGCCATCTGTGATTTATAATAATACTGAATGCACATAATCGTAAACTCATCAGATCAAAAAGTCATGAAAATTGTATGTATTCACCAAATTTCAGATCAATTG
>OY101447.1:78970860-79238360 GCA_956483635.1 Panzeria rudis | reverse complement strand
AACATTGGTTAGATAGTCTCGGAGAGGCAGAAAGTGCTCCCCTGCCCACTCCTGGCCTACTTTTGAAAAAATATATATCCTATCCAAAGTTATTTAATTAGTTTGGCTTAAGTTCATTTTTAATTTAATCTTTCGATCAAACTATTTTGTATTTAAGAAAGAAATTCTAAGGCATGTGAATATTGAACATTCAAAGAAAAATTAGGATGTACGCAGGGTTGAACTGACAGATGTTTCGTGACCACCAAGTTTACTCGTCAGAGTCCTTTACCTACACTACCACTGACAGTGGCAACAACACTATAGCGAAAATCGTACTAATTCTAGCAGACTGTCGCCATCTTTTGGCGAGTCGCACCTATTAATTAACTTTTTCTAAATGTTCGGAACTTCACTAATTGTCTTTTCTTAGAATGTTCTTTTTAGACGTAGATCTATCTATGTTTTAAATTTCGTCCAAATCGGTTAGATAGTCTTGCAGGGGGAGAAATGTCCCCTTTGCCCACCCTCTCGGTCATAGTTTTGAAAAAAAATATATAGTATATGTGTTCTTTTAGACGTAGATCTATCTATGATTTAAATTTCATCAAAATCGGTTGGATAGTCTCGGAAAATCAGAAATTTCCCCCCTGCTTACCTCTTGGTCCAATTTTTAAAAAAAAATATGTAGCCTATAGCTCATTCTATACTTATATCTATCTATGTTTTAAATTAAGTCAAAATCGGTTTAGCCGTTAAAGCGCAACAAACAAACAAACTTACTTTCGCATTTATAATATTAGTATGGATTGTATTGATTACCTTAAAGACAAGTGCGGTACCAAGTAGTGAAGTACTTAGCATTTTCACAATACCAAATAATTAAATTAATACAAATAAAACCAAAACAATTGGTTTCTAAAAAACTTATTTCCTATTCAAAGGTATATAATTATGTTAACAAAACAAAAATTTTATAAAAATTATTTGTTCACTTTTTATTTTTGATCTAGTTTTATTTCAGTTCAGTTCAGAACGGAGCTAATATTGAAAATAAAAAATTGCGTTGAATTTGTAAACAAAAAACAGCTGATTAAATAGCACACTGAAAAAACATAGGTAACAAAATAGTATTGTCATATTATATTTTAATATGAAAAATAACAAAAAAATGTTTAAGACAGTCATAAAATTTTAGGAAATACTCCAAATAGGACGCAATAGTACACTTTGTGAATTGGCTAAATATTTCATAAGATCTTATATCGGCTATCTTATTATGTGACGCCAATGTTACCAATAATATCCATGAGGTTAAGAAATACACCTGCGCCAATTTTTACGCAGTAGGTTCGTTTTTTAGCCTTGACGATTTGTTTCGGTTTAGGCGATTTTTTCACTTCCGGCGATTTTTTTGTTTTGGAGCTTTTTCAGTTTTGGCGATTTTTTCAGTGTTGCGATTTTCTTAGTTTCGGCGATTTTTTTCAGTTTTTGCGTTTTTTTTTTTTGTTTTATCGATTTTTTTTGCATTTGCCGATATTTTTCGGTTTTGGAGCTTTTTATGTTTTTTTGGCGATTTATTTCTGTTTTGGCGATTTTTTCTGTTTTAACGTTTTTTCGGGATTATATTTGGTTTTTTTGACGATATATTTAGTTTAATTATTTTTTTATGTTTTGGCGGTTTTTTTTTTTTTGTTTTGATGACTTTTTCGTTATTTTTGGGTTTTTTTAGGTATTTTTTGGCGATTTTTTTAGTTTTGCTGATTTTTTAGGTTTTAGCGATTTTTGTTTGTTGTTCTAGCGGCAAAAGTTTTACATATTCTGTGAAAATTTCAGGTCCGCAGCTCTTACGGTTCTCGAGAAAACAGCCAGTGACAGACAGACGGACAGCGTAAGGAAAACAATAGGGTTCCTTGACAGTTTTGGTGTACGGAACTCTAAAATCGTGCGGTGCTATAGGGCACCGGGTAGGAACGAAGCTCCTATCGCCTTTAGCCTACCACCTGTCGCCTCCACAAGGCTGACTTAGGCCTGTCGGCTTAGTCTGTCACCTTCGGCTGGTGACCTGCTGACCGTATACGGCGAATCACATTCGGTCGGCCAACTTCGGACGGTCATGTTCTGCCGGTCACATGTTATGTTATTATAAATCGTCAAACAACAGAAACAAAGTTAGCTGATTTAGCTAATTTAGCTGATTAAGCCAGCTAAGCCGGCTAAAACAGCTAAACCGGCTAAATTAGCTAAGCCGGCTAAGCTAGCTGATCCGGTTAAGCCGCCTAAGCCGGCTAATTCGGCTAAGCCGGCTAAATGTCATAAGCTGGCCGGTTAATCGGCTAATTTTCTTAGCTAACCTTTTTAGCCTGCTTGGCCGGCTAAATTGTACAGCCCTAGTTGTTAGCAATAAGGACGACAGACTGGTGGGTCTGAAGTCTTTGGCTTTGGTGTGCGATGTTTTTCCACCTTTTGGAATGAAGATTACATCACAATGGTCTATTGTTGAGGGACGTATCACCATCAAGGCAGGCTTTGTACATATTTATTAATCACGGTGTGATAATGGCAACGTTGTGTTGCAAGTCAGCAGGGATAATACCGCCCGGTCCAGGTGACTTGAACGGTAGGAAATTGCTGATTGTCCCATTACAATCTTTCTCCATTCACCAAAATGGATGAGTTAGATATGTCGTAGGAGGAGGTTTGGACATTGCCTTCTGCTGCTGGTTGACAGCCCAAAAAATGGGTGTCCATCAGTATATCCAGTGATTCTTGTCCACTGGAAGCCCATTCGCCATTAGTTTTCTGGATGTAGCAAGGAACGGATGGAGATCTAGAGAGGACTTTGCGCACGATCGGCGCGTCTCGGAGGAACTTTTTACGTTTCCACAGAAGGCCCTCCAAGACGCTCTTTTAGCGCTCCTAACCTCATTTTTAAACTTATTTAAGAAAGACTCATAAAGAGGCCAGTTTCCAGTGCTCTTGGCCTCGCTGAATAATAGCCTTCTGCATTTCTCACGAGATTCAAATAGGGTGGGGGTCCACCAATGAGGTCTTTTATTCCCTCTGACAAAAGAGGGTGGACATGACTGCGTTATTGCATTGTTAAAAACACTGGTAAGTTGATTCACAGTGGAATCGATGTCCGCAAACTCCTCAATAAGTGGCGGTCGCGGTAATAGGCTGTTGAGAATACGCCCTTCTGTTTCCCAGTTTGTTTTCCTGCGGTTGCAGAAGGGTTTGGCTACCTCATTCCTTCCGCTGATTTGGAATTGAAGATAGCAGGGATCAGAGAAGGAGCAGTCCGTCGAAACTTTCCAATCTTGAATCAGATGAGCATGATTTGCTGATACTAGCGTGATATCCAATACCTCTTGCTTATTGGCAATACAAATGTAGGTTCTGAACCTCTATTAGCTACTACTAAGCTATAGTTCGGCTATACACTCACCTCTTGTATTAGAGCTGCCCCAGAACAGGTGATGAGCATTTGCATCGACTACCATGATGACTGGAGTGCGAGCAAGATTTGCTGCCGTGGCCATGTTGCGGACCAGTTTATTGGGTGGAGGGTCCGTGTGGTCATGCGCCATTTAGCATGGGAGGAGCCAGATTGTGCTGTTGTTTCTCTCCCATGCAACGGTTACTGTGTCTTCATCACTATAATTAGATAGAATGAAGATATTATGATGCTTTTTAGCTAGGATACAGGATCTATTTTTACCTGAGCAGTTGGCATACAATATATTGTAGCCAGTTATATTCAGACCAAGAGGTCATCGATGTCGGCAGATAGGGCCTGTGCTGGTTCTTCACCTTCGCTGGTCGTGGCTATAGCGTCATTCTTGTCGTCACCACGGTAGACAATTAGCTTAATGCTAAGGAAGCCATAATGAATTATGCCTTGTTCAGGACGATGACCACTTTCCTGGTCGAGCCTACAAGGTCGTCCACCTTGACCACCTTCCAGTCGTGGATCGGAAGGTCAGGGTTTCCGCTCCGTATGAACGCCAGGATAGCTTCGGGCTCGTGTGGCTCAGCCGGAATGGTTGTGACGGATCTCGGTCTGCGAGGAATATCGCAGGCCGGTATCACGTCCAACCGCGCGACTGGCCACACTTCCCCTAAACCTGCCACCGCCAGTTTCAGCAATTCCGCCGAACGCTCGTTGGCACATGAGATTAATTTTACATGGCCCTGAAACCAGCCAGCATCTACATTTTGTGGAGCGGGTCCTGGATTCTCTTGTAGGATCCTCCAGTACACCTCCAACATCCTTTGGCGGATTATCCCCCAGTTGTCCTGGGAGATAGCAACATCGCTGTTCCTCTTGTCGACAATAGCCCGCATGACTGCGTTTTGGTAGGCTCACTATACGATCTATTGACGACACGAGGATGCGTTTGCCTGGATTTTTTAGATTCCGGCTGGTTGGAAGATGATGGCTCTTTACCTGACCGTTGTCTCTTGGGCAGAGCTTCGGAGGATGGTGAGTCGTCCGTCTTTGCCAAGAGGTCTTTGGACCACTGTAGAGCAGATTTCTGCTTGTCGGAGAGAGTGTCGACGGGTTTGTCTTTGTGCTTCTCGAGGACCCTCATTGCTGCCCGTCTTTCTACGAAGGCTATACGCTGTAAGTTGCGGCTGGTGAGGATGGTGAGTCGTCCGTCTTTGCCAAGAGGTCTTTGGACCACTGTAGAGCAGATTTCTGCTTGTCGGAGAGAGTGTCGACGGGTTTGTCTTTGTGCTTCTCGAGGACCCTCATTGCTGCCCGTCTTTCTACGAAGGCTATACGCTGTAAGTTGCGGCTTTGGCCTTCGCTTGCAGATGTAGCAGAATCTGATGCAGGGACTATCGTCGCAGAGGTTGACGATGCCCCCATACCTCGTTTAGCATTAACCAGAAAAGTTAATTTGCTGCTAGAGGGTGCAATACCTGAAGTTATCTCGGTGCTTTTGTTTTGACAATTGTTATTATTATTTGATTACTATATGATGTTATCTCGCTGCGTATGGAGTTTTGGGCTCTACATGACGATATCTCGGTGCTCTGTTTTGCCAGACTATCCCTAAGGGTAGCCTGTTTGCAATCAGCCAGCTTTGGTTTCCCAGGCTGGCTGTTTGTAGGATTTGTTTTTTGTTTTATTATATTTTGGTAATCAACTTTGTTCCCACGAGTATTCCAATAACGGGTGGTCCATCCATACAGTGACGGCGTGCATGAACAAGGCGACTAATCTTACAACCCCCCCTGTGCCATGCCATCGGAGGGGAGCTTTTAACGGTTAGTAATCTTTTTTAACACTTACTAGCCATCCAGGTTCTCGGCACTGCTGACCAACCACCTTAACCTTACAAGGGGGAAGGGATGGGGATGAAGATGGGAATTAGGGTATAGAAAGTAGGATTGACTGTTTCGGTCCGCGGGTTCGAGGTTAGAGGTTAGACAGTGAGGTAAAATTTTTCCGCAAGCTCGTGACCATTTGTACAATGTATCGCTGAGATCCCGCAGCAGAACTCAGATCGGATTTCCATGTCCACCGGCTGAAGACCAAAGTCACCCGACCGTTCGTTTAGAATGTATTGTTGACTTCCGTCCTTCCAGTGTTTCTGCTTTCACTACACGTGACCACTTGTGCAGTGTATCTCCTATGGAGGAAACCAGCGACTCTCCCAGCCGGGAGACAGTAGGAGTCCTGAGTCCAGTGACCCGTTTTATAAAAGGTATCATTGAACTCCGACCTCCAATGGATACTCAAAACGCGCTCCGCCAACGATGTCGCTGTCCAACGTGCCCCGCAAAAACCACACTATTCTCTCAGCCTGCTGTCTAATCCGATTTAACCTAAGCTTGGCTAAGGGGAAATGGCCGTTCTCAGAATGTACTAGATCCCCCTAGGCTAGCTTCGCTCTACACCCAGAGCCCTTCGATCCTCTGCATGAGATGAATCGAGGAGATCCGGGTGCAGGGCTCCTCTATCTGCCACCTGGGGACGGGCTCGATGGGAGACAGACAACTCCACACGAGTTTTACACAGTACGTACGTATAGAAAAATATTTTGACAATACTCAAAGTATTTGATGGGAAAGCGCATGTAAAAAGACCAGACTGACCATGAAAATGATACACATGTATATGTTTTTATTAAGAAATATGAAATTGTTTTTGTTTGGCCATTTGCGTCAACACTTTTATTTTTAGACAGCTCGTACGCTCATGACATGCATGCATATCAAATTCCATCTATTTAAAAAGAAGATACAACTTAAAATATGACAACTTTATTATTATCAAACGTGTTATTTCAAAATTCTTGAAATGACCATGTAAACGCAGGATTATATATGAAATCACCTCCCAGAAGAAATCGCTTGTTTTCCCGATAATAGCTAAAACGCTTTTTTACCCACTAAATAGTTTCGAAATCGGCAGATTTAACTGGAAAATCACTGAGTTCCCATTACTGGGGCCCGTTTCTCAAAAAGTACAAGTTACAAAACTACAAGTAAAATGCACACAAAACAACAATAAAATTTTTAAGTGTTGTTGTTTTGTGCGTATTTTACTTGTCGATTTCTAACTTGTAGTTTTGAGAAATGGGACCCTATTCGCTATTGTCAGATAGCTTGCCATTAATCCCACGTCTTCACGCACCAAATTTTATTGCAGCAATTGCCTAGCTTCATAATAAAAATACACACTATGGTAAATTTTCAAATCGGATTTTTAATGTCATTTATGTTTGAAATCGTTTTAAGCGCCCGGTCCATTATACAATATTATTGCATATGTCATTGTACATATTATTGTAGTTTTGATCTATACAATGCAACAATGTTTTCAAACAAAATATTGCCCTATTTTCGTGACAGTGAATATGTAAACATTTGCTAATATATTGTACTACCTTCTAATATGACACACACATTGGCGATATTATTGTACAGCTAGAGCAATTGCAAAATTATATTGTAAATTTATATGAAAATTACCAAAGCAAATACTTAATTATTAATTCAAAAACTGGCGGTAAAAAATAATGAAATTTTCAACATGGAATTTGGCTATTGCCTGCAATAACTATTGCTACGTGGAGACGTATGGTAAATCCATTGATAAATAATTTTACCCTGTCTTCACGAGCCATCAACTTGAACATGATATGAGCATGACGGCATAAATGAAAAATTGTTAAATTCATGTTTTCTTTCTAAATATGTAAAATTTCAGCCGAAATTATAAAAAAAAAATTTAAATCATCTAAAAATACCTGTAATATCTCTTAGAAGTCGTTTTGACGATTTTCATACACACTTTGGCGATATTGTACCAATTTTGACTGGCAACTACGACTGAATACATGTATGTTTGTGTGGCAGCACGTTTTTAGTAACACAAGAGAACACATTCAATTTCTGCACATTTTGCATGTTCGCTCTCTCAGTCATTCAATGGCAAAAAATTTTTTTTATCAAAAGTTTGTTATCTTCTCGCGGGCGTTTCTTTTTGTTTTTTGTTTGCTTTTCCCTTTTTCCCTTTACACTACGTCTTGACGAGCAAATTTTTTGTTATAACAATGAACAAAACGTCGGCAGAGCTGTTAACAAAAATTTGTTAAGGTCTCTGTTGTGGAGAGTACGTACAATGTTTTTGTTAGGCCTAGTCATATTATTTTAAGGTGGTGCGGCAGAGATAGCAAATTTCTTTTGTTTGCTGTCTCTTCTTTTCGTATTGAAAACAATGCTTGTTGTTAGGACATCGTTGTTATAACAATTCTTTTAACCTCCCTATACCCGCGCTAATTTTTATAACACATAACACGGTCTCACAGACCGAAAGTTTGAACTAGATGAAATACTAGTTTTTTGAAAAACTAAAAACAAAAGATTCTTTTTTAATCTCAATGATATACATAATGAAAAAAATAAAAGCACGCATTAAATTTGTATTCACTTATTTTATTGATTTTTAATCCTTAAGAAATAAGCCATCAAAATCGATAGTTTTTTCTTAGATATTACAAAACAAAACAAAAACATATTTTTTCTTTAAATAAATAAAAATAACTCATACCAACTTAAAAGCACTTCTTGCAAAATACATAAATCATAGGTTAACTTAGTTTTCAGCTTTTAAATAGAAATCAGGGCATATCGCACTGCATGTTTTACCTTCACAAAAGGTTACATATATAACCGCGTCGGTCTCACAGACCAATTGTTATGAAATACGCCAACACGCTGATCTAGTGCAAACACCAAATCAACATTACCACGGAGCTTGTAAAAAAAGCGGAAACTAACAGAAAATTCAACTTTGTAGAGTTTCTGGGGAAAAAAATATTTGTCGGTCTCACAGACCAACGCGCGGGTATAGGAAGGTTAACAACGATGTCATAACAATGACAAAACAGCAAAAACAGCGGTCTAGACGTGACAAATTATTGTGCTTACAATTGTTACATGATCCAAGAATACAGGTCGTGTTGAAAGCATATATGACTATTTCGCCGCGTTGGCTGTATCTGTCAATTGTTTCTTAATCGTGTGTTTTTAAATGATGAGCAAGGCATAGATACTTTTATGTGGCAATAAACAAGAGAAGGTATTTATTTCAGGCATATGAACTGTAATCACAGTTGTTAAAAGTACATTTTAAATTAATTATCGTGTGTTTGCAATATATATTGCAATAATTGTCAACGAATTTTCGCTAACAATTATTGCAGACATAAAACGTCAAATTACATAATAATTGGTGCTCCACATTATTGTACTGCGTTTGCCGTTTTGATAAAATAAATGAAATAAATAAATATATTGAAATAATAAATAATATGGAAACAAACATTTCAAATGTTCAATACTACTTATTATGTTCATCAAAAACAAAAATCGATTGTTTTGTTAAAAATGCATTACATTGCACTGTGAGCTAACAAAGCTACGGGTTCTCATGTGGTTAACATAGTAAAGCAATAAGCAATATTGCGTTGTTTTTTCTGCCGACCTTATTGCCCTATTGCTGAGATATTTATTGGTACTTGAGACGGGGGGCTAGGTAGTGTGGAAGGCAAATGAACTCTCCTAAATTCGATTTGGAAATTTCTACTTTGGTTGTCAAAATATGTACTGAAAAATATGTCATCAAAGCATTTGACATCTGAACTAGACGGGTTCCGTACGAATACACATATGTATATCCCTTTTTGTTTTTGCCCCGTTTGTCATTTTGGAATTTTTTTCGTTGTGCTTTCTTGTTTAATTTTTGTTTTTTATTCTTTTAAGTATTTTTTGTTGTTTTTTGGGTTTTTTTGTTTTGGCGCTTTTCGTGATTTTTTAAAATTTTTTTCTTGCGATTTTTCGTTTTTTGCAATTTTTTTTTTGTTTTTTGCCGATTTGTTTAGTTTTGGCGATTTTTTAGTTATAGCATTTATTTAACGTTTTCACTTTCTGACGATATTTTTAGTTTTAACGATTTATTTTAGTTGTGGCGATTTTTTCAGTTTTAGCGCTTTTTTCGTTTTTGGGGATTTTTTCGGTTTTTTGTGGTTTTTTAGTTTTAGCGATTTTTTTTTGTTTTGACACTTTTTTCGTTTTGGCGATTTTTTGGCGTTTTTTTAGTTTTGGCGCTTTTTTTTGGTTTTGCGTTTTTTTCTTTTTTGTGATTTTTTCATTTTTTGACGATTTTTTTAATTTTTTGATGATATATTTAGTTTTAGCGATTTTTCGTTTTGAAGACTTTTTCGATTTTTGACGTTTTTTTAGACGTTTTTGGCGATCTTTTTAATTTTGGTGATGTATTGCGTTATAGCGATTTTTAATTTTGGCGTTTTTTTTCCTTTAAGCGCTTTTTTCATTTTAGCGCTTTTTTCATTTTAGCGTTTTTTTCGTTTTGAACTTTTTTTAATTTTAGATTTTTTTAGTTTTAGCGTGTTTTAAAATTTCAAGATTTTACATCTTACGGTTTCCAAGATACAGCATATTGTCTCAATTACATAGTCAAAATTACAATAACTAATAGAATACCCTTTAATTTATATTGTTTTAAATATCGGTGTTAATTGGTGTAGTCTATTCTACAGACTACACCAATTAGCACTTACTTTGAAAATTAAAGTGTCTATATATAAGTGTCTGTATATTACATTAGTATTTCAACATGTTGCGTTGCTTGCTTTAGAACACCCTTTAATTTTTAACTGTCATATATTTGTTGCTGTAGCGGCCAAAGTTTTACATATTCTGTGAAAATTTCAGGTCCGTAGCTCTTACGGTTCCCGAGAAAACATTATATGAGTATTTCAACATTTTTCGTTGCTCGCTTTAGAACACCTATTAATTTTTAGCTGTCATATATTTGTTGCTGTAGCGACAAAAGCTCTACATATCCTGTGAAAATTTCAGGTCCGTAGCTCTTACGGCTCCCGAGAAAACAGCCTGTGACAGACAGACGGACAGCGTAGCGAAAACAATAGGGTTCCTTAACACTTTTGGTGTATCGGAACCCTAAAACAGAAGGAAGATTTCTTACGACACTCGGTTAGATCTATGCTGCTTAATTAAGGCCGTTTCAGACTATAATACAAGTATTAATACTTTGAAGAAAATGCCTCCCTGATATAATTGTTGTTTGAAAATTAAAAAAAACTAACAAATTATCATGTCAGAGCTTTATTTTCCTCAAAAGTATTAATACTTGTTTTATAGTCTGAAGCGGCCTTTACGGCCATAATAAGTCATTGTTTTATGAAGTTTTTCAAACAATAAATAGATCAGCAACGTTGAAAAATTAAGTTGATGTAAATTTTTCCCTTGTTCCTTGGAATATTAATCACGCCCAATTCTTTCTGAATATAACGTTACGAACCTTAGCCTAATAATCAATTTGTATTCACGATCAGTAAGGCTGAAAGTCCATAACACGCGTTACACACGGTAACGCGTTATAAGCGGCTGTCAAAAAAGTAGAATCAGTGTAAATGTATGTGACGAGTTACATAGCACAAAGCGTAAAACGCTTGACGCGAAAAGTAGGTTTACTTTCTACTTTTGTATGCGTCGCATGCGCCATGAAAAAATGACAACTGTTTTTGATAGCCAGGGATGACAAATTATATTATATTTTCAATGTTATAATATGTTTAATTTTTTTTACAAAAAAGAAGTCTTTAATAAAAAAACCTTATCGCAATAGAGTTTACAAATGTTTTCAAGAATAAAATACATTAAAATTAATTTTTTAACACAATTCAACAAAATTTTAATTTTATTTATCGATTAATTTTATGTAATAAGTTTCATCTCTGTTATGTTTATTAATTTTATCAATTTATCTTTATACTTTATTCAATATTGTACTGACACAATTAAATTTATATTAAAGTCAAGAAGAGCCGACAATCTGCTGGAATATCTCTCGCTGAGTTCAAAAAACCACTCAGTTCCCGTTCCAAATACAAGGGACGCACCCAAAACCTTCTCGTTTTATTTTGGAGCTTTGAGTATGCCCTTGTTGCACAAAATATTATATTTATAATAAATAAATAAATTCTACAAATTCTTTTAACATTTTAATTTCAATTAACATTTTTGCAAAAACTATTTTTATTTGATAAAAATATTTACACTACAGCTGATCAAAACATAAACATTGGCGCACAAAAAGCGTTGCATGTAACTTGAATTTAGAAAGAAGTCTAAAGTATGAAACACACAAAACGCGCAACGCACGAAACGCGTGCTATGGACTTTCAGCTTAAGGCATTTTCTTCAAAAGTATTAATACTTGTATCATAGTCTGAAACGGCCGTAAGGAGCATAGCTCTAACCGGGTGTCCTAAGGCAACTCTCTTCTTTTTTTAGCTATGTACATATAAACATTATTAAATCAAAAATATAATTTCAGCTTGACAAATCACATTTAAGCTTGTAACTTGACAACACCTAAAATATCTTCACAATCAAGCTTATTCAAGCCCGTCTGGCAAGCCTACACCGCCTCCATATTTTATCATCATGTACTTTTACGAGAGCTAATTGTGTGGGCGTAGTTTAATAAGAATAGGTTAAGTAGAAATAGTTAAAATGAATATTAACTTTTCATGGGCGTGGCGCTGCCCACTTTTTTAACCACAATGATGTATTGTAACGATAACTAAATGCGTATGCAAAGTTTCATGAGAATCAGTTAAGTAGAAGTAGTTGAAATGCATATTTACTTTTCATGGGCGTGGCATTGCCCACTTTATTAATCATGATGTAATATTCAAACAGAAACTTAATGTGCGTGCAAAGTTGCATAAAAGTCGGTTGTGTAGAAGTAGTTAAAATGAATGTGAATTTACTTTGTATTGGCGTGACCCTGCCCATTTTTGAACGGGACCAATCCGAAATCGGTTAATAAATGGCAGTTTTGAGGGAACATACAAAAAAAATACATGACGAATTTATAACCTTTCTCGTTTTTTGAAGTCGGTTAAAAGTAGTAAGCAATATTGTTTCAAACGTGAGTGAGAAATTATTTTCTTGTTGTTCGGGTTGCATACAACTTATCGTAGACATACATATGTAAGAAAATAAAATTTTGTCGAAAATGTTGAAAACCACGTGGGTATACTCGCTCAAACCCGACGAATTGTTAGCTTATCTCAGTACATTCGAGTTGGAATCAGTCGGTAACGTGGGAGAACTCCGAAAACGCTTGCCAAAATTTGTGAGTGCAGAACAGAGAATGACATAATTATTGTTTTAAGTACTCTTTGAGTATTGGCATTCAAGCAACTATAAATGCGTACTATTAAAAATAAAAATCATCCTCATACGCAAAAATACTCTTCAAGTTTTAGCCGAATACGTATAAACACAAACAACCAACGATTATGTGCATACAGATTCTTTAAATTACGCAGCACAAACGACTATAAGTAGAATTATACTCTGTATCAGCTACAATCATTCACACAAGTATAAAAATACTCTCAAGTATTTATCCGGATACACATAAGTATTTACAGGTGTATTTTATTTGCTGTTTAACAGATTGCATGACAGGGATGGCAAGTGGGATTTAATAATGCTTGACTGTTAAAAACTACAAATATATATATTTACTCGAAACATTTTATCACTTTACAAATTATTTGTTCTCTAGTAACTATAATTACACAAATTAATTAATATTGGTGGAGTTCACGCAACATTCGTTAACTCTTTACTCGTTAAATTGGTAAAATTTTCGATATATGTATTTTATTGTTGTAAAATTTATTTGGAAAAATTTTTGACAGCAAAATATACGGGAACTCCTCTATTGAATTTTTAAATTAAATATTCTATCAAAACTAGTTTTATGGATTCTTATTAAGTCACACTGACTCTGATCTATTTAGCACCAAAGCTTGAAATACATTGATCACTACCTTCATAAATGTGTGCTAATATTTTTTTCTTTTAGTTTCAAACACACTAATTGCAGGAAAATCCATCGCGTCAAATTCATTAATCCTTTTGTTGAAAAGGGTGATTTTCAGTAAAGTACGCACAAAAAATTTTAAGAGTGTTATTGTTGCGCGGGTATATTTTTGAATTTCGCTATCACCAGAATGTATGCATTTGTTGTTTAAATTTTATAGTAACCATATTTTGTAGAAGTCAGATCATTGGGAATGTTTGTTTTGAAATGAAAACCAAATCACATAAGAAGTGCGAAAGGCAAACAGTGTGCCTTTATGTATTTTGTTGGAAGTTTGTCTTTGGAAAGTGAGATTTTATTGTGGTTTTACTTTTGTTGCAGAAACTATGAACTATTTTCTCAACCTTTTGCCTGCCGTATAACTTCAATTTCCTTAATGCATAATTTTCTTAATGTATAATTTTTTAATATTAATGTTCCTTTAATTATCATCCATAGTGTGCATACATAATTATCATAAAACCATTAACATCATTAACATAAATGTAAGCTTTATTTAAAGATAATTAACAAAGATGAGATATTGAGATAATTGAGATGTTACATACATATGTACATATCAATACTCTCCCAATAAAATTCACTCATCGTTCTACTAACGCACTACTAACTTTTAATGACGTGTGCATAATAATCGAACGATAAAAATGTAACTGTAGCCCAATGGTTCTCAATTATTACTTTTTTTCTTTTTTGTTAAATGATATTACAATGTTTTACATTACAATATTTTTTAAATGATCACTTCTATTTCAACTGTTAACAATAAAATATCATTGTGGTTAGCTGAATAAACAGCATATGTACAAAATTAAAAAGAGTCCTTGACTAATTCTTTTACATGGAATCTCATGGTAAAGTAAATTAAATATTCTGGAAAAATGCTAAGTTTCTAAATTCATCATATATTACATATTCTATAAAACTAAATTTCTAAATTCGTAAACATTGGTGCTGAAACCCGGGAACTAAATTAGTCCCATTTAAGAATTGTAATAATTCGCGAAAATTAATATATAAAATATAAAAGTTATTATATTAAAAAAATAAGCGATAACTAATAGTGTGATTGTGATTAAAATAATAGTGCTGAAGTGTGTATATAACTAACTGTATATTAAAGAAAGTTAATAAAATAATTGAATAAAAATTATTAATCAAGGTAGTTTTATACAAAACTTTGCATATAGTTTTAATTTCAATTGCTAAAAAATAATTCAATAGCCTAGTACATAAAAACGTGGTCATATTGCCAAGTCTTCGGTAATTGCATACAAGAAATCAGAGGTTACGCCACGTGTTACTTAAATTAATTTTATATATCAAATTATTTGATTCAAATAATTTACTTTATATAATATTTGAAATCTTTCAAATTTATTCTCTGTACGTCTGTACTTCAAATTCGTTTCACCAAACTATATTTAATTCATTTAATAACTCTTTAGAATCTTTAAACAAAAGTTATTTTTCTATGCTTCATATATGAATCTACATACATAAATCGTGTAATATTGGTATATAACCTCATAAAATTCTTGTACTTCTGTACATAAACACTTTAATTGAAATAAAGTTCTTTGTACATCATTACATTTGATTCGTTTAATCGAACGATATATTTCAGTTAATAATTCTTTGAAAATTATCCAATTTTCTTTAAAAGCGTATTATAAATCATAACACATTTATATACAAAAACTAATAAAATTCGTGTACTTCTGTACATTAACATCTTAATTGAAATATAATTGTATGTACATCTGTACTTTTTGATTCGTTTAGTCCAAGTATATATATATATCAATTAATTGTTTAATTTCTTTACATTTAATTATTTGTAGATCATCTGTTAATTTGGTATTGTGTGTTAGTTTCTATAACACCTTATACCAATTCCCGTACATCTGTGCATTACAAAATCTATATACGGCTGTATTTTAACGTTTTATTAACTTTAATTTATAATTTTAATAGCGTTGATCTCTTGTACATCTGTACATATCGTATAAATTCTAGTACTTCTGTACATTGAATCCGCATTATAAGACGAACTTATTTTATATATCGTCTAGTGCATCTGCATATTTTAATAATGAAAAAAACTTTCAAATAAAACTACATAGTAGTTCTGATATTTCTCTAGACATGATTCGTTTCAAAATTTGAGTTCAGTCTCTATTTACATAAGATACAAAACTTTGCAAATATAAAATTTTCTTTACTAACTCAACATTTTCATTTTTTAAATTGCTGAACTGCATTAAGAAAGCAATATATAACAAAATTTCGTATACGAAAACTATCGTATAAAGTTCTAAAAGGTCTGTTTTATTTTATAACAACATTCATCACCATTTCTTCTTTCCATTGAATTAATAAATAAATAGAATTTCAACTTTTAGTCATGAGTGATTTACATTCAATAATTGAGATTCAGCATGGCTTGAAGAACACTATAAAGAAACTAAATGACAGATTTTTGCTGAAAAATGATTCCGAAAAAACTCTCGGTTATATTGAGAGTATTTCTGTTGAAGTTGATAACTTGTTTCAACAATTTAAGTTTCATCACGATGAAATTTTACAAATCATTCGTTACACTTCCTTGAATGTTGTAGATGTGCCATATATGGCAGAGGATTTCTATTTTGAAGTTTCAGATATATATTTGACTTTTAAAGGTAAAATTATTGACAGTGCACCTAGAAATGAAACCTCACGTTCTCCGTTTAGTAGCACATTTGCTATGCCAAATAACCGGTTGGTGACGAGCTCAGGTACCGACGCACGTTTACCTAGGATTTCCCTTCCGAAATTTTCAGGTCAATATTTAGATTGGATCCCCTTTCGCGATATTTATATATCTTTAGTTCATTCGAACACGTTTTTATCTAAAATTCAAAAGTTCTATTATTTAAAAGGAACGCTTTCAGGTGAAGCAGCATCGCTTATTAAATCCGTCTCAATAACAGAAGCTAATTATGACTCCGCATGGAAACTGCTGAAGTCAAGATATCATAACAAACGAAAAATTGTTGATGACCTTGCCATTAAGCTACTTAATGTTCCGAAATCTAACGGAAGTTTTGAGAGCATAAGAACCCTTTTAGATATGACACAAGAATGTCTAAACTCTTTTGAAAATCTTGGTATTCGAACTATTGATTGGGACCCATTACTTATTCCAATACTTTGTCAAAAACTTGACCAACAAACCCGTAGAGAATGGGAACAATCACTAAAATCCTCAACGGATGTGCCAAAAAGGTCGGATTGGTTTTCCTTCCTTGAAAACACATTTAGGGCTTTAGAATCATTAAATGATAATATTTCCTCTACATCTAAAACAACTAAAAAGGTTAATTTTAAAAACAGAAAGCATACACACATTCATAATAGTAATGTTATAAAAACAAAAACAATTTCATGTTTGTTTTGTGAACGAAACCATTTCCTATCTCAATGCTACAAATTTTTAGCTTTGCCTAAAAAGTCAAAAGAGGATTTCTTAAATAACAGAAAAATTTGTAAAAACTGTTTTTCTGTTGGACACAAACATGATAATTGTAAATCTTTGCATAGATGTGGTACCTGTAAACTACCTCACCACACAATACTACATGTTGAAGATTCTGTTTCGGTTCAAATTTCTACCATTACTCTCAATTCGTTCTCTAATTCCCAACCCATGGATCAAATTGCTACAGTATTTCATAATGTGTTACTATACACCATTCGTCTTTTTGTCGACATTAATCATGGTCGATTTACTCTAAGAGCTTTATTAGATCCAGCTGCCCAAGGGAGCTTAATAACAGAGGCTGCAGTTCAGCTTTTACGCCTTCCGAAACATAGGTCACAGACTAAAGTGACCGGCATAGGTAAAACTGACATGTTGTCTAGAAGTACAGTAAACATTAAGTTGTTGGCTAGGGACTTAAAAAAGAGTCTGTCTTGTACAGCATTAGTGCTTCCTAATGATTCATCGTACCATCCAAATTTTGGTACTTCGAATATGTCTTTACCAAAATTAAAAAATGGTAATTTGGCTGACCCATTTTATTATAAAAGAGACCCTATTGATATACTTCTTGGCTCTGATATTTGCTCAAAAATCAAGATACCTTCTGAATCCTTCATGCATAACAATTTGTTTTTCCAAAACACCATTTTTGGGTGGGTATTTTCTGGCTTCGGAATTAACAAGTACAAATACCATTCATTTTCATAATGTAAATTTAGAAAATATCTTGCGCTCATTTTGGGAACAAGAAGAAGTTACTGTACAACGCGATATTTTTGCGAGAACTTTTTTAAGGCCACAACTAAACGTTCGTCTTCAGGCCGCTATATAGTTAATCTTCCATTTAAATCACTGCTTAAAGGCAACACTTTCCCTAAACTTCATAATTACATGATTGGGGCTCTAAATCGGTTTAAACAATTAGAAAGTTCGTTTCTTAATCGCCCTTTATTTGCCGATTCATATAAAGCTTTCATGCGTGAATACGAAACCTTAGGACATATGACAAAACTCGGTACGTATCCTGTAGATGTACAGCCAAATTCTTATTTCTTGCCTCATTATGGTGTATTCAAAGAGGATAGCACAACTACCAAGCTAAGAGAATTGTGGTTGAAGTCCACTTGTGTGCTGCTTGAGCAGCAACGAAATGCGTCTAGACGTGTTTAGGCAACAACAAATAAATTTTTTAAATTAAAATTTACTTCAAATTTAAATTTTCTCGTTAGCTTGAATGGACTGCTTAGTTTAAGTTTCATATTGTAATATTATTTTCATATTTTCATGAATATACATATTTGAAAACTTAGTGCCTATTTTTATAAATCACGACATCAACGTGAAATTTAATGGGAAACAATAACAAAAGTTCAAGTTTTAAAAATGTTTTTTTGTTTTTCATAGTTTTAGTACAAATTTTAAAAGCAATATTTGAATGATTTGTATGAAAAACAAAAACAATTTTTTAAATTTTAGCTGTCATATTCATAAAAAATATTTCAGGTTTATTAAGCGCTTATTTGACAAATAAACCTGTAATAAACCTTAAATTATTTTATTTATTTATTTAAAAGTATTTTGTAAATAATGACATCATATATGAATATGGGGGCAGAAATTTTGTTATTATTTTCCACTAAATTTTCACTTTGATGACGTAATTTATTGGCTGAGTTTACATCTGGCATTTCTTGTGTGCCATGTGACCAACAAAGCGTAACTACTAATTAATAATGAAAATCTGTTTGATTCAGACATGTATTTATTGATTCAAACAGTTTCCAATCATGTTGGATTCTATAAAATTGATTATTTGTTGTGTTTGAAACTGTTTACTTAATTAACGTGTCTGAATCAAACAGGTTTTCATTAGTAATTAGTGGTTACGCTTTTTTACGCATGAGTGGCACATGGCACACAGATGTATGTAAACCCGGCCATAGACTTAAATTTTTTTTTCTTGCTACATACATACATATCTGCATAAGTACATATGTATTTTTAAAGAGTATTAATTTAAAATATTTTCTCAAATGGAAATGATCCATTGTTATTGAACTTACGTGATAACAAAAAAAATTTTTGGTTTTTATTATTACATGTATAAAATTTTCTTGTTTAGAAAAATAAAATTGAATTGTTTTCTTTTTAAATAAACTGTTTTCTTGTTTTATTAAAGGAAGGGAAACTTACATATGTTTAAATGCAATTGCAAATGTAAGTCAAAATAAATAAATGTTATAATTCAGTTTTTTTGTGTGACTATGGGTGTACATACACGTTTACGTATGTATATAAATTTATTTCAATAGGGTCCATGAATTGTAAGATCTAATTCATCTTGGAAAGGTATAGCTCCTTCATTTGCAAAATAGTGTGCAAGATTGTCTCTCAGCTGAAAAGCTGATGTTGCCGCCCTGCGCGCGAAAGTCCTCATTGAAGGTAAAGGTCCACCAGCTTGTAATAAGTCTTGTCTCCAATTTCCTTTATGTAAAATATTGTCCGGCCCCTCCCAATCTACATAAGACTCGGGGTAATACCAACGTTGGACATCGTTCAACATTATAAAATTGTGCAAAGCAATGCAAGCTAAAACAATTTTCTCGCAATTTTCGGGTGCACATTCAATGACGTTGCGTAGGACACGCCAGCGGGCCGTTAAAATGCCAAAACTATTTTCGATTACTCGGCGAGCTCTGGAAAACCTATAATTAAAAATTCGTTTTGTTTTGTCTAAAAATTGACCAGGATATGGACGCATTAAGTGTTTTTTTAGCGGGAATGCTGCATCACCAACAAAAAATGAGGAAACGGCTCGGGATAATCCTTAGATAGGGATAAATTTGGTGGTAATGGCAATTTATTTTCCATTAATGCTCGTCCAAATTTTGAGGTACGAAAAATTCCTAAAAAATTTATATTATTGTTTAACACGTTATACATTCGTATATACATGCATACATACATTCGTATAGGATACATATCGTTGGTCACAAGTAGAAAGGCAGTAACTCAAATAACTGTTACTTTACAGGAGAAGGTAAAAACATAATAGAAACAGTACAACTGCTTGCAAAAGAGTTATTTTATACACTATTGCAATACATTTTTGTAAAATGTATTTATGTGAAATGTATGTGAATCACTGAAAAACTCAATTGCATAAATAACACGAGTGAGGGTCTTTCTACTTGAGACCATCGATATGTGTGAATGTATGTACATAAGTGTATTAACCTTACCTCTTATGTACATACATTCACACATATCGATGGTCTCAAGTAGAAAGACCCTCACTCGTGTTATTTATGCAATTGAGTTTTTCAGTGATTCACATACATTTCACATAAATACATTTTACAAAAATGTATGTACATAAGTGTATTAACCTTACCTCCATCACCCGAATTGTGTGTGTTGGGGCTGGGTTTTGCGGCTATGGTGGGATGTCCCAGAAGGGGGAAAACTATATGTTTTCCTTATTCTGTGACGGTCTGTCGTGGCAGCGGGTTCGACTTCGACATACACAAGGAGTTGGTAGTCTCCCATCGGGCGCGTCCCCAGGTGGCGGATAGGGGGAGGCATGTCAACGGCCCACTTAATACGCTGCACAAGCGGTTACCTGTGCCGCTGGCATGGCTCGGGTCAGTTCTAGGGCTGAGTGGTCTCAATAAACCAGGGGAACACGCAGAGCTAAGCCTGGCCAAGGCCCTATACTCATGAATCAATCTCACACATGGTATCTCCCCGGAGAGGCGCGCAACTCTACTAGGTTGCCGTCTGGTCCGGATGAAACCATACGAGAGGGGGCATTCCTAAAGCGACTCCCGACCGCGATCGACATTCCACCATGAATGAGCTCTCGGAAGGGAATCGCCCTTTGACGTCAAGGGAGCCATATGATACACCTTTAGGTGGTCATAGGGCTCACCTGACGCCAAGGGAATGTACCCACACTGCACTCGGGAGTGCTCCAAACAGGTACTCTCGTTCGAGACCGACATTCCGCCATAAATGAGCTCTCGATGGGGAGTCTGCCTGTTGGTACCCTGCGAGTCGTGTGATACACCTACAGGTGATCACAGGGCCCACTGGGAGCCAATGGAATGACGCGCTTCCCTGTGTAGTGTTGTTTCTGTATAGGACCCGCGGACCAAAACTACCCCACTTGTAAGGCAAGGTGGTAGGCAGCTGTGCCGAGGTCCTGGATGGCTGGTCAGTGGTTAAAGAAGACTCAGTCGCTAACAGCTCCCCTCCGACGCCAGGGCACGGGTCGGTTGTAATAGTCAGTCGCCCAATCCATGTACGCCGTCCATGCATGGATGGTCCAACCCCTTACGCGCTTACTCGTGGGAATTATATGAATAACACAAAAATAAAAACAAAAACAAAACAAACAAAAACATCTGGGGCAAGCAGCCGAGCGGACAAAACCGTACCGGCTGGCTGTCCCAAACCCCTTGCGATTCCACTCGGAAAAGCAAGGTTACTGCGCAGCGTGTCCTTGGACGTAAGCCCAAGTACATCAGCTGCACACAAAAACCGCGCTGACGACAAATCAGTGGCCTTGAAACCGGGTGCGCCGGCTGGGAAAATCTCAGCTGTGCCACATGCACCCTCCCTAAAATCTACCGCGGGTGCGCCTGCTGAACCAAGTTCAGTTGTGCCACATGCACCTGCCAACAAACAACAACCCGGTGCGCCGGCTGGACCAATTCCAGCTGTGCCACATGCACCCACACAAACTATGACAGCGGATGCGCCGGTTGTATCAACTGTGCCAAGTTCATCTGCCACAACAACAACAGAGACTCAACCACGTGATCGGAGTTTCCTGTCACGTAAGGCCTTCTCCGTATTACGGGCTGCTCGACGCTACATCGAGCAGTTAGGCAACAAACCGGCCGAGACCATGACTGGTGAAGAAAAATCTTCGCTAGCCTGGGCTAGGGCCCACTTAGCTGCGCTGGAAGGTTCCTCCCACGGTGGTGCCGCAACATCTGTGCCGAAACGGCAAAGATCGGGGGATGAATCGCTCCAGCAACGTACGCAGCCCACTAGCAAGCGTCCCAGACAGGGGGCAAATAGGGTCATAAACAGACCTTACAGCGAGGTTGCTAGAAACCCGCTGATAAGGGCTGTTCTTGACCGCAGCAACGCTGACGGAGCAATCAACCACGAAAAGTGGGGATTGATCTGTCAGAAATTGCTAGATGCCTACCTGCAGGATCTCAGCGAGAGCCAGGGACCCTCGCCACAATTTAATGACGCCGGCTGGTTTCAAGGGCACGTGAAACTAGTTTCGTGCATGGATGAACGGTCGGCATCCAAGCTTAAGCTCGTAACAGAAGCATTAGGGGAAGTGTGGCCCGGCGCGAGACTGGAATTGGTCTCGGTCAGCGAAATACCTCGCAGGCCGAGAGCAATTGCAATCATTCCGGCGGAACCACACGACCCAGCGGCGATCCTGGACATCTTCCGGAGAGCTAACCCTGATCTGCCAACCAGTGACTGGAGGGTAATCAGGGTTTTCGATTCGGTAGGTGCCCGCAGGAAGGTGATCGTGATCCTTAATAAGGAGACGTTGCCGTTGCTCCGGGAGAGGCAGGGCCTGGTATACTATGGGTTCATGGGTATCAGGCTTCGCTTATACCGAGGCGATGACAAACGCGATCCCGAAGCCACCAGCGGCCAACTGGTAGGGCCGCAAATTGAAGGCTCTGAGGGCACAGTCAACTCGGAGGCCATAGTTGAACCCGCGGAGTCGGTCACTTCGGGGTGCTCGCAATCAGACTCATGTCTGGTTGGAGAGCTCCTCGAGGGACTAGTGTTCGCGGACGACGAGGACGCTCTCCTGAATCCAGGAGATGACGAAGTCGATGTCAACTATGACCCCGATGTTGACAATGGCGAAGATAGTGCAAATTAACCTGCACCACTCCAAGGCAGCCTCAGCTGCCCTAACCCTCCGCCTAGCAGAGAAAGGGGAGGATATTGCGCTAGTCCAGGAGCCGTGGACCAATAACGGCAAGATTCTTGGACTCAGCGCCAGTGGCTACAAACTACTGTACGCAGCAAACTCAGGTAACAATGACAAAACCATTAGATCCTGTATTTTAGCGAAAGCCAACCTTAACATCTTCATTCTCTCTAATTACAGTGATGAAGATACGGTTACTGCAGCATGGGAGACAGGGGAATCCACCATATGGATTCTGTCCTGCTATATGGCTCACGACCACATGGACCCACCACCTCACACCTTGGTCCATAAGATGGCGGGAGCAGCTAAAGAGAGGGGCATACCCATTCTAATGGGCGCCGACGCAAACGCGCACCACCATATCTGGGGCAGCTCAGATACCAACGCAAGAGGTGAGTGCATTTTTGACTTCATTCTAGATAACAATCTAGTAGTTCTAAATCGGGGTTCAGAACCCACCTTTGCGGTCTCTAACAGGCAGGAGGTCTTAGACATAACACTTGCCAGCATGAGACACGCACATCTGATTCAGGGGTGGAGAGTCTCAACAGACTGCTCCTTTTCTGATCACCGCTATGTGGTATTTTCCATCAGCATAGCCAACAGAGTTACAAGATCTTATTTAAACAGACGTAGAACGAACTGGGAGGAACACAACAGCATTCTTACCAGTCTAATCGCGCGCCCTCCAACCATAGAGGTAGTAGCAGACATTGATAAAGTAGTAGACAAATTAACCAATGCGTTTAAGGAGGCCACAAGCCTATCTTGTAGATCATCCATTCAACGTCCTAACCGCAGACCACCATGGTGGTCTGATAATATTGCAGAATCTCGTAAGAACTGCCGAAGGCTGTTCAATGAGGCTAAGAGAACAGGCAACTGGACACTCTATAAGTCCTCCGTGAACAAATTTAAGAACCTTGTCAGGAACGCTAAACGCAAGTCTTGGAAGGAATTCTGCAGCAATGTAGAATCCTTCTCCGAGACTAGCAGACTGCGTAAAATCCTAGCTAAACAGCCATCCATACCTGGATTTATCCAGAAATCGGACGGCAACTGGACCAACAGCTCCTTGGAGACTCTGGAGGTCCTGGTTGACACCCACTTTCCAGGTTGTCAACACTACACGGAAGCGCGAAATGCGGCTCTCCCTACTAGCCAGTCCCCTGTAGCCATAGAAATCACTGTGGACATGTTACACTGGGCTATTAAAAGTTTCCATCCGTACAAATCACCTGGTCCGGATGGCATAATCCCTGCAGATCTGCAACACAACTTAGATCTTGCTACCCCCTGGCTAATTAGCATATACAGGGCCTGCCTTTCATGGTCATATATTCCAAACCAATGGACAAACTGCGATGTTATCTTCATCCCGAAAGGGGGAAAAGCATCGCACTCCAAGGCGAAGGACTTTAGACCCATCAGCCTTACCTCCTTCCTTCTAAAGACACTGGAGCGGCTGATCGACGTTCATATCAGAACAACTGTCGACAGTACTCTCCTCTCAGCCTCTCAGCACGCCTATACCAAGGGGAAATCAGTTGAGACGGCCTTGCACTCGCTCGTAGGATACATAGAAAAATCACTCGAGCATAAAAACTTCACACTGGTAGCCTTCATGGATATTGAAGTCGCCTTCAACAATATTAACTCGGCGGCAATCATCCAGGCTCTCATGGAGCTAGGGATTGACCGATCCATATATCAGCTCATAAAGAATATGCTTCAAAGTAGAACGATCACATCCACTTTGGGTGTAGCACGCATCACCAGGCACGCACGTAAAGGCACGCCGCAAGGTGGAGTACTATCACCCCTCCTGTGGAATGTGACGGTAAACGCTTTGCTTAAGAAATTGGAATCCATGTATATCAAAACCGTTGCATACGCAGACGATGTTGCGGTGGCGATATCTGGCTTCCATCTAGACACGTTAACACAAAGGCTGGAGACGGCACTTAACGAGGTCAGTGACTGGTGTTCACAGAATGGCCTAAGTGTCAATCCTACCAAAACGGAGTTAGTACTCTTCTCAAGAAGATACAAAATTCCAGCTTTCACGCTACCAAAATTAAATGGCACCACACTAGCCATTTCGGACAACGCCAAATATCTCGGTGTAGTCCTTGACAGCAAGTTAACATGGAGGGACAATCTTCATGCAAGAGCAGCTAAAGCCTTAACGGCAATTTATGTTTGCAGAAACGCCATTGGCCCCTCCTGGGGTATATATCCCAAAGGGGTCAATTGGATATTAGAGACAGTGATCAAGCCTATACTTTTTTACGGCATATCCGTCTGGTGGAAAGCACTGGACTTGGCGAGCAATCGATCTCGTATAGAGAGGGTTCTTCGCATAATGGCAATCATGATAACTAGTGCCCTAAGATCCACACCAACAAAGGCTCTTTTCGCTGCGTTGTGCTGGCTACCGGTGGATCTGCTGGCCAGAAAGCAAGCACTACGTACAGCAATTAGGCTTAACGCAATCGGCGCATGGAACCATCTATCGTGGGGTCATGCTAGCATTCTAGAGACTACCGATACCATTCCGGATCTCATTGACTACTGCACTCCGAAGCCCTCCTTCAGGAAAGAATTCCGATACTCCTTGACGGGGGACTTTTCCCCAACACCACACGGGGCCATACACATTTATACCGATGGCTCCAAATGGGGAACGAGAGTTGGCGGGGGTGTCTATATCGCTGAGTTCGGGATCAAAATGTCTTTCAGACTCCCGGACGAATGTAGCATCCTACAAGCAGAAATATCTGCCATCAAACGAGCAATATACTGGCTAAGGTTTTACCGGATATCAAATGCCGACGTTCAGATCATAACTGACAGTCAACCGGCGATTAAAGCACTCACTGGTGTGTACACCACATCCAGCCTAGTCCTGGAATGCCGCACAGCACTAAACACGATGGCGAGCAATCTAGGTATCACCCTCAGATGGGTAAGGGGACACGAGTCCGTTTCAGGCAACATCATTGCGGATGATCTGGCTAAGAGGGGAACCTTGCTTCGGGATGTCGATATTGACGATCTCTGCGGGATCCCACTCTCATCTTGCTGGAGACGAATTGACGCTGCCTTCTTGCAGTTGGCTCAAACCAGATGGTACAATGAACCAACTTGCTCTATTGCGAGAACAATATGGCCTCGCCTTGACATAAACAGAACTAAACAACTTCTAGATTTCACTAAACCACACCTACGCAACCTCATGGCCACGGTCACGGGGCACTGCACCTTTGGAACCCACGCTAGACGTATGGGTCTCCCATACAATGACTACTGCACAGGCTGCAATGACGTAGAAGAAGAAGAGAATGTAATGCACCTTTTATGCCTTTGTCCAGCTCTGGAGGACCACCGCCTTCGCCTACTGGGCAAAAGTTTCTTCGGTAGCCTCTCCGAGTTCTCAGAAATAGAACTCAAGAACATAAGTTCCTTTATTAGGAGCAGCGGGTGGTTCACTCGCTGACTACCCAAATGGCGTTTCTAAAACACGAACGACCCTTCCTGCACGGAACTCCGTACGCCTTACCTCTTTCTCTCTTCTCTTTGAACTAATTTCTAATACCTCTATTAACTCCTCTCCTTTCACTCTATTTGATACACTGTTCTGTTCTCTCTTTCCTTTCCTTTCCTTTACAGGTATCACAAAGGGACCATTATTATTTGACCCAAGTGGGCTGGAACCCTTTCTTATAATTTTCACCAGCGACCTGATAACCTAACCTACCTCCATCACTCTCGCTGCCATAGCTTCCAACACTAACTGAAGTAAACGTATATTTTCCGTCACATGTAGCCATTAGGACAATACTAAAAAATTTCTTGTAGTTGTAAAACAATGATCCAGAATTTAGGGGGCATTTGATATTAACATGTTTCCCATCGATAGCTCCTACGCAGTTAGGGACGTTCCACATTCTTTTAAAATCTGCTGCAATATCTTCATATTGAGATTCTGTTGGCTCGCTTACATAGATGGGTGATAGCAGGTTCCATAATACATCGCAGGTCTCCAAAATAATATTTCGGGTCGTGGTCTTACCTAGCTTGTAACTCCATGCTATGCTTTGAAGAGAAACTCCATGACCTAAATATCTACATATGTATGTACATATGTATATTCAATATGTTTAAGAACCTGTTTCATTAAATTAAACCAAAATACTAGCTATGAAATTATTACTTACAAGAGCGTTATAGAAAGTCTCTCTTCTGGCCAAAATTTGCTTAAAGGTTTTTCTACAATACTGAGTAGTAGATCATAGACTGGGCGAGTCATCCGTGTATGTAAAAAAAATTGATCCGCATCAATGTTTTTTATAGGCAAAAAAATTTTTTTTTTAAATATCCAGCTTCTACTCGATTTTGATTCACTAGGCGCACCTGCCATCTTCGTTTACGATGCCGTCTTTTACACACTTTATACATTTCGCACAAATTTAAAAACATTTTATTAATGGAATGCATTTTTAAAATTTCTTGCTTTTATTTTATAAGACAAATATTTATGTATACAAAAAACAGCTGACACATTTATTTGAAGTGTTACGTTTTCTATAACTTGTACACAGAGCTGAACGATACGGCAGGCTGTAAAGTAGAACGATACGACTTTACTAATTCTACCTTAATTCTTTTACATGGAATCTCATGGTAAAGTAAATTAAATATTCTGGAAAAATACTAAGTTTCTAAATTCATCAAATATTACATATTCTATAAAACTAAATTTCTAAATTCGTAAATAACTTTTGTTTATACCTTATTCTGTACAAGTCAAGTCATTGAGCATTTTTTACAAGAACAAACGGGTCAAAACTTAATTGTTTTATTGCCGTTTTGTGTATGTATGAATTTAACATTATTACTCTTAGAAGTATGTATTTTTTACTTCATTTTCTTTTGTGGTAATTTTTGTAAAAATAATCTAAGAATGAGTTACCAATAACTTTTTGGGGAATTTTAGCTTCCAAATTTTAAGAAGTAAAATAAAAACCCACACGCTGCAAGAAGAAAAAGCGCTTTAGTTAATGGAAAACAAATATATAATTCTAATATTTTCGTATTGCCTAAAAATATTTTATTTGAAATGTTCTTTTTATATGGTTTTATTTATGTATAAATTTGTAATTTAAATATAAATGTTATTTTAATTGGAAATGAAGAAATAGTCCCATACCTGATTAATGTTTTCAAACAGCCAAATCATGAGTTACATCGATTTCATACACACAAACTCATACCGTTGCGTATGTTGAATAAATACTCTCAAGTATTTTTATTTTATCCGAATAAATATACATACTCTAAGAATAAAAATACTCTAAGTATAATTATGACAGATACTTAATACTTCCAATACTCATGTGCGTTCCTATTTATAGTAGTTGAGTATTTAAGTTTTTCGCATAAATGAAGTACAGATGCGTTTGTGTGTTGGAATCGGATATAATTATACTTGTTTGAAAGCATATATATGTGCGTACGGATTATTTGTGCAAAAATTATGATTATACGCAGTTAATAAAATTAAGAATAAATACTTAAGTATATTTTTTTGAGTACTTATTGTCATACTCTGGTGCAGAACACAACGAAGTGGACACCCAAAAATACTTTCTCTGCAAAAGAAATACGAGGCTACATCATCACTAACTGTGCCAACCCCGGAACGATCATCAACCCCATGACCTCTGAAAAACGAGACCAGGCCACCAGCAGTAAGCTCAGCTTCCAGTACACCTATAAGCCGAACTATTGAATCAACACGCAGTCTGATGGATCACGTACGTAAATGGGGACTGTTGTATGACGGCGGTCATGACCCATTTGAATTCATAGAACGCCTAGAGGAACTGGTAGGGATTTATGGCAATGCTCTGAACTAGTTACCTCGAGTAATGCCAGAATTTCTACGCAACCGAGCACTAGCGTGGTTTCGGAATAGCAATGCACAGTGGCAAGTATGGTAAACTCTTAAAAACGGATTTTTGGCTTTCTTTCTCCCCTGAAGGTATTTCGAGAAGCTCGAAGACGAGATCCGAAGTAGGCTACAGCGGACGAAAGAACCATTCAAGGATTATATCCTTGCATTATAGCGACTGATACGTCACTCTAGTCTGTCGGAACAGCAGAAGTTGGCGCGTATTTTCCAAAACGCGCAGGCAGATTATAAGTGGTATATCCGCCGCAAAGATTTTTCATCCCTGGCTGAACTCATACAACTAGCGGACGATTTAGTAAGTATTCCGCCTACAACCACTGGCATCAGGACAGAACACCACCGTCCGGTCAACAATAACACAAACCAGCCAGGAAATCAGTTTTATCGTTGTGGAAATTATGGGAATTGTCCAGCCAACTGTCCAAGCTGCAATAGTCAACATCAGGGAAACGGTATAGGCGGCCGATAATCACAGCTGGTTGTAGCGGTGATTATTTTTGGAAAATTAGTATATGCGGTAATAGACACCGGGGCCTACATGAAAGTAGTAAAAAAGTTTACAGCCTTCGCAGTGCCAGGGCGGGGATTATACCAATGGCGAGTGATGCCATTCGGCTTACATTCGTCACCAGCTACCTTCCAATGCGTATTGCATAGCGTAATAGGCCACGACATGGAACCCTACGCGTTTGCGTACTTCCATGATATCATTATCGTACGAAAATCGTTCGGAGAACATTTACACAATCTCAGGGAAGTATTCCGTAGATTACGAAATGCCAATTTAAAGATTAATACAGAAAATTTACCTGTCAAACCAAGTATCTAGGTCATGTCGTGAGTGAGGAAAGCATCAAGACAGACCCCGACAAAGTTGCTGCAGTCGCTTTGATGCCTCCACCAAAGAACGTGCGAAAAGTACGCCAATTCTAGGCATTGCCTCCTGGTACCGCAGATTTGTACCCGATTTTTCAGCTCTTTCGCAACCCCTAAATGTTTGCTGAAAAAAGGGAAGCACTGGAAGTGGGGACCCGATCAACAACAGGCTTTTGAAACCCTTAGAACGAAACTTACTGAGGCTGCCGTACTAGCGTGCCCGGATTTTTCCATAATCTTCAGACTGATGCCAGCGATTATGGTTAGGCGCTTTACTTGCACAGGAGGTCGACGGAGTAGAGCGAATGATAGCATACGCCAGCAGACATCTCATCGGCGACAAGAAAAATTACTCGGCGACCGAAAAGGAATGCCTAGCTGTCGTATGGGGCATCCAAAAAATGCGATCTTACGTCGAAGGGTACCAGTTCATTGCGGTCACCGATCACCAGGCTTTGAAATGGTTAAACTCTATAGATAGTCCGGTGGGTCGACTAGCACGTTGGGCTCTCGAACTCCAACAATTCAACTTTACTATAAAATAACGGAAGGGCAAAATGAATGTCGTCGCCGATGCTTTGTCCCGCCCACCACTTGAATACGCAAACTTAGCTAGTTGCAAAACCGCCGGAAATGATGATGGTAAATGGCTCAACCAGTTACGCCAGAAAATACTCGATGAACCTCAGAAATATGCAGACTAGCCATCATTGAGAACCATGTGTATCGACAGTTTCTACGACAATATAAGGATGACGATGATACGCCGTGGAAACTGTGCGTGGCCACTCCCCACCGCCAGCGAGTTCTGCAGGAAAACCATCACAACGTAGCAGCTGACCACTTAGGCATCCGAAAAACTATAAAGCAGATCGCCAACCGCTACTACTGGCCCGGTATATTCCGCGACGTCAACCATTATGTGCGGCAGTTCGAATCCTGCCAGAAGTTTAAAATGCAACAACAGAAGCACCCGGGACAGATGCTATCAAAAATACCAGACGAGACGTGGTCAATCGTGTGCGCCGATTTTGTTGGTCCACTTCCCCGTTCGAAGCATGGGAATACAATCAAAAGCTATCGATAGCTTTGCTGCTAAATTGGCCCCAAAATTTGGAGGTCCTTACATTGTAAAGCCTTTTATCTCTTCTGTTATTGTAACATTACAAGATTGTCAAAATAAAGAAATTAGAACTGCTCACCTTACAGAAATTAAACCTTATACAATACCAATTCCATCGATTAATTCGATGTTTCGTTTTTCTACTTACAGTTCAGAAATAAGAAGAAAAATGGACAAGTCGGACCATTTTCACGCTACTTCCCAGAAATTTCGTAAGCGAATGAAGGAAGATCAGGCCAATTGACGTAGAACAATATTCTTAGAGGATGAGCTACCCACCACCAGCAAGCGCAGCTGCCCTAACACCAGCGGTTTTCAATCCTCAGCAGTGCCCCGTAGCAAACGAGTCTCATCGCCTCCACGCACCTTTTTCCGCCTCAGTACGGCTAGGTCGTACCCCACTGCCAAAACGGGCGGGGAGCATTATAAAAGAGCGGAAGCCGCGGCAACAGTGATGACCTAAACCAGCCAACAGGGTGATGTTACTACCACTCACGAAGCGGAATCGCCAAAACCGCCCGATATCATCAATCTACTAACCGATGAAGAGGAAGACGGGGCCGAGGAAAGTGGTCGAAATGGTCACCCCACCAACAAGAAACAAGACGCAGACAGAAGACATACCACCAACCCCGGAAAATCATTTTTTTCGGTTATATTTATTTATTGTATCTTCGATAAAATTTAACTAACAATAAGTAATCAAATCTTAACACTAAAATTTTAATTTTTAAGTCCAGCCAATGCTAGACAAAAATATTTGTTTCAGTAATTGGTTCTTTGGTTGATTACATCTCTCGTGTTCGGCTGAGAGCAAGATGCCATTTAGGCATCCGAAAAATTATAAAGCAGATCGCCAACCGCTACTATTGGCCCGGTATATTCCGCGACGTCAACCATTATATGCGGCAGTGCGAATCCTGCCAGAAGTTTAAAATACAACAACAGAAGCCTCCGGGACAGATGCTAACAAAAATACCAGGCGAAGCGTGATCAATCATGTGCGCCGATTTTGTTGGTCCACTTCCCCGTTCGAAGCATGGGAATACAATCAAAAGCTATCGATAGCTTTGCTGCTAAATTATCCCCAAAGTTCGGGGGTTCTTACATTGTAAAGCCTTTTATCTCTTCTGTTATTGTAACATTACAAGATTGTCAAAATAAACCAATTTATACGTGTCGCTCAATCACAAGTGGGTTAAGAACTTGTATGTGAATATATAGTGACAATAGTTGGTGAGTAATCTGAAAACAAATCTAAAGATGCTTCAACTTGGATCATTTCGCTGGGCACACCCTTTATCACTCCAAAATCAATAACATCAGGTATTTTTCGGCGATCTGTTGGCCAGTAAGTTGGCTGCCCACTTGATATAACACTCAAGCGCATTTTTGAAATTGTGTCAAACAAAACGCGACCCCTTGGAGTGATAAGGCGAGATCTTCAGAACGTGTGCTTAGCGTTGTAATCACCGGCGGCCAAAAAGCGTGGGCCCAGTGAATTAAAAAATCTACTATATGGATTTTCTGTAATAGAGTAATTGGGAGGAGAGGAAAATAATGAAATCACCAGGTTTTGATGAACAGCGTTAATGCAGATGTTAGTTGCTTGAAGATAGTCTTCACAATGATCACTCATTAAGTTGTGTTTTAATCGCGATTTTTATAGTATACCCCAGCCACCACAAGCTCTACCTTGGGGGTCCTTTGTGTCGTAGAGGGTATATCCGTTGATTTTAAAAAGCTTCTAGCCGTCAAATGCGTGTCAGAGATAAGCATGACATCAATTTGTTTATCCATTATGTTGGCGGATGCCGTTTGCGTTCCAGAAACAGATTTTTATGTTCATGGTTTGTTTATTGCAGCCTGAAATAATGTAGACTGCATTTTCAACACTTCCTGCATCATGCAGGTCATGTTGGTTGTAAAAAAATTTACTGTTTGTATTAAATTTTCTATTGAAGCCTCAATTCGATCAAAATTGAAACCAGTGTTTCGTTGGCAAGAGGCCGTTTTTGAGCTGATTAAAATTCAAAGCATTAGCGTATGAGAGTTGGCTGTTTGGTATGTTTTGCGCTATGGGCTGGTTAGCCTTAAAAATGTTGGCATATGAAGGCCGGCTGGTTGGCGCAATTTGTATTGTCGAAAGTAATAGGTTGAGCATAGTTGTGATTACGTCTGTTAGACAAAGACTGCTTAACATGTACATAGACAGGACAGCCCTTGTAGTTTGCAGTGTGATTTTAATGGCAATTGCTACACTTTTTAATTTTGGAATCATCTTATGGCTTATCACAATTGGCAGTGCTGTGTAGTTCACCACAGACGACACAAACTGTGCGTAACTTGCAATATGTTTTGGTATGGCCATATTCTTGGCAATTCAGGCATTGAAGAGACCCTGATCGCTTGTGAGGTTCCTCTACGGTAACTCGTCAGTGCAGCAAATATCTTAAGCTATAAATGGGGTGTACTTCATTCTTTTTTAATTTAATGTCACCTGGTTCCAGTTCCACACGAAATAGTGGTTGGAGGACTCGCTCTCTATTTTTAATGTTAGTAACATTTTTCACTTCAAAATTATTATTTAGTAGACCCACTTTTACCTCTTCTGGATCCACGTATGAATCGATGCCTTTTATTACTACCTGAAGGCCTTTTGCATTTTTCAATTGGTAAGTGTAAACATTTTTATTTTGTGTTTCAAACTCCGAAACTATTGAGCGGTAATGATTTTCTTCATTTACTTGAAATTGCGTCTCATTAATCGCGCCGCGTTTTATCGGGATTACGTAAAACGCCTCTTCACCGATTAATTGTACTAGCCTTTTAATTAGCTCATTTGAGTTTTTCTCTCTTAAGTATATTGGGAGCGGCTTGCTCGACATGACAATTGTGATTTTGTCTTCGTCGTTTTGTAGAAGTGAAAAGCGATTTTCAGAAAGCGCCGCATCAGATTTACCATCTTGGGCCATTTTCGCCAATGAAGCGAGGTTTTTCGTCAGCCGATGACTATTGCCAATGTAGAATTCGATTATGAGTTTTTCGCAGACATCGCGGGCTAGTTTATTCCAGTAGGAGAAGGACCGACCCTACCGCCAACACCAGTGACGAATATGTGTTCCGTCACTCATATTCCCCACTACACGTAAAACATGATGATACCTACAGCGAGGATGGGGCGAGTACACAATCACCGCCCGAAGACAACAGCGAGAAAGCGGAAGAAATAGAAGGGGCAGTGACGCCATGGAAACTATTCCTAACCCAAGAACAGCCATCTAGCAGTCCCTCGTCATCCCTCAACACCTCCTCACCTCATAGGTCTTCCTCGCCGATCCGAAAGGGAAGGGCTGGTTTACAATCGACATGACCGCCGGTGTCATAATATATGTGGGTTCGAAGGTTACGAACGGGCAATGGTTTGTCGGTTTTGGGTGAACCTGTACTACCGGGTGCCAGAAATTACGGGATTTAGTCACCAAGAGGCAGCAGAGAGCCCAATCAAATCATTCAGTATCCTGGATAGAAGTTTCATCCCAGCCGTCAACGGTATATTAGTTAACAACACACCTAGTGGCATCGTGCCATATCGAAGACTATCCGACAGTTCCTCTGGTAGATCTGTTACTCACACACTGTGTCTATCGATACTGGTCTCACCTACATAGGCCAAGCTAGAGCTGTCGGAACCTGATATACCTGAACAGCAGATATTTGAACCAACAACAACAATCACAACACCCTTATTGGAAACCTTAGCATCTTCAACAGCATCCTCTCTTACCTCGACATCATCAACCGTAGCCACGTCCACATCGCCAGCCCTACAACCAATTACATCCACTATTTTGAATGCCGATGGCTACCACACCCTCCACTGAAGTAGAATCACCGATACAAGCCCGTCCAGTCAATCCTATAAACCGTGCCGAGAGAGAAGTAGGTGCCGATGAATGGGCAGAGGAGTTACGTGCCTGCATAGAGGAGGCCAAACAAATTCACCGCCGAGGTACACGACGCAAATTTCGCCGACAAGTTAATTACACCTAATTTGACATCACCCTCACCCGAGGAGGAGCCGTCATAGTTGTTACCATACCGAGAAACGAGGACTAATATTCCGAAGAGGTGGAATTTTTGAGGAAGGAAAAGTCCGGGGTCGTTTGTACCTCACAATACATATGAATTTTTCCTGATTAGTTGCAAGTAAAATGCTTTAAAATATTTTGATTTGTTACCAGAACGGTAATCCTTTATACTATGTTTAGACCTTAGTTTTTAGTCGTGTTTAAACAAAAAGCTTAAAAATTTAATCAAACGCGTTCACAGTACACTTGAGATGATGAATTTGACACTTTCATCAGCTCATTTGCAAATAACGACAAAATACGCAAATTTATAATTCTTACTATTATTAAAAATGGAAAAGAATATTTTTCCATTTTGTTAATGTTTTAATGAAAATATTTTTAATTTTTATTAGTTTTTCATAATATTATTCACAATTGCGCATCATCGTAGTCCTAAACAAGGTATACTTTACGAATTTAAAACCAGTATTGGCATACAAAATACTGGCTTAAAACTCCTAAAGTATACTTTGTTTTGACTATGATTATGCGCCAATGTCAATATTTGTATAGCTATGCTATTTATGGCGGAGTACGAGCTAGAAATTGTGTTTCGTAACAAAAATAATCCACACTTACATTTATAAATTTCTTTTTGTTTTGGTTTGTTTGTACTTTAAGTTTATTTTTCTTGTGTTTGTTTCTTTCTGTTTTCAATTGATTTGTAAAGGTTTATGCTATTGTTGTTGTTTTTGGGATAATAATTTACTTGTAAAATATTTGGAAGCCTACTTTAGGGTGTTCCTTTTTTGAAAGGTTGTATTTAGCTGCCGTGTTTGATGAGTTTGGTTAAAATTTAATAATTGAAAATTCCTTTAGACCGATTGCTCTGAAATTTTGTAAGCGCCTTTACTTTTGAAGACAATTTAATGATGTGATTTCTAAAGTAGGCTGCGCCACGCCCATAAAAAGTAATATTTAGTTTGAGCCCCTTCCTGTTAACGGATTGATCTGAGATTTGGTGGACACCTTTACTTACGAAGACTCTTTAATTTTGTAATTAAATTAAGGGATGGTGCCGTGCCACGCCCATAAAAAGTAATACTTAATTTTAGGCCCTTCCTGTTAACCGATTGATTTAAAATTTGGTAACCGCCTTTACTTTTGATGACAATAGAATTTTGAGACTATAAAAGTGGGCTGCGCCACGCCCATAAAAGGTAATACATATTGACTTTTACCCCCTTTCTCTTGACCAATTTATTTGACAATCGCGCGTTTTTCAGCACATGGGTGAAAAACATTTTAAGTTATATGGTTTTATTTTAATGAAACTTATGTGTTGTTTCCACAATGCAAACAAACACTACTTGTCTAAAATTTATATGAAAAGCACTCAGTTTTTTGAGTGATTTCCATAAAAATTTTAGACAAGCAGTGCTTGTTTGCATTGTGGAAACATCACATTAATAATGATGCAGATAATGCACTAAAAGCTAAAAAATAATTATGTGGTACCAGATACCAGCTACCACACCACTCTCCTCACCAGTGTTGCTAGGAGCTGGAGAAAAAAAGAAGCTAAATCGGTCTTTTTAAAACGCTAGAAAAAATAAAATCGTACAAAAATAAAAGCTAAAAAAAGGTCAAGTATTTATTATTGAAAACCCAATCTATCTTTATTATTTAATAAGTAAAAATACATAAATATTGTTTGTAGCATTATGCAACAAGAAAAATAACAAGGAGTACCTATATAAATATATTTTTTGATGTGTTATGGACGAAATTTTATATTCAATGGATAATTTTTTTTAATATTCTTTGTTAAATTTGCAATTTATCCGGAATACGCGTCGACTTAGTGAAAGTTACATGTAAAACAAAATATCATAAATCTAAAAAAAATTGTTTTTGTTTATCATACAAAACTTTACGTTTTTAAAAGAGAGAGCAACGCCTTTAAATTCTCACGTTTATTTCATTTTAGAAATGTAATGAAAATAAAAACAATTTTTGAAACTTTGTTTTTGTTTTAATGCAAGTTTTCACTTTTTCGACGCGTTTTTTGGGAATAGCCACCATTATTTTGTCATATACTACTCAGAATTATTCAGATCATAATGATGAAAAATTCATTTTCTTAAAGTTAAACTTGAAATGCTAAATTTTTTTAAATTTAATTAATCGAAAACCATGTTTATTACGTAAAGATAAAATAAGCTTTTTCTAATGAAAATCGATGTATAAATGTTAATTTTATTCACAATAAAATGAAATTACATAATTTTTGCAAAAAGTCGAGTTTACAAGCCCCGAAAATGAATGCTAGATGTAAACTTTCAAATCGCCGATACACGTACATATATGTATATCTTTTTGGTGACCTCCACCAGAATCGTTCGTTAGAACGCAGTTATTTAAAATAAATTGATTTGTCTTACAGTGTAAATATTCGCAATTTAGCAAAAATTAGGTGGATTCACTTTATTATGAATAAAAATGTTTTTTAAACGGCTTTAACGTAATTTTACTCAAAGCTTTTTAGTTTTTTTTTAGTGAAATTGAGCTATCCATTTCTAAGTTATGATGAACTCGGTGAACCAGCCTCTTGAAAAATCCCAAAATTTCGAAAAAAAAACTAAGTAAAACTTATCCATAGAATTTTAAATTTCAACTGTTTTTGAAGTAAAGGTCACAACAACAGTTTTATTTTGTTGCATAGAGTTATTAAAAAATAAGGTTTTCAAGTATATAATGCAAAAAGAACACAGGTAAATATAGGTTATTTTGTGCATTGCATAATTTTGTTTTAAGACTCTATAGCAACGAAACTAAAAAGAGTGTAAAAATAATTTTGTTACCATTTTATAGAGAAATGTGTTATGAAACTTTCCCTTATGGTCCATATGAAGCAGTCCGACTAGCTCATTACTTCCGGCCGCGGATCCTCAACCCTACTTTACACTTCCGGTTTCACACAGCAAAAAAAATAGTTAATTAAGACAAAAAAACTAGAAGAAAAAAAACAAGAAACTAATCCCTATACCCCAAACAAGAAACAGTATTTGACGACTTGAATTACAGGAAGAGGTTGTAATTTCCTGAACCGCCGCCCTATCCCAACCTAAATCATCCTAATATTTTATGGATGATCCCGTCTCCATATACACCAACACTTACCAGTTTTCACAACCTACATTTGTGTATTACAAAACCACTGTACTTGAAATCCTTTAAAAGAAATTTCCAACACATTTTTATATCATGTACTTATAATCAAGACATTTATTATAATAAAAATAATGAAATAAATCAAATTAATTTAAAAAAATAAAAAACTACATTGAGAATAAATCAACAATCTTTTCATAAACTGTATAAACTGTACATAAAAAAAATCTGGTAAAATTATTCAAAAACTAACAACTTGTAAAATGACATATTATAACCCTACCTAACACTAATTTGGAAATATCGAACAATCAAACAGTAATATTAATAACAAAAAAAAACTAGCTAAGAATCAACTAGAAAGATTATCTATTATATATTTGGTATAAATTTTTTCTATGGAATTCACTTTCTTTTACTTTAAATTTACCCTAAAAGAGCTCTCTGAAGGCGTATGGTTTTCTAAAACGTTCAAAAAAATATAGATTTTCTAAATCCATTATTTCCTACTTTGAGTCTACGATAAACTCAATAGTTGAAACTTTCACATTAAATTTATATTTAACTAACACTAATTAAACACTAACACCAAGGATAATTAACACTAAGAATAACTAACACTAACAACTGAAATTATTTTTATGTTCTTTTATTCGTATCAAAAATTATTTATAATTTAAGGAAATTACTTTGGCCCAGGGTAAGAATATGGTTTTTTTAGTTTCATCATTTAAAATTATAGCAATTGAAATATGGGTTTTGTCCTGGCTTTTATTCCATAGCTATAATATACAACTTTTTTTTGTCTTGGCTATGGTGGGATTATCTCTACATGATTATGCTGGCGTGCAAGTTGCCACTTATTTTTCGGCCACTACACCAGAATTAAAATGACGTATATCTAGTTACCTTTTTTATGAAATGGAAGCGGGTGAAACGCAGACTCAATTAAAAGTTCCTTAGCTCAACACTTCTGTGGAATCCCCGTTATATTGTGTTAGGGTCAGAACTATCAATTCGAAAGGAACTCAATTAGTTTATAGTTGACACTATCTTAATCTCCTCACTTCACGAATAAGGTTTTTATTTTCTTAATTATAAAAACTGATATTCGCTCCGTGAAGATGGCATGAATATAGAATCTATACACTATTTTTGTACACTTACGTTTGGAATTTTTACAACACTGTTTATAGGCTGCTCCAGAACTAAATTGGCCTTTCCTCTTCCAAAAAAGAACTAATATATTATTTGGTAGATACGTACGTATATCCTTTTTCCTATATAAATTAAACATAATCACTTTTTTTCAAGTCTCACTACATGCACTACTCACTTCAAAATTTTTATTTTATTTTAATTTAATATCCTGCTTTGATAAACAGTTTATTAAATTTTTCCCAAATTTATTTAATTTCCTCTAAGGCATTTAACTTTGAATTTTATTTAAATCACTTGTTAATTTATTCACCGCTTCTTTGTTAATAATCGTTCGATCTATTAATTTTACCTAAACCAACTATTCTTAATATGTACAATACTTAACGGCCAGTGTCCAGTAACAAAAACCATTAAGAAAAACAAACAACCGAAATATAAAAACAAATACTAACACCAAGCTGTTTAAAAACAATAGGTCAATGCTCGTTTCCGTTGGCCTTGAACCAATTGTACATAGACACATAAAGTGTTATCTAAGAGAAATTATCGTTGCTCTTTAGGACGTTTCAAATACCCGCTACTAGGTTAGGGCAACACCGGCTAATACCAATAAACACGACCTTGCAACTCTACAACAATTTAATATATGGGCATCACCGTAGATTTTGACAATTGACACCACATGAAGACAAAACAACTCAAGACACATTAAAACAAAAAAAAATTACAAAAAAAAACCATCTGTAAAAAAAAATTAAAATAATTAACGTACGACGAACATAAAATCTACAATAAACAATAAATAGATCAACAAAAGCCAAGTGGTTTGTATTATGCTACACTGAGCAATGTGCAACACACCAAACCCATTTTGTGGGACTATTCAGGAAAATACGCGTAGAAGAAACAGCATCGGAACATAGTACATGCGGTAGGTTAAATACGTGCAATATGGATTTATTTTGTCGGTTATTCTAACCAGTATTTTGATTTTATTTTCCAGGTCAATAAATTAACCCACATTGATATGTACCTTTCCACCACTCCACATCAAGGCCACCATCAACAAATGTCCACTGTAACAAAAAAATTCATTTATCGGAAAAATTTATATTAAAATGCGTTAAAATAAGAAAACTAGAAATAAGTTTTTATTTATTTATAGCAAAAGTTTACACTAATAAATATACCTTAATAATTAGAAAAGTAGAAATATGTTTTTATAATGTAGAGAATAAATTTAACCTTTTTGAGGCTAAATGAAAAATAAATTGGCAGCGCTGCTCCTCACCAACATAGGGACAGTGCTGCCAGAAAATTTTACCTTGAGTCCCCAATTTAAAGAATAAAGTCCCCAAAATCCCCCTTTTAAAAAAGAAATATCCCCAAATTTGCCCCCAAAATAATTTTGTTTAAAATAAACACTATATTTCAAATAAAAAATATTTGTTTCTACTACTACTACTGAAATTTTCGTGAAATTTGTTTCAAGAAGCTTTTTTTATTTGCTGACAAACGGTGCGAACACCTAGTAGAGTAGAAATGTCACAACCTATTTTTTTACTCCGAAAGCTTCTCTATCGAATCTTTTAGCACGTAAAAAACATTCATAAAGCCATCGTATGAATTCATTCCAAGTGATGTGGAAATGTTTCTTTAAAATCATTTTGACAAAAAAGGATATTAAAAACCTTTTCGAATTTTTCCAGTTTTAATGTTTATGCAATTAAAAAACATATATTTATTTTCGGCTTTCGCCGCCTATCTTTGATTTCGGATAATTCTGGGTTAAAAACTATTATTTTTAGTGGTTTTGAAACAAGTTTCGCATGTCTTAGAAAAGTTGCGCTACCATTTTAGCGATTTTCAAATTTTGTCAATATCGCAATTAAAGTTATTTTAGCGGGGTTTCGTCATTAATAATATTTTATTAATTTAAAATAGTTTTTCCGATTTTAGTAAACAATTGCAAAATTTAATCATTCTTGTAATAAGCTAAGTACTCTATTCGAATTTGCGAAAAATGTGCTCATATTATTTCGCATGAAGACTCAAAATGTTACATTTCATATGTTTCTTACAAAATAAACAGAGTACTACTTCTTCAACAATTTTTCGTGAGCAATGATGAACAGAGTACCATGCTATATGGAGCAATCTCAGCAAAATTGTCATGAAGGAAAATTAGCCAACGGTAACACTGGAATTTGTTGTAATTACCATCAATTTAGTAGTGGTGCAATTCTCGTATGAAAATTTCTCAACCGATTTTAATAAATAAGAACTACAATCAGCAAAGCCACCGTTCAAGAGGGGATAAGCATGAGAACTGGTGGATAGGAGTGTTCTTGTTCTTGGAATATTGATCTTGTCTTCTTCTTAGTTGCGAACTTAGCCTATATAAACTAAAAAGGAAATTAGTTCCAAATAATCACATTAAAATATCTAACTGGTTTTATGTCATGTGACATGGTAAAATATTTCACGATTTCATGCAAACACCTTAAAAATTTTTTTTGTAGTATGGTTACTTATTTATTAGATTTTCAAACGTAACTTCCTCATGAACTGCCATTAAAATATAAACAATAATTTATTTGAAAATATGTAATTCATAATTAAAGACTGGTACTATCAAGGTGTATTTAACTAGGTGGCATCACAAGCTCAGCTGACAATTTTTTGCTTTGCGAACTTTTAGTCAAGTTTATGTCAAAATTTTGTTTATGTTTGTACAAACCGAAGCAAATACAAAGAAAAACAAATAAAAATTTAAGCCATTTGAAAGTGAAAAGTGCGATTAAGAAATATATTTTAGATAATTTAAAGTGGAAGTGAACTGTTAAAAATGTGTTACTGCTTTCTATGTAAAAAGAAAAATATTTCTGGAAATGGAGTATTTTTTAGCGTCCCCAAAGACGAAAACAAAAGGCAAAAGTGAATGACAATATGCCAAAATGATTAATAATGTTTCCATTGACTGAAATCACGCAAAACAATTAAAGTTCACAATTATTAATGTTTATGTAAGTTAAAACAATTCTTCTTTCTTTCTTTTGTTTTGCACATACGTTTTTGACAGCAACTTGTCTATTACGCAAACAAAATATGAACGTGGTTGTTGTACTGTTGTACAACAACTCCTTGTGGCACCTAGTTAAATACACCTTGGATACTATGTTCAAATTTGTGAAAAATGTTGGGCAACATTGATTATTTTATACGAGAAATTTTACATGTTCGTTTGCTATAATCTTCATGTCACAAAGTATGACAGAGGGGTCACTTTTGACATTTCCAAAATCAAAAAATCAGCTTTTTTTGCGCATATAATTCATTGAAAAGGGACAGATATAGTTCTACGAAGAAGTAGAAATAAACAAAACAAAAAAAATTTTTATGTGTATAAATTATCAAATTTTATGTTCAAATCACAGATTACAATAGAATTAAATAATAAATAATTCATTGTAAAATACATTAAGAATTAATATAATGGCTGGCAAGGAAAATATTATTGACAATATGGATAAATTTGCATTGAAGGTGGGTTGTTTAATTATCACGCTACAAGTAAAAAGTACAATTGTTTGTCTTATTACTAGTCCTCGTAAAATCCTTACTGCAGTCAATGTAATGTACGGAAAATGTCCATTGGAGAGGACATTCAAACGAATGGTAAAAACCAGGATCTTAAGGAACTAAATGGTAGTAGCATGGAAGTTAACAAGAATGTTGCAGGCACTTCCTTAGCTAGTAAGGCCCCGGTGCCGTTTGACCCAAGTATTGAACCATTGTTGAAGTAAAATCCCCGACGATTTGTTATATTTCCCATACAATACCTGGATATATGGCAAATGTACAAAAAGGTAAGTTGCTGGAAATTCTTTTGAATATTTCAAAATACATACATAACCAAAATGTACACTCGGAAATGTACAGTATTTTAATTGACAGCTATATTAAGGATCGTGACCAACGCGAATATCTTTTTAATGCTATTGAAACTATGCCAGCAGTTAAACGTAAGGCCGATTGGGCATTGGCATGGATTTCTTCAGATACGGCCAATTTTGGAGAACGAATTATTGCATTTGCTGCTGTTGAGGGCATATTTTTCAGTGGCAGTTTTGCTTCAATATTTTGGCTTAAGAAACGTGGCCTAATGTCAGGTCTAACATTCTCTAACGAATTAATTTCACGTGATGAGGGTTTGCATTGTGATTTTGCCGTATTGATGTTTAAGCATTTAATACAACGTCCTAGTTAAGAGGGGGTCATTGAAATTATATCGGAGGCTGTTAAAATTGAACAAGAATTCTTGACAAATGCTTTGCCAGTTGACTTGATTGGCATGAATTGTAAATTAATGTCGGAATATATTGAGTTTGTAGCTGATCGTTTGCTGGTAGAAATGGAAGTGGGAAAAGTAAGTTAAATTATTTTTATTATTACAGTTGTCATTATTATATTTTTGCAGATATACAATACTAAAAATCCTTTTCCTTTTATGGAAATGATATCGTTAGATGGCAAAACTAATTTCTTTGCACATAAAGTTGGTGAATATCAAAAAATGGGCGTGACTTCCCAACGTTTAGATAATGCATTTACATTGGATGCTGATTTTTAATTCAATCGCAAAATAACAGTATTGAGAAGAGCCTTACCTATTTTAAAAACATTCTTCTAAGTTTAGTTTATATGTTTCTAGGATTATAAGTTAATTTTAAGACCATTATTATTTATATTTTGCAAATCAAATATTTTTCGCGGTTTTAAATTTTTCTCGCTCCTGAAATCCCTTTATATAATTTGAAAAATTTTTTGGACAATCGATAGTTTATATTATATGCCGGTCTTAACTAATTATTTACTTAATATGACTATTCTTGGGTCCTAATATGACTATTCTTGGGTCCTACACCTTAATAAAAAGAAAAACAGTAAATAAAATTGATTATGTTTGCAGCGCTGGTGCGCCATAATAAGCAGCAAAGCAAAAGATATAAAAAACATGCAAATGAATTACAGAAGTGTTTATTGCTAGAATGAAAATTACACTATACAACACAAAAAAAAATCTACAAAATAAAATCATTGTAAGAGATTCATAAAAAATTAATAAAAATAATCAAGCAAAGAAGGGAATCGTCATATAGAGCGCTAAGAAGAACTCAACATGCTTATTGTAAAATCTCATTACTGCATTAAATTGAAAAACTCGTAAAAACTAATAAAAACAAAACACATAGATGACAAACATTTAAAACAAACTATATGCTAAAATAAACCAACAAAAACAAGAACAAAAACTTATTTATTTAATAGTACCAATATTTGTAAAAAATTAAAAAAAAACAAAATTCAATAAAACAAAATTATAAAATTAATTTTCAAATAATGAAATTTTAAATAATGTTGGAATCTCGGTGGTCAGTAATATTTAACGATAGAATGGTAGACTTAAGACTTACCACTTAGTAAATCGAGTGTATCAATCACTATCGCCATATCAAACGTAAAATCATGTAAGTGGCAAAATTTTCAAAATCTGGGGTTTAATAATTATGCTGTAAAAAAAACTACATAGTGCTAACGACTGATTCCTGCAGAGGGTACCAAAAATATATACGTTTATCGGAGTTTTGAAAGAATACATCTGGGACTCATTTTAGGGGAGTTAGAATTCCCCCACTTTAGCACATAGTTATAGTGACTCGGTATAGGAAATCTTTGTTTATGTGCTTGTGAACAGACAGATTTGTTGTATCGTTATTTTGTCGTATTTAAATGGTAATTCAATGTAGTCAATTAATTTTGAGTAAATAACTTGTGTCGAAAAACGAATTTCAGGTTCAGTGATTTATTTAATGCTTTTTTCAAAAATTTTCTGTTTGAACGGTGTTGGCGAATTCTACTCAATTTTAGGGCTTGTTTCAGATTTTGCAACTTCTCGCGATTTTTTGCAAACTTCGCGATAGAGGCGACTTTTTGCAAGTTTTCAGCGTACTTACAGTTTTGCCGATTTAGTCAAATACAAAAATTTAGTCAAATAAAAAAATGTTTTTAAATTACTGTGGGCGTTAGCATTTATTTTCTCTAAAAAAATTATATTTTGAGATACATAGCATTATTACAGAAATGTGTGTAAAAGTCGCAAAACTTAACTTTTTGCTCTGAAATTTTCACTAAACGTGGAGGACACTTAGTACACCATTTGACGTTGCTGTAACTGAAATTGTTGTTGCTGATGCAATTGCTGTTGTATTTGCTATTGCTGCAATTGCATTTGATGTAATTGTTGCTGATGTTGTCTGATATTGTTTGTGGCTGCTGTTGTTGCTGCCGCCAAAATAACTGCAAATATTATAAAAATATTATAAAAATATTAAAAAACGGCATTTAAAATTGCTTCAAAATATTGATTAAATTAAAGTTTGAATGAATTCATTGAGAGCTTAAATGAAAAGAATTGCAGTTCAGTTTTCATTCGAAAAATTATTTTTCCACCATATATGTATGAATGAAGACATGAATTGAAATTCCTTTCCTTTGAATCCTTAATAATGAGTTCATTGAAATTTTTATTCAATTCATTTATTTGGACGAAATGAATGCATACAAGAATTTTTAGTTCATTATGAATTCATTCATATTTTAAATAAATTCATATTTTAGGCAATGTCAATGCATTTAAAATATAACAATCCTTTGCCTGAATGATTCATAGATTCACAGAAAAATTTTTTTCTAAAATTATTATTTATAACAACAATGCTTTGATAATTCCGCAAATTTTAATTCCACATGACTTCATAATTCCGCCTGACTTCATAAACGTATGTTTGCAATGTATCAATAGATTATTGGAACCGTATTGGTACATTGCAAAGTTAGTTTGACTATCTAAGTACATATCGCTCCTTTATTGCAACGTAGTCACATCTCAAAAAAACTTAAACTTTACAAAACGCTAACTTTTATTATCGGTCCTGAACAGTGTGATAAGATTTTAAAATAATATAAAGCTAAATCAGGTTTTAAATAGAGCTAATGAAGGAATTTTAAAGCCAAAAAATAAAGCAAAATTTTTTTTACAGCTTTGCAATAGTAACTTTTCATTATTTTTAAATTTTTTTATAGTTTAAATGGTGTTTATGTAGGTATAAATAATATGAAAACATATTTTTGGGTCATTTAAATGAAAAACATTCAATCAATAACAACCACCCTACAATTTAATACAAAATACTAAATTAAAAATTATGTTGCTTTATTTCGACTATTGTGTTATTTTTGTTTACTTTAAAAACAGATGCATAAAACATATAATATGAAGCAAAAATAGTAAGGGAAAAATCTAAAAATAGTTGAAAAATTCTGTGTTGTATACTATGGTTTCAAAAAACATAGAGCATTGATAAGAATCTTTTTATGTTATTTGGCAAACGTTGTCGTAGTTGGTATATAAATTGTTTAATACAATTTCGGCAAGTGTATCTATTTTTTTCTGTTTCAGAATCTATTATGCCTTTTTTGAAATCAGATATTGTTCAAACTTATAGTTGAAATACGGAGTTGGATTTAGAAAACCGTCCAAATTTGATTTTAAACGGCCAAAAATTTCCGACTTCAAAACGATTTGATTACAATTATTTTTCAAAAGCAAGTGAAGTTCTGAAAGTAATAGCATAGGGTGCACGTCGTTACTTTTGAATATTTTATTTACTTTTTGAACAAAAGGTATTACCATCTCAAAAGTTTGGAAACAGCCTGACTTCATAAACGTATGTTTGCAATGTATCAATAGATTATTGGAACCGTATTGGTACATTGCAAAGTTAGTTTGACTATTTAAGCACATATCGCTCGTTTATTGCAACGTAGTCACATCTCAAAAAACTTAAACTTTGCAAAACGCGTTTAAACTTTTAAAAATGTTAGGAAGTATATGGGCGGTTTTAGCTTTTTAGTGGTTATAGCTTCGGTTCAGATAGATGTTTCTGAAAATTTGTTTACATATAAAGAAGGTCTAAAGACTTTTTCTTAAGTAACTTAAAAATTTTGTTTTTTTGAGATATGACTACGTTGCAATAAAGGAGCGATATGTATACATATGCATGTTTCTTTGCAGTGTTCAATGATGAAGGACTCTTATGTATGTATTATAAAAGTATGTGCTGTATAGATTCATATGTTCATATGTAGCAAACATTCTACATTTAGGACGACAGTCATACTTTTATAATGCTCTTCCATGCCTATTAACATTTGGGAGCAGAATACATTACAATTCTAATCATTACATTTAGGAATAAGTTGTAATGTATCACTGCAAAGAAACATTCATTTGAAAACTCTGCAACGCACTTTTTCACAAATCACAACATATATATATAAGCAAACTTACCTGATTGGGTTTTTCGGTAAGGAGTGAAGATTGTGGTGAAGATCATCTCCAGGAGGACATCCCTTAATGCACTTCCTAAAAAGAGAAATGAACAATTAAAATCTAACTTTGCTTTTTAAAGTTACATGCATATGTATGAATATACTCACATTTTGCTTGTCCAACCAAAAACTATGTCCAACGCTGCTGAAAAATATAAAAATATGCATTATGACTTTGAAAACTAGTTTCTGGTGATCACTTTCCGTTTTTTCTGAAATAAAATAGGAATAAATACATTTATTTAAGCAAAACTAAAATTTTTTCCATCTTTACGCTTACCTGTGAAAATTCGTTTTAATTTTATTGCACTAGAAAATGAATATGTAAACAAACATGAAAATTTTGTATTTTCTTTTGGTCATATAGTTCGTATGAGGGAGATAGATATAGATACATAATATCGGAACTCTCGTGTCTCGTCTGGTAGTCTGTGTTCATGTGTTTGCTATAAATTTCATGCAAAAAAAGTGCCACTCATATTATTTCGTCTGAAAACTTAAAATATGTTTTCCTTCAGAAAAACAGAATACTACTCGTACTAGTGCAACATTTGTTCATGAATAATTCATGCCAATATTTTTTATATGTGTTTTGACAGCATTTCACGTGAAATGTTGAACACAATATTATGCTTAAATTACAAAAGAACATGTACTATTTAATATTATAAAAAAATCCCCAAATCCCTCCCCATGAAAATAAGTGTGTCCTCTAATAAAAGTTGAAATCAGCAAAAGGCTAAATTTATTCTCTACATTATAAAAACTTATTTCAAGTTTTCTTGTTTTTAAGGCATTTTAATATAAATTTTTGCAAGAAATGAATATAAGTATTTTGTTGAACTGGGCACTTTTCTCTATAAAATGGTATGTACCAAAATTATTTTTACACTCCTTACGGATTTTTTTTCTATTTTATTTGATAAAAGGAAAAAATTTTTGATTTATTGTTTGTTTAAGTTAAATTATAATCATGTTTTTATTTTCGCATAGACAAAGAGCATAGCTATAACCGGGTGTCCCCCAGACACCACTCGTCTTTTTTTATTTTGCCATTGCCACACTATAGTCTGTATAACGTATGTTCATGCAATTTTATGTGTTTAACGAAATTATTAAATTTTACTCATATCAATTTGAAGTGATTATGTGTGTGGAAAATCCTCTCGTTTTTTGTGTTGTGTAGCACTTAATCACGATTGAGATGATTAACACTGTTAGTCTGAACGAAAAAAAGGTAAAACTTCCTTAAAACCCCAAACGAGACTAATTACCGAAGAAATACGGCTGGTTGCAGCGGTGATTATTGCCGGAAAATTAGTAAATGCGGTAATAGACACTGGGCCAATCGAAACTTCATGCGACAAATTTTCATCCCTACACACACCAAAAATACGAAATATGTACACGAACACATTGAAGTTACATTAGCCGACGGGTCTACTAGAGCAGTAACATGGGTAGTTGAATTCCACACTACACTAGGTGAGGAATTAAAATCCAGCAAATTTTTGGTGATGCCAGAAACCACAGAAAAAGTCATTGTTGGACTAGAATTTCTACGCCAGTTCAATACTACGATTCAAGTGGCCGGTGTAACACTAAATTGCTCTGATATCTACGATACGTGTGGAACTCTAAAGTAAGTCATCACCGATGAGATAATCTCGGAACCACTGCAAGAACATAACACAAACGTCAATTCTCAATTAACATTCACGGAACAACAAAAGGTGAACAAATTCCTCGAAACAGAGTTACCTAAATAAATAAAAAATCAACGGGCTGTCAAAGATCACAACACATAAAATCGTGGTCACCGACGATAGACCAGTTAAAATACGCTATGCATCGCGGAATCTCACTATACAGGCCATCGTGGATGACGAAGTCAACAACATAATCGCTCAGGGCTGTATAGAACCATCACGCAGTACCTAGTGCTTCCCCATCACGTTGGTCAAGAAGAAAAACGGCACCTTGCGGATTATATTTTCGACATCTAAATATCATGTCAGTACACGATGCATATCCTCTTCCCCGTATAAATTGTATTTTAAAGAAGTTGCGCAATGCCAAGTATATCTAGATCCAAAAAATGGGTACTGGCAAGTCCCCATGTATGAAAGCAATAGCTAAAAAGTTTACAGGCTTCGCGATGCCAGGAATAAAATTATTATTTATATTTTAATAAAGGATTAGTTTTTTTTTTAATTTTTATATAATACATATTTATTAATTTCTTTTTAAAAATATTTTTTATTAATGAAAATTTTATGTATCAAAATTTATTAGAAAAAATTGTATTTTATATTTTCAATGTTTTTATAACAGTAAGTTTCTTTAATTAAAGTAAAATCAAAGTGTATGAAATATGAATTTATAAAAATGAAATATAAACATTATTGGTGTTGAATGGAAACGGATTATTAAGGGATCTTAAAGAATATATAACTCCCCCACCCTTTGAATATACATTACTCCCGGAATGTACGATAATCTCTAACATTATAAAATAAAAAAATAAGAAATTATGAATATTTTAAGTTAGAAACATATTAAATATAGTCTATAAAAATATTTAAAAACAATTTCATAACAATTACATACGTATGTGTGAAATATACATTATTCTATTATTATAAACAAAATGAGTTAATTTTTGAATAATTTCTACCAGTGATTTTTCAATCAAATTTTACATTTGGTATTTCTTTTTGGTGTTTAAAATTTCTTTTAACCAATGCCTATCTCTTTTACAATCATTTCCATCAATAAAATTTGTTTTATTCTTTTCTTTAACTTGCTTAATAATATATCCAAGGTTTTTTACCAATTCTCTTCTTTAAATTCATGACAGTCTTGTCTATTTTCATTTATTTTACTATCTCTATTTATTTTATTTTCATGTACTTTATTATGCAATGTTTGCCAAACAGATTAATCTACTTTGTTGTGAAGTAGGTCATTTGGTTTATATCCGGTTGTGTTATGGATGGAATCATTATATATTTGAATTGAATTATAGACAAGAGCCTTATCATTAAAATCTTTATCCTTTTGTTCCAATTTAAAGAGTTTAATATATTCATTCAATGTAAGAGGAAAGCGTTCTATATCTGCATTACCTGTATAAGTATTTGGTGAAGTGAAATGAAAATCTATTTCTTCACTTTTTAAAAAGTTTTTAATATAAGCTGTATTGAACTCATTGTTTGCAATAATTTTTTTTTTTGGTTTTCCCAAAATACCGAATCTTTCTCGCAATTTTTCAACGATAGTAATCGAATTTTTATCATACAAAAGATGTATTGAGAGATGCTTATCAATACACGCCCAAAAAGTTAAATTTTTATTCAAAAACCATATGTCAATATGAATTGTTTCATTTGACTGTAAAGGAGTTTCGCTAACACAAAACTTTGTTTTTATAGGTCGCCTATCAAACTTGCACATATTAAATGTAATCCAGTTATTAATATACTTTTGAATTTCCTTTTTTAGATTTGGGTAATATATTTTATCTTTCAATTCTAAAAAGTTTCTTCTATACCTCTATGATTTTTATCGTTGTGGTATTTTTCAATTATATCCAAAAGACTTTCTTTATCCAAAAAATTCCTTTATAAATTTAGGGCAATATAAAAATTTCATTTCCGGAAGATTTGAGAAATAATGTACTATTGTATGTTGGTTTTTAAATATTTCAAAATTGTCACAAAAAATTGCAACAGTTCCTCTTAATGGGAAAATTTGCTTTAGAAAATATAATACTTTTTCTTCGAAATACTCCCTCAATGTTATATTGTACCTAATTTTTTTCTCATACAAAACTTGTTTTTCATACTTATATTTCTTTCCTAAAGTAAAATTACTATTTCATGTTTAAAAATATTAAGTGGTGATACCGAAAAATATATATTATGGTCATTTAAATTATCTTTTGTACTATGAATTGTTGATCTATCAGAACATATGGTTTGTTCATTTTCCTGAAAATGATTTATATCTAAACGGCTTAGAAAATCTACTACAGTATTTGTTTTTCCTTTAATACACTCAATATCGAAGTCATATTCATTCATTTGTAATCTCCATCTTTGCAATTTCATATTAGGTTCTTTTAATGAATTAAGCCACAAAAGAGGTCTATAGTCTGTTTGTATCTTAAACTTTCTACCAAATAAATATGGTCTAAAATAGTTTAATGCCCAGACCAAGGTGTATCTAACAGGTGGGATCACTTGGTCAACTGACTCGGCTGATTAAACGTCAAACTTAGTAGTGCTGATGAAATGCTCATGATATCACCACCACCTTCAAACTATCAAACACCATATACAGACTTTCTTCTGTGTGGTGTTTGACATTTACTTCAAGAGAAATTTGCGCTGGTAGTACCACCCATTTTTTGACATCTGTTAAGGTAGTTTTACAACAAATTTTCTATTGTTTTAGTACTGCCCGTACCTGTTCAATATGCCTTGGCCCAGACTATAGCCAATAACTCTTTCTCAATTTTACTGTAATTACGTTCATGTTTGTTCAAAGTTCTCGATGAGTAAGCGATTGGATGTCCATTTTGTGTCAAAACCGCTCCTAAAGCTTCATTACTAGCATCCGTAGTCAAAACAAAAGATTTGTCAAATTTTAGATATGCCAAGACTGGAGCAGTGCATAAAATTTGCTTAAGTTTGTTAAAGGAATCAATGTAATTTTGATTATTTACATCTGTACGTTTATCTTTTTTCAAATATATTATTGGTAATGCAACATTACTATAATCTTTAATAAATTTCCTGTAAAAACCAGTAAGGCCTAAAAATGATCTTATATCTTTTATTGTTTTTGGTAAAGAAATTTTCTGTATAACAGCAATTTTATTAGGGTTTGGCTTAATGCCCTCAACTGTTATGATATGACCTAAATATTCTGATTCACGTCTGAAAAAATTATATTTATCTACTTGAACTTTAAGATTGTATTCGGATAATCTTAGAAAATTTTTTCTTAATGACAGAATGTACTCTTGAAGAGAGGTCGAGAATATCAAAATGTCATCTAAGTAGACTACGCAAATATTGTTGATGAAATCGTGCAGAACTTCATTCATCATTCTCTGAAATGATGCTGGAGCATTTTTTAAGCCAAAAGGCATTCTAGTAAATTCGTAATGTCCAGTTGAAGTTGAAAATGCTGTTTTATGTCTATGTTTCGGTAATATAGATATCTGATGGTTTTCCTAATTTTGAAAGTATATTAGGTATAGGAAATTTATCCTCAATAGTAACATCATTGAGTTTCCTATAGTCGACTAGTACTCTCCATTTTTGTGTTCCGGAGTTGTTAATCTTTTTAGGGACGACCCAAATTGGAGCATTACATGGGCTACATGATTTTGTAATAATTCCTGATTGTAACATATCTCTGACTTGTTTATCTACTTCTTCTTTGTGAATTTCTGGGAAACGATATGCTCTCGAATATACTGGAATATCATTTATTATAGGTATTTTGTTCCTATATTTAACTACAGATGATAAATATTCCCCTTCTATATAAAATAAATTTTTACATTTTCTAATTAATCTTGTCAATTCGTTAATTTCTTCAGTATTTAAATTTTCAGTTTGCAATAATTCTTTTAAATATTCTATTTTAGGTTCGTTAAAATTTATGTCTACTGTTATAGACTCTAGATATGATTTATCATTTTCATCAACTGTTGCTGAGGATCTATAGTATGTTAGCGGAATTCTTGCATTTGAAGTTATCAGCATATTTTCCTCTAAATCAATTTTTGCTCCTAAGGGCTTAAGAATATTACAACCCAAAATACCATCGAAACCAATCAAAATTTCTGTTTCAAGCATTTACTTACTTACTCTCGAAGTAGAAACAAGCATTAATTGCCGTCGGTGAACAAAATAAACAATATAAAAATATATAATATAAAAAAAGTATTTTGACTCACAACAACAAAGTATTAACAAACACCGTTTTGTTTAATATTTTACGTACCTACACATTTTTCATTTCTTTTTGTAAAGTAAATTATAAATCCATAAGCAAGTAGGCACACCAACAACAAATATAATTGGTACTCCTACCAAATGAGTACCAAAACAACAACAAACAACAGAAATGCCTACGTTACTGTTGTTGCTGCAGAAAGTGATAACCCAGTAAACAAAAATTTACACTTGCGTACACGGGTACGCTCAAATTCAATGTCTATGACAAACCATAATATAAAAGTAAATTTTTTGAAACCAGCTTCACAGCAAAGCACAAGTGCCAACAATATGAGCCAACTTCAAGCCAAAAAGAAAAAACGACAGAAAGTGTCCCTCTAGAAACTGATTCAGAAAATCAAAAAATCCAAATGAGTATTGATCGTTATTTTAAAGTGGTAAATAATAAAAAAAGACAAAGAAGTCCAAGATCGAAAAACCTTGCTCCATTGCCGCAAATAGCCAAAGATGGTAAATCTGACGCTTTTTGAAAATCGCTTTTCACTTCTACAAAACGGCGGAGACGAAATCACCATTGTCAGGTCAAGCAAGCCGCCCCCAATATACTTAAGAGAGAAAAACTCAAATGAGCTAATTAAAAGGCTAGTACAATTAATCGGTGAAGAGGCGTTTTACGTAACCCCGATAAAACGAGGCGCGATTAATAAGACAAAAATTCAAGTAAATGAAGAAAATCATTATCGTTCAGTAGTTTCGGAGTTTGAAACACAAAATAAAAATTTTTACACCTACCAATTGAAAAGTGCAAAAGGCCTCCAGGTATTGATAAAAGGCATCGATTCATACGTGGATCCAGAAGAGGTAAAAGCGGGTCTACTAAATAATAATTTTAAAGTAAAAAATGTAACCAACAATAAAAATAGAGAGCGAGTTCCCCAACCACTATTTCGTGTGGAAATGGAACCAGGTGATATGAAATTAAAAAAGAATGAGGTGTGCCCTATTTACAGCTTAAGATATTTGCTGCACCGAAGAGTTACCGTAGAGGAACCACAGAAGCGAGCAGGGCCCATTCAATGCCTGAATTGCCAAGAATATGGCCACACCAAAACAAATTGCAAATTGCGCACCGTTTGTGTCGTCTGTGGTGAACTACACAGCATTGCCAATTGTGATAAGCCAAAAGATGATTCCAAAATTAAAAAGTGTAGCAATTGCCATCAAAATCACACTGCAAACTACAGGGGCTGCCCTGTCTATGTACATGTTAAGCAGTCTTTGTCTAACAGACGTAATCACAACTATGCTCAACCTATTACTTTCGACAATACAAATTATCCCCAGTTGCGCCAATCAGCTACCAGCCTACCATCATACGCCAACATTTTTAAGGCTAACCAGCCCATAGCGCAAAACATACCAAACAGCCAGTTCTCATACGCCAATGCTTTGAAGTCTAACCAGCCCACAGCTCAAAAACGGCCTCTTGCCAACGAAAACAGTGGTGTTAATTTTGATCGAATTGAGGCTTCGATAGAAAATTTAATACAAACAGTAATTTTTTTACAACCAACATGACCTGCATGATGCAGGAAGTGTTGAAAATGCAGTCTACATTATTGCAGGCTGCATTAAACTAACCATGAACTTAAAAATCTGTTTCTGGAACGCAAACGGCAACCGCCAACATAAAAACGAACTAGAATACTTTGATGGATAAAAAAATTTATGTTTTGCTTATTTCTGAGACGCATTTGACGGCTAGAAGTTTTTTTTAAATCAACGGATATACTCTCTACGACACAAAGGACCCCCAAGGTAGAGCTTGTGGTGGCTCGGGTATACTAATAAAATCGCAATTAAAACACTACTTAATGAGTGATCATTGTGAAGACCATCTTCAAGCAACTAACATCTGCACTGAAGCTTTTCATCAAAACCTGGTGATTTCATCAATTTACCCTCCTCCCAGGTACTCTATTACAGAAAATCAATATAGTAGATTTTTTAATTCACTAGGCCCACGCTTTTTGGCCGCCGGTGATTACAACGCTAAACACACGTTCTGGGGATCTCGCCTCATCACGCCAAAGGGCTAAGTTTTGTTTGACACAATTTCAAAAATGCGTTTGAATGTTATATCAAGTGGGCAGCCAACTTACTGGCCAACCGATCGCCGAAAAGTACCTGATGCTATTGATTTTGGAGTGGCAAAGAGTGAGCCCAGCGAAATGATCCAAGTTGAAGCATCTTTAGATTTGTCTACAGATCACTCACCAACTATTGTCACTATAAATTCACAAACTATTTCTTCACCCACTTGTGATTTAACGATGACAACCACACGTATAAATTGGTTGAAATAGAAAAAATATTTGAGTGTTCATTGGCCAGAAAATATTCCATTAAAAACGCCTATTGACATAGATGACTCTATTAGAATGTTTAAGGCAAACCTTAAGCAAGCTGCTCTAAATGCTACTACTGCAAATCTTCAGGTGAGATATAATAAAATTTATTCAGCAGATGTAGAACGGCTTTTATCCAAAAAAAGAAGAGTGCGTAGAGAATGGCAACGCTACAGATCCCGACAGCTAAAATCTAGGCTGAAGGAATGTACTAAACAGCTGAAAACTCTAATAGAATATCAAAAAATCGCTTCTCTTCAAAATTTTCTGAATGAGCTCGACGCAACACCTCAAGCAGACTATTCGCTATGGAGAGCATCCCGAGCCCTCAAAAGACCACTGATGTATAAGCCTCCATTGCGAGCTTTGAATGAAGACTAGGCAAGAGCTGAAGCTGAAAAAAGTACTCTATTTGTAAACCACTTGCAGAAAGTATTTACTCCAAATACGTCTGATACTATTGTTGAGCTGCTACCAGTCCTCGCTATACCAGATGTCACTTTGAGGTTCGATATTCGTAAGATTGAACACTGTATTATGGGCTTAAATTCGAAAAAAGCTCCAGGCATTGATAAAATAAGCAATAAAATGCTCTTAGAGCTACCCTATACTGCAAAACGGATAATTCTATTTATCTTTAACAGTATTTTGCGCCTCAAATGCTATCCCGCAGAATGGAAGGTTTCGCTGATTACCATGATACCTAAACCAGGAAGAGATCATACGAAGGTGGAATCCTATAGGCCTATAAGCCTATTGTCTAACATGTCAAAACTATTTGAAAAGGTACTTATGAGTAAGCTAGCACCCATACTGAATCGTACTGGATGCATTCCAGACCACATATTTTGTTTTAGGAGACAACACAGCACGATTGAACAAACACATAGAATTGTGAACGTGGTTAGAAAAACCTATTGTTCTGCGCTCTTCATCGATGTTTCTCAGGCATTTGATAAAGTATGGCACGAAAGTTTAATACATAAACTAAAGCAAAACCTACCCGAAAACACCCTTAAGCTTTTAGAAAGCTACTTAACTGAGCGAAAATTCGTTGTCAAATAAGGTAAGTTTCTAAGCCCTCCGCAACCGATTGAAACAGGAGTTCCTCAAGGCAGCATCCTCCGTCCTGTATTTATCTGATATATGCCTCTGACTTGCAGGTAAGCAGTAACATACACATATCAACATTCGCTGATGATACAGCGTTTCTAAGTGTTCACAAAAGTCATCAAGAAGCCACCCGCAATTTGCTAGATTATATACCCCAGGTGGAACAATGGCTAAAACAATGGCGGATAAAAATTAACGAACAAAAATGTCTACACATTACTTTTACATTGTGCAGAGAAACCTGCCCACCTATACAAATAAATAACCAAAATATACCTCAACACACTGACGTAAAATATCTCGGTGTTCATTTTGATCGTCGTTTAACATGGAATTCCCACATACATGCAAACGTGACCCAAATGAAATTAAAAGCAGCTCAAATGAATTGTCTCATTGGTAGGAACTCTACTTTAACCTTAGATTGTAAACTTCTTCTATACAACTTCATTCTAAAACCAATATTGTCCTACGGTATCCAGTTATGGGGCACTGCCTAGGCATCAAATGTAGAAAAACTTTAAAAGCGACAAAATAAAATACTCCGTACGATTACAGCAGCCCCATGGTATGTCAGAAACAAGCGAATTCATAAAGATTTAGATGTGCCGCTGGTTAATACAGTGTTTTCTAAGCACGTGACAAGATACATCAAAAAACTTGAGTTGCACCCAAATCCCCTAGTCCAAAACATCATTAACTTTAGAGGCCACACTGGGCTGAGAAGGAGGGACACTCTTGCTCTCAGCCGAACACGAGAGACGTAGACAACCATAGAACCAACCGCTGAAACAAATATTTTTGTCTGGCATTGGCTGGACTTAAAAAATTAAAATTTTAGAGTTAAGATTTGATTACTCATTGTTAGTTCAATTTTATTATAGATACAATAAATAAATATAACCGAAAAAAAATTTGCTGATAAGTATACCTTATAGATCTACCTTATATTACATCAAAAATGGGAAATGAAATCCATTGAAATTCATCACACTGTTGTTGATTTGATTAGTCGATTTACTTTTGAAACCGATCGAATTTCATTACATACATGATTGATTTGAAACTGAAAAACAATCTCAGGTATGCTGCCTGTAAACATAAGGCGATAATCATAAACACCACAAAATTTTTGGTTTAAAAATAAATATATACTTTTGTATATATATAATTTTTTACCGTTATAGAAAACGCTTTTCTTAGGCTATTCTTACAATTTGAAGATGATGTAATAAGTACAACTCAAAATATTGCAATTTATTTATTCAATGAATGTAAAAAACACCATTAGGTATGCTGTTTGTAATTATACCCTATTAAACGCTATATCCAAATTAATGGCAACGATCCTACTAGATCGCATTCAACCATAATAGAATCTATACTTCGCAATGAACAAGCAGGATTCCGAACTGGAAGATCCTGTGCAGACCACATTAGTTTTTTCCGTATCATCATTGAACAGTCCAAAGAATACAACACACACCTTTACCTTCTTTTCGTTGACTTTGAAAGAGCTTTTGCCACAGTCTCAACGGCTCACTGGTAAGATACCCTTTTATCTAAAGGTATTCCCAATAAAATTGTTATGCTTATCCGAGAACTATATAACGAGTCTACAAGTCGAGTACGTTTTAATGGCAATACCAGCCTTCCGTTTTCTTCCTCTGCTGGCGTTAAACAAGGCTGTATTCTATCACTTACATTATTTCTTCTGCTTCTTGACAAACCAATATCGTAGCCCCAAATGGCATACAGCGGAACTTAGCAGTAAAACTAAATTACTTAGATTATGCCGACGACATCTGTCTACTGGCACACCGCTTCGATGAGATATATTACGTTTATACGCAGTGGTTTTTTTGCAAATAAAAACGTAGTGCTCCCAAGTCTGTATTTTTTTTGTAACTTACTAACTCACGAAAACAATTGCTGATTAACGCACTACCCTGCGAAAATCGCGACTAGTCCATACATGCGTGTAAGGACTACTCCATAATGGACCAGGACTAGTCCCAAACTACCCCAAACGTATGCATTAGACACGGTCCATTTACCATTGCGATGTCCTAGGACTGGACCACGTGGTCCAGCTTTGAATTACATCGGACTAACCCAAAGACTAGACCATGTAACTACTCCATGGAGCACCTACAGGGGCTAGTTTTTAGACTACTCTATGTCACTACTCCATGGTTCACAAACAGAAAACTAGTTTTCACTTTGTAGTCTATGTAAACGATTTTCCCTCTACTTTAATAAGTCTCCTTATATGATGGGAGCTACACTGCATATTTGATTTCTTATAAACAAAATTCACTTTTATTTATTTTTCGCTTTTACCAAAAAAATAAACTTTTAATTACAAACATTCATTATAACCACAAATAAACTTTTGTGTCATCAGGGCTTCCATATTGCTGGTAATTGATGATATTTTATGATATAACATTCTTGGCAACACTATATTTCGTGCTAAAAAAAACAAACATTTGTTTGAAAGTGGTCCATAGCTGCATTACATAGGACCATGTTGTAACTAGTCCAAATCAGCTAAAATGGACCACGTAGACCAATAATTTTTGCAGGGTATTTGCAAATAAGAAGTTTAAGATGCCACCTTTACACATGTTTGTTAATAAAAAAATAACAAATAGATAAATATATTAATAGATAAATATATTAATATATAGATAAATATTCACACAATGACAATAAAAAAGTATTTAGCAGCATTTTACGTTTTTATTTGCAAATAAGCACTGCGTATAAACGTAGTAATAGAAGCTAAAGTAAATCAACTTTCAGTAAATGGTAGGTTTGAAAATTAATTTAAAAAAACAAAGCTTATCCGTATAGGCACAACCTCTACCACGCCACTAAAACTGGAAAATAAAGCAAGAGTTGCATTCCAATCATTGAACAAGGTATGGAAAACCAACACCATCAGTAGTAAAACAAAACTCCGACTCTTTGACTGTAGTGTAAAGTCTATGCTGTTGTATGGCTCTACTACTTGGGGAATAACACAGTCCAATTTGAAAAAAACTTCAAGGGTTTATCAACGGAAGACCTCTTAAAAGTTACAAACAACATACCAATAAAAAACGAAATAATGAAACGTAAGTGGATATGGATTGGCCACATTTTGAGAAGACCTGACGATGATATCACCCGATCTGCACTTCAATGGAACCCTTATGGCCATCGTAGACCTGGAAGACCACGCACTACGTGGATACGAGCTGTCAAACAAGAATTGAAAATGGTTAACAAAATTTAAGTTTTCTAAGACATTAATTAGTCGCTTTGAGATATCTCTTAGTCGGTCTAAAAATTGGTAGCAGTAGTTGCTAGACTATTCGAACATTTCTAGGGTTGAGAAATAAAATCAGAGCGCTTTTTAGTATATATATAGCTACACCCCTATATATATACTAAAAAAACTGTTCGTGGTTGTTTCACTCATATTTGATTTTTAATAACATTTTCCATAAGAAGTTTTTACACATTGGATGACAGAAGACCGCAATTTGGAATTGGATGAAATAAATTTTTAGAAGAATATAATAACTTAAGTGTTGGAGACTGGTATAGTGCGTATACAAACTTTGTACTCATAAAAGTCCACACATTTGGAAGAATTGGCTGCTGGAGGGAGTACCATGTAAAACTTGGACTAATACTGGTGGAGACCATAGAAACTCTAGGAGAGATATCAGTAGTTTTTCTAGGGATGTGAAAAAATAATCGATTTTTATTTTAATCGATTTTTTTTCATTATCGATTTTTTGTAATCGATTTTATTAAAGGTAAACATCGATTTTCAATAAATCGATTATAAGAATTACCCATTTTTAATCGATTTTTGTAAATAGTGCCATTTTAGGAAAGCGATTACCAAAATTAATATTTTTAAACTCTTTAATAGAAGACTTATGGCAATAATTTATTGAAGTTTTCTTATATATTTTGATTCAAAGTTTGCAGAAAGTTATCTTATCGTCTTTTATTTTGATATTAAACTATTATCGTTTTATTTACAACTTAAACTAATCGGTTTATTTTACTTCGATTCTAGTCAAATGTTAAGTAATACTGTACTTTAGGTTTATTATTTAAACTCACAGTTTAAGGGAAAACTTATTGTATTTTTTGGTTTTAAGACTACAATTAATATTCGTTTTTTTTTTATTATCTAAACTTAAATTGTAGCAAGTAATGTGCTTTGTATTTTAGTTTTGAGACTAAAAACTTGTTGCGTTTTTTATTCTTATTGTTTTGTACTATTGTTACTGTAATAAAATTTTTAGGAGTATTAAAAATTTGTATGTGAAGAATTCAAATCTGAATTAATAAAATCTGAAAATTTACCATTTGGTTATTTTTTGATACTTATTATCTTGAATAATTTTCACTCGAATTAAATTTAAATATTCATAATATATTTTCACTAATACATCGAATATGCATTTTTCATATAAAAAAAAAATCGATTATTTTTCGTATAAAAAATCTATTATTTTTTTGTTTAAATCGATTTTTCACAAATCTGTTTATCTCTACATAAAATAATCGATTATTGAGTAATCGATTTTTCCGACTCGAGGTCACATCCCTATGTGAGCATATGGCTACATCATTTTAAACTCCAACTACACACAAAGTTCTATAGGTTATATTTCCTAAAAACTTGGTATAAATTCAGCTAAGTGCATAGGTAGAATGGCAGTTACTAATTTCTTTAGACAATTAAATAAAAATTATAGTTGATTTCTTTGTTCGAAAAATCAACTAAACATTTTTTTATATACACAAAAAAATTGGAAAATTGCCTATGAATAACAAAGTTAACAAATATTTTAATTTTTTCTAAATTACCCATACACCAAAGTAAATTTACTCATATTTTTTAAGCTCTATTTTTTTAATTAATATTGCAATACAATTAAAACTACAATTATGGATGCAGCCCGAACTTTATTATGTATATCTTAATCTAGACTGGAGCAGTCAAGACTACAGTAACCCTTTGTGGTTTTAAGTATGCCTTCTTGAAGGACTTTTTGCTTCTTTTTTTTTTTGAACGTCGAATGAGTTCTGGGGGGTCACTCTGTATTGCGATGCGAAAGGAAAACTGTTCGCATTTGTATTTTATTTACATTGCAATGCGAAAGCACTTCTTTTGTTTCGAATTACAGAGTATCTCCCCTGAACTCATTAGTGGGAAAATTCTTAAATTGCTCTTACGAACGCTAGACTTCTCTAAATGAGATGACGAGACATAAAAACATTGAACTTATTTATCTGACGTCGGGGTCACCGGATTTTAGCTCGGTGTGCCTGAGCGTGAGGTGAACGAGCTTGGTGATAATACAATGCACTACTGAAAGTATAAATAGGTCTGCGCAAATCAGATATTTTATAGAGTCCACTTTCCCAATATCGAAAGTTCATATATTTCTGTAAAATAGCGGATAACCAACAATTATTTTAGATATGTATCTCTCGCAAGCAGATAATAATATGTTTAGATGGCTGGAGTCTAAAAAAATTTTATGGAAAGAGACTGCAAAACCGCAGTCCTGTACTGGGAGTTTTATTATACACATTTATCGGGCTTCGGTTACAGAGCTATAATATCTATTAATTCTTTTTCTGAAACAAAAAATTAAATATTAATTAAAATATTTTATTATTATTAATTTAAATTTGTGTACCTTTTGAAACAAAAAATATTTTCTTTTGACAATGAGAAAGCAAACAACTCACAACAAATAAATTCGAAGAAGATACCTTATGCTATTAGTTAAAATAACATGGTTTTGTGGAAGAATGTATCGTGAAAATTAACTATTGGATTATATAAAAAAACCTCATATTTTATTTTCATACAAAAAATAACTAGCTATGCAAACTTAGTTAACAACACCTCTTATATTTCTCTGTGTGTAAAAAAATAAGAATCACAAACAAATTAGACAAATTTTTTCGATAACGAAATTAAAAGTTCGTGAACAGAAATTAACAGCTAGAATATTTTCATCTCCATCATGCTATTGCGTAATATAAAACCAATTTCGTTGCGTTTTCACGCCCCTGTTCACAATTGGAATTGAATTTTAATTGCGTTACTAACCCAATTCCAGAACGGATTATGTGAGCAGACTGGTGTTTTGATATACATATGCAGATATGTATGTATGTATGCTATATTAAATCTAAAATCATATAATAAAATGCGAAATATTTACTTATACAGTAGTGGGAGTAGTAGTAGAGGTACATACCGTTTCATTTTCCAAGCCGGTTAGTTGCAATATTATACATATAAAACCGCAACAAATTACATTTGATTTTGTACCCACAGCACGTATTTTTGGCGTTATCTAGTGTTGCATTACTTCTTCAAATCTGTAACTCAATATCAATATTTAAATAAAAAATAGTTAGTTTTTAGAAAAGTTGAAAAGAATGCGGATGAAGATTTCTATCTCCAAACGTTTTACCAATTATCGTTTTTAATGAAAACTGCATTAGATCTTGGAGTTATTCATAAGATGTACTATAAAGGAAATACTGATTGCGAGAAGAAATCAATTTAAGACTTTTTTCATTAATAGTCGGCTGATTTATTCTTGCATTCACCATTTCAATCGAAACGATACAATATTCCTGCAAAAGTTGTAAAAATTTTGTTCCGTGATACCAAAACTTTCAAACTGCATGCTGAAAAAGATTCAATTCAGTGCATAAGTTACGTTTTGTCGGCAACTGTTATTATATGGAATATAGTTTATGGCACAACCCACCTTTACTACAAGATGCTACATATTGTGCGAGCTTTACACCAGCCTCAAGCACTGTCCGCAGCATCAGTGATGATCCATTAGCCTGAAATGGCGAGAACATTATTTAGTAACCAGCTCATCAACAGCTTAGACAAACAAAAAAATCAAAACTAGTCTTTCCTTTTAAGAATATATCTCACATCTCTAACTTCTACTCCCGTTTAAAAATCTAACTTACTAATAACAATTGTCTTAAGTTTACCTAGATACTTAAAAATAGTACAACAAAAGCTTAATTTAACTTGAAAAATGTTCATATGAATAAATAAAAAAACTAACCACATAAAATTTTTACAACAAAGTTTCAATGCTGCTCGCTTAAAAGCTGAAGTGGAGGTGTTCCACACGTAGGGTTAGAAGTACAAATTGAACAAAATTTTCCAACATGCGAACAATCTCCTTCAACATCGATGTAATCGCTTGATTCACTTTTTTGTTCAAGATTTTTAATACTAATTATTTTAGATGTTGATACATAACGGTGGTCATCATGAAAATTTTGCATGTGGTTGGTGGTTGGCAAAATTGTTATATCAGTTGATATTATATCGTCAATATTATAATCTTTATCACCCCATATATCATCCCAAGCTGTTGAGGTGGTGGGTAAACTGGAATCAGTGCAATTATCCAAATCTGTGAAAAAGTCGGGAAAAGTACACAAATCAAATGAAGAAATATCACAGAAAGAACTTTCTATGGGAGCAGTTACACTACCATCAGAAGGACTATCAAATTCTATTGATAGTGTGTCAGCATCTTGAAGGCCACTGCTAGTACTTCTAGTGCTTGTTCTATCCCTTACGTACGTGCTGGTAAAGTTCTCATTAATAACTGTAGTAGAAAAGGGAGATTCGTCAGATTCAGAGATTTCATTACAATTTAGTGCATTGGCAATAGTCATCATCTGGGAGCGACTTGATACTAAACTCTCAAAATTGTTCTTTTCTTTTTCAAGACGCTGTGCTATTCTTATTTGTCGTTTAAGAGCTTTTGCTAAATCGCGATTGGCTTTTCGAGCGGCTAATAATTCCTTCTCAATTGTTTCTAGATAAACTTTTTTCTTTCGTCGGTTTTCCCTTGCCAACAAAGCATTTCGATTATAGACATTTGGATCAGGCCTTCGGGTTGGCAATCTTTTTTCTCCATTACGTTTTTTCGTCGTTATAGAGTTTAAGCATTTCATTTCGAATAAGTTATGGTTTGAATAAAAAACATCTTCAGAGTTATATTTTGAACGCCAAATAGATGACATACTGTCCGAATTATTTCCATCCGAGCTGCTACTTAAATGTGTTTCATTTTGCTCCAACAACTTTTTTATATCCTCCATTTTAAAAATTTCGTAGTTGCGTATTTCAGCGAAAGCAATAAATAACAATTATTTTGATCACCTGTCAACAATTGCGATGTACTTTACCTTTTGAGAATCGTTTACTTTGAAATTCCTATATGTCGTGTACAAATTTACATGTGATAAATTAAAGACGTAATAAGTTTCTTTTTAATGCAAACGTTTAAAGCAAAGTGTAGTCTGTGGCAAAGTGTATTAAGATATCAAGTCAGATCCCTGCGCCGAGCGATTGTTTCGGCGGCGGCGGCTCATGAGCAAATTGGCGGCGGCGACTCAAATTCGGCTTCAGCCGGCTGTGAACAAATAACATATAGTGGTGAGGGGGCACCTTTGAATTCTAATTTGCTTTCAAGACTCATAAATATTATATTTTTGTATTATTGACTTTTTACGTAATGTAACTAATATGTATGGAAATAAACTTAAGTTTAAGTCTACAAGTAACTTAATTTTAGTTCGGTTTAATTTTTTTTTATTTTTTTATGGAAGAAGTCATTGTATGCAAATGTGCCCCCATACGGGGCAACTTTGAACTAGGTTGGGGCAGCTTTGGACGGCAATTTTTTCTTATAGCGCTTATGTCCAAAAATAAACTTAAAAAGTTATTTTTTTATATATATAATAAATTCGATTTATTTATTAAGAAAAACACAAACATTAACATATAAAAATAAGCAGATTAAAACTTTTGGCTCTTTTTGCGCAAAGCGAAAGAGCAAAAAATGCTCATAACGCATTTACAGTGGTGTAAAATGTTAGTACGGGAAATATAATATTTTGCATAAGGAATAAAAAAGTAATAGTGCATTTACATATATAGTTTTCAAACTAGCTTATGATCATAAACTACTTTCATAAACTATACCGTTTACATCAGCATTTTAGACAGTATAGTTATTTATCTCTGACAATTCATAAAACAGCTGTCTTAAGTCTTCAATATTAAAATAATATAATATGGAGTTTGACAATTAATAACCGCGAAATAAACGAACAGCGTCCCCTATGAGCTTACCTCGTTTTAAGGGCCGTGGCAATTTATCAATCTGTTTAATCAAATTCATGTATGTATTGGTAATATTTTGTTTTGCTTAGCACAGCAACTTATCAAATTCATATCATCAAACTTCATTTGAAAGTTGTTGTGAAAAAGAAAGAACATGTGATTTTTTGGGCGGAAATGATTCATTATTTATTAAAATACTTTTTGTTTGTTGAAAATTAGTTTTTTTTACTCCCTTTTTTAATTCGTTTTATTTTAATTCCTTTTAACTCCTTTCCATATGCAGTTCGAAGTGTTAAAATTTTGTGCGACATCCTTTTTTAGCATTTGGGTTATTTCTGTATATGTTTCAAGCAATATCTCGTACTAAGCATTTTGTCATTTCTTTTACTATATTGCTTTGATTTAACTCGCCATAGAGCAGGCGAACTACGATAAACTTCAATAAATTCAATTTTTTCATCCGTTTTTTTAAATAGTGCGTCTCCATAGAAATGATGTGGTCGCTGCGAAAACTAAACAAAAATGACATTTGAAGTAATTACACAGCCACTCATCAAACAAGCTTCAAATTTCGTCAGCATCGGTAGTGAAAATCAAAAGTGTTTTGTTTTTCGTCAAACTCACATCAAACTATACGTGTGAGGTTTTTCGCACTAATACAGTCACAAAAATCTCTGTTTGATCAAACAGTTTGATAAATGGCCAGCCGCTTTATTATACTATGGGAAGACTTTCAAATATGACTAGCGCTGGCAGATATATGTCCAAAAATTGAGTTGCATTAACAAAAGCGGGTTGTTTGTAACTAGTTTATCTCAAAAGCTAGTTGCAAACTTGCTTATGATTTGTACGGATAAATAAGTTTCTCAAGCTAGTTTATCACCATAAACAACTTATAACCTGTTTATGGCGTAGATGTAAATGCACTATAAGGAAGAACAATATAATACTACTAATCGAAATACTGTTAAGTAATGTTTTTATTGTTATCTATTGGGTAATTCAAAGCATATTTATTTTGTATTAAAATAGTATCTGATACATTGAACAGCTTATTTCTCAGAACAGTTATAATATTTTTTTTTTGTTTGGCTTGAGGTCATTCTTTTTATTTTAAATAGAAACAAATCAATTGCAATTTGTGCTTATTTATTAATAAAATGGGTTGGTCATCTTCAGGGATATATTATCTAAAAATAATTATTACATCAATAATAAATATAAATTTAAAAAACAATAACAAAAAATTTTATTTGCATTTTATATATTGCAGTGTTGTCTGAAGTTAGTTATTTTAAGGTTTGTGACTGACTGTTTTGTTTTTATTTATCGTATTTATGTCTGTTAATTGTGTGCCAATACATGTGTGCACAGTTGTCTGTGTCTGACTTGTAGTTTATTCTTTTTTCAGTTGTAGTATTAAGGGCATAATACACAATCAATCAGCTTGATGTCAGATTCGTGTACGTGTGCTTGACGAAAAATCAAAACCAAGTAGATTTTCCATCAAGCGTCGTCGGTGTCACTAATACTAACGAAATTTCACACATTCTATTACCACGCTTGTCCAGCATGTTGACTGTGTATATTGCCCTTTATTAATGATATGTAGCACAGTGATGAAAAATACAGATTTTGAAATGGTAATGAACCTTAACTTAATAAGTACTTTTTTCACCTTAATGGCACTTTTTCAAGAATTGAAAATGTAATACTTTAGGTATTCTTAATTATCATAGAAAGGAACCATTTTTGACATATTAATATATATTTTTACTATTTCCGTTGATTTTGATTAGTAAACCAACATTAACTTCAATAATTTTTTTTATGAATATGGGGGTAAAACTGCAGATTCATTTATCTTTTGAAGCTCAATCTACTATGAAAATTGTATATTCACTTACTAATATTCTATTTTCCAATTACGCAACAAAAATCAGACCTAAAGAAATTTTCAATTATTATACTTTATTAAAAAATTAAAATCATTTTCAATTCATTTCGTAATTGAATCAATTACTCACGTGATCAAAAACAATATTATTCAACGGCGGCATGGAATAATCTCCCATAAAATAGCTCCCTAAAGCGAAAATTAAATAAACCCCAAGAAATAAGTCCAAAAAAAAAGAAATAACACCCCAAAAAATCGTTGTTGTATATTCTCTGGATATTCGCTTTGTAGGTTTATTTCATGCCGCCTATCTAACAATTTTCACAAACTTTTACCAACTGAAAATTTTAATTTTAGTTATTAAATGTATAATTTTGGTCGTAGGTTAAACTTCAACAACGGAATTAATTGAAGCTGCAGAGCTCGTAATTGAAATCTTTTTACTCAAAACTTTAAAAATTTGATAGAAAATTTTGTTTTTTATCACATGGATAATTGACTCAATTATTATATTAATTGAAAGCAAATTTAAGTTTTGATAAACCGATGTTATTGAAATTTGTCTGTGTGGTTACCATTATACATAACAAATCGTATAATTTTATATCTTATTTCACTCGAAATGAAAATACTGAGGACTTACAATTTGATTTGGGTATAATCTCAAAGTGCAACTTATTACTACATGTAATAATGAATTTTATACCAGTTATAAATAGTTCTCTAATAACTTCTGTTTGAACAGATTTTATTTCTTCAAATAAAGATATCAAGAGTTTTCGAACAAGTTTTTGAATATAATGGGTTAAATATTAATAAATCGGAAAAAATTTAATTTTTTAACGTTACACATTGGAAAAAGTACTTTTTATGTCGTGGTGGTACTGAGGTATTTTGATAATGAAAAAGTACTGAATTTTCCATCACTGATGTAGCATCTCTTGCATGTATCTCTTACCTGGCCTTTACACATGCAAGTGGAAGTTCGAAAACTCAATAGACTCAAACTTTTCTACTAACACACTTTTGGTTCAGCCGTGAGAAAGACAGAGAAACGAATACAAATTGCTTTTTCGTTGATAATACGTACACAGAACTTGCATGCAAGTACTTACATGTCTAAACGCAGGGTTAGAAGTGTTCTTCTCTCTCACAAGTACTCTCACATTATCGAAATTCGGTCTATGTCCGGTGACTGCACAGTGTGCTGCAAGTGCTGTTTTTTGATTTAAGGGTTTGGTGGTCATATTCAAATCAGATTTTGTTGTCCTTAGTTCTGTTCTTGTTGTGCCAACATAACTTTCTTACATGAGTTAGTGTCGTGTTATTGAATACAGTTATAAACAAAATGGAGATTACACCGAGAATAGTAACGAAATATGTAGACGACCTATTTGAAATATTAAAAATTGGCCAAGTTGACAACACGTTAAACGCACTAAATGCATTTAATAAACAAATACAGTTCACACTAGAAAAAGAAACTAACAACACACTACCATATTTAGATGCACTAATTACACGAGAAAGAATACTAATTACACGAGAAAAAATACAATTAATCAGTAAATTACATTCCCGGGCTATCTGAAAGATTGACAAAGAAAAATACATAAAATACGTAGCGATGAAAACAAATAATACGACAAATAAATTATTTTCCAATATGAAATCGAAAGTAGATAAACTTGACAAGTCTGATCTAGTATACGAAATCAAATGTAAAGGTGACGACACTAACTCATGTAAAAAAGTTTATGTTGGCACAATAAGAACAAAACAAAGGATAATATTATCATCACGTTTACACCAGAGCGAAATCTAGTACTTAGGAGATTTTGAGCGAAATCTACTTCATTTCTACTAGATTTCCCATACAAAACAAAATCTAGTTCGTCACTAGATTTTGGCAAAATCTCCCGAAATCTTGTAATACTCTTGTAATACAACTATGATTTTCCTAAAAATGTACTAAAAAATACAGCACTTTACAAAAAAATCTGACAGTTTGACGAAAAAAAATAATAAAATTACGGGAAAAACACAAATAAAAATAATTTGCGGCAAACTACACAAATTATAATAAATTTAATAAATAAATATTTGTGGTAATGGAGAAACAAAGAATAAACAAAGGGTATGTAAATTATTATATGTATTAAGATGAACTTTAATGCAACAAGCGAAATTAATTCACAGAAAACGATGCTATAATAAAAAGAAGCAGTGGAATACCAACGAAGAGGTTCTTTTAATAACGCTTGGGAGACAGACAAAATATTTAAAATAAGCACATATAATCAAAAACTATTGTTTCTAATTTCAGAGATGAAAAGCGTATAGTTTGGCCTTCTGGTGGTTCTCCTTCAGGTTGGCCATCCTACGAAACAGTCCATTCCATCTTGGGAACCTTTTAAGTCAAACTCTATAAAAATGATAATGGACGAAAGTATAGGTAAAATATATACATTTGAAGTTTACCTAATTATTTAATTTATGCTGTTTATATCTTTCACAGAACCTTCATGTTCATTAAATGTCGATGAAACAGTCGTAGAATTCGAAGTGGAGACGTTACTCGACGAATCTGAGGAGCTATGGGATACTCCTCCTCAAAAAGGAAAACAAGTTTCCATAGCGAGGCTTTAAAGAAAATTCAAGAGTCTACGGACACTACTGAAAAAGAATTGATTAAAAATAGAGAAGTAGACATAAAATGATAAAATTGCAGGAATATATGGTAGCGATTGAGAGGAAGCGTAATAAAATACTAAAACAACTTTTGAATAAGTAGTTAATAGTTGGTTAAAAGCTATCCAAACCTTTAAAAAGTACATATGTACGTAGGTAGGTACATACATACATAGGTATGTATGTCATAGTATAGAAACATAAACATGTTAATATGTAAAATTTTTTTTAATCTTTTAACTAACTAAAACGTACCTAAAGTACTTTTCATAAATATAGCTCCACCCTAATTTTTTCGAATATATAAGTTTTAAAAATATATGTATATATTTTCTAACTTATTGCAAGAAAATAGTCAAACTCGTGTGTAGCATAAAAACAATTTATTCGTAATAGTATTCGTTTAATACTTAATTTAAAGAAAATTCCTGTATTGCATAATTATTGCACAATATGTTTTTCGACTATTTTCTTAAAATAAATTACAAAATATAAATACATGTTGGCAAAAATTAGGGTCGTGCCATAATTATGAAATGCATTATATCGTACAAATTGTTCAATTATACAATTTTAAAATACAAATTGCTAAATTATTCAAAATATAGATTACTCCAAATCGTGATTAATTAATTTTTGATTAATTGATTAATCACAATTTTGCTTAATCAACAAATTTGATTAATCGTTTTTTACTTGTGTTGTAAAATTTTGAAGTAATTGTCAATATATTTTTAATTTAAACAAGTTTCATGCTTCTCCTGTAAAACGTTTATAATGTTAGATAGGACTTTTAGCATATCGTCACAGATATATTTTTTAACACTTACATTTAATTAATAAAAATTTTTTTGTAAGTAAAATTTTCATTAATCAATTAATCAAAAATTCTGATTAATAATATAATTGTAAATTTGATTATTCAAAATTAGGATTAATTGATTAATCATGATTTTGAGTAATAATTGAGGGAATCCCATCTTTTTAAATCCATTAACACATGCCTTAATTTTCGTCTCATTTATAAAACTTGATGGTAAATATTCCTGCGAAAGGTTTTACCAGACTTCAATACAAAATTCTTGAAGAATTATACATACACCGGCTTTTGATACACCAAACATTTGTGCTATGGATGCATATTCGGAAGATGACTTGAAGCAGTAAAGTCTAATGGCAATACGTTTTTCAAGTGCAATGCATTTTCTAAAATTTGTATCCATCTTGCTTATTGTTGTCAGTTTTGAGCATAGCAATTGAAATGTTTGCCTGTTCATTCTTGGGAACGTATTTTTCCCAAAAACAGCCATGGCGAGTCTATAATACAAATTTATTTAGTTTAATTAAATATTACTGTTTTTATACTTACATGTGCCCTCTCTAACCTGCTATTTAATAATTGAAATCAAAATACAGCTCTTGCAGTACACTGTGCAGTAAATGGACATAGACCGAATTTCGATAATGTGAGAATACTTGTGAGAGAGAACAACACTTCTAAGAGATGCTACATATCATTAATGTGGTGTGTACGGGTCAATGTTTATGGTCCTATAGCCCCTTGTTTTGTTTATCCAGCTGTCAGGGAGACCAGCTTAATTAATAGGCGCTCAAAAGAGGCGCCAAAAGTTGCGAGATAGTAAAATACGACAAGGCTAAAGAGCCAGTATATATTGTAAGTTACAGTCTGATTTATTCATATAATTTCTTCTGCTTGTATACTATTTTAATTGTCTAGTATTGAGTGATTTCTGAATCACTCAATATTTTTAAGTTACACTTAAATTACAAACGTACATGTGTTTTCACATTTATATGTTTTAAAAAAAAATAACATGTGAACAATATGCGAGTGGTCATTAGTTTTTTGACACACTTCAATTTGTGTAATTCAATCGCCTTTTAGTTTTAAGACACTCTACAAGTTGAAGTTGGTCAGTACTCACTTTGCATATTGCATGACTATATGGGTAAGGTACCCTACACCCTCACCCTTAAGAGAAAAATTATGAATGTAATTTTTCTTTTTGTATTATAATATGTTACAAAAGTTGCTTAAAATATAATAAATTCAAAGCTTATTTACATTAATAAAGTATTATATAGTTTTAAATTATTATTATGTATTTCTTTTTGTATTCCGTTATAATCTAGTATGCTATTTACACCGTTCCTACCTATTATTTTATATGGTCCCTTGTATGGACTTTGATTCTTTTTCCTATTTTCTACTTCTATTAAGACTAAATCTCCTACGTTAAAGTTGACTATATTTTCATAGTTGTTATTTGCAATTATTTTCTTTTTTGCTTTTATTGTTAATTCTTTTGCTCTATTTAAAGCAAATTGTAATTTGACTCGTAATTCTTGTACGTAGTCGTCATAATTATAAATTTTTGTATTGTTATTTAAAAAATCGGATGGAAGACATGGTAATTTTCCGTACACTAGGTCAAAGGTTGTGTAACCTGTGTTATATGCAAACATAAAATATGAAATCCATTTGTCCCATTCATAGTCATTCGCTGTAGTTAATAAAAATTCGTTGAGAACCCTGTGGTTTCTTTCAATCGAACCCAATGTTTCATGGTGGTATGGGATTGAAAATATTTGTTTGTTTTGTAATAATGAGCATATGTTTTTCATCAGCTCGTTTGTAAATTCCGTTCCTCTGTCGGATTTAAGTACCTTAAATTGACCATATTTAAAAATGAATTGTTCGACCAATGTTCTTGCTGTAGTCATGGCATCCTTTGTTGGCATTGGATGTGCAACAATAAATTTAGTCAGCTCACATTGCATTGTCAAAATATATCGGTAGTCATTTGAAATGCGAAGAGGACCCACGGTATGTCACAAAGCCCTTTTACGCCAGCCAGTAAGTCGCCATCCAATTTCCCAACTAGCTCAGGGATGTCAGGGCGAGTAAGACCCGCGACTTCCGGTGCAGGGATTGACAATAAAATTTATAAAAAAAAACACCAAAAAAAATTGCAACAGAAGAATAAATATAACTCAGACAGACAAACAGACCTACAACTAACTGCACTGTGACATAACAGAGACTTATGGTGTAATTTGTCCCCACTAGCTGCCCACCCTACCTTGGTAACATACAATACAAAACGGTTATGTTACCCCACAAACAGAAAAATCTGGTCACTTCAATTCACACTTACATAACACACCACTTTAAATAACCTTAGCCAGACATTATTGGCAAGTATTCATCCAAATAACATTTAAGAATTAATTGCTTTAAAACGTTATAAAAAAATGAAACTTTTATTTAATAAAAAATGGCCTTAATCTATAATATTTGAAATGTTTAAATTTATATAAAAGAAAACTTGGTATGTATATAAAAAATTCTTAAATGTTGAATAATAAACTAACCTAATAACATCAATTTAATCCGGACAAATTTCCCAAAAATACCCCATTTTCCCTGTAGAAGTTTAAAACCAACAGGATAACGCACAACAACATAAAATCTAATAATTTTCCTATTTTAAAGAGCTCTCTAAGACCGGCTATAAATAACAAATTTTCCTTACTGTTTCAATATAATTTCACTAAACACGCGATGGGATAGTTTTGGGCTAACAATAAATACTTTAATATGACACTAATCACTAACACAAAAAACACTAAATTTAACAAATTTAACTAATTTATTTAATTATTTATTTTTTTTATTTTAATTTGGCAATTTTTTTTATTTATAATTCAGTATGTTACCTTTTTTTCTTTTGGTAAATTTAGACAAAGCTTTTATGTTCATATGTGTTTTTGCAAACTAATTCTAACCTATACGGCAGATATTTATGAAACTTATATTATCCTGTTTTTTTTTATTTGTTCCCCTTTCTTTAAGTATTTTCTTTTCAAATTTTTATTTTAATTATTTTATTTACCACAAAACACCGTCTAGATTTTTTTCCAGGCAAAACATACAAGAAAGTAATTGGAGCGGACTCACCGATATTCGCTCTGGCGCCGTGGCTAACCAGAAGACAGCGCAATGAAACAATGGATGCTATACAGATGACACAAAAGGCTGCGGATTACACCCCAGATAGTTCGCTTGGGTTCTATCCACTGGTTTCTCAGCCTTGGTGGACTGTAATCCGAATTCCTCTCTTTTCAGATTACTCACAAATACTTTGGGTTTCCGCTGTAGTAGGAATACAGTCAATTACTCCCTAAGCTTCATAATATCTAATTGGTATTTCTGGCTTACCTTTACTCTGTATCTTCCGCCAATTATTTTAATAAATTATTTTACCACTGTTTGCACCAAAAGATTTTTTTAAACTTAGCCGGCTGCCCACAATACAAAATTTACTGTCCGCTCCGCTTCGGTGTTCAGAATGTAATATTTTTTCTAATTTTAAAACTCCTTCGCAATCCCCAATTATTCGACTTTGCTTAAATGTCTACACAAAAATGTTAATGTAACTATCTTTTTCTTTCTCACGTAATTTTTTCTATTTTTTCCCAACCACATTGGATACATCTACATTTGTATCTACACGCACACACATCTATTTACCTATATACATTAAACCAGTCTCAGTAAACAAAAAAATGGCATGAAGTCACTAACCTTCTCCATTATGGCCTTGAACTGTATCACGTATCAATTATTCTTGCCTACCATTTCAATACATTATTATTATTTATATTTTATTTGGGGAACCATTGACCTTCGCCATTTTTGCCTTGATAAATAAATAAGTTAATTATTTATTATTATATCATATTTATTATATTTTGAAAGAAATCAGCAATTAATAAGGTACATTATGCGGATAAGGTAACAGGTCATCAGCAAAAATTATACGGTGATCGCACCTCTAATTTTGTTATTGTTTATTTTTTTCATTTTATTGTTTTTATCTCGTGTTTCTTATTACCCCATCCTTATATTCTCATTTAGTTATTATTTTGTACCTTTACTACTTTCTGCACAGCTGTTTGTTTTTTTATGCAAAGTTGCCTGACCAAAAGATTTTAACAACACCAACACTGAACATACGCTACAAATCTTTTGCTTTTCAACGCCCTGTCGGCCGAAAATCAAAAGAGCGGATTAGTTTTTTTTTATGAAAAATGCCCAACGTAGGCAAACGCCCACACCGCTAGCCGGGCTATAAGTCAAGCAAATTCATAACACTCAGATTCCCTTTGGAAAATACCCATTTGGATTGTCGAAATATGTACTGAAAAATATGTCAACAAGACATTAAACATTCTAACTATATCAAAAAAATATACAAACAGAGAAAATTAAAAGAAAATTAACTGGTCTGCCGAGTACAGCCCTTATTTATTCGCCCTAGCAATAGGTGTGAAAATCGCTATAATTTTCATATCAGTCTGATAACTCTTATTGCTAATGATGTATTTCTCTACTGTGGCACCTCCTACTATCAAAATACGAGTATACTAAAAAAAATTGTGAACACGAGTGGCCAGGAAAATCTAACTACGCTAAAAAAGAAAAAAACTATTTACTATGGTTATGATAAAAGATTATTAGATAATTGTACATAATACTATTCTGTGTAAAATAAATCATAACGTGCCTAATAAAGAAAATGTACGAAAGTAAACTCTAGGCGTAGGCTATAAAATCATTAAAAAAAATTATAATACGAGCAGAACTATTGACTAACTGCATTCCTCAGATATTTGTCCATCGTGATGATGTTAGAAATGTGGGTAACTATCATGAAACAAAGAATACAAGATAACGCAAATAAAAGAGCGCATCGTTTTTATATTTTGAATTTCTTTAGGTAGAGATCAAAGCCACACATATTGACGGCGGTGATGTGCCGCCGCTACTTTTGGTTTCCACGTTAACGTTTATTTACACCACATCAGTAACTGAGCGCACAAATCGAGAGAATATGTATAGTGACGGCTCCTGGCTGAGAAATTTTAGGGCTTCGGCCACATCAAATTGTTCAATCAAATTCATGTATGTATTGGTTGAGGTGCATTTGACGAAATATTAAACCCATTTAGATTTTTTTAAAGCAATACGTGTGTTTTTATTTTTTCTCTGACACAATGGATACAAAACTGAGTGCAACACCAATTTATGCCAATTGGATGTGTGGCCATGCCGCCTTAAGTTTTTTATGCACGACTACTTGTGAAATTTAGCAAAAATTACTAACTTGCTCAATAAACGAAGTCGATCGATTGTGAGGCGGCTAACAGCCGCCGCCGTTGATATTTGTGATCAGCCGGCGCTGCTGAACAAATCGGTTTCTGCTTCGTTCCCTGCACGTGATTCCAATGGTAACCAAAAGTAAGCCTACACAACGTTTAACATTATTTGGAGAACTTAAAAAAAATGGAATTATACCGAATTTACATTGACACTGGTAGCATGAAGCTTTATTTACCACTAGCCTTGATAGGGAAACAATTTATGTTGAAAAAGTGCTAGGAAATAAGATTTCCGATGGCTTTAGCGAATTTTCTTTAACCCATTTGCTTTTCCGCACTTGCAACGAGCAAATACAAAAAGTTTCCTGAACAAAATCTCATGGAATACCTCATCGTGCCAATTTGGTATTAAAGTACCATGGAGCAGTAATACTATTACTTCTTTCACCACACCTTTCAGATCTTTGTCTCGAGTGTTATGATACACTCATGATCCAATAATAAGGTCTGGTTATAAGCACAGCTGTTCTACTTTTTTTTTCGCAAATTAGAGGCTCGGATGTCAAAATTCGTACATGTCGACATAGAGGCTGAGATGTCAAATTTTATTGTAACGTTGCAGTTGTTTTACTATCAACTTCACCTGTTAAAATTATTTCACCATGGATACACTAGTGTAAACCTGTTGTTGTTAATTTTCATGTAAGAATGAGTGTATTCATTGCAGTTTTTATTATTTCTTATGTTTAAAAAAAAATCCTTATTTATTACGATTCTCGAAGAGCATTTGTGTGTATCTTGTTCTTTCTTTGTCGATCAATAGAATATTACAACCTGACACAAATTACACTAGGGGTTAACCAACAAATAACCAAAACTATATTTAATATCAAAGGCGATACCAATTGTTGTAAATTGAGCAAACGCAACTTCTTATGATATTATCTATCGTTAATTCAACTTCGTTGGCTACTCGATACTGTACTTGTTGTTAAGGAAATCAATAACTAACCAACTGATTTCATACCTTTAAATAACGCTAACCAGTCACAAATTAGAAAAGTCAATCAAACAAATGGGAAAGAGTACCTCAATGCATGATTTATACTTTCTTAAAATCTTTGTGCTATCAAAATATTGTTTCAACTGTTTCCTCAATCTTATGAATCTACAACAAAGTATTTTTTTTGTATAATTTTTTTTATTTATTTATATTATTTATTTATTTTATTTTATTTATTTATTTATATATATATTTTTTCTCTTTTTTTATTGAAACGAGCGCAACTCATTATTTATTACGTCTGATTCTACCTTGGTCACACTACCTCCTTCTACTGCCCCATATCCACAGCCTATTACATTCAATAAACGGTTATGCAACAGTATCTAAAGATAAGCACAACCAATAAATCTTTACACGTAATAAAGAAATATGGTTGCTTAGAATATTTTCTAATTTTCATTAAACATTTTAATTCTCATCATATCTAAATTGAAATTTTCCTCCTCCCTCTTTCTTTTCGTGAAACGCGTGATTTTTTTTATTTATTTATTTTTTTAATTTGTACCCGTAGAATTCCTACCAATTTATTCACACTCCTACACCAAATATCATTATATCACAACTGTTTTACTACATTCCCCAAATAATTACTTTCTTTCACTCCTTTTATTTTCAGGTCTTTATTTATTTTTCAAGCCACTAAGTCTACCGAGATGACCCGTAGAGAAAATTGAGAAGAGTGCTCCCATGACGTGACTACCGCCTCTGGAGCAATGCCCAGACTAGATCGTTTTACGGGAAGTTTACTATTTTATTTCAATTTCGAATCTGGTACTTTGTTTCAAAATTTGCTCTTTTATTTTTAGGTACAATTGAGTTACAGAAGGTGCAGACATGTGTCGAGATTATCACAGGTATGCTTAGAGTTAAAGGTATATCTCATCAAAAGAATCGTCAATAAATAAATAAAAACTGGACATCACTATCAGGAAAAAGGTAAAAAAAAATAAATCCGTAAATAATCAAAGTTAAAACGGGACAGCACAAACATGAAAAAATTTTAAATATGAATACAAAAATTATATTGCACGCCTATAGCTTGTCCCCTTAAAACTATAATATCACAGATTATTGTTTTATATCCTTGGCATGATAGATACCAAAGATTTTTCCCTGAAGTGTTTCCAATTTGTACATGCTATTGCCGATAACTTCAAGCACCCTACACTTCCTGAATTTCGGTGCAAATTTAGCATTGAAATTTTTCTTAAAGTCGCTTTGCACGAAATTTCCAAGAAACACTTCCTGTCCAACTGCAAATCTTATATTCCTGCTTCTTTTATTATACTGTCTTTCATTCCTCTCATATGCTTTGTGCAAGTTGTCTTTAATAGATTCTCTAACTATTTGCAATTCATCTTTTCTCCCTAGGATTTCCAACTCGTCACTCAAGGATTTTAATTTTCTAGCCAGAGCATAATCTGACCCGGACGTGAACATCTGTTGGCCAAACAGCGCCATATAAGGAGTTGTACCTATGGATTCTTGCACCGCCGAAAGAAGAGCGCATTCTATTTCGGAAATATGCGAGTCCCATTCCCTGTGATCAGCATCAAGGTATGCTCTTATGCCAGCCAGAAGAGATTCGTTAACTCTTTCAGAGGCGTTAGATTGTGGTGCATACGCTGCAGTCCTAATATGCTTTATACTAGAGTTTTGCAAGAAATTTTGAAACTCTTGGGAAATGAATTATTTCCCATTATCGGAATGAACTATTTCTGGGGTACCAAAGGTGTGGAAAATTTTTCGAGTCAAATAGTCTATCACTAATTTAGACGTAGCTTTCCTCATGGGCTTTAAAAACACAAATTTGGAGAAATGGTCTACAACAACGAAAACATAGGCATTACCATGATTTTCTGGAAAGGGCGGTAAGTTCTTACTTCTTCTCCCATTTTTGGACGCATTTCATAATTTGCTGGCTTTATTTCTTTGCAGGTTTTACAATTGTTTATATAATTTTTTACCTGCAACGCCATTTTTGGCCAATAATAAAATTGCCTTAGACGATGCAAGGTTTTTGATATTCCGCCATGAGAAGCAGTTTCGATATCATGTGCTTTTGATATTAAGGTTGATATCAGGTTATCCGGAACCCATAACTTCCACTCTACGCCGCTATAATGCGGCCTGCCTGGAATGGTAAACGCAGTATATTCGCGGCATTTAGGGTCTAGGCTAATTTGCCAAAAAGCAAAGTTCAAATCTACACTACTTATGTATACTGTCTCATCAATCCGACTCAATATGCCCTCAATGTTTTGGATGGGATACGCGTCTTTGACCGTAAGATTATTCAATTTTCTTGCATCCAAGCACAGACTATTTTTTCCAGGCTTGCATACAAGAGTGACCCGATTATTAAAGGGACTTTCAATTTCTTCGATTACCCCGAGCTCTAACATCTTATCTATTTCTTCGTATAGCAATTCTTGAACTTTTGGAGAAACCGGATAATGTCGCTCCTTAAACGGCATAGAATCAGGTACTAGTTGGATGGAATGTTTTTCCAGGTGAGTTTTTCCCAATCCATTTTTTTCGAATGATTAAAATAAAATTTTTACTTCCTCTAGCTCCTTTTTCTGATCTCTATTAAGCTCATGTTGCTCCGGCGCTTGATTTTGGAGAGGCTCCAAACCGTTCATAAATTTTTCGAAGTCTATTTCATCTAAGTTGAGAACGTCTGGCGCTAAATTAAACTTTCTCCAAAAATCAATTCCTAGATACAGAGTTTGCTCCAGAGACGGGCAGAGATAAAATTGAATATCGCTAATTTTGTTTCTGTATTTAACTGGCAAAGTTATTTTACGCAAATTTGGTGGGGTCGACCGGAGGCTGTTTTTACATTTGCATTATACCACGAAGCAACTACACCTAATTCCTCGACCAATGCATTGCAGCGTTTACCCAGAATGCTGACAGAGGCACCGGTGTCTAACAACCCTCGCACTAATTTATTATTGATGAAGACGTCGGCATATACTCTGGGATCACCATTTGATATCGCTTCAACAGCTGCCATAACACCCTCCTTTGTCAGCTTTCTATCACTGTAACGCATTCTCGCTTTTCGGACCTTCGGTGGAATTGATGTCACGGTTTTGATATCATTTTGAAAAATACGATTTCTGACCTGAATATAGTTTTCTAATCTTTGGTTATACGACTGGTGATGTCTAGGTTGTATATTGGGTAAAGTATTTGAAATGTTTTCGTTTTGTTTCAGTCTGGTTCCGGCTTCTAACTCTGTGGAGTTGTGGACGTTTGGGTAGAGCGTGACTCGCTCGCTTTTGTCATGCTCTTCATGCGGTTTTCCCGATTGCTGCATTTCGGGCATTTAGGTGTTATCGTGCGCTCTAAGCCACACTTATAACAAAAGATATTTCGTATATCCGACTCGCTATCTATATAGGTGTGCCCCGAACGCCTGCAATTCTAACAGATGAGCTCTTTATTGATTTTCCGACCTACTTCTTCTACTTCAAATGACTCACGACCCTCTTCGTACATCCTAGCCTGTTCGTCTTCTTCATATATTTCGTTCACTTTGCGATGTGCATTATATCGCATTGAATTATTATTTGGGGTAGTAAATCGAACTTCACGTCTTGGGAATCTCCTCTCAATCTCCCTACATTCTTCCCTCAACTGCTCAATATTATAAATAACCATCCGATAGATGAGTTTGGCAATATGATCTCTTACGTTGGGTTTGAGTATCTTGATCATTTCGTACTCGGGTATCGGCGAACGAAGCTTCGACCTAATTGTTAACATGGAGTGGAAATAGTCCTCCATTGACTCATTAGATTGCTGGCGCTTCTCTACCATTTCCTGCATGATTTCGAAATCGCTTCTGTTCGCCTGAAACTGATTCAGAAGGCTATAGCGAAGAGTTGGCCAGTCAGCTATACCATTTTGTGTCCTTAAATAAAGCCAAAACCATTCTTTGGCTTGGCCTTTCAAGAGACGGTGAAAATCTCTGATAACCTCTTCCCGCGGTATAGAATAACTAGCTTGTAAAAGCTCAACTCTAAACACAAAATCCTCAATGGAAATTCCGCTACCTCCACTCTCAAAAACAATATCCCACTTGTCTATCCTAATTTGGCCTTGCACTGGGCGAATATTTAAATTTCTCTGATATTAATAAAAATTAGGGGCATTGGACAAAATATTTGAAAACCTATAGCCTTGCTTAGGAGCTCAAACATCTTCATTGTGACCATATTGTCTTTCCTGTCTCTTCGGAATATTTTCAGGTTGCGTTATCTCAGGTCGATTGAGGTTTTGATTAATTGGCTGAAACGCATTGGAAGTTCGTCGTATTTTTAGCATTAATCATTCTATCGTTGGAATTCTGATCATTAATTCGGCCTTCGAGACTACTTATCCCTGAGCCTGAATTAAACGGATCTGAAATATCATTCTGTGGGCTTGAAAACGGTTTAAGTGCTTTATTAACTTCTTGCATAATGCCTTTCAAACCCTCTTGCAACGCAACCTGAATCATTCCCGACATTTCGGTTCTTATAGAATTCCTAAAATCTACTTCATTTTTGTTTGTTACTGACACTGGTTCTTGGACATGTAAATTGACTAAATCTTCTGCTACTGTTTGAGCAACAGCTCCCTCAGGTACGTCTTTTAAGCTCTCATTTTCTTTATCCGTATGCTGATTTTCATTTCTTATTGTTCCAGATAAATCCCTGAATTGCGGATCCTGGAAAACATTAGATTGGCGAGGAGAATGCTGAACCTTGGAGATCGCGCCTCTATTTTGCTCGAATTCGATCGAACGCCTACTTTTTGGGTCGGTCATTACTATGCCTCTCAAATCGGTATATCTATAACAATAAAATTTCAAAAAGATGTACAACTTGTAGTATATATATAGTAGAAAAACTTATTATTAACATTTAGGTGTGTTACACAGTATGTAAAGTGACCTTTCATATAATTAAAACAAACTAATGCTCTAATGCTAGTATCCTAGCTATATCACAGATTAATTAATTGTACTAACCCCCTCTTTAAAACTACATTGCACTAATACCCTACATTATACAATGCTACTGATGATCTTAAACCATTTGCATCAGGTCACTGCATATTAATAAGTAAAATTAAGCAAATATGGTTTCATTTTATAACCATGTGCCTTAATCTTACTGCTTAAAAATTCCCCGTTTAAAATCTTTGGCCTAATGTCTCAGTACAGCGGATGTTATCTTAAAACTACATCCGGTCACTGGATAAAACATGTAAAATTAAGCAAACATGGTCTCATTTTATAGCCATGTGCCTTAATTTTACAATTATTGTTATTTTCTAAATTTGAAACTATCAATTCACTTTTCCTAGTTTTATTACTAGTTCTTAATACAATAATCAAACATAGACTGAACGAAATACTAAATAAAAATAATTCTACAAAAATAAGAAATACTGACTACTTATCCCGTCAATTTGTAACTCACTCAGTAGTCATGCTATTGGCCCGTCTACGTATCGACGGCCAAGCCACTATACTAAGTGAATCAAGAAATGACTAGTGTTTTACTTTCAAATTAAATTGAATTAAGTTAGACGTCATATGGACGCAATATTAACGGTAACTGAGATTATAAATTAACAAAACCTTGCTTTTTTGCTTGGGCGCCATATTGTCACAAAGCCCTTTTACGCCAGCCGGTAAGTCGCCATCCGATTTCCCAACTAGCTCAGGGATGTCAGGGCGAGTAAGACCCGCGACTTCCGGTGCAGGGATTGACAATAAAATTTATAAAAAAAAACACCAAAAAAAATTGCAACAGAAGAATAAATATAATTCAGACAGACAAACAGACCTACAACTAACTGCACTGTGACATAACAGAGACTTATGGTGTAATTTGTCCCCACTAGCTGCCTTGGTAACATACAATACAAAACGATTATGTTACCCCACAAACAGAAAAATCTGGTCACTTCAATTCACACTTACATAACACACCACTTTAAATAACCTTAGCCAGACATTATTGGCAAGTATTCATCCAAATAACATTTAAGAATTAATTGCTTTAAAACGTTATAAAAAAATGAAACTTTTATTTAATAAAAAATGGCCTTAATCTATAATATTTGAAATTTTTAAATTTATATAAAAGAAAACTTGGTATGTATAAAAAAAATTCTTAAATGTTGAATAATAAACTAACCTAATAACATCAATTTAATCCGGACAAATTTCCCAAAAATACCCCCTTTTCCCTGTAGAAGTTTAAAACCAACAGGATAACGCACAACAACATAAAATCTAATAAGTTTCCTATTTTAAAGAGCTCTCTAAGACCGGCTATAAATAACAAATTTTCCTTACTGTTTCAATATAATTTCACTAAACACGCGATGGGATAGTTTTGGGCTAACAATAAATACTTTAATATGACACTAATCACTAACACAAAAAACACTAAATTTAACAAATTTAACTAATTTATTTAATTATTTATTTTTCTTATTTTAATTTGGCAATTTTTTTTTATTTATAATTCAGTATGTTACCTTTTTTTGCTTTTGGTAAATTTAGACAAAGCTTTTATGTTCATATGTGTTTTTGCAAACTAATTCTAACCTATACGGCAGATATTTATGAAACTTATATTATCCTGTTTTTTTTTATTTGTTCCCCTTTCTTTAAGTATTTTCTTTTCAAATTTTTATTTTAATTATTTTATTTACCACAAAACACCGTCTAGATTTTTTTCCAGGCAAAACATACAAGAAAGTAATTGGAGCGGACTCACCGATATTCGCTCTGGCGCCGTGGCTAACCAGAAGACAGCGCAATGAAACAATGGATGCTATACAGATGACACAAAAGGCTGCGGATTACACCCCAGATAGTTCGCTTGGGTTCTATCCACTGGTTTCTCAGCCTTGGTGGACTGTAATCCGAATTCCTCTCTTCTCAGATTACTCACAAATACTTTGGGTTTCCGCTGTAGTAGGAATACAGTCAATTACTCCCTAAGCTTCATAATATCTAATTGGTATTTCTGGCTTTACTTTACTCTGTATCTTCCGCCAATTATTTTAATAAATTATTTTACCACTGTTTGCACCAAAAGATCTTTTTTAAACTTAGCCGGCTGCCCACAATACAAAATTTACTGTCCGCTCCGCTTCGGTGTTTAGAATGTAATATTTTTCCTAATTTTAAAACTCCTTCGCAATCCCCAATTATTCGACTTTGCTTAAATGTCTACACAAAAATGTTAATGTAACTATCTTTTTCTTTCTCACGTAATTTTTTCTATTTTTTCCCAACCACATTGGATACATCTACATTTGTATCTACACGCACACACATCTATTTACCTATATACACTAAACCAGTCTCAGTAAACAAAAAAAATGGCATGAAGTCACTAACCTTCTCCATTATGGCCTTGAACTGTATCACGTATCAATTATTCTTGCCTACCATTTCAATACATTATTATTATTTATATTTTATTTGGGGAACCATTGACCTTCGCCATTTTTGCCTTGATAAATAAATAAGTTAATTATTTATTATTATATCATATTTATTATATTTTGAAAGAAATCAGCAATTAATAAGGTACATTATGCGGATAAGGTAACAGGTCATCAGCAAAAATTATACGGTGATCGCACCTCTAATTTTGTTATTGTTTATTTTTTTATTGTTTATTGTTTTTATCTCGTGTTTCTTATTACCCCATCCTTATATTCTCATTTAGTTATTATTTTGTACCTTTACTACTTTCTGCACAGCTGTTTGTTTTTTATGCAAAGTTGCCTGACCAAAAGATTTTAACAACACCAACACTGAACATACGCTACAGGTATCTATTGAAATCACTTCAAAACTGCTGTTTGTTAGTGTAAGTGGTTCTTTCGTGTTTTTTGTTTGTTTATTTTTACTACAACTGTCACAGTATGATACAAATTTCTTTACCATTTTACTCATGTTTTTCCAAACGTATCGTTGTTTTAGTTTAATAATTGTTTTTCTAGTTCCTAAGTGGCCTGCGTGTGTGGTATTGTGGAATTCGTCAATTAGTTTATATTTTAGAATGTCATCTGTTATTCTTTTAGGGGTATTGTATATTAATATTTTTAGTTGAGGATTTTTTTTATTAATTTTTATCTTTGAGTACGTTTCTTTTAATTCTTCTTTTGTATACATTTTAAATATTTCATCTTCGTTTGATAGCGCTAATTCTTTTATATTTTCTTTATTCGTTCTAGATATCAGTTTCCTCAGTATCGAATCTAGTTTCGCTGATTTATCGCTGAATCTTGCCGGCTTATAATTATTATTATTTGTATTTTCTATGAGTAACTTCTTCATAATCGAATCTTGTTTCGATGAATTATCGTTACATCTCTTATTCTTATTTTGGGTACATAATTTCTTCATGATCGAAACTGGTTTCGATGAACTATCATTATGTCCAATGTGCACTATATTATTTTCAATGTTTATGTCGACTTCTTTTATATCTTCTAGTTTATTAAATTGCAATTTCTTCATATTTTTGATATCATTAATGGATGTGCATTCCCATATTCGAAGTTGATCAGACTCCTGAGAACTGCAGTTTTCCATACTTTTTTCTTTTACACGTGTTTTATTCTTATCATTATTTTTCTCATTATTTATTATTTTATTTGCCTCATTATTTTCATTCGCCTCAATATTTCTATTTGGTACATTATTTTTATTCTTCATAGCCCTTGTTGTTACTAGTAATTTTTTTTTCTTTATGTCGTTTTCTTGCGGTATCATTTGTCTTAGTATATCGGAATCTAGTTCTATCCTAGAAACTGCATCAGCGTTTGTATTCATTCTTCCCTTTTTATAAATAATAGTGAAGTCATAGTCACTTAAATCAAGCCTTATTCTTGTCATTTTTTGATGAAGGGTTTTTGTGGGAAAAGAGTGAAATTAAAGGACTATGATCTGTCACAACTATAAATTTTCTGCCATACAGGTAAGGTTTGAAAAAATTTATACTCCAATGGATTGCTAAAAGTTCTTTCTCAATTACTGGTTGTTAATGTCATGTTTTTGTAATGATTTACTGGCATATGAAATAGGTAAATCTCGTCCTATTTCGCCTTGAGATAACACTGCACCTAATGCGTAATTGGATGCATCTGTTGTTAAAATAAAGGGTCTATCGAAATTTTGGATATTGTAGTACCGGTGGATTAATCAATTTTTCTTTTAATTCTTCAAAAGCATGTTGGCATTTTTCTGTCCATATAAATTTTGCCTTTTTCTTTAATAGCGCGTTTAAGTCTTTGGCTATGTCAGCGAAGTTGGGTATGAATTTTCTATAATAATTGCAAAATGCAACAAATCGTCTTACTTTGTCTGCATTCTTAAGGCCGTGTCAGATACAACTTTGTCGCTTTGCGTGACGTTTCTAACTTTGATAGAAAAGTGTAAAGCAAAAGATGTATGACACAATGAAAACTTTGACAACACTCGCGCATTGATCGTTTACCAAAAAAGTAGTTGATAATTTTGCTATTTATAATATATTTTTTATAAAAATAAAAGTCAATTATGTTATTTTACGATTTATTATAAATAAATAAATGCCACATACATATTTACCTCTTATTAAAACAGATTCAAACGTGCAATATGTTTCGTTTGGCAGTATAATAAAAGAAAATTATTCCAGCCGATTGTCAAAGCAAGCAAAAAGATGAGAGTTGCCGAACTTTTCGCTTCACGCTGCGTTAAAAGTGCTTTATGTAGCATGTTTCGTATAAGTATGTACATTTCATCTTAGACGTCAAAGCGAATCTGTAACGCAACGCGAAGCAAAAGTTTTATCTGACATGGCCTTTAGGTATTGGATAGTTTTTTATTACCTCGTATTTAGATGTATCTGTCTTTACACCGTCTTTTGTTATTAAATGTCCTAAATAAACTACTTTGGTCTTAAAAAGTTACATTTCTTCGGATTTAGTTTTATATTGTATTTTTGTAATCGGTCTAGTACTTTAATTAGATTTTGGTTGTGATGATTTAAACTGCAACAGTATACGATTATATCATCCACGTAAAGAAATGCTTCAGAGTCTAGTCCTGATAGTGCTATTGTAAGCATACGTTGAAAGCTGTTAGATGAAATCTTTAGTCCGAATGGTAGTCTCTTAAATTGAAAGTGTCCTTGTGGGGTGGAAAAAAGCAGTTAAGGGTCTGGAGTCTCTGTCTAACTCAATTTGATGAAAAGAGCTAGTCATATCTAGTGTAGAGAACCATTTAGCTCTACCTAGTTTGTCCAAAATATCTTCTAATCTAGTTAGAGGAAATTTATCGTTAACAATTTTATCATTTAGTTTTCTAAAATCTACAACAAGTCTCCATTTCTTTTTATCTTCTGTATTTTTCTTTGGTACTAAAAGGAGTGGAGCATTGTAAGGGAAAATCGATGGCTCTATTATTTCTTCATTAAGCATTTTTTTGTACCTGTTCATTTATTATGTCCGTGTGTGAATGTGGTAGTCTGTAGTTTTTTATGTAGGCATGTGTAGTGTCTGAGGTTGTGATTTTCTGTTTGTAAAAATTGTTGACGCTTAATTTTTCGTCTTCTAAATGAAAAACATTTTGATACTTTTTACATATTTCTTTTAATTGTATTTTTGCATAATTGTCATCATGGTCTAAATTTAGGTCATTAACTATTTTGTTAAAACGATCGTTGCTGTTTTTATTGTTGTAACTTAATACGTCGTAATTTTTAAGTGGGTCAGTCTGGAGTCTAATACCCTCTATTGTTATTCTTTCGTCAGTTGTGTTTAAAATTTTTATGTGAGTCATGCCGCTTTTGGGTGCTATTGAATTGCTTAAAAATATTCCGGGTTTTATTTCATCATTAAAATTACACTATCTTCATTTAAGTTTAATTTTAGTGCTTTTATTATTTCTGTTCTTGGGGGAATTTTTATGTTCAATGACGTAATGGCTTTTGTATGCAGTGGCAGAGTAATGGTAGTATTATTCTTGAATACAGATATTATAAATGTTTCGTAATCTATTTTGCAGAGATATTTCTTTAGAAAGTCCCTACCTATTATGCCATCTGTTTCTATTGGAAAATTTGATTTTACTTATTGGAAAGAGTGACTACATTTTTCGTCAGTCAATGTTAGTTCTAAATCTATTGTGCCTAAAGAGTTTATTTCTTCTGTAGTGATTCCTGTTAATTTGCATTTTTCTTCTGGCTTATATTGTTCACCTTCGAATTCTTTTTGCATGCGACACAATGATATGTCGGCTCCTGTGTCGACAAGAAATGTTAATTTTTTATTTTTGTAAGTTGTGATAATGAAATTTGTATTATTATCAGAAATTTTGCATATTCTTAGATTTGGCTGTCCGAAATGTCCATGTATTCCGGCCCTATTGCGTTTCCCGAATAGTGTGTATATGTCTATTGTTATTGTTTCTGTATGTGTTGTTTTCCATTCCTCTACTGTTTGTGTTAAAATTGTTCTTGTTCTATTAGAATTGAAGTTGTTATTCCTATTAAAACTGTTGCCTCCAGAGAAATTGTTATTATTTCTATAGTTATTATTGAGATTATTGTTTCTAGTGAAATTATTGTTTCTGTTTAAGTTCTGGTTGTTGTGTGGCCTGTTACTGTTGTAGTTAGAAGATGTGTGGTTGTTTCTGTGATTTTTTTTGTTGATATCGTGGATTCTCTTTTCTGAAATGTAGAATTTCGTTATGTGTTGTTTTCTTTTCATTCTCAAGTTCAATTGCAAGTTCTGATGCTTCTTGTAAAGTAGTTAGTCGAGCACCATATATGGTCGATTTAAAATACTCATTTAACCCTCGTTTGAATGTTTCTAAAGCCAGTTTATTATTAAATCTAATTATGATGTTTTTCTCGGCTTCTGAAGCTTGATTACCTAGTTCTTTTATTCCTAACTTGTTAAGATGATCTATAATGCCTGTTATTTTCTCTTTATACGAATTAATTAACATTTTCCCATGACATAATGTATTAAGTTTAGTTTGTAATTCTGGAATTGTTTTGTTGCTTCTGTAACGTTGTTCTAATAACTTCTTGAGTGCCTCGAAATTTTCTGCTTTATTATAGCTACCAATGGCTGTTCTGACCTGTGATGTTAATTTAGCATGATAAACATACTGAAGGAAATCTATTTTCGCTGCGTGTTATTGATTAGTTCTGCGGTTATTACAAAGCTTTCTAATTCGAGATAATTGCCATTGAATAATGGTAGTGCTTTTGAAGTGGTTTCTAGACTGTTGAATTAAATTTTTAAGGCTATTATTTTATCATTATCTTCTTGTTCATTTTCTGCTAAATTAAAATCTTTTCTGATACTTTCAATATATTATAGTTTTGCTTTTACGGTTTTATTTGTATATGTTCTACCTGGACTTTTCTTTAAGTTTTTTAATACTCCTTTTAATTTTGAAATATTCTCTTCCATTTAGATAATAATATTTTTATTAAACATTTCAAACGTATACTTTTGATTTATATTGTATTAATACCGCTTATATTTCTATTTTTAATTATGCAGTGTTTAAAGTATTTTAAAATTGTTTAATACAAATATTATGACAATTAATATTAATAAGAGATTTTGTATAGGGAGTACATGAGTTTTAGTTGCTTAAATTTTTATTTTATTTTTTACTATTGATTTATTTTGTTCTAATTTCTTTATTGGGTTCCCCAAAATTGGGTGGATGGTGTCAGTGTTAGTTCTTTGTAGAGGATGGCATACCTCCTTTCTGATTTGGAATTTTTTTTCCAGCCCTTTTACGTTTGTTCTTAGTGCTGGTAGTGTTATTATTTGTAGTGTTGCCTTTGTGTATTCTTCTTCTGTATTCTTCCAACGATATTGCTTTTGGCCCTTTGCTGAGTGGAGTTGGTATATATTGTGGAATCCATGTGTCTTCTTGGTGCGTTTTCTCGGGCACGTATTCGTCCAGGTTGTTTTCTTGGAGATACTTTTCCCAACGGGCTACCATTGCGTTGACTTCATCTTCTGACATTTATTGTGATTTTTTTTTGTTTTGGAAAAATGAAATTTTTGTTCTTGTCTTTATTTTCTAATGGCAGGATAAAAAAATTTTTATAGTTCGAGTGGGCAGGATCGCCATGTGGTGTGTACGGGTCAATGTTTATGGTCATATAGTCCCTTGCTTTGTTTATCCAGCAGTCAGGGAGACCAGTTTAATTAATAGGCGCTCAAAAGAGGTGCCAAAAGTTGCGAGATAGTAAAATACGACAAGGCTGAAGAGCCAGTTTATATATTAAGTTACAGTCTGATTTATTCATATAATTTCTTCTGCTTATATACTATTTTAATTGTCTAGTATTGAGTGATTTCTGAATCACTCAATATTCTTAAGTTACACTTAAATTACAAACGTACATGTGTTTTCACATTTATATGTATTTAAAAAAAATAAAATGTGTCAACAATATGCGAGTGGTCATTAGTTTTTTGACACACTTCAATTCAATCGCCTTTTAGTTTTAAGACACTATACAAGTTGAAGTTGGTCAGTATTCACCATGGTAGAATAATACAGGTAGTGGTGAAGCGCTAACGAACTTTTTTTTTGGTTCGACTCTGTCAAAAGTTGTTTATGTTATACCAACACACACCCACACCAGAGACTTGCGCCGAGGGGTTTTGATCGGCGGCGGCTGGCTGGGAAAAAATAGTCGGCGGCGGCTTAAATTCGGCTGAAAATCGGCTGGAAATGCACATGGACATTTAATAAAAGTGAAAATTTTCATTTTGTTGTTAAATTAGTTTTTCTTTTTCATACCAATTCTTCACCAAACAAAATGCATAGAAATTAAGCATTGCTTTGCCTCTCAAAAATTTTTAAATTGTTATGAAAAATAAAGCAAAGGCTTGATTGTCAAACTTTTTTAAGGCTTCTCCAGATTCAACCTAAAAAGCTATTTGTCAAGCTAAAAATTAATTTCTCTGTTCGCAATTTTATGCATGAACTTCAATTATATATTTTACCGTTGGAATCTAATTCATGAATCATGCTAGAATTATTCGGATATATAATACATTATAATTTATGTATATTGAAACAAACGTATATACCTGATTTATTTGTATCATGATAAATGGCAAATTCTATATAGGAAAAACAGATAAGATAAAGCAGGTTATTTTTCAATATAAAGTTTGACATTTGTCATGATAAAAATTTATCACGTATAGACATAGGCTAAAGCAAGGCGAATTGATACCAGGTGGCCTTATTATTGTAAATGAACTTTACCAAAATGTCAAACTCTATGTAAAAAAAACTAAATAAAAACTTTTTATGTATGCATTTCACATGACAGATAGGTGAAGTCCAGTTGTTGTCGTACTAATAAGGCCACTTGCTATTAATACGCTTTGGGTTACAATGAAAGTCTTTCTCTAATAAATTTTTATATGTAATTTTCACTTTTGCAAAAAGCTGTTTGCTGGGAACTATCAATGGAAATTCGTCGAGTCTATAGAAAATAATAAATTATATACAGATTAAGAGCTTCTTCTCAAAGATATTTCTAATGACTAAATATGGTCTAATTTAAAAACTGGACGAAGAGGAAATCTTCATAAATTAACTTCGTTTGTATTTTCGATTCCTATTAATAATGCGTTTGTAAAGAAAGAAAAAATAATGTAATTTCCCGAATTAATGATAAGAATTAATTTTAATGGAAATTTAATGTTTTCAATATTTTTTTGCAAACAAATCAAAGTAAAGAAATACCAAATATATGTGGGAAAAAATAAAAATTCTTATGAATTAAAAAACAGGACCCATTAGGAAGTAAGTAATATAATCCAAATAAAGAAACAAATTTTCAACTCGAATCGTATATGGCAGAGCCCTGAAGGAACACATAAGAAATACAAACGAATTGATAATTTTTTCCTTTTTTAAGTCGGATAATGAATATTTATTCTTTTGAATAGTTTTTGACAGTTTTTGGCAGTTCGTCTTAGTAAATCAAGCTTTTTTTCTCTAAATGTCAAGCTTTTCCACAATTTTGATCTGGCAAGCCTAGGTCGCAGAGTAATGCATACACAAATATTTTTCGTTATCTTACTCTACGTCTCCACCTAACCATAGACTACTAACTAGACCCGTCACTATACAACAACATTACGAAGATTGTATGAGAGGGAACGCAATTCTTATTTTATAATGTGGTTTCTAATTTGACTATGTCCTTCATATTATCTTAGTAAGAGCACTTTGTATGTAAAAATGCACAACACATGACAACAGCCTCTTTTAGCTGTCAAAAGTGAGCATTCTGTTCCTAACTTGATAGGTTGTTGTAACTTGGAGTTATTACTGCGCTGTTAAAACAATTGCACTAACAACTATGTTATACCCTGAAAAAAGCATTAACTTGAGCGGTCTACACTTAACATTAACTTGAAGTTAATGTTAAGTTGGGTGTAGACTGCAAATTACTAAAATAATGCTTGAACAAAAATTATGAAAAAAACATAAAAAAGTAGAAGTGGAAATTAAAAAAAGCAATCGGCGGATTATTTTAAGCCGTTTTTGAGCCGAAAAACGATCGTCGGTGGCGGCTTCCATTAAGCCGATTTTAGCCGCAAGATAAATCGGCGGCGGCTGTGGAAATTAGTCGGCGGCTCGGCTTAGCCGTCTCGGCGCAAGTCTCTGGTAAACACACACATGTGAACATATAAATTTTTTTTCAAATTTTCTTTTGTGCTTTTTGACAACCTCGAACATAAACAACAATAAAAAGCCGTGTTGTTTTTGCTGTTGTTGGGTTGTTGTAGCTTCGCTACTACCTGTAGTATAATTCTACCATGGTATTCACTTTTCATATTGTATGACTATATGGGTAAGGTACCCTACATTAATATTCAGACACAGACAACTGTGCACACATGTATAGGCACACAATTAACAGATATAAATACGATAAATAAAAACAAAACAGTCAGTGACAAACCTTAAAACAAACAACACTGCAATAAATAAAATGTAAATAAAATTGTTTGTTTTTTACATTTATATTTATTATTGATGTAATATCTATTTTTAGAGCTATGCTCTTTATGGCGGAGCAGGAGCTAGAAATTGTATTTCGTCACATAAATAAATCTGTGTCCATACGAGTCAACTTTTGCTGCGCAACTTTTGAGTTTATGGGGAGTGAGATGAGAAGATAGGGAAGGGGTACACTGCTTCATGTACATGCAACTCTCTTTTGTTTTCTTCTTCGTAATATTTAGCAACAACAAATTCTATGTAAAAAAACAAAAGCTGCGCCGCAATAATTTCATTATATGAGAGAAAACGTCGGCAGAATACTAAAAACAAAATGTCGAGTTTTCTCTTAATCTCATACTAGGGGAAAACGTAATTGTACTTTTCCGATAAGATTTCATTTTATGCAAATGCTCATCGAGTTAACATGTACCACTTTTGCATAATTAGTTGTTTTATTTTTAGTTTTTCACACAAATTTAAATTTATAAATCAACTAAAAACATTTATTCATTTATTTAACACAAAAATTTCATCAAAAACATCGCTTTTCATTTATTTTAATAAACACTCACACATGCACACTATTTTATTTTTATGTACATGTGTTTTTGACAGTTCATGTCATAAGATTGTTATAAGAATTCTTATAACAACGCTCTCATAAAAATTCCTATAACATTGAGATAACACTAATTTGAAGTCTACACGTAGCATAATTCTCTCTGCGATTGAATTTGCCAATCTCATCTTACATATTATGTTACGTGTAGACCTCAAGTTATAAACGACTGGAAAAAAGGGAGATGCCAGATTTGTTACTAATAAGAACTTGTTGGACAATATAATAAGAAGAGGTATGCTAAATGTTCACATTTGAAATATTTATGTTACCATATATTGCAGCAATTGTCAAAATTATGTTATTACTAATGGAGATAGCTCATTGCAGGTGTTTGCAAAATATTGCAATAATTGTCAACGAATATTCGCTTGCAATTATTGCAGACATAAAACGTCAAATTGTATAGTAATTGGTCCTCCACATTATTGTACTGCGTTTGAAGTTTTGATAAAAATAAATGAAATTAATAAATATATTGAAATAAATAATTTTGCAAAAAATTGTGTAGAAAAACATTTAAAATGTTCAATACTACTTTTTATGTTCATAAAAAACAAAAATCTATTGTTTTGTTAAAAATGCATTACATTCCACTGTGAGCTAACATAGCTATGTGCTCTCATATGGTTAACATAAACCAATATTGCTTTGCTCATGCAATAGTACTGCAGAGTGAAGATTGTCTTCATAGCCGGGCTTTGGGTGGGATTAACTGTTTTCTTCTCTGGGTATGAATAGTGGCTTTGCAGAGTTCAGATTTTTAACTAGGCTGAAAAACTTTACTTTGCGAAACCGCTATTCGACATTCACATGGACATTATTGCCTTTTTGAAGTGGAAATAACTTTCGTGGGCGTTATGTTCTTTGACATTATTGCATGTCACCAATATATGTACATAGTGCGTGGTATCAGAAATGAATATCATACAAAAGTTTTTAGTGCATATATAATGCGCATAAAAGAAATTTTTTAGGGTTATTTCCAGTTTCGCTGGTGATGTCATTTGCGAACTCCATTTGCCGTAGTCAATTCTCTTAGACCGCATTCTTTTTAAGTCATATTTATACCAGGTAGACTCAACGCGATTCGCTTTGAAAATACCTACTTTGGATGTCAAAAAATATACCGATATATATAACAAAAAGGGCATTTGATATCTTTACTAAATCAAATATGCAAGCGGTAAAGATAGGCAATAAGCAATCACATGAGCTGCCGAGGCCACCTGTTAAGAATTCGCCATGGCTCTTTATAAAAAATGCAAGGCAAATTCATAACAGGTAAACTCGTCTCAATGCGCTTTGGAAAATACCCTATTTGATTGTAAAAAATGTATTGAAAAGTATGTCAACGAAGCATTTGACGTCCGCCGCCGATGTCTCCGGCTGGCATCGGCTAAAAATCCGCCGCCGATGTCTCCAGCTCGCATCGGGTAAAAATATGAGCCGACTGTACCGGCTAAGCCGACTACCGCGGTTCAGTCGAATTTTTTTTAAATTTTTATTGTGCAATTTTTTATATATCATTGATGTAATTTTAATTGCGAATATAGCATACACAGGGAAAACAGATTAGTTGGAAAACAGTTACGACTATTAAAATACAACTAAGCTAACCAATATTACACTATAAGTACTGAAAATTTAGAAATACAATAATGGTGGCTATTCTAAAAAACGCGTCGAAGAAGTAAAAATTTGCATTGAAACAAAAACAAGTTTCACCAATTGTTTTTGTTTGCATTACATTTCTAATATGAAATAAACGTGAGAACTTAAACGCGTTGCTCTCTCTTTTAAAAACGGTAAGTTTTGTATGATAAAGAAATACAATTTTTTTACATTTGTTCTATTTTGTTTTTGTTTTCCATGTAAAATTCACGCGCATTTCAGAATATCCACCAATATTTCTGTTCTTGTATCTGAAATAATATACCTCTGGTGTATTTTCAATTACGATCACCAATCGTTATTATAAATGTTCGTTTATAGTAGTGCTTTGGGGTTTCCAATCGAATTGAAGGTTTAGATAATCAATAAAATGATACAATTACTTGACATTTAAAAATAATTGATATTAGAAAACAAATAATTACAAATAAAAGCAAAAACTTTAGAATTGGATTAAAAGAATGTGCAAAATAATCTCAAAATCTTACTCGGGCTTAATGTTATTTACTATTGAAAGGTAAGTTGTATAAAAATGAGATTGATGAGTCATTTTCTAAATATAGTGATTTATTTTGTACATTAACAAATCCTGCAAAAATAAAGTAATTAACGCGCTATATAAGGCATCACATTGGAACTATTTACAACAAAAAACAGTTTTGAGTTTCTTAACAACATTTAAGAATTGTGTAAGTACTACCAATATTTGCATACGTGAAACATCTTATACTTTTCTCAATTTTTAAATGATTTCAGTGTAACCAGAGATAGACCTTTGTGTGAAGTGCAAAAATATATTTTTTCAATTCCGGACAAACACAAATTTGAAAGAAAAGCAAGAAGGTTAAAGATTCGGACTGAATACTTGAATAGAGCTCTTTGCAAATATTGGGTGTCGTTTATATTGATGATTGTTCGCTGATGAACCTAAAATTAGAAGTTTTTCAATGGTACTTATAACTCAAGCCTTCAAAAATTATTAAGTGACCAACAAATATGTACATATATGTCCGAAAATTTTAAGCATCATGTCCATTTAATGTATTTAAATATGTCTTTATATCTCTGTTTCTATTCTTTGTAAATTTTTTGTTTGTGTCTTTGAAAAATAAATTCAAAATATTTAACTTTGTTTTCAATTCACAATAGTAAAATTTTATTCATTGGTTCATACCAAGATAGATCAACACCAGGTAGTCACAAGAGAATTTACATTTGGGCTGTCAAAAAAGCGGATACATTAACACTGCTGACAGGCCAAATGTGTAAACATTTACGTAAAGAGCTGGGCTCTTGCGGCCACCTAGTATTAATTCTCCTTGGTTCATACCAAGTGTCAAACTCTATGTAAAAAACTAAACAACAACTTTTTATGTATGCATTTAACATGACAGATTGGTAAAGTCCTGTTGTTGTTGCACTAATAAGGCCACTTGGTATTAATACGCTTTGGTTCATACTATCATATTCATTTGCTATTATCGAATTCATTCAGTAGCTGTAATCGAATAACCCGATAGTACGTGCAACTGACAAAATTCGATTGGCTACAAATTCGGTTGTCACAATGAATCTGTTTTCTCTGTGTATCAAAATGTTAAAAAAGCAGCATCACTATACTTGAGCGAAATATAATCGAGGATTCCACTATATTTAGTAATATATGAGCAAAACCACGGTTGTATAACTTAGTACTACTAGATTTTAGTAGATTTTGTCAACATCTAGTGGCGAAGTAGATGTCGTTTTGTATGGGAAATCTAGTAAAAAACAAATAGATTTAGCTGCAAATCTCGTAAGTGCTAGATTTCGATCTGGTGTAAAAGCACTATAATATATTTTTATCATAACATAGCGTCTTGACGAGCAAATTATTTGTTATAATTTTTAGCACAAGAATTTGTTACGTCTGGACCGCTGTTGTTACTGTTTTATCATTGTTATGCCATCGTTGTTAAAACAATTGGTATAGCAACGATGTCTTAACAACAAGCATTGTTTTCAATACGAAAAAAGAGACAGCAAACAATAGAAATATGCTATCTCTGCCGCACCACCTTAAAATAATATAGTTTTTGTTAGACATTGTACGTACTATCCACAACAAACACCTTAACAAATTTTTGTTAACAGCTCTGCCGACGTTCTGTTCATTGTTATAACAAAAAATTTGCTCATCAAGACGTAGTGTAACAAATAACAAAACTTCGGCAGAGCCAAAACGTATTAATAACAAGTGGCCGCATTATAGCAACAACAACTGGCAAAAACCAATATGTCATGTTAAATGCACACATAAAAAGTTGCTTTTTAGTTTTTTTACTTAGAGTTTGACACTTTGGTTCAGTCAGCTGATGATCACTTTTACTAATAGGGCCACCTGGTATCAATTCGCCTTGGGCAGAGCCGTTGGCACATTTTTGTTAGTGCAAGCATACATGCGAACACGTTGTGGTTTTTTTTCTGGTTGTGATAAATCAAAATTTTTGGTCGTCGTGAAGGAAGTTTTTCACTATCAGTGATGTTATATACTTTTTTGAAGTCTTTACGCAGCCCGAAAATATGCCTACTTTGCCCTACGCGCCAAAAAAAATATCTTTACAAAAATTTACAACTTTTAAATGATAATATATGAATGCAAATAAAACCCTTTACATTTATTGGACATAAACAATATGAAAAATGTTGCCTCGAATTTTCAATATTTTACAGGAGAAGGAAAAAAGGAACTGCAACTTTCTTAGTTCTTTAAGAAGGATGTAATTCAAGGTGTAATGTTTTTTAGTTCCACCAATTTCCCCACAAAAATAAACACTGTGCGAAGCAATCGATTCACAATTGGATTGGAATTATGCTCCAATATTATTCCGCATTGGATTTCATGAACGTCTTAATTTTCTCATGGTAGCAGTCTATGTTATGGTGCCGACTTGAGTCGACTTCAAGCCGCCGCCGACTTTAGTTTTTTAAGCCGCCGCCGCCGAGATTTCTTTGATCTCACTCGACTTTAAGCCGCCGCCGACAACATTTCGCTCAGTCGCTAGATTAAAAAGTAGCCTGGTATTTATTTTAAAAATATTTGATAAAACACAATCACACTTATCGTGATTGTAGTTTTTCGACTTTAACTTCGAAACTTTGTACCACAATCAGGGTTGTCAGATATGGCGATTTCTCGCCAAACGTGGCGATTTTTCAACTTGTTTTGCGTCAAAATTTTTGATTTGGCGACATCGCGATTTTTCTGGCGATAAATAAATTTGTTTTACAAAATTGAACTTTAAACTTTTTATAATTCAGGGAAATTACTTTGTTGAAAGACTATTTTCAAAAATCAATTCCACCAAAACTCGTCTGCAACAAATTAAAACAAAGTGATTTTGATGGGGTTTCTTGTATTAATTGTACCCAACAAATACGCAAGCTTGATTTCAAGTTAAGAATGATTTGAAATCCAACCTTTTCTCAAACGATAAACGTTTGAAAATTATTTGAAATTAACTTGAAAAACATAGCATTCTCAACAAAAAGGGCAAATTATTTTCAAATTGAGAAATATATATATTATCAACTCACTTTCTAACGTTTTTCTCAAAAGTTTTTCAAATGTGGATTGTAATACAATGTGGAACATAAATGAAACCAATTTTTTTTTTGTAAGTTCACATTTTACATTTTTTCTTACTCAGGTTGATAGTTAATTTTTGATCACAAACCACCAAACAGTAAATATGTAATTTTCTGCAGTTGTAATAAATAAATTAGTTTGATCGTCATATTGTTAAATCTTTCCAATTTATGTTTCGCTTCAAATCTTGATTTATAATTTGAGAATAACACATCAAATTGGTAAAACACTGATTGTAGAATGTTTATATTCAAATCATTATCAACTTGAATTGAAGTGGTAAACAGAAACCTTTGAAAATATTTTGAGAATTGTGCTTGATATCAAATCATAAAGTCATCTTATTTTAAAGGTTTGACTTCGTGTTTGCTGGGTAGTCATTAAATTGTTTTGAATTCGGATGAGAAAAATTTACAAGAAATAATTTTAGGCGATTATATATCTACTCTTGGCGATTTTCTGCTAAATTTTTATACGATTATTTTATAAAAATGTATATAAAAAATAGTATTATATAAAGAATATTAAGAAAAACTACATAAAATTAAATTTGGCGACTTTTAGCAATTTTTAAAATCAATTTATTGAAATTGGTCGGAAAAAATCTGACAACCCTGAGCACAATATGTCGCAATGTCAAAGGAAACATTTGTCGGCGGCTGAGCCATTAGCAGAAATCAGCGAACAGAATCAGCGGCGGCTCTTCTGTAGCGAAAAATATTAGGCGGCGGCTTGCAGCTAACCGACTTGGACCTCTGAGTAGGATTACAAAGTAGGACAGAGGGGTCAAGTTTGACGTTTCCAAAATGAAAAAAATCAGCTTCTTTGCCTAGCGTAAATTGTTGAAAAGGGACAGATATAGTTCTACGAAGAAGTAGAAATAAACAAAAAAATATATATATGTACTAAAAAGTAAACGCAAGTAATATTTTAGTTATTTTCTAATTTTTAGTACATATATTTTAAAGTCGGTTTAATTATTTGCAATTGCTATTTAAGTTAAGGTTTACAAGCGTAAGTAAAAAAATGTTTTTAAATCTTTGTAGAGATAAAGATAAGTATACCCGAGAGTACCTGAAAATTTTGCGGAATCTTAATATAGATATTATAGAGTAATATTGTTCAAAAAATTAGCTGCGGAGAATTGCGTATGCGACTTTTACGTCAGTTTTTCTAAATACAACCTTTTTAAAATTTTTCGTCTTATTTGTGCTTCTATGATTTTGTTGTAATTTGTTTCTGAAACCACTTGTTATTAAAATAAAAGACTATTAGTTTGGAAGATATAAGCTTTCCGACGACTAAAGATTTTTATCGGTAAATTTGGTCTTATATACATCTATACATATTTTGTGGATCAGACTATTCGAAAAACACAAATGTATTGTTGTCTGGATATGGCCGAAATGAAAATTTTTTCTTTACTTTGCTCGTGTTAAGCATATCCTAATCCCCTAAAAAATGATTTAGGAACTTTATACATTTGCTTGTAAAGCAGTGTAATGTAAAGCATTTCAAAAGATTGACTTTGCCAAAAAAATAACACTTAGTTCACTGCGTAAGGAAAATTGCCTCAAGTATCTCTTCATATGGTAAAAAAAAAATTACCAAAAGTATCAAATTTGGGTGTATTTTGTAAAAGTAACAAAATAGTATCCAATGCCGTATCAGTTCCGTTCAGTATCAGTGAAAAATAAAATATCGTTGCCTAAGTTTTAAATGGAGCTATTCACACTCATCCGTTTTTGCCGCCCGTGCTGCTTCAGTGTCCGCTCCGTGTTTTTTTTTAATAAGTCGGCAACGATATTTTTATTTTTTCACTGATGTACTGACGGTATTTTGTAACAAGTTCAAACAGTTTTTAATGTTTGGTCGAGCTCCAAAACATCAATTTACATTGTAATGATGCAAGTTCTTAGGTGATTTGTTTTTGTGAACAGAGTAAAGTCGCATCACTGCAATGTATTTTGATGTTTTGGAATTCACCCTTTTTATTTACCTTCTCTTGTTTGTGTCGTCGGGTACAATATAGTAATTGAAAATTTACAAACGCTTCCTGTCAACCGATTCATCTGAAATTTGGTGTGCCTATATTTCTAATAGCTATGGCAATAATTGCCAATTCATCATCCGCAAAATAAGTCATCTTCATTCAGTTAAAACACCGGACGTACAACGGATGAGTGTAAACTACCATCCGATTTTCACTGATACTGAACGGACACTGCTACGGAACGGATAAGTGTGAACAGACCTTAATACACACCTTAATACACAAAACACGTCATAGCAAAATTTAAAAACAAAAATATTTAAAACGCAATTTTGGATAAAATCCAGCTCAGGAATTACCATCTCAAGCGTTTGTCAATATACTTAAGGAAGTTAGTCAAGGCTAATTTCGCCACAAGTCAAAATTTTCGCGACGAGTGTTATCAATTTCAATTTTGGAGCTCTCTACTTGAAACAAAGAATTTTATATTTTGGTGTGACTATTTCGAACTAATATGCCTTTGACTCCAAACGATTTTATTGCGCAAAAGTCCGTAACGTGATATTCAGAAAGAATTAGACAGCATAATTATTCTAAAGAACCAAGGAAAATTTTCCAAAAACAACGTTGTTCTGTTCTGCCGTGTATGTTGAGAATTTTATTTTGAAGAATATCTACATAAACAAATATGTAAAAAATAATTGAAATATAATTCTATGTAAAATACACAAAATCATTCAAACAGGTTGTCAATTTACAAGGAAAGGTTTAAATTTGCTAATGCATTTTTAGGGTAATTAGGAATGATATGCTATACACTGAAAAAAAATCAATTCAGCCATTGTTCTTATAACGGTACATTTGTGTTTTTCGATGTATATGCATATATTTACTTCTCATTAAAGCACCATCCAAAGTCGATTATAAGATTCTTCTAAAGACGCCGGAACAAAGCCGATGAAACATTGGGAACAAAAATGGAATAAATTGTTTTATTTGCATCTAAAGTAAAGAAAAAATCTGATCGTAAATAGCCTAAATAATAAAACACAGAATATAATTTTTTTCACCAGATTTAGGTCCATTATGGCCTAAAATTTTTATAATCGAATGGACTATTCATTGAAATTATAAAACTATGGATTTTTTTACTATTTGTGGTACAAAACAGCTTCCGAAAATGCAACAATTGGTGATGAGCTTTAAAAATTTCATAGAATTTAAATTTTTATCCATACTAACTTGGTCGCCTTTTATTCGATCAGATCCACTATTCGACGCGTAATTTAGTAGCCTTTCAAGCAACATATAATTCATTTTTAACGAACCAGCCTTTGATTCTGAATGACGCTATAACAAGAAGTATACACCGAAAAACGAAAATGAGCCGTTATATTATGCACAATGGCCAAAATGAAATTTGTATTCCTTTTTGTGTTTAGCACATCATAATTATTCTAAAAAAATGCTTTAGAAAATTAAAAACTTAAAAAAAGTTTGTAAAGCAGTGTTATTAAAAGCAATCGATTTTTAGTGGTATTGTTAGTTAGGAAAATCCATAACCGGATTAAAAATTTCAACAAAAAAAATTTGCCCCCCCCGGAAAAAATGACTAGCTACGCTAGACATTTGACAGCTAAAAAAGGTTGTTCCCATGTGTTATGCAGTTTTACATGCAAGTTGTTGTTTTTACTAAGATTGTATGAATGAGATAGTCAATTAGAAACCACGTTAGAAAATAAGATTTGCTTTCTCTTTCATGCAATCTTCGCAATGTTATCTCCTAGCTCCAAACATCATTAACTTTAGAGGCCAATGCTCGGCTGAGGAGGGACACTCTTGCTCTCATCCGAGCACGTGAGGCGTAGACAACCAAAGAACCAACCGCTGAAACAAATATTTTTGTCTGGCATTGGCTGGACTTAAAAGTTAAAATTTTAGAGTTAACCCTTTCGCTGCAAGTTTTCCAATTCAGGCATTAAAAAATCCAATTTTGTTACTATTCGGCCTTAAATATTTTTAATAAATTTAAATTTTTTTATTTTTTCCAAAAAGTTGACTCCAAAGTGGTTTTTTAGAATGATGCCATATGGATACATTTGTACTCAATGGTGTATAAAAAACACATGGGAGGACAAAACTAAATGGAATTGGAGGATAAGGTGGTCCTATATTTTTATCTATGGTGGGCTTAATTAATAGTCTGAGTTGAAACGAGCCATTTTCCAACTTTCCAAGTTGATCAAAAGAGGAATTCTCTGAGGGATTAGTTGCGTTTTCTAAACATGGTGATCTTTTACTATAGTTATATTTTATTTATATAGTTATATTTTATTTGGAACCAGTTACCCCAAAAATTTCAATTGTGCGAAATTTTGACTCTTTGAAAGATGAGTCCATTTTTTAGAAAAGGGAAAACGCACTTAGGGTGAAAAATTTTTTAAAAAAATTACTGACTATTTTTTCTAGGGCCAATTGACATTTTTATTTCCAAATATGAATCGGTAAAGCATCAAAAATAAAATGTCTTTGATCTAGTGGTGTATACAGAGTTACAATAAAAACTTTACCACATCATACGTTTGTATCCATAGGGATACATGCATAATTAAAAAAATCTTCAGTGCTTTTTTAATTGTTTAAACAATAAAATTTTATGCAGAATATTAAATTAAAGTCTTTTTGACTTATTTCAGTTAATTTTAATTAAAAAATGTCAATATGTCTGTTTCGACCAAAAATAAAATATTTAAAACATGCTTTTTTAAATTCGTATTTTTTTAAGAAAATAAAACCAAAAAATTTTCCAAAAGTGACTTAAATTAAGAAACAAGACCTGGAAATTCTATAATCCGTTAGCAATCCAAAGGTAAAATTAATGCGGTAAAATTAATAGCGAAAGACTTTGATTACTTATTGTTAGTTCAATTTTATTGAAGATACAATAAATAAATATAACCGAGAAAAAATAAAGCGATATTATCTATGCATTACGATTACTAAAAATAAAGTAAATATAGTTCCAAATACCAAAACGAAGGTAATTTGTCTCATTGGTGCCTGGAATCACAAAAATCATAATTTTTGAGTTAGTCTTCAGTGACAGTAGCGGTGTGTGAAATATGTACGCGGGTCGTCCGAAAAGTTTTTGGTAAAAGTAGTTGAAACAGAATATCGTTTGCGAAAATTATTATAAGTGTTAAGCCGTCTCAAGGTAACTTTTTGGATACGAATTAGGGATGGGCAAAAAATATGAATATATCGATATTATCTTTAAAATATATCGATATATGTATATCGTCGATATTTTTAATTTTAATATATCGATATTTTTTCCAAATATATCGACAGTATCAAATTCGATATTTTTTAGCTTTGGTTTTGTGTTTCGTGCAATTTTTAAAAAACATTTCGGCACAGTTTTCATCAAATAGAATGTTACTAACAAAATCTTTTGTTTTATTTATAATATATATTGCCTATTCGAAAAATTATCATTCCTTGAGTGTAATTTTGTGGATGTATGTTCCATGAAATATTGGTGGAACAGTAAAGGTCTTGGAAATTAACTCTTTCCAACTTAATCATTTATAAGAAAGGTACTTTTTATGTTTTATTTAAAAAAAAATTTGGGGACTACGTATGAATTATCGTTATTGAAGAAATATCGATATTTCGATATATCGATATTATTTATTCGATATAATGTTTGTAGTTTTCTTTCGCAAAGAAAAAATTTAAGGACTTTTAAAATTGTCTTTAATTTCATATAAATTTGACCGTTAAATGAAAATCTTTCAGTTCAGTTTATGAAGTGTGTGGCCAAGAATTAATTCAATTGAAAGACTCAATTGACAATTGAATTAAAACGTGTATGGGGTGCTTTAGACATTAAAATCTATTACTACGTTTATACGCAGTGGTTATTTGCAAATAAAAACGTAGTGCTCCCAAGTATGTAGTTTTATTGTAACTTATTAACTCACGAAAACAATTGCTGATTAACGCATTATTTGCAAATAAGAAGTTTGCGATGCCACCTTTACATATGTTTGTTAATAAGAAATAGATAAATATATTAATACAGAGCTGATTGCCAACGTTGCTAGTGCTCTCTAATTAAATTTAATCTTGAATTATATTCGTTAAGATTAAATAAATAAATAATAATAATATTAATACATATACTACGTTTATACGGAGTGCTTATTTCCAAATAAAAACGTAAAATGGTGCCAAATACTTTTTTCTTGTCATTTATTAAATCACTGAATATTTATCTATTTATTAATATATTTATCTATTTATTATTTTTTATTAACAAACATGTGTAAAGGTGGCACGTCAAACTTCTTACTTGCAAATAGTGCGTTAATCAGCAATCGTGAGTTAGTAAGTTGCAATAAAAAAACATACTTGGTAGCACTACACTTTTATTTGCAAATAACATAGATAAATATTCAGTGATTTAATAATGACAATAAAAAAGTATTTGGCAGCATTTTACGTTTTTATTTCTTCTAAAATACTTGCATTCAGAAGCTTTACCCAGCAAACTTTTGAACATTTCCAAAAATCTTTGAAAAAAGTTTTTGCTTATAAAAAGAAAAATCTTCGGTAAGCGCAATAATGGCTAATAGCGAACGATAGAGGGCAACAATGCAATTCAGAAATTGCGATTGTCACTTTCTGAAATACTTGCATTCAGAAGTTATAGTCAGCAAACTTTTGAAAATAGACAAAAATCGCCGAAAAGTGTTTCGTTTGTAAACAGAAAAATCTTCAATAAACGCAATAAAGACTACTGGCGATCGATAAGGGAAAAAAATACAATATATCAACGGGGGTCGTCACATTCTGAAATACTTGCATTCAGAACTTATACCCAGCAAACTTTTTGAAAATTTTCCAAATCGTTGAAAAGTTTTTGCTTATAAAAAGAAAATTCTTCGGTGAGCGCAATAATGCCTAATTACGATCGATAAAGAGCAATATTAAAATTAAGAAATAGTGGTTGTCACTTTCTGAAATACTTGCATTCAGAAGCTATACCCAGCAAGCTTTTTGAACATTTTCAAAAATCGCTCAAAAAAGCTTTTGCTTATAAAAAGAAAAATCTTCGGTGAGCGCAATAATGGCTAATGGCGATTATTGCGCTCGCCGAAGATTTTTCTTTTTACAAACGAAACACTTTCCGGTGATTTTTGCCTATTTTCAAAAGTTTGTTGGGCATAACTTCTAAATGCAAGTATTTCAGAAAGTGACAACCCGCATTTCTGAATTGTATTGTTGCCCTCTATCGATCGCCATTAGCCATTGTTGTGCTCACTAAAGATTTTTCTTTTCATAAGCAAAAACTTTTTTCAGCAGTGTCACTAAAGATATGACAGCCGTCAAAATTAAATATGGCGGCCAACAGACGTCATTTTGTGAAAACGAAAAAAATAAAAAGTCGGCGAACTATTTTAAAATGGCTATCATTGTATGGGCGTACCAACAGGGTACTACGGGTCAACAAAACGAAAGGGGCCTGACCACAATCAACTATTTAGGGGCTACAGCGGGTTAAAACCAACATATCTGCTGGAGAACTTTTAGTTTCCGGCGTCAAATTATTCACAAATTTTAAAAAGCAGAATATACACATATAAGTTATATACATACCTTCAGTTGGTAATAAAAGGTAGGTAAAAACTGGTAATATTGATACAGTGAGGTTATTCAGGGCTATAAAATTGTAAGGGTAAGTATTGGTATATAAGTATACACAAAAAATTCATAGGTTCAATTCCTAAAATTATGATATAAATTCAACGAAGTGAAAGGGTAGAATGGCATTTACTAAGTTTTTAGGTGGTTTTCCAAAAATTTATTTGATTTCTATGTTCGAAAAATCAACTAAAAACTTTGTTAAAACTACATAAAAACTTTTAAAAATTACCTATGATATCGAAGTAAATTCATACTTGAATTTTTGGAAAATTGTCGTAATTTTAGACAAATTGACCAATCAACTAAAACACAATCGCATTTTAAAGTTCCCAAAACTACTAAAAAAGAAATACTCAATGCGAAAATCTCTTGACATTTTTAACAGTCAGGCTTTAAAGGCTCTTTCTCAGAGTCCCTTGATGGATTCAGAGAATGCGTTTCCGAATTTTGTGACAGTCTCGCGGGTTGCTACGCGACTCTTGGCAACTGCGGTTGTGATGCCAGCCAGCTCATAACAGGCATCTACAGGGCAGGTTCCAACCCACAACCACAGCAGAACCACGAACAATTAAAATTTACACAAAAAACTATAATACAAATAAACTACACAAACACAGATACAATTGGGTGAGTGAACAAGGTGGACGTTCACTACTTGCCCTCCCTAATTTCCTAAACTACAGTAACTAACCTAATATTATTTTTTAATCTTTTATTTATTTAATTAAAAATTATAATTTTTGTTTAAAAAATGATCGCCCCTATGGGCTAAATGCGTTACTTTGAATATTTTTTATTAAATTATTATTTTTTAAAACGAATGGTCTTTGACCCAAAAAAAATTGACGAATTATTAAAACACAAAAAAATTTTCTAATAAGATTAAAAAAACAGACTTCCTATATTGAAAACCTTAACCTATAATTTTCTAAAATAAACCAATGAAACTTAACCTAACATTTAAACTAAAACTTGCTATTGCCTAAATAAATAAAAGAAGCCACAGTTAAAACCAAAAGAAACTACACAAGAAATTGATAGTAAATGCAAAAAAAATTATTTCCCAATCCCAAAACAAAACTTGTAAAGTTGGCCTTGCCAAACAACTCTTGTTACCAATTTTCTTCGGACCCCAAAAACCCACTAAAATTTCCCTTTACAAAATTCCTGAGACTGTAGAAAATATGCGTATAACTTTTTCTTAAATTGAAATTTTACCTTATTTCTTTTGTTCTATTCAGGCATTAACAAGACTAACAATTAACCTATTGCCACACGAAAAAGACTTCACAATTAATAAATAAAACACTACTCTTAGAATATAACTTATTTACTTAGTGGTCTATATTTTATGCTATCATTATTTTTTTTAAGTTTTCTTTTAACTTTTTCTATTTTCATGATTCCCGCCTTAAGGGACGAGTTTATGGCGCTAGGACGCTACCTTGCGCCAAGCTTTGTGCACCAATAGCAAAAACTATAAAATGGTGGATGGACTGGCGGGACTCTAAGTGTATATATGTATATATCTTTTTTCAAAACCGGTAATTAAAGGAACTCTAACACAGATACCTGTTGATCGGCTTTTACTAATTGTTTTGTTGTTTTTTTTTGTCCACAGATTTAATGTAAGGGTTTAGCCTCTTCAGAGTTACCCGTGTTGTCCAGCCGCCTTCAGCTGTCCACTGTTTATTTTGCCAATTTGTGTGGTTTACGCAAAAATTTTTCTATTTAGACTGAATTTACATTATGAAATTATTTCATAAAATTTTTTTCAATTTGCTACGTATTTCACCGTCTGTTAAACTAGGGATGTAACGAATACCGATATATCGGCGATACTTCAGATTTTCCGATACATCGGTATCGGCGATATTTTACTGTCGATACGACGATACTTTTAAACATTTTTTCAGAGTTTTTTTCTGACAAACTGTTTAATTTTTGTTAATTTTACCATGAGCTAAACTTATTTTGTAAATCTTATTAATATCAACTTTAAAAATTAATAATATTTTATACTATTATTTTGTAAAAAAAATTATTTATTTTGTATTAATTTTACCATGAATTCAAATTCAATTCGTTGTTTTTTAAATCTTATTCCAGCAAAAAAAGACACTCCAAAGAAGTCATGAAAATGTAGAATTCGCGATCCGGAAGTATTGCAAAATTTGATTTCTAATTAGTTTTACATATCCTTGCCATTGCAAGAAGTTCTGTTTTTCGATTACCAATCACCGAATCGGAAGCGATGCTCGGACAAATTTCTTTCTCGGTGTTCTATAATAATATTTCCTCAAGAAAAAAGGATAAAAAATTACCCATTTTCACAATTTTTATTATGCGAGTATGTCGAGTATTTTTTAAAATTATATGCGACAAATAAAGGCTTTTGGAAAAACACAAGAACTGGACAGTATAGGTTCGATTGTCCTTAAATGGAGTAGTAAAACCCTTTACTCAGTTTGGCGAATTTGGTGAAGTTAGGGAATTCACAACAGCGTTCTAAAATATGTTTTAATGTAACGACGTTTCAATTTTAGTCTTTTGCTATGGGTTGGCAAGTTTGTTGTTATTGTTTTGTGTGTAAATAAAATTTACTACCAGATGGCAAGTTTAAAAGTCCAAGAAGTATTAGGGAATTCACAATGTGTATCTTAAAATTTGGAAAGAGCAATATCGTTACACCTTAAAATTTTATTGTGAACAACGATACAAAGCACAGCGTATTAAAGTAATAAAAGTAACGATGAAGTTTGCCGAATATTTCTCCCTATTTACATGTATAGAACACGAACTCAAAATACGCAACAAACAAAACAACAACACAAGCACGTTAGTGCTTGGTACCTATCAACAAGCCAAAGAAACACCAACACACTTAAACCACACACAAATTCTTTATTTAAAATATTGCCGCATTGAAAAAACATGCTTCTTGGACTTTTCATCTGGTGGTAAATTTCATTTACGCATTGGACTTGTCATCTGGTGGTAAATTTCATTTACGCACAAAACAAAAACAACAAACTTGCCAACCCATAATAAAAGACTAAAATTAAACACTATCGTGCTTATGTTGTTGTTATGTTTGTTGTGTATTTTGAGTTCGTGTTGTATACATGTAAATTGTGAGAAATATTCAGCAAACTTTGTCGTTACTTTTATTACTTTAATATGCTGTGCTTTATATCGTTGCTCACAATCAAATTTGAAGGTGTAACGATATTGCTATTTCCAAATTTAAAGATACACATTGTGAATTCCCTAAGTATATTCACGTGCATACCTCTCTGTTGTGTTTCACTAACATTTTGTGCCCAGAAAAATAATATGTTCCTGTACTTTTTTTTTTTTAAATATTTTATTCACTTTTTTCAGTATAACTTATAGGGACTCCAAAATTTTCATTACCATTATTTGGCAAAACAAAAATAAAAATTAGTAAATACTATAATCAGCAACATAAGAAGTGGAATAACAAAGAAAGCAAAAAAATTCAATAAAAATATAGCGTAACTCGTAAAAAACGAAAACTTTTTAAGAAACAAATTAGTTTTTCTGGGCTGTTTAGAGTGCCCAGATGCATTCAGATTGTATTGACATGTTCACAAAAGTTGTTCAGCTTTACCGTAGCTACAACTTTGCCAAATATTGTTAATAAAAAATTACGAGTCCCTGTAAGTTATTCTGGAAAAAAAAATTTCCTTAATTTTTCCAAAAAAGTGCACGAAAAAAATTATCTTTTTGGCATACAATGGTAATAAAATCTGTTTAGCGAACTCTTAGCTACATTATTGCCATATATAGTTAAGCGGTATTACCAAGTTTGAATTTTCTGTTGGACACCTTTTTTTGAGGGCCCGCTGATTTTCCAAAACTTTGGAGGTCCATAAAACTAAATTGGTCACCAAATTCGGCAAGCTAATTATAGGGTTTTACTACCCCGTGGTAGTAGAATCGAATCTATACTGTCAAGTCCGTGTGTTTTTTGGACTGTTGCACTGTGTTATCTGCATATTTTTAATATAGATTTTTTGGAAGCAAAGAAAATGTAGCTCCTTAAAAAATACTTCCAATTTGTTTATACTGGGTTAATATCAATTTTAAATATTAATAATCTCTTACACTGTAATTTTGTATAATAAAAAAATTGCACTTGAGTTTTGTTAATCTAAACTTGAACTCAATTTCAATATTCGTATCGGTATCGGCGATATTTATTTTTAAGTATCGGTATCGGATCGGCAAAACGGCGTATCGTTACATCCCTAGTTTAAACATTGACATTTTCAAGCAATCGTCTTGAAATTTTTTTGATAGTTCTCTTTTGAAATAAAGTTTGAGCGTTCGTTATAAAAATAAATGCATGTAGTTATATCTGTAATTAAATATTGAAAAATATTTACAGCTAATAAAATGTATATAAAACACTATTTAAAAAATAAAATGTAAACAATTTTAAAATATAACCGTCAACGAAAGAAATGAAGACGAAGCAATTGTCAAAAAAATCCCCTCAAAATAGAAGTCATGCCATTTCTCCTACCCCGTTTGTTTCTCTACACCTCTTGCTAATAAAACAAAATTTCATGAAAAATTTCATAATGTAAAATCAGTCTTATAAAACTAGAGTTACACTTATATTATTTATTTTGTTACTTTCCGTTTTTACCTTGAAATTGTCTTGTAATTATTTTGAACTTATTTTTATTTGAACACTGTGTTCACTTATATATTCTGGTTTTCTGTTCAAAAATAAACTTTTTATTTATTATGACCTTTTAATTTAATATTTTCTTTGAGGCTTTCTTTTTTCCAAACATTTTCCATTTTCAGGCTATTTTCCACTAGCTTACAAAATACCTACAAAAATTTCCACTTGTCAAGACATGAAACATGGCGACATGACATGGTACTATTTTTGTGCACATTTATTAATGAACACCGTTCATATAAATACAACACTATTTTCATTCACAATAGACACAAATATAGTTTCAGTAGTAGATTCCAAACACTTCCACCCTTATTTTTACTACCATACGCCATATTAAACAAATTACACACACAGAACTCAAAATTACACAAAATAAATCTACTTAAAACGAAACAAAGAAAACATAAAAAAATCATTATATTTAATAAAAAAAAATTAAAAAAACAATCACGCTACAAATCTCACAAAACTAAAAGTTGAAGCTGGCACCAGACACTACAGCAGATTCCCGTCACCACCACCAGGCAACTACATACACCACTCATCCATATCGCCCACTACCACTGTGGCCAACGGTCACCACCGCCTGCGAACGGGCTCAACATCTGTCACCATCACTGGCCACTGGAGCACCGAAGTAAGTGTACCTGATGCATTTCCCATATGCATACATACACATACCCACTATACACCCCTATGAAACATTAGGGTTTCACCACTCGACAATCCCTAGGATTTTTGTATGCCAGGGCCACCTCAAACTAATCATCAAATTACATCGGTTATTACGTTTAATGAGTTAGATAGAGCTATAACGTTATCCAAAGACACTTCACCCGGTTTAGACGGGTTGCGTAACGGTCACCTAAAGCTTCTAAATTCAGACAGTAAATTTAAAATTCTTGAGCTATACAATAATATATTAATAACTGGTATGATCCCTCTGTCGCTGTTTAATTATCTAGTTATACCACTTAAAAAGAAATTATGCCCATCAAATTTATAAAGTTCATATAGGTCAATCGCCATGGCGTCTTGTTTAAGGAAACTTTTCGAAAGGATTCTTAGCCTGCGTCTCGAATGGTTTATTGAGTCCGAGGGCAAGTTGGAAAATTTTCAATCGGGAATTCGTAAAGATAATCGACCACTGACAATATTATAGCACTTTGGTCATGTATTTCATTAGGATTTTCTAAGAGACATAAAATAATAGCTGCGTTTATTGATATCAAAGGCGCTTTCGACAATGTTAATATAGAGTTACTCCTCTCGAGGTTGCGATCTTTAAACATACCGGCACATTTTGCACGACTAATATATTGCTTATTTCAAGTCAAAGATCTTTATATTCGTTATGAGGATGATATTATTAACAGACATTCTTTCACGCGTGTTCCACATGGATGCGTTTTTAGTCCCCTCTGTTTTAACTTATACATAGATTAAATTTTTGAGAATTTGCCCCCGACAAATGCTTTGGCATACGTCATGATGTAGTTATATACTATGCAAATCACGATATATATATGTGGGATTGTAACATTACAAAACACGCTAGATTGACAACACCTATAACATTGACTGGAACATGGTAGAATTATACTACAGGTAGTAGCGAAGCTACAACAACCCAACAACAGCAAAAACAACACGGTTTTTTATTGTTGTTTAGGTTCGAGGTTGTCAAAAAGCACAAAAGAAAATTTGAAAAAAAATGTATATGTTCACATGTGTGTGTTTACCAGAGACTTGCGCCGAGACGGTTAAGCCGAGCCGCCGACTAATTTCCACAGCCGCCGCCGATTTATCTTGCGGCTAAAATCGGCTTAATGGAAGCCGCCAGCGACGATCGTTTTTCGGCTCAAAAACGGCTTAAAATAATCCGCCGATTGCTTTTTTTAATTTCCACTTCTACTTTTTTATGTTTTTTTTCATAATTTTTGTTCAAGCATTATTTTAGTAATTTGCAGTCTACACCCAACTTAACATTAACTTCAAGTTAATGTTAAGTGTAGACCGCTCAAGTTAATGCTTTTTTCAGGGTATAACATAGTTGTTAGTGCAATTGTTTTAACAGCGCAGTAATAACTCCAAGTTACAACAGCATATCAAGTTAGGAACAGAATGCTCACTTTTGACAGCTAAAAGAGGCTGTTGTCATGTGTTGTGCATTTTTACATACAAAGTGCTCTTACTAAGATAATATGAAGGACATAGTCAAATTAGAAACCACATTATAAAATAAGAATTGCGTTCCCTCTCATACAATCTTCGTAATGTTGTTGTATAGTGACGGGTCTAGTTAGTAGTCTATGGTTAGGTGGACACGTAGAGTAAGATAACGAAAAATATATTTGTATGCATTACTCTGCGACCTAGGCTTGCCAGATCAAAATTTTGAAAAAGCTTGACATTTAGAGAAAAAAAGCTTGCTTTACTAAGACGAACTGCCAAAAACTGTCAAAAACTATTCAAAAGAATAAATATTCATTATCCGACTTAAAAAAGGAGAAAATTATCAATTCGTTTGTATTTCTTATGTGTTCCTTCAGGGCTCTGCCATATACGATTCGAGTTGAAAAAATTTTTTTCTTTATTTGGATTATATTACTTACTTCCTAATGGGTCCTGTTTTTTATTTCATAAGAATTTTTATTTTTTCCCACATATATTTGGTATTTCTTTACTTTAATTTGTTTGCAAAAAAATATTGAAAACATTAAATTTCCATTAAAATTAATTCTTATCATTAATTCGGGAAATTACATTATTTTTCTTTCTTTACAAACGCATTATTAATAGGAATCGAAAATACGAACGAAGTTAATTTATGAAGATTTCCTCTTCGTCCAGTTTTTAAATTAGACCATATTTAGTAATTAGAAATATCTTTGAGAAGAAGCTCTTAATCTGTATATAATTTATTATTTTCTATAGACTCGACGAATTTCCATTGATAGTTCCCAGCAAACAGCTTTTTGCAAAAGTGAAAATTACATTTAAAAATTTATTAGAGAAAGACTTTCATTGTAACCCAAAGCGTATTAATAGCAAGTGGCCTTATTAGTACGACAACAACTGGACTTCACCTATCTGTCATGTGTATTGCATACATAAAAAGTTTTTATTTAGTTTTTTTTACATAGAGTTTGACATTTTGGTAAAGTTCATTTACAATAATAAGGCCACCTGGTATCAATTCGCCTTGCTTTAGCCTATGTCTATACGTGATAAATTTTTATCATGACAAATGTCAAACTTTATATTGAAAAATAACCTGCTTTATCTTATCTGTTTTTCCTATATAGAATTTGCCATTTATCATGATACAAATAAATCAGGTATAGACGTTTGTTTCAATATACATAAATTATAATGTATTATATATCCGAATAATTCTAGCATGATTCATGAATTAGATTCCAACGGTAAAATATATAATTGATGTTCATGCATAAAATTGCGAACAGAGAAATTAATTTTTAGCTTGACAAATAGCTTTTTAGGTTGAATCTGGACAAGCCTTAACAAAGTTTGACAATCAAGCATTTGCTTTATTTTTCATAACAATTTAAAAATTTTTGAGAGGCAAAGCAATGCTTAATTTCTATGCATTTTGTTTGGTAAAGAATTGGTATGAAAAAGAAAAACTAATTTAACAACAAAATGAAATTTTTCACTTTTATTACATGTCCATGTGCATTTCCAGCCGATTTTCAGCCGAATTTGAGCCACCGCCGACTATTTTTTCCCCGCCAGCCGCCGCCGATCAAAACCCCTCGGCGCAAGTCTCTGGTGTGGGTGTGTGTTGGTATAACATAAACAACTTTTGACAGAGTCGAACCCAAAAAAAAAAGTTCGTTAACGCTTCACCACTACCTGTATTATTCTACCATGGACTGGAACAACAGCAAACGTACTCTCACACACACATAAACAAACACATTGAACAAGACGAAAAGAACAATAGTAAAAAATGAATCAACGACAGTTTTTAAGTTGACGTTGAAGACGATACTTGAACTTATCGGAATTAATTAAATCTAGTGATGTTGAAAATACTTAAAACTATTTAAGAAACTTAGGGCCATTATTACAACTCGGCTTTAGTTATAATTAGCATTTTATCGGACGGATAAACAGTTTTTCATTATTACAACTTTAATTTAACCTAAAAGTGTGGGATAACTTACTGGGAAGTTCATTCTTCCGCTAACTTTTATCGGCACACATTTTCATAGGCTGCCATACTTGCTTCTTTATCAAGTAAACACCAAGACGTATCTAACAGGTGAACTCACTAGAACACATGACCTTACTCGGCAAACTTAGTGGAGTAATGAAATTATCACAATTTCGTCACTATATGGAGCTTCCCTTCTTTAAGGTATTGGACATTTCATTATAGAGCTACCTGCGCTGATAATTCCATCCATCTTTCCACATTTTTTGACAACTGTAGTGCAGTTTCTACAACAAATTTATACTTGTTGTAGACTTGTGTGTACCTGTTATCTGTGCCATTGTAAATACATATGTATGACGTTGCCACTTGTGCTCTGGTATAGCCATACTTTGAAAAAGATAATTTTTATTTTACAGGCAAGTTGTAATAATGAAAAATTGTTGCAGGTCAGTTTACCGATCACTTCTGCTTATCATGCCAGTAACTATCTTCCACTTTACTGCTGAGTTGTAATAATGGCCCTTAAACGATTTGAAAATACCTGAAATTATTTGAAAATCACTAAAACTATTCGAAATACTTAAACTAGAATTATTTACAACAAGAATTATTGGAAATACTTAAAACTAGTATTGCTTAAAATACTAAATCTTAACCCTAGTGTTAATCAAAAATACTTAAACTTATTGGAAAATACTTAAAACTAGTGTTATTTAAATACTTAAATCTATTCAAAATATTTAAAATTAATTAATAATAAAGATGTGTACCAAACAAACTAACCTATTATAATAAAAAAAACTATTTATTAAATGAATTAAAACTCAACAAAAGCGTTTTTATCAGAGTAGGATTCCACGGAAACCACAATATGGGGGCTCAACTAAAAGTCAACCAAAATACCTACAAGTAAAATAAATTTGCCAACAAAAACTAACGAAAAAAAACAATTCGTAAAGTTGATAAAAGTGCGTTTACATAAAGGGAAAAATAAAATTTTGTACTTCTAAAAAGAAAAAGAACATAGAAAACTAATACAGGATTAATTAAAATATTAGTGCACAAAGTGTCTACGAACATAAAAAAAAGAAGTGTAAACTCTACCAAAATTCTAAAAAGTTCTATCATTTTCGTTCTCAAAATGAAAAACGAAAACTTCAACCCAGAATAACTGCACAGTGGCGTGATATTAAAAAAAACGGGTAACGGAACGAAAGGCTAGAAATAAAAAACAGCAACAAAAAAAGAACAATTTACAACAAAGCCAACAAAAATTTATGGATATTAAAAAGCAACCAGGAATAAAAAAGAAAAGAAATAACTTCAGTAAAAAAAAGGAAGCAAATTAAATATGAGTAAAAACACACACAAGAGGGGAAACTTTTACATATGATCAGTACATAGTGTGTTTTTTAAATCGCTCTGGTCCGAAGAAGCAGAGACTGCGAAACCAAAGAGAAATACAAAACAACTACAGCGAATTATGATGGAGTCAACACATAGATGAAGGAATTGAGTGAGCAGACAACAAAGACGAGGAAATAAATATAAATAAGATCAATGTATGTATGTAATATATTTATATTAAAGAAAAGTGGCAAACAAGCTAATTTTTTAATGCGAAAAGAAGATAAGGTAGAAGAAAATTTTTTAATAATTAGGGTGGCGCAGAGTATAGATTTGGAAAAATGATGAAGTATGCTGTAATTTAGAAGTTTTATCGATGTGAATAAATTAGAAATTTTGATGAGGAAAATTTAGAAGTATGGAAAGAGATTGTGAAGTGTGATTTTTTTTGGAAGATAATTCTGTTATTTTAATTGAATAAAATAACATTTAACCCTCGTAATACCGTAACTATTTTTTATACCGACTTTATTTTCCAATTTTGCGAGTTAATTTAATCTTGGTTAAATTTGTTTAGAAAATTCATCAAAATTTCTAAATTATCATTCTACTAAAATATCTTAATGAAATTTAAAAGATTTTTCCTTAGTATTCAGAAATTGTAAAAATATTTGATTTATATTAAAGGCTTCAAACAAAAGTTATTGAAATAGTTATTAAAAAAAAAAGATTACGGAGATCATAAATTCAATATCAATTTTGATTTTGTCGAGTTGTTGCCAAATAACACCAGTTTTGCTGGAAAACTAAAAATTTTTATAAAATTCATTAAAATTTGTAAAAGCATATTTTACTTTTCAACATTGCGACTGTTCAGTTTTGTGGTACTCTGTTCATTTAAGCAATTGTAAAGCGCCGATCAACATGACGACTATTGAAGACATTTTAGGATTCACCGTAGAGGAACTAAAGATTAAATTGGGGGAAGCCGACTTACCTAAAACCGGCAACAAGGTAGAGTTGCAAGACAGGCTCATAAAGCATTTAGGACTGCATAGGGAAAGGGAAACAGATTCCGAATATGAGGACACTTTCTCGGCTAGCCGCAGAGCAGTAGGGCGCAGTAGCGTATTTACACTACGGGACATACAAGATTCGGTGTCACCTTTTTCCGGTGATGGTTTCCCTGAAGTTGGCAATTGGCTGCAGGAATTTGAAGATGTTGCAAGTACGGTCGGTTGGGATGATTTGCGAAAATTTATTTACGCTAAACAACTGCTGAAGGGAGCCGCAAAAATTTATGTTAGAAGCCAATCTGACATAACAAATTGGCCAACCTTGAAAAGTTCATTAGCGAAAGAATTTGGTGTAAAGTTGTCATCTTTAGAGATCCATAGAATTTTGTCAGGCAGAAGGAAACGACACAGCGAGACATTCCGCGAATATTTATACAGTCTTCAGGAAATCTGTAAACCAATCAGGATCGACGACGAAAGCCTTATTGACTACTTTATTCAGGGCATTAGAGATACTAACACGAACAAGTCAATTTTATACCAGGCTAGGACTATAGAAGAACTTAAGGAAAAACTTAGAACGTATGAAAAAATCAGAACGGCTGGAGAGTCATCAAACTTGAGAGTTAACGTTCCTGAGAGGAAAATCAGCGTAGAGACAAAAGGCGAGCAGCGATGTTTTAAGTGTGGCGATAAGGGCCATATGGCTAATGGATGCAGTAGAGTAGAAGTAAAGTGCTTTAAGTGCAAAGGGTTTGGACATAAATCTTTTGACTGTACAGCAAATGTTAGGAGGGAAAACCCAGATAACAGACATGACAGAAATAATAGAAACAACGTACACACTCTAGCCGACGAAACTGCCTCGGTTTCCAGAAGAATTTTTACAGATATTGAAATGTATGGGAAAAGAATAACAGCAATAGTCGACACGGGGAGTGACATAAGTGTACTCCGTTATGATACACTGATGATATTAACCGATGTGGAATTAGAACCAGATTGCAAAGTTTTGACAGGCATAGGCGGAAAGACAATACGAACATTAGGGAAATTCAAGGATCATACAAAGCTTGTTGCGTCTGGTATCGGCAGACCGGATTATTTACCGGCGTCACCCTAATGGGTTCCTGCATAGCAGACCATACACTGCTCCAGCATACTGACATCACCAAACCATACAAACATACTGGTGTAATATTCATTTCCCATTTTATTTTTTGTATGTATTTTAATACTTTTTTGTAAAAAAAATGTTGCAATTTTTGCATTTATTTTTAGGTAAAGTTACTTTTCTTTTCCGTTTTTCTTAGTTGTGACTGCGATTTTTACTTTAGGTTTTGGGGTTGGGTCGTGTAATCTGCTTTTTGCATTTGAGCACTTTTTATATGTTCTAATTTATTGAATTATTGTATGATGGGTGCGTGTGGGCGTGTAAAATATTAATTTTCAGCCACACATCTGCATTTCTGGTGCGCTGGGGGTGGTGGCGAGTGAGGTTGGCGGGATGCAGTTGAGGGGAATGGTCCTTTGTCCATGCGGGAGGTGTGTGGTGTTGACAGCGGCTGCGGCGAGTGGATGAGAGGGATGGACGTCGGGATATGCGTGACTGGTGTGATCCGGTTGGCTGTGGATTTTCATGAGATGAGATGCTATGTCTCATCTAGCTTTGAGGTTGTCTATGTTGTCTTATTTATTAAAATTAATTAATGTAGTTTTTTTTTATATATGGTTGAGTAAGTGGATGGATTCCTGCTGTTGAAAAAAAAATATGGCGTAAGTAGTAGAATGGCAGCTGTCAGTAGTATTAAATAGTAGTGTGTGTCTATTGTGAATGAATGCAGTGGTGTATCAGAATGTATGTGGTTCATTCATAATTGTGCACAAAAATAGCACCAGGGCAGGTCGCCATAGTTTATGTCGTGACAAATGGAAGATTTTTATGTATTTTGTAAGCAAGTGGAAAAAGCCAGGAAAATGGAATTAGTTCTGGAAGAAATAGAAGGTTTAGAGTGCAAAAAAAAAGAGGCCATTGTGAAGAAACAAACCTTAGCGATCAGACAAGTAAAACAGCTACAGTGAAAACGGCGTCAAAGGAAAGTAAAACAAAGTTATATGTATTGAAGTTTTATTATTATTTTTAAATTAAACGAAAAAAAAAGGTTTAACACACAAAACAAAAAATTAAAGTGTTTGAAAAGCGTAACGTAAAACGTATACCATATAACGGCAAAATCAGTAACAAGGTAAAAATAAAAAAACTGAAAAAATTAGAATATATAAGTGCATATAGATAGATATGAAAACAAGTTTTACTTTAAAATATGCAGATACTTGATAGATGACCAAGGGCTGTTTTACGGTAAGGGTACTTCCGCAGAGGCGAATTTCTTGGCTGGAACCTGCGGGCAAAACAATAAAACCAACATTAAAGAAAATACCGGTTAACAGGTAATCTGTATTAAGTCAGATATTAGAGAGGAGAGATTTACCATATACCAGAATACAGAGTCCAGTTTATCCACCATTTTTATTCATTTTTGCCGGGGATTAAGAACTTGGCGCAATTTATCAACATGGCGCAATGAATATGGTCGTTAAGGCGCAAACTATCAGTATAGAGAAAGAAGAAATATAGATACATACAAAATACCAAAATAAGAAAAAAAAACATTTAAAACAAAAAAAAAAAACAAAAAAAGAGTAGTTAAAAAAGAAAAGCCTTAGAGGTTAAGTGTAGTATGTCTTTTAGTGTTAAGTGTAATATAGTTTCTGAATTATACTTATAGGTTATGTGGTAATGACAGAGTGTTAGTGCCTAAACGTTAAAAGGAAGTGAGTCTAGATATTTTAAAGAATTATTTTATGTGCAGGATTTCTACAGAGAATTTGTAAAGAAGAAATAGTAACGATTTTTTTTAACGTCCGAATAAATTAGAAGGGCAAATAGACCGCCTAAGAGAGCTCTGTTAGGTAGGATACTAGCTACACGGAACATTTAGTTGAGGCTTTACAAATTGTCAGCAAACAGAAATACCATTTTTTTTGCACTTGTTCGACGTAATTAACACTACTTTCTTTTGCTGATTTAGGCAGTAACAAGTGTTAGTTGTTGTTACGTTAGGTTAAGTTTAGTTTTTATGTTAGTAAAGATCTTAGGTTAGGCTTTATATCCCATAAACATATATATATATATATATATATATATATATATATATATATATATATATATATATATATATATATATATATATATATATATATATATATATATATATATATATATATATATATTTGTTTTTTTAAAGAAATTAGTAAAGTTTTATTTGTGACTTGTGTGTAAATCATTTGTGTTGATTTTCTGTGGTCAAAAGACCGTTCGTTTTATTTAAGAATTTAAAAGAAATATAACATAAAAAAAGTAACGCTTTTAGCCCAACAGGGGCGATAATTTAAATATAATTATTTAACAAAAGAAAGTTTTAAAAAATATTAATAGGTTAGTTACCGTTAGTTTGTAGGCCATTTTGAATTGTTAGTTATAAGTTTTATTTTAATAAATATGTAATTTTATAAATGTTTGAAACAAATATGTTTGCGTGTTAGATCTTTTTGTTCGGGTGAGGTGATGTAAGGCCAGTGCTGCGAGGTGAGTGTGTGGATTTTGGGGGACCAAAAAAATAAATTTAGTAGGAGTGATTGTGTCCCAGGTAGGGAGGGCAAGTAGTGGACGTCCACCATGTCCACTCTCCCAATTGTTTCCGTGTTTGTGTAGTTTTTTTTTGTATTATAGTTTTTGTTAAATTTTAATTGTTCGTGGTTCTGCTGTGGTTGTGGGTTGGAACCTGCCCTGTAGATGCTTTTGTTGAGCTGGCTGGCATCACAACCATAGCGGCCAAGAGTCACATAACAAGCTGGACACAGTAGAAATAGAAATAGATTTTCACATGGTGAAAGAAAGTGACGTTTTATACTCGGCGGTAATAGGAAACGACGTTTTAGATAAGGTTGACCTAATTATCGATGCGAAAATAGCTACATTTCGCACAAAAATATCACCGTGGTCATTATTTGAAGATAGAGACAATAATACTGCCAGTAGTACAAAGGAAGTAGCCAAGGCTATGACAGAAATTAATCCGATCGCCGAACTAAATGAAGAGTTCGCCGATATAGTCCACTCAGCCTCATTAGGTGATTTTGAGAGAAATGACCTGCAAATAGAGCATCTTCAGAAACATAGACAATACACTATTAGAAACATGGTAACTTCCTATAGACCTATAAAGCCCGAAACATACCCAGTAAAAATGAAAATTATATTGAATGACGATAGCCCGGTTTCACATAGACCTCGTCGGGTACCTTACTCCGACCAAAAGTTTATTGACAACCAAGTCAAAGAATGGCTAGAGGAGGGTATCATAGTACCAAGTTGTTCGGAATATTCTGCTCCGGTAGTACTGGTAAAGAAAAAAGATGGTTCGAGTCGGTTATGTTGCGATTTTAGGAAATTGAACGAAAAAATCATTCGAGATAATTTTCCAATGACCATAATAGATGACGTCATACACAAGTTAAAAGGCGCTAGAGTTTTCAGTACGTTAGATTTGCGAAACGGGTTTTTCCATGTCCCAATCGAACAGGATTCCCAGAAATTCACTTCTTTTGTTACCAGCAACGGCCAGTATGAATTTAAATTCGTTCCTTTTGGAATATCAAATTCACCAGCCGTATTCTGTAGATACATCGCATCAGTTTTCCCTGAATTAATAAACGACGGCACGTTAGTTATTTATATGGATGACATAGTGACACCATCGAAAAATGAAGATGAGGGAACACAGAAATTAGAAAGGGTTTTAAAGGTCGCAGCAAAGAACGGACTCAATATTAAGTGGGAAAAATGCCAATTTTTACAGAGGAAAATAAACTTCTTGGGTTATATTTTCGAAAATTCGACAGTTTCAGCATCAACTGAAAAAACGCGAGCATTAAGAAATTTCCCAAGACCAACAAATGTAAAGGCGTTACAGAGATTCCTTGGACTTACTTCATATCTAAGACGATTTATCCCAGACTATGCGTCAGTAGCGCGACCATTGCCTAACCTATTGCGTAAGGATGTTAAATTTAGAATGGGAGACGAAGAAATTTTGGCTTTTGAACAATTGAAGCAGTCAATGGTAAGACCACCCGTTCTAGAAATGTTTGACCCCAGGGGAATTACAGAAATTCATACAGATGCCAGTTTATATGGATACGGGGTAGTATTACTGCAAAAGGGCGAAGACTCACAACTCCACCCCGTAGAATATATGAGTAGAAAGACAACAGCAGCGGAACAGAAATATCACTCCTATGAATTAGAAGTCCTCGCGGTAATAGAAGCTTTAAAAAAATGGAGAATATTCGTGCTAGGTATACCAGTCAAGATTGTTACAGACTGCAACGCCTTCGCATTAACAATGCATAAGCAGGATGTACCACACAGAGTTGCAAGATGGGCACTTTTCTTGCAAGAATTCAATTATACGATAGAGCATAGACCAGGGTCGAGAATGAAACACGTAGACGCTCTAAGTCGGTTAACGTGTTTGTTGTTAGAGGACTCATTGGCACATAGGCTGAAACAGGCACAGCAACAAGATGAGTGGATTAGAGCAGTCAGAAAAATATTAGAGACAGGGCCATACAAGCACTATTTTGTGAAATATGACATAGTGTATAAAGAACCAGATAATGAACTAATTGTAGTGCCGGGTTCCATGGAGCAAGAGATAATCCAAGTAGCTCATCGACAGGGACATTTTGCGACACGTAAAACACAGGAGTTAGTACAGAAAACATATTACATTCCGAATTTGACGAGTAAGGTAGACCGCGTAGTAAAAAGTTGTATCGAATGCTTAGTGACGGATTCAAAAAGAGGTCGAAAAGAAGGTTTCCTAAGTCCGATTGATAAAGCCGATAGGCCATTAGTAACGTACCACATCGATCACGTAGGTCCTATGGAATCTACTGGAAAGCAATACAACCATATATTAGTAGTTGTGGACGCCTTTTCCAAGTTCGTCTGGCTGTACCCCACTAAGAGTACAGGGACGAACGAGGTCATAGATCGTTTGACAAAGCAGGCAGTAACGTTTGGAAATCCAAAGAGAATAATTACGGATAGAGGCACTGCATTTACGTCTAATAATTTCGAAGAATATTGCACTTCTCAAAACATACAACACCTTTTAATTGCAACCGGTGTGCCAAGAGGGAATGGGCAAGTTGGGAGAATGCATAACACTATAGTCACCATGTTATCAAAATTATGCAGAGAAAGGCCGGAAAACTGGTACAAGCATGTAGATCGCGTACAACAGATAATGAACAGCACACCACCTAGGAGCACAAAATTTGCACCCTTTAGGATAGTAACCGGGTTAGAAATGAGAAAACAGGAAGACAAAGATATTAGTGACTTACTACATGATTTAGCTATTGAAAATCTTAATATAGAACGCAATGATATAAGAGATGAAGCCAGAGAAAACATTTCACAAATTCAGCAAGAAAACCGCAAAGAATACGATCGTAAGAGAGTTCCTTCGACCGTATACGACGTCGACCAGCTAGTCGCCATTAAGAGAACTCAATTCGGCACCGGAATGAAGTTGAGGCCGAAATATCTTGGTCCATATAAAATAACAAAGAAGCTAAGCCATGACCGATATGAGGTTCAGAAGGTAGGAAACATCGAGGGTCCGACAAAGACAACAACAGCAGTTGACATGATGAAGGCCTGGGAGGAACATTCGAGGTCCAATGCGCTGTCAGGAGGGCCGGATGTGGGATTGTAACATTACAAAACACGCTAGATTGACAACACCTATAACATTGACTGGAACAACAGCAAACGTACTCTCAAGGCAGTGTCAGATAAAACTTTGTCGCTTTGCGTGACGTTTCTAACTTTGATAGAAAAGTGTAAAGCAAAAGGTGTATGACACAATGAAAACTTTGACAACACTCGCGCATTGATCGTTTACCAAAAAAGTAGTTGATAATTTTGCTATTTATATATATATTTTTTATAAAAATAAAAGTCAATTATGTTATTTTACGATTTATTATAAATAAATAAATGCCACATACATATTTACCTCTTATTAAAACAGATTCAAACGCGCAATATGTTTCGTTTGGCAATATAATAAAAGAAAATTATTCCAGCTGATTGTCAAAGCAAGCAAAAAGATGAGAGTTGCCGAACTTTTCGCTTCACGCTGCGTTAAAAGTGCTTTATGTGGCATGTTTCGTATAAGTATGTACATTTCATCTTAGATGTCAAAGCGAATCTGTAATGCAACGCGAAGCAAAAGTTTTATCTGACATGGCCTTCACACACACATAAACAAACACATTGAACAAGACGAAAAGAACAATAGTAAAAAATGAATCAACGACAGTTTTTAAGTTGACGTTGAAGACGATACTTGAACTTATCGGAATTAATTAAATCTAGTGATGCTGAAAATACTTAAAACTATTTAAGAATCTTAAACTATTTGAAAATACCTAAAACTATTTGAAAATACCTAAAATTATTTGAAAATCACTAAAACTATTCGAAATACTTAAACTAGAATTATTTACAACAAGAATTATTGGAAATACTTAAAACTAGTATTGCTTAAAATACTAAATCTTAACCCTAGTGTTAATCAAAAATACTTAAACTTATTGGAAAATACTTAAAACTAGTGTTATTTAAATACTTAAATCTATTCAAAATATTTAAAATTAATTAATAATAAAGATGTGTACCAAACTAACTAACCTATTATAATAAAAAAACTATTTATTAAATGAATTAAAACTCAACAAAAGCGTTTTTATCAGAGTAGGATTCCACGGAAACCACATATATAACACTAAGTCCAAGGTACAAGAAGCCATGAATATTATTTCAGCTCGTCCCGAAGAACTACAATTATCAGTTTCATCATCAAAATCAAAAGCAGTTGTATTTTCACCCCCCAGAGGTAAATATATGCTAATTCCACCCTCAATGATTATCGCAGAACCTATCGAATATGTTGACTCATTCACATTTCTCGGATTTACTTTTCACAAACACCTCAATCTTAAACCACAAAAGCTGTCTTCGTTACATCAACATCTTGCGCTCACTTTGCGGCGTAAGTGTGGGTTCTCGCAGTGTCTGCTTAGATTATATATTGATCTTATAAGGCCAAGACTGGAGTACATAGCTCCTTTCTTGTTGAACTGCCCGAAATCTTATTTTATTAAACTAGAAAGAGTCCAGTGGAAAGCCTTACGAATATCTTTTGGTGCTATGATGTCATCTCATACCCTAGGTCTTGAACAAATTGCCAGTTTTATATCACTTCGAGAACGGCTGCGATTTTTGACTGAAAAATATGTAAATAAGCATCTATCTTGTAATGATAGTTCCGCATATTCCATAACTGTAATGTTGTCCCAGTCAAACCTGTTTGCACATTCATTTACGTCTATGATTAAGTAATAAATCGAGAATTATAATATCATTTGCAGATCTCTTCACCCTCAATTCTCTATCTCCATGGAGGCCTTATTATTTAGACCGCTCATAAAATTTTTAAATGTAGAAAAGTCTGATTGCACTCGACAAGAAGTTTTCACAAAAATTCATAAATTTAGCCAAGGGTCGATGGAATAGTTTTGAGCATATTTATACTGATGGGTCTACGACCGACACCTCGGTAGGAGCTGGTGCATGGTTTCCGAATCTAAATATTGAAGCCTATTTTCCTATGAATAGTAATACGTCGATCTTTACGGCCGTAGTTTTTGCTTTAATTGAAGCATTAAAGCTGGCGATGATACAGATGATACTACGATTTTTTGCCACTGGAAGTTTTCAGAGAGCAGTAGGACAAGATACTTTTAATTCACTGTCCCAAACATCAATTAGTAGGTGCGTTACTGAAATAACAGAGGCATTAAATAAAGTTGCCCACATACATATCAAATTTCCAGCACCTGATAATTTTATGGACATAAAGAACCAATTTTATATTAAATACGGTTTCCCAGAAATTATTGGATTAATAGATGGCACACACATTAAAATATGTGCACCGGAAAAAGAAGTGGAACATGTATATTATTGTCGCAAAGGAGGACACTCAAAAAATGTCCTTATTATATGTGATTCAAACTATATAATAATCGCTGCAAATGCTGGCTTCGGAGGCACATCTCATTATGCTTACGTTTGGCGAAAATCGAAAATATGCCAAGTATTAAGAGATCTTTACACGTCAGGAGTACGAAATTTTAACTTGCTTGGTGATAGTGGGTACCCGCTTCAGGTATATTTTCGGTATACGATAATGACCATACTACATACTTACATATGTGCAACTTTATTTTATCATAACAATATTCCAGCTTTGGCTCTTGACACCGTTCGGGAACCCTATACCTACTGCCGAAGAAAACTATAATAAAGCTCATAAGCACACTAGATCACTTGTCGAAAGATGCATAGGAATTTTGAAAAGTCGGTTTAGATGTTTATCTAAAGAAAGGGTGCTTTTTTACGACCCAAAAAAGGCTGGTTTAATTGTTAATGCATGTATTGTGCTTCACAATATTTTAATAAGAGCCGGAGTGGACATGAATGATATAGAGGTGTTAGATTTCGAAGAAAATATTGAAGAAACAGATTCATCATCGCAAGAAACACAAGATTTTCAAAATGCCGCAAAACGAGTTCGGGATGGTATTGTACGTTCAGTTTTTTCCTAATCATATTATTTTCCACTTACATACTTACGTTACATAAATACTTATTGTTAAACAAGTGCGATATTGTTTTATGACAAATAAAATTTGAAATTTATTTAAAAAGAAACAACGGTTTTGTCTTTAATTAGGGGAATTAAAATATAAAATTTAGTATTAATATTATTTAGCATTTCAATGCTTTCCTTTAGCAATGTATTATTTTCTTCCATTAGCTTTAATTTTTTCTCTTCAATTTTTTCCAGTTTGTCTAAAGAAGTGGTTCCGATTTTCTTCTTTTGGGATACTTTTTTTTGTTCTTGCGTAGAGCTCAAAGCGGAAAATGTACTGCTAACAGTTTCTAGATCTATTGCACACTCAGTTAGATCCATTACCTTTGAAATAGAAAAAATGTATTAAAAACGTATATACATATGTACATACATACATATGTATATATTATAGTTATAAATTTTTGACAGAAGTTTTTTTTTCCAGCTGCACAAGCATGATTAATCCAGATATTGAGTAGCTTTTTCAAAATGCAACGCTGATGAAAATAAAAAATTATGTGGTAATAGCTCTTTCAGACAAACAAATTTTGTGAAATTGGTTGAAAAAAATTAACCCGACTTTTTACGTAAAAACACCGTTAACTCAAAAACTTATCCATATAACGGTACTTAGCCATGTATATAAATTTATAGAGAAGCTTCCAAACTTTCATTTAATGTATTACCTAAATCTTTCACTTTCGAAATGCGGAAGCTTGCAGCTTTAAAAAATAGTTGTTAGAAATACAAAGTTTTTTTAAGTAGTCTGCACAGCCGGTATTGACCGGGTGCAAAGATACAACAATTTAATTATACTATTATATTATACTATTATTATACTATTACCTCATGATTTTTTATTTTCATTTTCAACAGCTTTAGTATTCTTCACTTAAGCCAATTATAGCACCATTTTGTCGGAAATGAATGCCCCTAATATAAATACTCATATAAATTATACCGTATTTTTCAGTTAAAAACCTTTAATTTTGGAAACAAATATCCACACACACACGTACCGATTGTTGACAACCAATTTCAGGAACTAAATCGCCGTCTATTGCTTCTGTTGTTTGGAGCTTAATAATCCTTCCCTCTATATCCGTGAGATCTTTAGATTTCGGTCCATTAATACCACTACGATTCTCTTTCATCTGATTGTACTTGTATGTGATCTAAAATAAAAAATGTATAGTACGAGTATCTATGCGTCAATATTATGTTCTAGATTAATTACTTTAAATCACATCAATATTTCCTTCATTTGACATGATATTTTACAGCACCTCCCATTCCGTTTAGTATTAGAGCCACTTCCGACCATTTGGAGTCTCTACCCTTGGCGCCGTCAATGCCAATTAATCTTAATTAGTAAAAGTTAAGTACATACATACATATGTACATATTTACTAAAAATTAATATTTTTCATAGGAAATATAAGAATTACTTACTTGTCGCTAACGATTTCTAAGTTATATTCCAGAAAGTCAATTAAGCGAGCTTTCTGGTCTTCTGATGATTTGGAACATCTTTTTTTCTCATCCATTGTTTGCCTTTACGTATATGTTTCAAAAATATAAAACATAAATTAATTATTTATTTCCCGTTAATTTGATTTCTCGTTTGTTTCAGTGTTGTAACTAATATGATAAATAAAACCATGTAGCGTTTTTTAGTATTACTTTACATTTTTGAAGTAAAAGCTAAAAAAAAGTCATTTAAAGTTGGCATCACTAAAGTTTTCGCCAACTTTATCCCGATGAAAAAAAATTCTCATATGAAAAAAATTTTACAGACAGTTCTCATAAAAGCTAAAATCAAAATCGCATTTTCAATAAAGTGATAATTTTTTTTCATTCTCACTTTTTCACAGACACAGAATCGAGCCCCAGGTCACATGGGCCTGAGGGGAAATGAAATGGCTGACTATATAGCCTCAAATCACATATATACCGCAAATCGAACCGAGTAGATAGGAACTATGCGTACGGCCCCACCGTAGGCCGACATTGCACAAAATTCACTCAAAATATTCCTTTGAAGTTTTGCCGAAATTTTAAAATTTGGGTAAATAAAATTTGAAATTTTAATTGTTAAATAAACAAAAGTGTAATTTGATACCCGTGGGGGAAAAAAATGAAAGTACCCTGTAGGCAAAATGTTGTTAAAAAAACTGTGATGAATTATTATTGAGTTAAAGTGTTAGTGTGAAATTATATTATAGATAATGTTTTGTGTTGTATGAATTTCGGATATGGGTGTATCTGTGGCTGAGTGGGGTCCGATACCTATCATAGACCCTGGATATTTTCCGTTGCTTCGTGGGTTGTGGTTGTGTTGAGATAGTGACCTAGGAACAATTGATTGAGTATAGACTAGATGGTTCTAATGGGGTGATATTGAGACATTGGGTAGTGAGTTTGGAGCTTGAAAGTATTGGCTTACTATAGACTGTGTGGTTCTTATGGGATCATATTGAGAGCTTGGGTAGTGTTTTAGATTATATGTGGAAATAAAGAGTGTACACAAGTTTGGTGACAACGTCACCAAACTTGTAGATAAAAAAGGGTTCCTACGGGGTTTATTGTGTGGCTATTATTATTTTTTTGTTCTTGATAATTTTTTGTGGTGCTTGTGTTTACATTTAAAATGTAGTTGTGTTTATTTAAGCATGTCCGTCCACCAATTGACTGGTGGAGGGTTTGTATATTTTCAGAATGTGATTATGGAAGTGTGAGAGGGTTATGGAAGTGTTAGAGGGGGTGTTAAGTTCCAATTATTATGTATGCATATACATACGTACATACAATAAGCGTTTGCTTTTTGTTTATAATATTTTTTTATGTCAAGTGGGGGTATTTTTTTTGCATCAAATAATCGCATGATCGTTTGGATTTGTAGCTGTGTTGCTTAGTATGACAGATGGTCTGAAATGTTTGTTTACGTTAAATATGCATGCTTAATCTTGTTGATGTTTTTTGTTTATTCAGGTGGATGTGTTGGAGAATGAGTCATCATCCTAATTTTTGTTTGTTGCTGGGGGTTGGTTAGAGGTTGTGTTTACCTAAAGAGTCTGTACATGTGGATTGTTTATTTTTTGACAATGGAATTTGAATTTCACAACATTATGAAATTGTAGTGTGTGTATGTGTGTGTGTGCATAAAGTTGCGTATGGCTACATCTACATACATACATTTGTATGTGTTGCCCTTGATTTTGTGCTGATCGTGCGAATTCTTGCTGTTGCTATGTATATAAATTTAATCATATTTCTACATCTGGATTGATGTCTGTCCGTGAGAATATATATTTGTGTATGTGAGATGTTCATAGCTTGATGTTTTTTCAATTTTTTAGTGTAAGTATGGGGTGGCGTGAGAATTTCTGTATGTCTGTGGGAATTTCTATATGTCTGAATGTATGAATTTGAGTCTGTCCATGATTTGGAGGTATGTTGTTAAAATAGTTTGAATTGTTTTTGTAGGCGACATGTGATGTACATATGTAGTATAAAATGTTCTCATGTATGTGACCTTCCATATTTTTTGTATGTTTATGCTAAAATCCGTTTGATTAGATCAGTGTTTTATAATACTGTGGACGATGAATATTTTTTATTTTGTTAAGCTTAGCTTTGTTCTATGTATGTATGTTAAATTCAATTTGTTTATATTTAAAGTTTTAAAATGTTTTGTTTCAATTTATTTAAGCGTGTCCGTCCATTTTTGACTCAACGTCAGTCGGTTGGTGAACGGTTTGTATATTTTCATTATGTGGTTATGGAAGTGTGAGAGGGGAGGAGGAGCTATGTTAACTTCTACTAAATGTTCTGAGTACGAAATCGCATGGGTATGAAATTTGCCAATATGTGTACATACTTATGTACATATCTACAAATTTATTTGATGTATGCATGTAAATACATACAAATAAGTGTTTGCTCTATGTTTGTATTCATTTTTTTCAAGTGAGAACTTTTGTTTTTTGGTTGCAAAATATTCGCATGATCGTTTCGATTTGTAGTTGTGTGTAGCTAATAAATATGCTGATATATTTTATTTGAAATTTGGAATATGTATTTTGTTTGCAGAGGTTTTTTTATGTACAAGTGCATTTCAGTTGTTCAATATTTTGGGACCATAGTATTGATAACCAGAGTTTTTGAATAGGGTTAATGAACTTGTGATGGATATTTTGATTTCTTTATTTTAATGTAACAATTGTAGATAGATGTTAAGGTGACATTATTATTTTATGGGGTTTTGTCTGTCCGACTATTGCTTCGTTGGTGAGACGAAGGTGTCGTTATGGGACCTTCGTTTATTTATTTAAAAAACAGTGTTTCGTATTGCTAGAAAACGGAATTTGAATTTCACAATACATAGTTTAAATTTTATTATATGTTATGTTTGTGTATGAGTATTACGTCATCACTTTTTTGTAGGTGTGTGTTGGGTTGAGTGTGTGTATACGATACTGTTGTGATCGATCTAGTATCTATGTATATAAATTTTGCTATTTTGTAGGCTCTTTATGTATGTATGTATGTATATAAATTTCTTTTTGAGGCTGTACATATTAATTTTTCTTTTAAAATTTTTTTATGTATTCTTAATTCTGCTGACTTGAATATTTTTGTTTATCATTTGAACTGTACAGATAAAGATTGTATAGTCTTGAGCTTATAGTGGTAGTTGATGTGCATATACATCACTATTTTTTTATCACTTTGTGTGATTGTTTTACAATGAGCTCTACACGAGGACCAGAAGATTATTATTTTTTTTTTGGAAGTCATGGAAGGTTTTCATGACTAAGGAAATTTATTTTAGTATTCGACGGTTATATTTTTGAGGGTGAAAGGTCTATCAATATACTTATTACATGGTTGTTGTTCTTTAATTTGAAGTCTTATACCTATACGTGGAAGACAGGAACATTAATTATTTCTATCACTTTTACATCCTATATTTTTAATAATTTTAATGAGTTTATTTGATATACAAAGATATTTCTTTACATTAAATATTTTATCAAGTAGGGATTTTACAAGTTAATTTTTCTCTTGACCGCTGCAAAGTAGTAGATGGTATTAGTATGCTGTGATCGATAGATAATCTTTGTATTGATGTGTTCTATTGTTTGAGTTTTGTTTTATTTTTCCAAAGCGTGTCATTGAACGTACATATGTATGTATATTACTTAATAATACATACATTTTCTTATACTGATTTGCTAAACAAGGTTAGTATTTTTATTTTTGCTGTGCAGAGTAAAGCTGGTTGTTTTAAAACACCAGCGTTTAATAAATCATTCTAAAAATATGAAAGAAGAAAGTGTTTATTATAGAGATTGTGATGATTAAATGTTTGAAAATTTTTGATACAAATAAATGCAAAATCTAAGATGAAAGTAATTATTGAGGCTTTCTAGTTCACTTATTTGAATTAATGTAAATTCAAATTATTATTATGAATGAGATTCTGTAAAATCTGTTGACTAATTCCATACCGAAACTGAATATACAAATACGTACTATTTTTTAAACTCATTTTACAATACATATCCTTGAAAGTTCAATTTAATTGTAGATATATTTCGGAATATTATTACTCGATATCTTTTTGAATATTATTAAATTACAGGTTGATAAGAAGTCAACTACCAAAATATTCCCATTAGATTCATGTGCTTAATTCAATACCATAATGGGACAGTCTTAATAAAAACATAAGGGGAGAACTTAAAAAAGCAAATATATAGGCCTTTTATAGTATACATGTACAGATTTCGATTGTATTTAGGAATCAGTGAATATACCAAACTCAAATATTGTTAGATAATTGTAAAAGCATATTCCATTTGCTTACAGTTATCATATTAAGTATTCCTTTAATTCAACATTAGACATATGTACTATATATACATGCATATTTAGAATATTTATAAGAGAATTTTTAAATCTATGCATATTCATATTAAAGAAAATTATAGTGAACGAAAAAAACGCATTACTAAACTATATTTTACAGACTAATTTCGATTTATATTATCAGGTCATCAAGTTCGAACACACTAGAAGGTTTTTTAACGATGATGGTCGATATGATGACGTTGCTAACAAAATAACTGAATTGTTAATGAATTCTACTTAATTATATGTACAGGTATCATCTCCTCGTGTAATCATCTGAATTAGTTTCGAAAAAATGATTACTAATTAGTCATATAGTAAGGATGATTATGAATATGTTGGAAAAGTATGTACTACATTCAAATGTAGTACTATGATGTAACACAGGACTTTACAAATAAATCAAATTATCTAAGTTATTTAGTAGTAAAGAACTTGTATGACTATGGTATATGTTATTACCTAAGTATATGGTATATGTTAATACCTAAGGGAAGCTTACATCATTTACATACATTTGGATATATATTAGATTATACCCATAGAAATTTAATAACTTAATTGTTATTAGATTAGACTTAAAATACCATCAAGATTACACAATTGTCAAAATGCTTTATCATTTTGTGTAGAAAACAAGAAAATTCAAAGCATGAAACAAATTAAATTAATAACGCATTTAAGTAATGAAACAAATACTAGGATCGCCGGGTGACCGAAATTCAAACGAGAATATTTCTGGGGTACTTCTGGAATTTTGAGGATTTTCGGTGAAAAAATATTTTACGCACATCTATACACAAATATCTTTTTAACCATATATGTATGTTTCATTAATATTGGTGGACAATAAATACTTAAAAGTGTACGACAAAATTGTGTAGTCGATTTATATATAAGATGTAGCTCACTAACTTTAGAAATATCTAACAATGTATTCAACAAGGATTCATTTGAAATAAAATACATAGAACTCTTAAGTTTAACTGTTCTGAGGGAAATGTTAAACCAATTGCTTTGAATGTACTTGTTGTATGACTAGTGAAAATGGGAATGGTACAAAATCTTCTTGAGTTGTAACCGGTGAAAATAATCACATCACGAAACTAGAACAAAAATGATAGGAAAATTCCTTCATTATACAGCAGATTTTGTTCCAAATTAAAATCATTTGTTTGTAGTACAGTAATTTAACTAGTATTAAGACTCCATCACATGACAAGTAGCTTAAGTTTGGGACTAGAACCTATCACTGGGTATCTTAATTATGTCAATTGAAACCTTGGCGAACCAGTCACGTGAACTGTCTTGTGACAGGTTCTTTTCTCTCTCTAGGGTAATTGAATAGGTTAGGGAAGAATATTAGTTTCAATATCCACCATCGATTATTAGATAAAATTCATTTTAGCAAAAAATTTTTATTAAAGAATGCCGTCGGAAAAATTTTTTTAAAATAGTATGTGTGTGAATGAAAGAATATAGCTAAAAGGTTGTATGCTTTAGCCCTTGTCTTACAGATCGTTTTTTATTATTTTGAAGCATATCAGGATTATTATGTATGCAGTACTCGATCTATGTTTGCTGGTTAAATTATTAGATTGATATGCACTTCAAAGGGTTCTTAAAGCTAAAGGAGCTGGGATTGTCTAATCAACAGAAGTCTTGTACAAGCATACATAGATGAAATATTGTAGTTGAAACAGAAACAATGAAAAAAATCATATTTAGTACATAATCTAATAATATAATTTTATAATGAGCAGAATAGGAAATAAATACATAACTTTTGGAGAATATTGTAATAAAATTTACTGATTTGTAATTAGACAGCTATAATGGCAATTAGACTTACCATAATCTCTATTAACTTGTTTAGTATTAGGAATAAAGATAATCATTGAAATGATTTTCTATATGAAGAACAGATACAGCATTCAGATAAACTTTGTTTGTAGTTGTTGGACTGAAGTGTATATTGATGATAGAGGTTTTTCTTATTAAAGTGTGTGTTAAAGGTATTTACATATATTTTGGATACAAAAGGATAAATCATTATGTTCAATACTGATTAAATTTCAATAATTTTACTCTACAAATAAATCTTATTAAATCTGTTCATATCTTTTCGTTCATTTACTTATATATTTGATATACCACATACAGCAAGATAATAATAATATCTTAATTAGGATGTGTGATCTTATAGTGCTATAAGCACATAAATCAAATATTATAGATACTCGTACATATTAACTATTAGCGCCTATTTACATATAAGCACATAATTCAGTTAAATTTGAGGCTCATCATGAGCTACAAAGTATCCCGAACCATTGTTTATATGAATAGTTTTGATACAATAGCGCTTCGCACGCTTTTGCAAACGAGTGGAAGCTGCTAATTGTTGTTGCATGTACTTCTTTTACCAGATATGCTACTTGAGCAATCTAGCTTGGCTCAACTAGACATCGAAGAGGAACGAACTGTGTAGGATCAGATTGTGTTTAATCCCTCCATATAGTTATATTTCGTTAGACTTTACTCTACAGTCTGAATACTTTAACTAACATTAGACACATATATCAGTTTTCAGGTCCCTCGACTGTTAGATAAAGGATCTAGTTATATCAATTAAATATGCTTTGCTTTTCTGGGGAATTAATCTAAAGATCATCATCGATCTCAAATGAACTTCTATCCAGATCTATTCTAAGGTGTTCTGCTCTATGAGTGGATACTCAAGTTAAAGGATGTGCTTGAATCCACCTTTATCGAAGAATATTAAAATATTTTTCTGAAAGAAGGGTTTACATATAAGATGTCAGAAGAACTGATGCCCACGATAATAGTTGCGTACATACATACATATATATATTGCTCTTATATACTAACATACATATATATATTAACTTTATTAGAATATTAGAATAATACACGCTTTCAAAACAGATATAACCTAATTATTTTTCTTTATATCACTTTTAAACCAATGTTACTTCTTCACCTTATAATATATTTACTTGAAATTGTCAATAAAATGAAAGTTTACCGGATATTATTATTAAAAAGGTGAACAACAAAGACAATTATTAAAACTCTGTAAATGTAGTAGGCACGTGATATATATATATATATATATATATATATATATATATATATATATATATATATATATATATATATATATATATATATATATATATATATATATATATATATATATATATATATATATATATATATATATATATATATATATATATATATATATATATATATATATATATATATATATATATATATATATATATATATATATATATATATATCCGTACGATTCATAACCAGCAAAACTCCTTTAATTTCATAACCAGGTACCCGGGTACCCGAAGTAGGTTGTTTTGCGTTTATTGAAATAAAATAATATTTTTGTTGTTGATTATATTTTGCGTTCTCAATTGTACAAATTTGATATTTGGAAAAAAAAACTGGTTTCTGTTCGTATATAAGTACCTAAAGCGACACAAGTAGGCAGAAACTGGTTTTATGTAAGGGTTGTTTATTTGCTTATTTTGCTTATTTTCGGTACCTACTTGCTTAATTGCTTTTGAATTAGATAGCAGATGTTCATTTGTATCGTAAAATTTAAATATTTCATTTGCTTCGCCAGTCTGTGTTGAATATTTGAACAGTGAAGTTGGTGAAAAATGAGCCGCAACGACCGATATTTGTCTAAAAGGGAATACTGGAATTTGAGTGATGAAGCAAGAAGCACATATATTCAACGTTTATTTGAGGAAGTGACTCAAGATGAGGACCTTGAAGTGGACCCTGTGGAAGACCAAAATGAAGGAAATGTGTCCTATACTGGCGAAGTTTCGGAATCAGAGAATGAAGATTTGAATGTTGACAACGCAAACGAAATAGCAGCTGCTATTGACGCACCAGAGGAAATTTTCTTTGATGATGAAAGTGAAGATGATGATATGCAAGAAGATGCACCAACAACAAACCCAGCAGACTACATGACGGCACACAATGGCAGCGAATACCACGTAGTTGCCAACAAGTGAGAAGCCACAATATATTCAGAGACCGCTGTGGTCCAGCGCGGATTACTGAAAATATGACGCCTTTGCAGTGTTTCAAATCATACCTCACAGTGGAAATGGTGGATATAATAGTGCGCCACACAAATAGAAAAGCGCATGCCACATATAATGCGTACAATGAAGCGAATCCCAATAGACGTCAGTTGAAGTGGAAAGACACGACAATCAACGAAATTTATGCGTTCATTGGAATGATTTTGATGGCTGGCACAAATCATTCTAATGACGAAAACGCAAGAGATTTGTGGACGTCACAGGCTCACCCAATATTCCGCGCCACCATGGGAATAAACAGGTTTTTCGATTTGCTGCGTTTTATGCGGTTTGACGACCCCAGAACACGGGCAGAGCGGCAGCGTCAAGACAAAGCGGCGCCAATTGCCAGATATTATGTGCCATCACAATATTTGACCATTATATCCATACCGTGGTAGAACCAAATTCACCCAATATATACCCTCGAAGCCAGCAAAATATGGCATAAAAGTATGGTGGATTTGCGATGCCAAAAACTCATATCCACTTCATGGCCAAATATATACTGGCCAACAAGAAACTGGTCGTGAAGTTGGTGTTGGCGAAAGAGTGGTGAGAGATTTAGTTGGGCCATACTATGGTAGCGGACGAAATATAACAATGCATAATTTTTTTACGACGCTGCCGTTGGCTAGGCAACTAAAAGTAGAAAAGCTCAACATTGTGGGTACACTCCGCCGCAACAAAGCTTACATCCCTGCGGAGATGAAAGAAGACAAAAAAAGACGTTGGGTCAAGTTTATTTGGCTTCTACGACAACGTAACACTGCTCTCATATAAGCAGCGGAAGTCCAACTCGGTCATCCTTCTTTCTAGTATGCATGATGATGCACAAATTGACGAGAATGGGAAACCAGAAATTATAAATTTGTATAACCAAACAAAAGGTGGGATGGACGTAATGGACCAAACGCTCCAAGAATACACGACCCAGCGACAAACAAGAAGATGGCCGATGGCATTTTTCTATAACATCATTGATGTGAGCGCATTTGCATCACACATCATATATTATGGAAATAATCCAACTGCACGATACACCACGACGCGCAGGAAGAATTTCCTGCGTCAACTGGCAGAAAACCTGTGCATTCCTGTTATAGAAAATAGAATTGCAAATGTACAAAGCGTGCGCCAATTTTCAAAAAAATGCAATTGAAAGCATCATCGGAAGGCCGTTGGAGAGTGTGCTTTGTGCTGCAGGTCCGTCAACATCTCCGTCAGCACGACAAAGGGGCAGAAAAGTACATACGGGCGTGTGCTACATGTGCAACCTTCTTCCAAATAAGCGCAGAAGAAAAACTAGAAAAAATTGCAGCATATGTAGCACGCCGATATGCGATGAGCACGCCATAACAATTACTAAATGCTACAATTGCCACAATAACAACGATAGTGATTCGGATGAATTATAATATAATATATATAAAATATGATAAAATAAATAAAAAAGACATTTATTTCCAATAAAAACAACACAAAAAAAAACGTTTTTTCATTTACATGTCAGGCATTTACATAGGAATTGCATTAGGGTACCCGGGGACCCGGTTGTGTGTTTATAGGGGTAAAACATTTAAAATCATTTTTTAAAGAAAATATTGAAAATATTTTGAATTTTTTCGTATCTAAATCTTAGTTTAGCCAAAATCTCTCATGATTCGGAGTTTTATGTCCATATCTCAAAAATTATAGGCACAGCAGCACTTTAAAGTCAAAAAAGGTACACGGGTACCCGGTTATGAATCGTAGGGACATATATACTTATATATATATATATATATATATATATATATATATATATATATATATATATATATATATATATATATATATATATATATATATATATATATATATATATATATATATATATATATATATATATATATATATATATATATATATATATATATATATATATATATATATATATATATATATATATATATATATATATATATATATATATATATATATATATATATATATATATATATATATATATATATATATATATATATATATATATATATATATATATATATATATATATATATATATATATATATATATATATATATATATATATATATATATATATATATATATATATATATATATATATATATATATATATATATGTATATATGTATATGCACTTCAAAGGGTTCTTAAGGCTAAAGGAGCTGGGATTGTCTAATCCACAGAAGTCTTGTACAAGCATACATAGATGAAATATTGTAGTTGAAACAGAAACAATGAAAAAAATCATATTTAGTACATAATCTAATAATATAATTTTATAATGAGCAGAATAGGAAATAAATACATAACTTTTGGAGAATATTGTAATAAAATTTACTGATTTGTAATTAGACAGCTATAATGGCAATTAGACCTGCCATAATCTCTATTAACTTGTTTAGTATTAGGAATAAAGATAATCATTGAAATGATTTTCTGTATGAAGAACAGATGCAGCATTCAGATAAACTTTGTTTGTAGTTGTTGGACTGAAGTGTATATTGATGATAGAGTTTTTCTTATTAAAGTGTTTGTTAAAGGTATTTACATATATTTTGGATACAACAGGATAAATCATTATGTTCAATACTGATTAAATTTCAATAATTTTACTCTACAAAGAAATCTTATTAAATCTGTTCATATCTTTTCGTTCATTTACTTATATATTTGATATACTACATACAGCAAGATAATAATAATATCTTAATTAGAATGTGTGATCTTATAGTGATATAAGCACATTAATCAAATATTATGGATACTCGTACATATTAGCTATTAGCGGCTATTTACATATATAAGCACATAATTCAGTTAAATTTGAGGCTCATCATGATCTACAATGTATACCGAACCATTGTTTATATGAATATTTTTGATACAATAGCACTTCGCACGCTTTTGCAAACGAGTGGAAGCTGCTAATTGTTGTTGCATGTACTTTTTTTACCAGATATGCTACTCGAGCAATCTAGCTTGACTCAACTAGACATCGAAGAGGAACGAACTGTGTAGGATCAGATTGTGTTTAATCCCTCCATATAGTTATATTTCGTTAGACTTTACACTATAGTCTGGCTACTTTAACTAACATTAGACACATATATCAGTTTTCAGGTCCCTCGACTGTTAGATAAAGGATCTAGTTATATCAATTAAATATGCTTTGCTTTTCTGGGAAATTAATCGAAAGATCATCATCGATCTCAAATGAACTTCTATTTAGATCTATGCTAAGTTGTTCTGCTCTATGAGTGGATACTCAAGTTAAAGGATGTGCTGGAATCAATCTTTATCGAAGAATATTTAAATATTTTTCTGAAAGAAGGGCTTACGTATAAAATGTCAGAAGAACTGATGCCCCCGACAATAGTTGCGTACATACATACATATATACAATTATATATTGCTATTATCTACTAATATACATATATATATTAACTTTATCAGAATATTAGAATAATACACGCTTTCAAAATAATAGATATAACCTAATTATGTTGCTTTCTATCACTTTAAAACCAACGTTACTTCTTCACCTTATAATATATTTACTTGAAATTGTCAATAAAATGAAAGTTTAACGGATATTATTATTAAAAAGGTGAACAACAAAGACAATTATTAAAACTCTGTAAATGTAGTAGGCACGTGAGTAGGTATCAATCTAATAATTTAACCAGCAAACATAGATCGAGTACTGCATACATAACAGTCCTGATATGCTTCAAAATAATAAAAAACTAACTGTAAGACAAGGGCTACAGCATACAACCTTTTAGCTATATTCTTTCATTCACACACACACTATTTTAAAAAATTTTTTCCGACGGCATTCTTTAATAAAAATTTTTTGCTAAAATGAATTTTTATCTAATAATCGATGGTGGATATTGAAACTAATATTCTTCCCTAACCTATTCAATTACCCTAGAGAGAGAAAAGAACCTGTCACAAGACAGTTCACGTGACTTGTTCGCCAAGGGTTCAATTGACATAATTAATATACCCAGTGATAGGTTCTAGTCCCAAACTTAAGCTACTTGTCATGTGATGGAGTCTTAATACTAGTTAAATTACTGTACTACAAACAAATGATTTTAATTTGGAACAAAATCTGTTGTATAATGAAGGAATTTTCCTATCATTTTTGTTCTAGTGTCGTGATGTGATTATTTTCAACGGTTACAACTCAAGAAGATTTTGTAGCATTCCCATTTTCACTAGTCATACAACAAGTACATTCAAAACAATTGGTATAACATTTCCCTCAGAACAGTTAAACTTAAGAGTTCTATGTATTTTATTTGAAATGAATCCTTGTTGAATACATTGTTAGATATTTCTGAAGTTAGTGAGCTACATCTTATATATAAATAGACTACACAATTTTGTCGTACACTTTTAAGTATATTATAGTCCACCAATATTAATGAAACATACATATATGGTTAAAAAGATATTTGTGTATAGATGTGCGTAATATATTTTTTCACCGAAAATCCTCAAAATTCCAGAAGTACCCCAGAAATATCCTCGTTTGAATTTCGGTCACCCGGCGATCCTAGTATTTCTTTCATTACTTAAATGCGTTATTAATTTAATTTGTTTCATGCTTTGAATTTTCTTGTTTTCTACACAAAATGATAAAGCATTTTGACAATTGTGTAATCTTGATGGTATTTAAGTCCAATCTAATAACAATTAAGTTATTAAATTTCTATGGGTATAATCTAATATATATCCAAATGTATGTAAATGATGTAAGCTTCCCTTAGGTATTAACATATACCATATACTTAGGTAATAACATATACCATAGTCATACAAGTTCTTTACTACTAAATAACTTAGATAATTTGATTTATTTGTAAAGTCCTGTGTTACATCATAGTACTACATTTGAATGTAGTACATACTTTTCCAACATGTTCATAATCATCCTTACTATATGACTAATTAGTAATCATTTTTTCGAAACTAATTCAGATGATTACACGAGGAGATGATACCTGTACATATAATTAAGTAGAATTCATTAACAATTCAGTTATTTTGTTAGCAACGTCATCATATCGACCATCATCGTTAAAAAACCTTCTAGTGTGTTCGAACTTGATGACCTGATAATATAAATCGAAATTAGTCTGTAAAATATAGTTTAGTAATGCGTTTTTTTCGTTCACTATAATTTTCTTTAATATGAATATGCATAGATTTAAAAATTCTCTTATAAATATTCTAAATATGCATGTATATATAGTACATATGTCTAATGTTGAATTAAAGGAATACTTAATATGATAACTGTAAGCAAATGGAATATGCTTTTACAATTATCTAACAATATTTGAGTTTGGTATATTCACTGATTCCTAAATACAATCGAAATCTGTACATGTATACTATAAAAGGCCTATATATTTGCTTTTTTAAGTTCTCCCCTTATGTTTTTATTAAGACTGTCCCATTATGGTATTGAATTAAGCACATGAATCTAATGGGAATATTTTGGTAGTTGACTTCTTATCAACCTGTAATTTAATAATATTCAAAAAGATATCGAGTAATAATATTCCGAAATATATCTACAATTAAATTGAATTTTCAAGGATATGTGTTGTAATATGAGTTTTAAAAATAGTACGTATTTGTATATTCAGTTTCGGTATGGAATTAGTCAACAGATTTTACAGAATCTCATTCATAATAATAGTTTGAATTTACATTAATTCAAATAATTGAACTAGAAAGCCTCAATAATTACTTTCATCTTAGATTTTGCATTTATTTGTATCAAAAATTTTCAAACATTTAATCATCACAATCTCTATAATAAACACTTGCTTCTTTCATATTTTTAGAATGTTTTATTAAACGCTGGTGTTGTAAAACAACCAGCTTTACTCTGCACATCAAAAATAAAATAATTTAAAATAAACTAACCTTGTTTAGCAAATCAGTATAAGAAAATGTATGTATTATTAAGTAATATACATACATATGTACGTTCAATGACACGCTTCGGAAAAATAAAACAAAACTCAAACAATAGAACTCATCAATACAAAGATTATCTATCGATCACAGCATACTACTTTCCAGCGGTCAAGAGAAAAATTAACTTGTAAAATCCCTACTTGATAAAATATTTAATGTAAAGAAATATTTTTGTATATCAAATAAACTCATTAAAATTATTAATAATATAGGATGTAAAAGTGATAGAAATAATTAATGTTCCTGTCTTCCATGTATAGGTATAAGCCTTTAAATTAAAGAACAACAACCATGTAATAAGTATATTGATAGACCTTTCACCCTCAAAAATATAACCGTCGAATACTAAAATAAATTTCCTTAGTCATGAAAACCTTCCATGACTTCCCAAAAAAAAAATAATAATAATAATCTTCTGGTCCTCGTGTAGAGCTCATTGTAAAACAATCACACAAAGTGATAAAAAAAATAGTGATGTATATGCACATCAACTACCACTATAAGCTCAATCTTTATCTGTACAGTTCAAATGATAAACAAAAATATTCAAGTCAGCAGAATTAAGAATACATAAAAAAATGTTAAAAGAAAAATTAATATGTACAACCTCAAAAAGAAATTTATATACATACATACATACATAAACAACCTACAAAATAGCAAAATTTATATAGATACTAGATCGATCACAACAGTACCGTATACACACACTCAACCCAACACACACCTACAAAAAAGTGATGACGTAATACTCATACACAAACATAACATATAATAAAATGTAAACTGTGTATTGTGAAATTCAAATTCCTTTTTCTAGCAATACGAAACACTGTTTTTTAATTAAATAAACGAAGGTCCCATAACGACACCTTCGTCTCACCAACGAAGCAATAGTCGGACAGACAAAACCCCATAAAATAATAATGTCACCTTAAGATGTATCTACAATTGTTACATTAAAATAAAGAAATCAAAATATCCATCACAAGTTCATTAACCCTATTCAAAACCTCTGGATATCAATACTATGGTCCCAAAATATTGAACAACTGAAATGCACTTGCACATAAAAAAAACCTCTGCAAACAAAATACATATTCCAAATTTCAAATAAAATATATCAGCATATTTATTAGCTACACACAACTACAAATCGAAACGATCATGCGAATATTTTGCAACAAAAAAACAAAAGTTCTCACTTGAAAAAAATGAATACAAACATAGAGCAAACACTTATTTGTATGTATTTACATGCATACATCAAATTAATTTGTAGATATGTACATAAGTATGTACACATATTGGCAAATTTCATACCCATGCGATTCCGTACTCAGAACAATTAGTAGAAGTTAACACAGCTCCTCCTCCCCTCTCACACTTCCATAACCACATAATGAAAATATACAAACCGTTCACCAACCGACTGACGTTGAGTCAAAAATGGACGGACACGCTTAAATAAATAGAAACAAAACATTTTAAAACTTTAAATATAAACAAATTGAATTTAACATACATAGAACAAAGATAAGCTTGGCAAAATAAAAAAAATTCATCGTCCAAGTATTATAAAACACTGATCTAATCAAACGGATTTTAGCATAAACATACAAAAAATATGGAAGGTCACATACATGAGAACATTTTATACTACATATGTACTTCACATGTCGCCTACAAAAACAATTCAAACTATTTTAACAACATACCTCCAAATCATGGAATCCTTGTTGTAAATCACACGTCTGCTCCACGATTGTTGCATTCGGTGTAGATGCTGAGTGAACTTCACTTCCACTATGTGGTGTTCGTATGTTTTCCTCAAACCCTTTAAAACAAGTTGAAGTTCGTGGGGTTCCAGAGTCCTCACTATTCTCTTCCGATGATTCCGATTCGCTTGTAGTGTTACATTCATCACTTTTATTGGTTGGTAAAATTTCTTGGCTTGAGGTACTCTAAGTCGTTGGCTTTGTCTGTCGAGATACTATTCTATCAGCTAACGATTTCCTTGCCACGTAACTGTAAGGACTTATGTGTGTCTGTTCATCAGACCCCATGTTTCGAATCTGGTCCACGTGCCGCTTGTGTGACTTGCCGTTGAACATAATTTCATAATGAATATCTCCCATCCGTTTGCTGATTTTTCCTTTCAGCCATTTATTCATTCGCGGATTCCCCGACAAAAAATAAACTTTTTGCTTGTGTTCGTTCAAGCTGCCGAAATTCCTCATTGGATGAAGTTAAATATTTGCTGGGAAGTAACTTTACTGTAGACTTCCTCTGGCCTTAGAAGATCCAAACGTGTACGTTGTTGGCGTTCGTAAAGTAGTTGTGCAGGTGACTGCCTCATCGTATAATGTGGTGCATTCCTATATTGCCTTAAAAATTCATTTAGATTTGATCGAAGCGTTTCCTTTGTTGTAAATATTGCCTTAAGTGAATTTTTGACAGTCTGCATATTACGTTCAGCTTGTCCATTCGTGGCGGGGTGGTATGGGGCCGTATATTTATGGTATTTAACCACGTTCTTTAAGAAATTATTAAATTCCACCGATGTAAAATTTGTTCCATTATCAGAGACTATCATTAGCGGTACCCCATAGATTGTAAAAACTTCATCCAAGAGCACAATGGTCCCACTCGCAGTAATCGACTTAGTGGTCTTAACCTCCAGCCATTTAGAGTGTGCATCGGTAATAATCAGAACCATCATGCCCTCAATTGACCCGGCATAGTCAATATGTATGCGCTCGCAGGGCGAGTTTGGATACTCCCAGTGATGGGTCATGAACTTTGGTGGTTTGTTAGCATTTTTCGCACATTGGTCACACTCCCTTGCCATGCTCTCGATATCTTTATCCACTCCTGGCCAATATACAAACGACCGGGCCATACCTTTCATTTTAACTACGCCCAAATGAGAACCGTGAAGTTCGTTTAATACCTGTTTCTGACAATTTCGAGGAATAACAGTACGTTGGTCGAAGGTAAGGCGCCCATGTGACAATTTATAGTTAGCTTCTGGCGATTTATAACCAGTTAAGCACTTACCACTTTCTAATAGTTGTAAAGTTTTCCCCACCTGTTCATCTTTTTTAGTTTCCCGGCCTATCTGTTTTGCAGTTATAGGAAGTTGGCCTATTTGTTTGATTATGAAGTGATAAAACTCGTCATATTCTTCGCTTAATCCTTGAACAGTACCGGAGTTCGCTGTCTTGTAGTCGTTCCTGACAGGTAATCAGCATTCGCATTTTCTTTAGAAGTTTTGAGAATAACCTCAAAATCAAAATTGGACAAGAAATCTGCATAATTCGCCATATACACAATCCACAATGGTTTGTGGTCTGTTACGAGGGTCCAGTGCCATGCGTATAAGTATTTTAAAAATTTTTGGATCGCCCACACAATTGCTAATGCCTCCTTGCCCATCTGCGGATAAAGCTGTTCAGTCATGGTCAACGTAAGGCTTGCATATACTTTCGGCCGTTCCTGGTGGTTGGGTAACCGATGCTAAAGCACGGCCCCAAGGCCCGTTTTGTTGGCGTCTTTTGCTTGTATCAATGGTAAATCAGGGTCGTATGGAGTTAATATCTGTGGTGGGATCAGGATCTGTTTGGCTTTGAAGTACGTTTGCTACGCCTCCTTAGACCAGCTGAATCTTCCTGTCTTAATTATATCCCGCAATGGTCGTTCAGGAGTTGATAAATTGGGTATGAAGTTCGAATAGTAGGCAACCTTGCCTAAAAACAACTGCAGATCTTCTATAGAAGCTGGTATATTGCTGTGTAAAATCGCATCAACATGTTTACTTGATTTATGTATGCCCTGGACATATATTTTGTGCCCTAGGAACTCAACCGACGCACTGTGGGAGAAATGACCAATCTAGCGGCGCTTTAGCGAAATTTTAAAATTCAAAATTCGGCAAACTTTATTTGCTTTGAAAATTTAAAACCCAACGGATTTTTTTCTGTTTTCTTGTTTTGAGCATTCAAACTTACACATGTTTCAGTAAGTGCAACAACTATTGTTTTAGTGCTTAACAGTGGAAAAGAAAATGTCCTTTGTGAAAGTGTTTTTACATATGTAATCCAATTTTGTGTGGAATAAAAGTAGGGTCGATTCGACCGGATTCTGTTGAGTGTTTATATAGTTTGTTTAAATGGGTTGTTATCTATGACAAGTTAAAAAATGGGCTGCTAGCTTTTGCTAATTTTTGATTTTTTTCCGTTATTTAGTTACAATGGCAGAATCTAAACGCGTCCTTTTTTTAATATGGTACAATGAACCAGTGCCAACAAAAAAGTTTTAAATGGTTGAAAATCATATATTTTCCAATGTCATCGATTGATCGAAATATAGTGAAGAACAATACTATCAAATTCAAAAACAATTAAGAAATTTTATTAGCAAACTTGTGGAAAAGTGGAAAGAAAGTCATAGGATTTTGGTAGTGTTCGAAGGGCAAAATGAGAAATGGTTGGATGAAGACATTATTTTCCTAAGCCAACCGTTCTCCAACGTAAACAAAAACCTTCTTTAGAATGCACAAGCAAGACTAAAAAAAATTGCATCAATAGTCAATGAAACACCGAACCATGAGTTAATGATAGCGGTGAGCGTAAGTCTTTACAAAGGGGGAAAAAGAAGTGCTTAAATGGTTGTTTCAAAATTATGTTCAGAATCTGCGATAGCCCAAAAAATGCTTAAATATGTAGACTCTGATCCGAAAACCCGTATTCTGTATACATCTGAAGAAGCTTTAGCTCTTTATATAGATGGTGGATACCCAAAAAGGTCATACAAATTAATGCAATATGGTGCCAAAGAACGAAACAGCAATATTTATCCAAGCTACGATTTTTTGCCCAAAACTAAAACGAAGTGTTACCCCAGTAACATACACGTAACTGAACGTTCAGCTGAAGTTGGCTTGAAAAGTTTCGTAGACCATATGGTTGCACGTATAGTACAAGGAATGGTTGCACGTATAGTACAAGGTATGGTAGCAGTGGTCACTCTACTTACCGTCAACGTTTCAGTGTTTCTGATACTGGATCAATTGATGAGCATTTATTTGCTGTATGTATTGTTCCCTTGCAAATTAAAAAAGGTCCCGCAATACTATGGCAAAATAACCGACCTTCTTCAACTCGGTTCTGCAGACCCATTAAAAAATTTTTTGAAAAAGAGTCAGCAGATTTAGTTGCGGCTGAGATAGAAAATGTAAATCAAGAAATAGCACAAATTATGCCAACAAAATTAAGTTTTTTTGAAGTAACACACGAATTTCATTTGACTATGATCGATGGAAAAGTTTTTAATACCATAGCGGAGTCATCATCACTGGCTTGTGGAATTTGTGGGGCGACACCAAAATTGATCAACAATCTTAATTTAGTTGAACTGAGGCAGCCACAAAACCACTTGTACGAATATGGAGTGTCGACACTTCATGCTTGGATACGGTGCTGCGAGTGTATAATTCATATCGCCTACATAATACCGGTAAAAAATTTGCAAATTCGTGGAGAAAACAAAGAAATTACCCAACAAACTAAGAGAAAAATTTAACTTGAATTAAAAGAAAAAATAGGTATATTGGTGGATATTCCAACGACAGGTTCGGGGAATACAAACACTGGGAATACCGCCAGAAGATTTTTCCAGCAGCCACACTTGGCCTCTATAGTAACTGGCGTGCAAGTCGAACTTATAAAAAGGTTTGGCTTAATTTTTCGCACAATGTCATGTAGATATGCAGTTAACGTAGAGGCTTTTCGCATTTTTCTTCGGAAACAGCCAAATTATTTGTTTCCGAATACCCTTGGTTTTATATGCCTCCATCAGTACATAAAATATTAAAACATGGAGCAGATATTATTGAAAAAGTTTCCCTACCAATAGGAATGATGTCAGAAGAGGCACTTGAGTCAAGAAATAAATATTTTCGCAGTTATAGGCTGAACCACATGCGAAAAGACTTGAGATTGCATAGAATGGAGGACTTACTGCACGCTTTATTGGTTTCGTCGGATCCGTTTATTACATCTAAATCTAAAACACTTCGAAATACTCAAATAACATATCGAAATAGATGATGAGGTCAAGCAGCTTCTTTTAAATATAAATGACCTACCTGACAGCCTTAATTCCGAAAGCTCCGACTCTGAGTAGTTTATTCTTTTATTTTCTTGTAAATCGCAAAAAAATTAGAGTCCGACCGAAACCAGTTTTTTGAGGCCGAACCCGAACCGAACCTAATATTCGGCAAGAAGGCCGAATATTCGGCCGAATCCGAAACTTGCCGAAACTTTTTTTGCATTAACTGATATTGATATTTTAAAAACTTAACACAACTAGAAGTCATTTATTTTATTAACGGCCCTTTTCACAATGTGATTAAAAGTTAATGTGGTTATTCGGCATATAAAACTCTCCGTTAAAGTATATGTTAACTTTTAACTGTACACTGTGAAAAAGGGTGTAAGAGTATTTCTACATACATACAGTGTCAGTCAAAATAATAGTAGAAATTGAATATATTTCATTCTATCAAGCAAATATAAAACTTAAACATTTACGAGCATATGACTAACAAAAACTTGGAATGAAATTAGCTTAAATGATGAATAAAACTGGAATGTTGGGGTCGGTACACATACATTGAGGACTGTTTTATCACTCTATTGATGACGTTACAAGAGCACCAATCAAAAAGTTGAGTCGGAATAAATAAAAAATTATAAAGTGGAATATTTACCTATTTTTAACACTAAATTTATACGATTCATTAATTTCTACTAAAGTGATGTTTTTTGTTTACGCCCGCGTTTCATCGATGATATACACAATAAAGAATTTTTCTCGACGGTACTAAATTTATCGTGAAGATTGAAAATAAGCTTTTTTCATATTTTGAAATTAAAAATATCAATTTAAAAAAAAATTAAATTTCAGTGCAAAGTTGCAGAAGTAAATTCGAATACGAAAATTCGATTTACTATAACATAAAATAGATTTTCGATTAGAATCGAAATCTGTTTACCATTCCATAGTTTATTTGAATACTTTATGTCGCTATGTATATCTTTTGGTTGCGCTTTATAAAACTAAGTAAAATGTTCATTCAATTTGAAAAGATATGGGGCGGGAAAAACAGATTCATGGCGTTGACATATTTTAAATTTGGAAAATACTATTTTGATTAATTTCCGTATTTATAGAGAATAAAATCGGCCAAAAAGTTGGCCTAAACCGAATATCAGCCGAAACCACAATTTTGGCCGAATCCGAAACCAAAACCGAATATTCGGTCGGACTCTATAAAAAATATAAAGCAAAGAAAATTATTCTTAGATTTTTCAATTCTTTTATATCAACAAAATTTAAAAGAAAAACTTTAAAAACAACAAATTTTAAAATTTTGTGAATTGGTTATATTTAAATATATATAGATGAAAAAAAGAACAAACAAATTCATTCACTATTTTTTATGTTTTTGAAGTTATTAACAAAGCGCCGCTAGATTATTCATTTCTCCCACTGTGCGACGTAGTAACAAAAACACATTTTGTCTATTTAATTTGAAACCAGTATTACTTGATTTTTTCAGTGTGGTTTCCAGTACTCTGAAAAGCTCGTCTATATTACTGGCAAATATGAGAATGTCATAAAAAATATTCACTATGTTCGGTATATCCTGTAAAATTGTTTCCATTGTTCGTTGCCATATAGCCGGTATGTTCGCGGCGCCGTATACCGCACGTGTTGGCCGTATTAGCCCATGCGTTGTAGTATTAAGCGTCAACACCTGTGCAAATTCTTTATCAAACAACCAAGTGGCTGTATGCGTCCGTGACGTCTTAATGTGCAAACACAGTTGCCCCTTTCATTTTATTAAAAATATTCTCCGCTTTAGGAATAGGGTGTTCATCTATCATCATTTGGGGGCTAATGGTTGGCTTGTAGTTGCCTGTTATTCTTATGCCACCGCTATTTTTAATCACGACGTGAGTCGTTGAAGCCCATTCGGACACTTCCACTTTTTCGTAAAATTCTGCTGCAATCTTCGCATCTATTTCCCTCGCGTAAGCCTCTCTTAGCGCCATCGGTATCACCCTAGGTCTCGCAAAAATTGGTGTTGCGTTAGGCCTAAGGTGTACTTTTATAGCAGGCCCCTTATAAGTCCCAGCCACATTACCAAACGCACTATCATACTGGAATAAAATTTGTTGTAAACGCGATTATTGTTCCGTTGTTAATTTCGGGGTCTGGGGTCTATTGATATTCTGGTTTGTTGCTGTAAAAAATCATTATGAAATGGACTTTTCTGTTTTTGTGTCGAATAGTTCAAAAAAGTTAATTTCGTGTGCAAAATGTGCGATCCATTCGCGGGCACACAATGTGTCTACATTGTCATCTACTACAAAGGTTTAATTTACATTCTGTGTTTCCAAACTTTGCATTGACTATTGCTCTTGCAATACAATTCAATCTTTGCCCTGTGCAACTTGCAAACTGGCGGTCAGCGTTTTTAAGGGAAATCGTTTTTCTAAGGTTGTGGAATTTTTGTTTGCTCATAACACTACACGGCGCACCCGTGTCCAGTTCCATATCTACTTTTTCATCATTTCTGTTCACAGTTATTATTTTTCTAGCCGCCGCACCAGCGGTTTTTATACTACCCACCTTGTTTATGAATTGTATTGGTTCATTGTCATCAATGTTATCACTCTTAACCAGGGATGATAATGAAAAATTTCATTTCGTACCAATGAGCTTCTAAAATAGTACTTTTTCGTCTCAAATAGTACTGAAATATTTTTGAATTGTTTTAACCAAGTAAGCCAAACGATATTGATTGATTTTATGTGCTTATTGTGTCAAAGATCAAATATGACTTTGCTTTGTAAAAATATTTTCATAAATTCTTTTTCAAATAATTTATCTCAATGAAACTTCACTTCTGCCATATAACAAGGAACCTACTTACTAATTTCTTTATTCTTATAAACTTGAAGTTTACTAAAAATTTTTAAATTCTTTCACAACGGATAAACAAGCCATAGCACAAGATATTTTTCTATTAAAATTTGAAATCCGACATTTCTTTGGATTTGTTGAATAAATGCGTAAGTCGACTTACGTAGATTTTAAGTTATTAATGCGAAATAGCCCTATTTTAAGCGCTCTTTCTATGAGAGTAAAAATTTTCGGAACATCATGGACTAGTCTCGATATTTTTCATGCAGAACAACCTGACTTCTATATTGATTCCCTAAATTTTCAGCAATAACGACTTAAGTGTTCCTGTGTGATGGATTATTTAAACACAAAAGCAGAGATACGATGTTATTATTTAAACAGATTTTGAAATCTTTTTAAATATTTTGTTCCATTTTACCTAGTAAATGTTATTTATGTCGGTTTCGTGCATCCTTGCTATGATCTCGTTCTTACGTTATTTTTGTCTGAAATTTTTACTCAAAAGTGATTTTGTCAAATATACGCCGAGGGTTTAAAAAAATCAAAGTTGTTCATACCGTGGACGCAATTTCAGAAATATTTTGTTTTTGCTCTACTGGAGAAATCAGTTTTAAGACATATGACCTTATTCAAGAAAACCAATGATTTGTTTATAGAATATGGAGTTTGACATTAAGCTATACCGCTGTTGATATTTGGCCTTGAACACTAACCAGCAAATATTATAACCTGTTCTCTCAAGACCACCTGCTAAATATTCTTTTTAAATAGGTACACAAATCCACTCACCAAGTAGACTTAAGAGTGAGTTAAGTTAAGGGCCAAAGTAGAGATAAATTATTATTGAATAATCAATGGACACCACCCAACAAAATTTGCTAATAGTACCAAATGAGTCACGGGGGTACCATCGTACTTTGTTGGTTTCAATAGTACCAAAAAAGTACAATTGTACCAACTTTATCATCCCTGCTCTCAACAGTCATTTGGTTGGCTTTCGTTCTACAGAGTGCCCCAGTTTGCCGCATGCATAACACTGCGTTTTTAAATTTACATTCTCTGCGTAAATGCTGGCCGCCACTTTTGTTTGACGCCGCTGCCGTATTTGTTCGTGTCTTAGATTCGTTTTTCGTTTTGATAGGCATATACCCTAGCTTACATGTAAGTTCGAATGTAACACATTCATCTGTACTTAAGGCTCAGTTAGCCGACTGTAAGGGAATGTAACTGCAACGGTAGGAAACAGCTGACCGATATTGTTATGTGTAAAGTAATGAAAATGGTTATAGAGATGTAATGTAACGTAACCGGAATGTACGAATCTGTAAATAATAGAATTTCCTTACATTTTTACGTGACATTTTTTAGCAGTGCTATCAACATGGTAATATTAAAAACCTCTAAAACTGAAAACTCAAATTACATACAAAATTTAAATTGTGCATGTATGAAAAAAGAGCAAATATGTGTATATTGCTTGAACTTCTCAAAGTTCAAAAATATAATGTTAATCAGATCAAACTAGATATATGTATGAACAATGTTTATATGTTCAAGTATATTCATTGAACATTCAAGTAACTCGTAGTAGGTTACTTTATAATTTTAATTGTAAAAATCGCTAAAAATATTAACTAACATTATTTTATCCTAAAATAGTTCTCTTTTAAAATATACAGAAGTAGTTACATCTCCATATAGACATCTTTAGGTACATATGTATGTGTGTATATGTTCGAAATGTGCCAAATAAATAGTTAATTTTATTGAGCACAAATTTTTTTAGTTCATAGTCGTTTTTATTGCTATTGAACAGTGTTGCCTGGAGCTGGACGACAAAAGAAGCTAAATCGGACTTTTTTAAAGGCTAGAAAAGTCTAAATCGCCCAAAAATAAAAGCTAAAAAAGGCTAAATATTTTTTATTGAAAACTCCATGTTTTCTTTATTGTTTAATAAAGATGGTCATAAGTTGATAAAAAGCAACTGATTTTTACAACTTTTCAGTTAAAGATATTGCATTATATATAGGCTGAAAGCGTTACTAGCAATGGAATAAAATAATTGCAAACTATTTAGTAGATAGTCTCAACTTATTTCACTTTTTCTTATTTTGAGGATAGGAACGTTTTTTTTGCGATTTGTATAATGTTTTCCGCTTTTTGTGAAAAATAATAAAAAATTTGATACGTTTTGTCATCGTAAGATCATCGATAAGTAAAAATACATAAACATGATAATTGTTATTAGATAAGAAGGTACTTCAAGTAAATAATGAAAAAAGAGCAAAGGTACATAATTTGAAATATGGATGCTCACAGGCTCACAGGAAACAAAAATATACAGCGTATAACATAAGCTCTGCGTCACATCTTATGTTTTTTTCTTTAATTAAAAGGATAATAAAAATAATTTTGATACCATTTTATAAAGAAAACTGTACAGTTTAAAATAAATGTGCATTTATTACAAAAGTCATCATAAAAATGCCTTAAAAATAAGAAAACTAGAAATAAATTTTTATAATGTGGAGAAAAAATTTAGCCTTTTTAAGGCTAAATTAAAAATGAAAAAAGGCTAAAAAAGCTAAAACACAAATTTCGAGGCTAAAAGACAAAATAAAAGGCTAAATCTAGACCCGAAAAGACTAAACTGGCAACGCTGCTATTGAACTATGTTTATTGTTTCAAACTACTTTTATTAAGATCAATGCACATAACAAACTTTTTCACTTCTAATAGTTATATGTGTGCTATATTTGTATATATCTACATAAGCATAACTGTCGACATTTTTAAACATACATATTCAGGTGTGCCACAGAATTTGTACGAAAGTGAAAATTTTCATATTTTTTAATTCGTACCGTTTATGCATGGGGGAGCGAATTGCCCCCTGCCTTTAAAACGTAAAATTTTCAGTTTCGTTCACATTTGGTTTCTGTGGTACCTGATTATGTATATTAAAAGTTTTAATAAATTTCTTTAAATAAATATAAAATCGTTGAAACGGATCTACAAACGCTGCGCTATCAACACTGTTCAAACAGCTGTTGAATTTAAGCAACTGACAAGGCGCCATATTAAATACAATACAAAAATTAAAAAATAAGCTTTTGTTAAAATAAAATATACAAAGTTCCTCCAAAGGGGGTCAACTTAAAATTTATAAATTTTCAGTAGAAGCAAAATACTGTTTTCATTTTACTCTACTACGATATCACAAAGATGGATACAACTGCATTTTTTGCCGAAAAAGTAGAGAATATTATGTAAGATTCTTACTTATGAACACTATATATAGATTTCTGGCAAAAATTTAAAAATTTTGATTTGACGCCCTTTAGAGGAACTAGTGCGTATTTTTCCATACAAATTGACCTTTTAAATACGTCGACTGTAGTAGTTTTGAAATAGAATTATATTATTTAGAGAACGTATTTGTATTTTCTTTTATTTGAAAAGTCTCACTCTCACAAAAGAGTTATTTTCATAAATTTTCATTATTTTTTTTAACAAGAAATTAGATTTGAGCGTAGAAAAATAAAAATAAAACGAAAAGGGAATATTTTAACAAAATTATTGAGAGATTTGTCGTTTCGGTTGTCGTTTTTATTATGGGCCTTGTTGCTCTCCGGCAGATTTTCGGCCGTCATTAGAGTTTTGTTCTGTTTTATCAAATAGTTTTAAATTTTTGTTATATTAGAGACTTTTTTTGTTTTTATTACTCTTGAATTATTTTTGTTTTCTTTTCTATAAATATATTAGAAGAAAAAAATTATGTTTGTGGGATTTTGTGAATAATTAATTTACTGCCTTATGCATAAGAAATATTCATGTTATATAAAGATCTTATAAAACTAATTTTTTATAAATCAAAAATATAATAAAGATAAAAATGAAATTTTAATTGTATTATTTATTCTCTTCTTAAGAAGCCCTCAAAGAAATGTTAATACTTTGTTGAAATTCGAACATCTAAGGGATAAAAGTCATACCTCATTTTGGTACTTTTTCTATGAATATATTTTTAGTAAATTAATTTTTGGAAATTATACTTTTTTAGAATGTACTTTTAGGAAATAGTACTTTTTGCAAAAGCTACTATTAGCAAAAGAAAACGTACTTTTATCGAATGTAATTTAAAAAAATGGTACTTTATTGAAAGAAGGCGCTTTTTAATAATGATACTCTTTTGAAAAGGGCCTTTTTTTAAATGGTACTTTTTGCAACAGACATTTTTTAGGTGGTAATTTTTTAGAAAAGATACTATTATCAAATATACGTATTTGAAAATGGTACATTTAGCAAAAAGTACTTTATTGAAATATGGTCCTATGTAGTAATGGTACCTTCAGAAAATGTATATTTTAGGTACATTTAACCTGTTCTTAAATAGAAGAAGTACTGGTACTTTTTAGAAAAGGTACTTTTTGTAAAAGTATAAAGTTTTAAATGAATTCCGATAAAATGTGTCTTAATGCACTTTTTGAAAATTTATTTATTTGCAAAGTAGCGGGTCAACTGCTAGTATTACATACAAACATACTTATGAAAGTACATACAGTAGCGAACAAAAGTGAGTGCATGTTTCTGTATCTTGACTTTCTGCTAGTATAAAAAAGGTAATGAAGCTTTTTAAAAAAATTTTAACTATTTTACTTGTTACTTCGTTCTTAAGAAAAAAAGGCACAATCTAAATTGCGTGTAAGTAAAAAATAAAATAGTGGAAAAAATTAAAAAGCTTCATTTCTTATTTTGATACTAGCAGAAAGCGTGTAAGTAAAAAATAAAATAGTGGAAAAAATTAAAAAGCTTCATTTCTTATTTTGATAATACAGAAACAAGCACTCACTTTTACTCGCCACTGTATGTATGTATGTACATATGAAAATTAAATCATTCTTTCCTGAAACGGAAGTGCACCCTCATTACAAAAATAATCTGCCAATTTGTCCCTCAATTCCATTGCTGTTTGCGTGGATCTCCTGATGTGTGTCGAAAATGGCCGTAAAGGTATATTACCACTGGTTCTTAGCTCGTTTCTCCAGCCACCTTCTTGGATCGTGCCGTCTTCCATATCATTATCTACAAAGTTTATGGGCAATACCAACGTTTGTAGTCGTTTAGCATAATAAAGTTATGTAGAACAATGCCTTCTAACATGATTTTGACAACATTTTGTGGTAACATATCAATTGTAGTAAGCAATATTCTCCAACGGGCGGACAATATGCCGAAACAATTTTCTATAACCCTCCGGGCTCTGGAGAGTCTATAATTATAAATACGTTTTTTTGTATCGAGGTTCGAACCGGGGTATGGGCGCATCAAATTATTGCGTAGAGGGAAAGCTGCATCCCCAATGAAGAAGTGAGGGAAAGGGAAACAGTATGTGGGGTGCAAGGGTTTACTGACTTGTACTGGAATTTTGCCTGTGAGTATAGATTTTCCAAATTGGGATAAACGAAATATTCCTAATTAGTAGAAGAAGAAAAAAATAAGTCTCAAATATATATTTTTGCTTATTTACAATAATATGTACATATCGTCATATGATTTCAAAAAAGCCCTAATTACAAAATATTCCAAACCGACTCTTTGATTGATTATGATGCACTGTATCAAAATAAAAGTTATTACGACTCTCTTACTAAGCTTTACTTCTTTATTCGTCCATGCAAAATTAGTATTATAAGTATTCATGGCCTGTTTCATGGGATAATTTTTTCGTATTAAAGTTTTTTGTTCTCCGGTAAAATTATTTCAATGTAACTTAGGGCTTTTATGAATTTATATGACGATATGTATGTATATGTATATTAAAAAATACTACAATTACCACCATCACTTTGGATGCCATAACTTCCAACATTTACAGATATAAATGTATATTTTGCATCACAAACTCCCATTAGTACGGTGCTAAAATATTTCTTATAATTATGATACATAGATCCAGAGTTTTTGGGACACTTGATAGCTATGTGTGTGTTTTCCATCTATTGCGCCTACACAATTAGGAACATTCCACATTCTTTCAAAATCATTTGCGATTTCTTTATATTGGTGCGTTGATGGCTCGCTAATATAAATAGGAGACAAAAGGCGCCATAATAGCTCACACGTTTCCAAAACAATGTTGCGGACCGTAGTTTTTCCGAGCTTTTGGCTCCAGGCAATAGACTGTAGGGAACATCCTTGACCCAAATATCTTTAAAAAGTTATATTAAATCGCTTACATAACTTTTAAAAATGTGTTGACTTACAACAGTGTTAATGCTAATCTCTCTTCTGGACCAATTCTTTGTCTCGGTTTCTTTAATTCACGACCAATTAAAGCTATCAACAAATCGAATGTATTGGGACACATTCTTGTGTGTTTAAAGAATTCTTCTTCATCTAGTTGTTTCATTTCTACAAAAACTTTTTTGTTATAACCCGATGTTATGTGGTCCCAATTTATTGGGCGAACGCCCCATCTTCTAAAGCGGCGTCGGTTTTTTCTTTTTTTTAATTTTTATACATTTTTATCAAATTTAAGAAACTCAAACCCATAAACATATCTTCTACATCCATATCTTAATTTATTTTTGATTACCAATTTTTGTACTTTTTTAATGACTTTCAATATTACTTTTTTGTTTTGTTTATTTAAAAACATATGACACGTTTTTACGTTGTATAATCGCACTAACGTCTTATACTATATTCACACTGCTATAGTTTAACGTGTTTCGGCAAATATTTTAAGAAACTAAACAAAGTGGTTCAGACTACAATTTTATAAACTTTCTGTTTACAGCATGACGAAGTCATAAAAGGTGGTAGCAAACCGCCGACTAAAAATTTTTTTCGTGTCCTAAATATTAATAATTTTGCAAAGTTATTAATTAGAATTTTACATGTGTATGTACATTTTTCCATTTGAATTGAAAACTTGAACCAAAACCGAGGTTTTTAATACTTTTAAGCCAACACAAATCATAACTTTCCAAATACGCTGCTTGTTATAGAAATGCTACAACCTTTTTTAATTTCAACTTTGTTTACATATTTTGCCTCCATTACAAACCGTGTTCAATAAGCACTAAAATAAAAAAATCTACTGAACATACATCAAGAAGTACTTGGAACCCTGCCTTTTACTGGTTTTTGAATGAGTTTAATTTTGAAACACGTAAATTTTTTGACAATTGCATATATGGGAAAACATCTAAAAATTAACGTGTTTGGCTCGTAAACATCTAAAATTGCATTTTAGGTGTTTACGAGAAAAACACAACACTCACCTAAAATTGCCATAAACACGGTAGTGTGAATTGCCTATTACGTAAAGTTTACATTACTATTGCATTACATCAACATCTCGTTACAGTCGGCTAACTGAGCCTTTACTTCATATGATGACCGTTGGGTTAACTCCTTGGAGTATGCAATTTCATATGCCTCCGAAAAAGTTGTTGGTTGCTTTGCACTGATATCGTCGCAAATTGAACGAGACTTCTGGCCAAAAACCATTTGTTCAATTAACATCCTGTCCAAGAATGTTCCATACTCACAAAAGGTGGATGCTTGCTTTAGCCTCAAAACCAAATTCAGCAATGATTCGTTTGCACCTTGTTTCACCTGCCGAAATCTGAAGCTTTCTGCACATACATTTCTTTTGCCGTCAAAATGCTCCGATAATACCTTTTTGATTTTGTCGTACCCAATCTGCTCGGGCTGCCGTGGCCCTACCAACAAGGTACATATATTTATTTTAACAACAATCCAAAAACAACATGTAGTTTGTTGCTAGAAATTTTCCTTGTAGCTGTCAAAATATTAAATAAATATACATACATTATTATTGTACATTTTCATTTTTGTACATTTTGTACGTATCTTCTCAAATATATTTATAAAAAGTTATGCGTTCAATTCAGCTTTAATTTAATGAAAGTTCTAGAACGAATAATAACAGAGTTGCCATCAAACGTGTATAAAATAAGTGGTGTCAATAGCATTAGTATATAACATTGTTATAGTTCCATTATAACACTTTTGATACAATTAGCAATTTGTTTTCTTTGATTTCTTGTTCCGATTTATTACTTTTCATAACTGTTATTCGTTAATATATATGTATGATGTAACTTTAGGCTTAATATTGTTACGTTTTTAGTCCTTTACATAAAAACGGTTTTATTATTTTCACAGGATTCGTTGAATTGCAATAAAATAAAACTCGGATATTTATTTTACAAATTAATTCTCAGTAACACTTTATTTATTACTTTAATAAGCAATTCACACTACCGTGTTTATGGCAATTTTAGGTGTTTACGAGCCAAACACGTTAATTTTTGATGTTTTCCCATATACTCAATTGTCAAAAAGTTACGTGTTTCAAAATTAAACTCATTAAAAAACCAGTAAAAGGCAGGGGTTCCAAGGACTTCTTGATGTATGTTCAGTGGACTTTTTTATTTTAGTGCTTATTGAACACGGTTTGTAGTGGCGGCAAAATATGTAAAAAGTCGAAATTAAAAAGATTGTTGCATTTCTATAACAACAAGCAGCGTATTCGGAAAGTTATGATTTGTGTTGGCTTAAAAGTATTAAAAACCTCGGTTTTGGTTCAAGTTTTCAGTTCAAATGGAAAAATGTACATACTCATGTAAAATTCTAATTAATAACTTTGCAAAATTATTAATATTTAGGACACGAAAAAAATTTATAGTTGCCGGTTTGCTACCACCTTTTATGAATTCGTCATGCTGTAAACAGAAAGTTTATAAAATTGTAGTCTGAACAACTTTGTTTAGTTTCTGAAAATATTTGCCGAAACACGTTAAACTATAGCAGTGTGAATATAGTATAAAACACGTACAACTAAACACGATGTACACACTAACTATTCTGGGCGATATTTACTCGTCTAAGCTCCAGTTTCTGACTTAATAATTAAATGGTTCTTAAACTTAATTTCTATTTAAATAGAAAACTCATTTTTATAGATCACATTTAAATATAACTTATAACACCAATCTTGTACACTTAAATTCGATTTAAGTTTTATAAATTACCATATGATTTTGACCGCTTGTTGTTCTTGTGCAAACAAACAAATTGTGGCCGCTGAAAATTCAACTTTTGTTGGCGTAAAATTTGGGCTTTCTTTGGGTATATTTGTCTTTTTGTGATTTTGTAAGCTGTTTTTATTCTTTTAAAACATTGCAGAAACTCTTGATTATTCTTATTTTTTGCATGAAGAAAAATATATATTTGTTGGATTTTGCTTTGTTTATATTGAACAGCTGCTTTTTTAGGAAATTTATGGGAAATTTATAATAGTTGATGGTGCTACCATATTTTTGTCACAATTAAATAAGAACAACTAAATACGACTGAAAAACAGAAGTTGTGTTTAATTACAATTTAAATTTATATGAAAATCAAATAAATAAATATTTAATTGCTGAGTCAAAAACTGGCCATAAGTTTAAAAACACACTCATTCACGCTCGTCCGGCAGCCCTCCTTTTATAGTCAACTATGAAACCTTCTGGTAACTTCTCCAACCTTCCGGAATACAGCCGTCTCTCTTTATCTTTAACTGTACTGTAATGCAGATCTCTTTCCATCTTTATATGTACGAATTAATCATATGGGCTTGCTATGGTGTAATGTATGTGCGTGTGTAGTATAAATGGGATTTTTCTTGTGTACCCTATAAGCAACTCAGTTAACTTTAAACCAACTTTAAGCATAATATTTCGCAACTAATGGTGGTTGTTGCCTGGATTACTTTTAATGGAGTCAACTGACTATTGTAACATTGCGATGTCCAAGGCGGTAGTCAATTGTCCGACTCTGCATTACTTTCCAACTAACTTAAAGTTAACTTTATTGAAGTCAACTGGTAGTTAGTATGCAAAAAGATGATGCTGGTGTTCGAACTATGTATCATACGTTTTATAGTCAACGCACTGACCATCCAGCTAAGGTACCATTTAAAATAATGACAGCAAGAAGTTAATATAGACTCGAAATGAGTTTAAAAGTAGTGTAGAGAGTAAAATTGTTAGCTCTCACCAAATCCCATTATGCACTCAACTTAAGAATTGATTTTGGGTCAATTCTGGATTACATTGTAGTTAGCTTTTAGTTAGTCTAGAAAAGTTAACTATAAGTTGATTATTTTTGTAGTCGACTACAGATTTGCTTATAGGGTATGTTTATCTTTGCATACACACATATACTAATGTTTTCAAGATTGCTACTTAAACAAATTACGTTGCTATCAATTTTACATTTCCTACAGCTGTGGTTGTTTAAGTTTAATGTTATCGCAATCTACAATGTTTTTTTATCATTCTCGAATAATCTTGGATGTTCTCGGCACTATTTCCAGAAAGTGCTATTTCCGCTATTTGAATTATTCTCACGGCTATCCAAAAAGTGCTGCCAATGCTTTTATTTTGACATTACATAGGCAGTGTTGTATTTAGTGGTAGCAAATACAGATTATCATCACAGCTGTTATTTTTATGTCGTTATATTTGAATCTGCATTTTTCATTTCGTAACAATATATTATTCTGCGTTTTGTTCATATGGAACTTTTGTTAAGTAGACATTTATTAACTATTTATGGCCCACTGTGCTCAGTTATTTATAGATGCATGATTAAATTAAAATTGAAAACAAAGTCCCCGAATAGTGTTTCGTTTATAAAAAGAAAAAATCTTCGGTGAGCGCAATAATGACTACTAACTATCGATAGAGGACAAAAATACAATTTGTCAATGGGGTTGTCACATTCTGAAATACTTGCCATTAGCTGCGATCCCATACTTAATATTGGGACTAAAAATCAGTATTTGCATTTTATTATTATTTTTTTTTTTTGTTTATTTTCACAACATATTCATGTTACCTTTTGGGATAAGAATTTGGTTTTTGCTGTTCCAGTACTTTTGTGTTTAGTGAGAGTAATCCTTGCTTACTCGAATTTTACAGAACTTTGCCTAGAAAGTACTTGATCGGAGCAATTATTGCGCCATTAGCCATTATTGCGCTCACCAAAGATTTTTCTTTTTATAAGCAAAAGCTGTTTTCATCGATTTTAGAAAATTTTAAAAAAGTTGCTAGGTAAAGCGTAGTCTAGACGGCATGTTGAATCAGAAAATGTATGCTAACACTCATATGCTTTAAAAGAACAACAAATGCGTCTGTCAGCATATTCAATACGCTAAGCGTCTACACGGTATGCTGAAAGTATCAAATTTTTTGAAGTCAACATATAACAGCAAATGATATGTCAACATATTAGTTAGCATACAATTTTTGCGTCTACATGATATGTTGAATTACGTATGATGATATATATGCAGAGTCATACAAACATTTATTTATAAACTTCAAATAAGTTTTACAATACTCTTTCTTTATTACTTATTTCTATCAGTTATCGCTTTTATTGCAAAATTAATATTTTTAGTGCTAAATAAATTTTTAAAAATAAAATATAATATCTACGATGTATATATCACTAGCATTGTTCTGAAGAACGCAACAAATTAGAAAATACGCGAAAAATTGCTAAAATGTGTTGAAGAAATGGCTTAAGTCAAGAATACCAACGCTGTTGAAAATTAAAATAATAATAATCATGAGGTAATAGCCCTTTTTAGACAAATAATTTTACGGGGTTACGGGGTTCAAAACTTTTATTTTGAATTGGCCATAACTCCTACAATTCTTCATGGATAATCGATATGTATATCGTTTTAAAGTGCTCTAAAACACTTTTCTACTGGTAAATAAACTTTTGAAATCCATTAACCCATTGTGAGCCAAATGCAATTTAAAAAAAAATTAACCCGACTTTTTACGTAAAAACACCGTTGTCTCAAAAACTTACCTATATAACGGTACTTAACCATGTATATAAATTTATAGAGAAATTTCTTGAAAGCTATCACTAATGAAATACGGAAGATATGCAGCTTCAAAAATGAGTTTTCAAAAATACATATTTTTCGAGGCAATCTCCATGTGTGCATTGGTATGTATATGAAAAGTGCTGTTTAGTTTAGGAGATGTTAAAATGTATAACAGGTTTTTTTCCTAGGCAAAACATTTTTCCTCAGCGAAGCCACTATTCGACATACATAAAGGAGAAAATCTCTAAGCCCGGCCAAAGGCCGGTTAATCAGACAATCTTTACTCAGCGAAACCACCATTCGACATACATAATGAAAATAAGTATATAAAATGAAAACTTGGAAGGTTCTCTACAAAATTATATACATGCTTAAGTATCGTTATATTGGTAATTTTTTCAGATAAAGGTGTGCTGCAAAAACTCGTGTTAAAAATTTTTAAAACAGTATTTGGTTTAGAATGGGTTAACGGATATCAAATTGGGTTGACGGATATAAACCAGTAGAAAGGTATTTTATAGCGCCTTAAAATGATGTCCATATCGTTTATATCCGTGCAGAATTGTAGGAGTTATGGCCAGTTCAAAATGAAGTTTTTGAGCCCCGTAGCTCTGGAACCAAAAGAGAGCGCCGAAAAAAATTTCACAAATATTGTTTGTCTAAAAAGTGCTATTACCTCATGTGTTTTTTATTTCAATTTTCAACAGCGTTGGTATTCTTGACTTGTTCCGAAGAAATTACTAAACTCCAAAGAATAAGAAAATCAAATAAATAGCGAAAATACGCAAGAAATTGATAACATCTCGGAAATTGGAATGTACCGTGCCGAATCAGGCAACATAGTTACCATATATTATGAGAGTTGAGCTGAAATATAAATTCTATATGCTATCAAATTTGTTATATGCTGAAAAGCTTGCGTACACTTTTCAACAAACAACATATCTCTCAGCATACGTAGTAAATTTGTTAAAACGTAAAAATATGGTGTCTACACGATATGCTAAAATAATGAACATACGTTTGTTGACAACGTTAAAAAATGGCCGCCATATGTGGTTGAACATACGTATGTTGAAAAAATTTTGTGTCTACACGATATGTTGGCACTGGTAACAGATTTTTTACCATAAATATGCTGATTCAACATATCGTCTAGACTAAGCTTAAAGCTTCAGAATAAAAGTATTTTAGAAGAAATATAGATTTGAATGTCTAATAGTGCGTTTCCATATACGTAATTTCGGCTAAAATATTAGATTTGCCCAAATGAGGTAATTTGCGACATGATTTCCATATAAATTTCATATTCGCAAATTATCTCAAATGACTTATCATAGCGTCTTCTTGAGCCATTGATTTGTCTTGACAAAAGTCAAAGTCCATATGAAAAAATAGCACTACCATTTTTCTGATATTTTTATGTATGAAGTTTGACAAATGTTAGAACAAAATTATGGCTCGTGAAGACGGGGTGTAATGTGCTCCAGATTATGTTGAAAATACTCTATGCAACCCTGCGTTGCTTTTAAAATTTGTAGCGTATGTGCAGTGCTGTCCTGTATAATTCATGCTTGTTTTGGTCTGACAACTTTGCTTATGGAATAAGACAACTAGTTGTTACGGTTGAAAACAGGAAATTGTAATGGATGATAACGTTGAGGTTATAAGAACAAATTAAAATAAATGAAAGAAAATGAGAAAATAAACAACAACTTTTTTTATATGTTTGACCACCTACTATTTTCATGTCGACCTGTTAATTCAAGCCTGTGAAGGTCATTGATATGATCAATTTATGACCCAAAATAATGTAATTGGAAGTTCAAGGCCATAGTAGCGTAACTTTTCTAAATGTGTAACTATTAAAATATATAAAAAACGGTTCAAAGTTAGGAAAATAAAATTGAATAAACAAATATTACGTGACCGGTTCAAGGTCATATATTAGAAGGTTATTGACTTGGGGAGTGTGCAAAACAAACAAAACTGGTTGCGTGTGATGCGATGTATTTGTATACATGCAGATACAAATGCAAATGCATTCAAAGAACGAGAAAAGGGATACATACATAAGGAAGAGGAAGATAGCGATAGTATCTAGACCAACACAACGGATAAATGGTTGGGGCGAATTTAGACATTTTGGGTGCAAAAGAAATAAATTGTAGAAATGGGAAACTTATTATCGACTGAGCAGTAGACCGAGCAGGCAACGAGCGTGTGCCTTTGGGCAGGCCATAACAGTGAAGTTTTTTTTTGAAAATTGTTAAATTAATTTGCTCGCTTAGCAAAAAAGGTAAGCCAGTTAGAACTAAAATTTATAGTTTGGGTAGTAATTTTTTGAATTTTAAATGTATGTAGCTAAAACAAACAAATAAAATATTTGTGGTTCGCCGATTTTTTTTGTGGAAGAACTGGAACTGCGGATTGCAGTCCACCAGATCAAAGGGGCCAGCGAAGGATTCTCTACTGCGTATTCCTGGACTCTGTAATCCGCAAATTTCTATTTATCCCTACCAAGAGTCTGTGGAAAATTAATTGGTTAGCTAAGGCGCCATGGTGAAATTTGGTTAGTCCAGCCCAATTTATTTTATATTCGTGCCGTGCCGGGAAAATATATTATTTATATTAAAAGTGCCGAAACATTTTTTGCCAATTGTCGGAAAGTGTTTTAAAATTTTATTCAGTGGCAGATATAAGAAACAAAAATTTGTTGGAAAAAAAATCCATAAGAAAATATAAAAAGAAAGGAAATAAAATATTAAAGCAAAATTTAATTTAAATATATCTGCCCGTTGAGTCGAAAGTTAATATAAGAAAAATAAATAAATTAATAATACATATTAAAGTACAAGAAAAGGTCAACAATAAATTATTAAAATTAACAAAAACAAAAAAATAGTTGTTTTTATTATAGTGTTAGTGTAATTTGTGTTAGTGTATAGTGAAAATTTTGTAAGCCTAACAAAAAACAAACAAAAGAAATATTGTGCGTAAATATACCATTTTAGAGAGCTCTTTAAAATTGGAAAAGAAAGTGTTAGTTTTTTTTACGCCGACCAGTAAAATTTTGCATACTGGTAAATAAGGGTATTTTCGGGAAAGTGTCAGGTTAATTAATGTTATTTGTATAAATTTTATTGTTAGTATTTAGTCGGTTAGTTTTTTTTTACTTACCAATTTTTTATCGCGTAAATAATAAATCATAAATCTGTTAGATTAAGGCAATTTTAAATAAATTTTATGGATTTTTATAACGTTTGGAAAATTTAAATAATCTACGTTTTCCTTTGGTTGAAGTTAGTGCAGATAATGTCTGGCTAAATTTATTTGTAGTGGTGTGTAAAGTAAGTATGTAGAGAAGTGACCAAGTTTTATTTTTGTATGCGGGTAACATAACCATTTCAATTCTATGTTACCAAGGTAGGGTGGGCAGCTAGTGGAGACAGAATACCACAGTATATCTCTTGTCTATTCACAGTCCAGTTTATTGTAGGTTCTTATGTCCGTCCGATACTTTTGTTAAATTTCCAGTTCATTATTTTTTGTGTCTTTTGTTCTGTTATTTTCTGTATAAATTTTTTTTTCCAGCCCTGTACCGAAAGTTGCGGGTCTTACCTCCCCTGACATCCCTGAGCTAGTTGGGAAAAGTTCAGTCACAGTCTAACCAGACACGTCAACATTGACAGTTGAAAGTTGCCCAAATCAGGTTTTTATGCCGGCTAGTTGAGAAAGAGACAACAATTACGTGTTGTTGTTTCATTTTATCCAATTAAAAGTGTGTCACATTTTACAAATGTATGCGTAAAAGCAAACCAAAGGAAACACTAATACTTTCTTATATTTCTTTTGTGATGCTGGCTACTGCGGCTAAAACGGCATTATCTTCCAGCTCGTGTCGTGTCTGTTTAGACTGTGGTTCAGTGACTTGACGGCACACAAAGGGTTTTGTCACAAATTACAAACTCCAACCCTGGGTCATCCATCAATTGTGATTGACGATTTCGAAAAAATGACATTAAAGAGTATTTCATTTATTTTAAATTTCAAACTATATATAGAAGAAATTCAATTACAGCTGCTGCGTATTCCGTATAAAGTAATTGCATCATTTGACTACGAAAGTTCGAGCACCAAATTACTCACAAGCATAGTGGAAACATATCGACGTAATTTCCCAAATCTACGTAATTTACTCACAATGGAAACGTACTATAACGTAAATTTAATACATATTAAATTGAATATTAAGATGCTCTACTGCATTATTTGTTTTTCACTAGAGCGTGCTTACACGTATATTTCAGTAGTACGTTTTTACAACTCTGGAAAAAGTTTGCTAAGTGAGTGAAAGTTGTCCAAGTGACTAAAAAATTTGCTAAAAAGTTTGATTTATTCACGGTGATTGACCAACGGGCTTTACGGTTTCTTGTGGTGAGTTTGATTTGTTCACTCCGATGGCTACGTTGACATTAATGATCCACCCCTGAGAGACAGTGCTGCCACACGTTTTGAAAATAGTACTACTGTAAAGTTGTCCCAAATTTACTTTTAAGTGCAACCCTTCATTATTAAAAATCGGCCACCTCATCTCTTCTGTCAATCTTTTCTTTTGTGACCAAAAGTGTTTTCTTGCAATATATAACTTTTCTTAAAAATGAAATTAAAGGAAACGTTTTTTGTTTTTCTGTGTGCTTTAGTAAGTTATGCTAATTGCGTCATGTTTCATTTGACACCAAATACACAAAAATGTCTTAAAGAAGATATACAGGCCAACCAACTCGTAATGGGCGAGTATGAGGTTTCTGATGTACCTGGCCAAGTAATAGATTATATTGTAAGTATATTCTGGCAAAACAAAATTTAATGCACATGAACAGGCTACCTTGCTCCCTTTGTGATGAAATATACATCAATATACATACAAGTTTAAAATTACATATGCGTATTTTAAGGCTCGCGATACAAAGGGTCATATACTGTCCCAGAAGGAGCATATTACAAAAGGAAAGTTCAGTTTCATGTCAGAAGTTTACGATACATATGAAATTTGTTTTATATCAAAGGTGCCTCCACGTAAGTAACAATTATTTACACATTGATGTACATAGTATTTGTTAGTAAGCAATGTTTGCATTTGAAAATAAATGAAAATTACATACATATATGCACAGATCAAAGAGGCATTGCTCAAGAGGTATCGCTTATAACCAGAAAAGGTGTTGAAGCCAAGACTTATGAAGGTGTAAGTAATATACTTACTTATCGCAACGTAGTCGTATATAAACAACTAAAGTTTTTAAGTTACCGAAAAAAAAGTTTTCCTTAATACCGACTTCATATTTAAAAAAGTTCAGAAACATATCTTAATCTAAACAGAAGTTATAACAGCTGCCATATATTTCATGATTTTAAAACATTTATTCAACTTGCTCCGTTCATTTCTTAATGGCAAATCTTGCAACAGTTATTCTGCCCCGATTCTTATGAAAATTTGCATTCACATTGGGTTTGAGTGACAATATAACATCATGATGCAGGGCCACGCACATACAAAGTAAATCTTTTGCAGATGCTTATATTTAGCCGATTCTTTTGAAACTTTGTTCATTGAGATACCGTCACAATAAAAAATTCTGACGAAAAAAGTGGTCAGTACCATGCCCATTTAAAATAAGTAATCTATTCCATTTACTTATCATGAGTTTCTCTCAATCTTTAATATTGTGCTTAGAAAAGTGGACAATGCCACGCCCATACAGAGTTGGAGCATTTAAATAAAAAGTTGGATTAAAAATGTTTTTTTACTATTAGATTATTAAATATGACTACGTTGCAATATGTGCTTTCATAACTAATTGCAAAAATTAAGTGGATTTTTTTTAATTTTTAGATCGCTGAAGCCTCAAAAATTAAGCCATTGGAAGTTGATTTAAAACGCTTGGAGGATTTATCGGATTCTATAGTAAGAGATTTTGCTTTAATGCGTAAGCGTGAAGAAGAAATGAGGGATACTAATGGTAGGTTTGAGATATATCAATGACGAAAGCGAAGCATTGAACTTTTACATTTTATTTTTATATTTTCAGAAAAAACAAACAGTCGTGTTTTATTCTTCAGTATTTTTAGTATGTGCTGTCTTCTTGGATTGGCAACATGGCAAGTTCTCTATCTGCGCAGATACTTTAAAGCTAAAAAACTAATTGAATAGAAACATTCAATTTGAACACAAAGTTTTTAATTCTGGATATCGCTCACCTTTATAATTAAAAATTTTATTCGCGTCTTACCAATTAAATTAAATAAATGTTTCTTAGAGTTATGAAGTCGTATTAATATTATTAAATGTTAAGTGTGTAAGCCTAACGCGATTAATCGGTTTTACACTTGAAATTATTGTATTAACAAAAGTGAGTTGAATTTTTGTGTAATTGCTTCGTAATTAGAAACTTCTGTGATTAATTTAAATCTTCTGAAAAAAATGAACGCTGAAAAGCACGACGTAAGGCAAATCTTGTTGAATAAAGCTTGCTTTAAAAAGTCCTATTACACGTTGAAAATTTAAAGTCTGAAGGAAGACTTTGGACGTGATCGTAAATGCATCACTGCTGTGCATCATATGAGTAAACTTAACGTTACACTGCCAATACGAGTTTGCGGATGCTCTTTTCATAGCAGTAGCCATTTTTGTAATCCGTATTTCCGGCGGCATATCATAATGTCCATGGACATTATGTCGATCCAAAAAGTGTTATGAGGTCCATGGACACACACTTAAAAATAAAAACAAATTCAAATATACATAATCACGTATGTGACGAAAATCGATTTCGAACGCGAAGCAATTCTATAGTGTTCGTTAACACTATGCGACAGTCAAAATCGGGATAGGATGAAACCAACGGGAAATGTTATACCGGTAAAAAATAAGTTATACGTGTCCCGGCGTTTCGCTGGGTCACGTCTAGGAATCGAGATATATCGATTTGACCTTTGGTGGTCTTTTTTTGACATAACTCGAGAGCCACTAGTCCGATTTAGCCGAAACAAATTTAAAAAAATTAGGAATTACAATTCCTTTAATCTGTTCATACAACGTTTCGCTACATAAGCAACAGTTTCGCAATTATAAATAAATGTATGAAGAAAAAAAAACAATTTTTGCCTAAAAAATTTAATTTTTTTATTTTTAATTCATAAAAAATCCAAAACGGTAAAAAAAAGTGTCAAGTCCTATTACTTTCACGTAAAGTCACATAACCTTTAAACAAAATGAGACATAGATCATGAAAATCGATGGACGCGTTTCGCTTTTATTCACAATTAAGTGAAGGTATCTCATTTTGACAAGAATATTGATTTCATGTTTCAATGAATTTGGATAACATTTATTATATATTATTTATTATAATTATTAACACGTAAAATTAAAAATTATTAGGTTATTACGTAGATACATAGGTTATAAAAATCGATGAACGCAAAACTTATTTTCGTTTGTTTGCGCCCTTTACTTTCTTGCGTGGTGGTTCGCCCACTTGTTCAGAGTCTGTATCGGATGAGGATCTGTCTTCATCTGGAAAAAATCAGTTGTTTTTAATCAGTCAGTTAACTTCATTTTTGTGACACCCTCGGAGGAAACTCCCATTGTATATTCTTCTTCTTCATCTTCATTGTCGGGATCGTACGTCTTTGCGACCACCAACAAATTTCAACCACCAGCGAATCGAGCCTTTTGCCTTTATGCCGCGTTTCCATTGGCATTGCCACTTGATGGAAGCGCTCGCTATTTTCATCCGACTCTGAGGCTAGCTGCTTGCTGAAGTATTAGAGATGGTGATGCAAGAAGTGAATTTTGAGGGACATATTCACTCCAATTTTCTGGAAGTAGTGCAACATCTTGGTCACAAGAGCGGGGCAATTGAGTGCTCGCGTACTTCCCAAAAAATATCGTATGACTTTCTTCACTGCCCTCCACGCAAAGTAATCATTACCGTCTAAAGCATCTTCGGTATCCCAAAGACACAAGAAACATATGTTTTTCGTATAGCCTCCTTGGAGACCTCTTAGCATCGCCACGACTTTCGGATCACAACTGATCCGCCACATGTGATCAGTGTAGCAAACTTTATCCAAAATTATTTTCATGGAATCGTATGTTTCGCTCATGTCTGTGCTGTAGCTAATAAATACTCAGAGTTATTATTATAACAAAAGTAACTTTATTCTTTTAAAAAACGTTTAGCAATTTTTCAAAGCTACTAAGTACAAAAAAATACAATTCTAGAAACATGTAAAAAAAGGTTGCCATTGGCATTCAAATTAAAGTGATGTCAATATCAAGTTTCACATATATGACATCCTTCCCCCCTACGGAGAGAATAGGACCCTGGGCCTACGGACTCTTTCTGAGCGTCGCACAAACTGTCCTCGCTGCTCGACATCCATGGTGGTTGATGTTGGTGAGGGATCGGTAAATCCTTCAAATGGTGTTGATGCGGAAGATATTGGAATGTTATCATTTCTATGCATTGAAACGGGTGGTGTTGTAAAGTATTCGTACTGTTCCTGCTCATTCTCTCTTTCGCTTGTATTCACATCGTCTTGCTGTTGCTCGATTGCTGCCTCATGTTGCACGTTGCTGTTGGAAGGATAATTCATGTTGTTATTTGATGGGTTTGCATTGATTTCTGAACTGGTAGCTGGTGTGTTGTCATTCCTTACATTCTCATCGTGTTGATTAGTTCCACGAATCTGGTCGATGTGTCTCTTGTAATACTTCCCCTGGAACAGGATTTCATAGTGAATATCTCCCAACCGCTTGGTTACTTTGCCCTTAAGCCATTTACTTATACGTGGATTTCCCGAAAGGAAGTAAACAATTTGATTATTGATCAGCTCTCTGTAATTACAGTTGTTCTTCATGTACTGCTTGGATGTTACTTTACCCTTAGTTTCTTCTGGTCGTACTAGATCCAGTCGTGTGCGCAGCTGTCGCCCCAGAAATAGTTGTGCAGGAGACTGTCCTGTAGTAGAATGCGGTGCGTTTCTGTATTGTCTTAGAAATTCATTCAAGTTCTCCCTCAACGTAACTCTCGTTGTACACATAGCCTTCAACGCATTTTCACCGTCTGGACATTTCGCTCCGCTTGCCCGTTCGTTGCCGGGTGATAGGGAGCAGTGTATTTATGATACTTAACGCCCACTCTTTCCAAATAATTGTTGAACTCAGCCGAGGAGAAATTCGATCCATTATCGGAGACAATCATTAATGGTACACCATATGTCGCAAATACTTCGTCCATCAACATAATCGTCGCAGTTGCCGTAGTAGACTTAGTAACTTTTACCTCTAACCATTTAGAAAACGCATCGCTAATAATGAGTAGCATCATTCCCTCAAACGGCCCCGCATAATCTATATGGACACGTTCCCATGGAGCCTTCGGGTACTCCCAATGATGATCTTTGCACCTAGACGGTACGTTAGCATACTTTGCACAGAGTTCACACTCCTTTGCCGCATTCTCAATGTCCCTGTCGATCCCCGGCCAGTAAACGAAAGATCGAGCGATGCCCTTCATCTTAACCACTCCCAGGTGAGCAGAGTGCAATTCTTTTATTACATCACAATGAAACTTAGCAGGAATTACAATGCGGTGTTCGAATGTTATGCACCCAGACGATAACTTGTAGTTTACTTCAGGTGATTTATACGCAGCCTTTGCTAAGCAACGACCGCTCTCCAGCAACTGTAGAATTTTACCTAGATGTGGATCCTTTCGGGTTTCCTGTGCAATGCGTTCTGCCGTTACTGGTAGTTGGTTTATCTGCCGGATTATGAAATTGTCGAACCCATCCAATTCGTTAACCGTGACCCGAGCAGAACTGATCTTTTTAATTTTTGGTGTTGCGGGTGTAATCCGAGATAAATAATCAGCATTAATGTTTTGTTTTGAAGTTTTGTGGACCACGTCAAAATCAAAATTAGAAAGAAAATCGGCGTAATTTGCCATACGTGATATACATAACACAGGTAACGACTTATCCGGTTGCAATATTTGCACAAGAGGCTTGTTGTCGGTGATCAACGTCCAATGACGCGCATATAAATACTTGAAGAACTTTTGGACCGCCCACACTATAGCCAACGCTTCCTTATCAATTTGTGAGTATCGCTGTTCCGTCGCGTTTATGGTGCGGCTAGCGTAGGCAATGGGACGTTCCAGTCCATTAGGCAAACGATGGGACAGAACAGCTCCTAGCCCCGTTTTACTGGCGTCGGTTGCAAGAAGAAGAGGTAATGCCGGGTCGTATGGAATAAGAACTTGCGGCGATATCAAAATTTGCTTTATTTTGACATATGCCATGTCTGCTTCCTTGGTCCAATAAAAATTTCCGTTTTTAAGAATATCTCGAAGAGGTCTCTCCAGAGTTGACAGGTTCGGTATAAAATTCGAGTAATACGACGCCTTGCCCAAAAATAATTGTAGGCCCTCTATTGTGTTTGGTTTTGCCGCATGTAATATCGCCTCAATATGTTTATTGGATTTATGAATCCCCTTGGCGTCGATTTTATGACCCAAAAATTCTATAGAGGACGCAACAAATACGCACTTTGCCTTGTTCAATTTAAATCCAAATTCCTTCAACTTCTCTAAGGCCACCTCCAGAACTCTGAAAAGTTCATCTACATCTTTTGCAAAAATAAGAATATCGTCAAAAAAGTTAAGAATATTGGACATCCCTTGTAGCGCCATTTCCATTGTCCTTTGCCATATGGCCGGAATGTTAGCGGCACCATAAACCGCACGTGTTGGACGTACCAGTCCGTGTGTTGGAGTGTTCAGGGTCAACACATGAGCAAATTCCTCATCGAGAACCAAGTGGGAATAAGCGTCCGTAATGTCCAAATGAGCAAACACTGTTGCGCCTTTCATTTTGTTAAAAATATCCTCAGCCCTTGGAATGGGATGCTCATCAATTACCATTTGCGGGTTTATGGTTGGCTTATAATTTCCCGTAATACGTATACCCCCATTTTTTTCGTTACCACATGCGTTGTGGATGCCCATTCGGAATATGCTACTCTTTCATAAAAACCAGCTGCGATTTTAGCATCAATCTCCCTGGCGTAAGCGTCCTTTAACGCAAATGGGATTTCACGCGGTCTTGCGAACTTTGGTGTGGCGTCTGATTTTAGATGTACTTTCACTGGGGGTCCTCTGAAAGTACCCGCTACATTGCCAAATATATCGTCATATTTCAATATAAGTTGCCGTAACCGGTGCTGTTGGTGATCGGAAAGGTTAGGCGTTTCTATTGATATGGTACTTACGTTAAATCTCGTAGATGATGACAGATCCATACTCATGGTGACATCTGTTGACGGCTGAAACAACTCAGTAAAGTTTATCTCCCTGGCAAATTGTGCGATCCACTCGCGACCACATAATGTATCGAAATCCTCTTCTACCACATATAAATTAAGCCTGCGACTAATTCGGCCAAAAGATACATTCACTATTGTACGTCCTATGCACGTTATCTTGTGACCCGTATAGCTCGAGAATTGCCGATCGGATTTTTTCAGCGAAAATGTTGCCTTTACCTTACGAAGATTTTTCAAGCTAATAATGCTGCATGGAGCACCCGTATCCAATTCCATATCCACTTTTTTTCCATCAACGTTCATTGTCACCATTTTACGTTCAAATACCCCACTTGTCCTAACAGCTGCCACCTGAGACGTCTGTACCAAATCACATTCATCAGTATCCACCGTGTCTGATATTTGCTCGTATTTGATTTACACACTTTACTTATGTGTCCTGCCTTGCCACATGAAAAGCATTTTGCATTCTTAAATTTACAATCCTTGCGTGCATGCCTCCCACCGCAGCCATAGCAATTTGTTTCACCTGTTGTATTTGCCTTCTGCTTCGTATGATTCTTCGTCTTCACGGGTATATACCCTAATTTGCATGTTGGCTCTGTAGTAATGCTATCGCCTGTATTTACCACACTCGTTGATACTTGCGTTAATTCTTTGGAGGAAGCAATCTCGTATGCCTCAGCGAAGCTCTTAGGTTGTCTGGCAATCACCTCATCACAAATAATACGTGATTCAATTCCAAAGATCATTTGTTCTATGAGCATTCTATCAAGAAAGGCTCCGTAATCACATGATGAAGCAGCTTGTTTTAAGCGTAACGAAAACGTTGCCAACGATTCACCAACGTTTTGGCGTATTTGCCGAAATTTAAAACTTTCTGCATATATATTTCTCCTTCCATCGTAATGATTTATCAGTATTGACTTAATGCCCTCATAGTTTACTTCTTCTGGTTGTTTGGGGCTGATCAGAATCTTAAGGGCTGTGTTCATCTCGCCACCCATGTGTACACGTGCATAGTTATGGTACTCTTCTTGTGAAATTTTGCTAAGTTTCAATGCCCAGTCAAATCTGGCGAAATAATCCCTTACTGATGAACCATCTGTGCTCCTAAACTCGCTCATAGAAAACGATGGTGGCTTGGGTGTACTCACATATTCTGTTGCCACCGATTGCGGCCTCGATGCTTCTACAGCTTCTGTCACTGCCGTACGTATTGCACCAGCTAATGAGTTAAGAACTGCATTCAGTTGTTGTTCATCCATTGTGTCCACTTCTGACACCACTAATAAATACTCAGAGTTATTATTATAACAAAAGTAACTTTATTCTTTTAAAAAACGTTTAGCAATTTTTCAAAGCTACTAAGTACAAAAAAATACAATTCTAGAAACATGTAAAAAAAGGTTGCCATTGGCATTCAAATTAAAGTGATGTCAATATCAAGTTTCACATATATGACAGTAGCCAATGGGAATGCTTGGTTTTTTATCATTTATTTAGCAAAACGACTTTCAGGCTTGATTTCGAAGAATCGATGAACATTCGCCAATCAGCTGCGACATAATTAATGGCCATCGCCTCCATCAGTCCCTTTATATCGTGGCAGTAAACAAATGTGTTCCCTTCGTTGAGTGTGTAGTACCGTTGGAATAGCAATTGTCGTCTTCGATATCCGGTGACTTTGGCATTAGGCTCCAAATTATTGCCTTCTTTCAAAAGCTGGGCAAGTTTTTCTGCTTCACGTTGAGAAAGGTTTACTTCTGCAACAATCTTGTCCATTCTTGCTTGTGATATTGGAATTATTTTGCTCGATGGGTCGGCTTCTGGTGTTGGTTTATAGGTGAAATCCGATTGATCCATTGTTTCAATAGAAAAAGAAGTTTCTCTGTCAGGACTTGGAAGCGGTGGAATTGGTATTTCATCCGAATGCGGTAGAGGTATTTGTGCACTTTTAACAGATATGTAAACTCTTCGTTTAAGGCCTTGACGATTTACTCCACATATTTTGTTTGCGAAAGCGTAACAGTTATCGGAATTGTGAAGTGAATTGTGTTTCCCTTGGATCCACATGTTAAGACCATTGTAGCACGTTTTACAAATTTTGTCTGGGACCCACGAAACGCCGCGAATTATTTCGCAGTCAAAATAAAGTTTAAAAGCGCGCTCCACTTGCTCAGTGAGTAATGCAGCATTTGTTGTAAAAGCTCTTTTGCCACAAACGTAACAAAATAAATTGATATTTTCTGGACAATTTCCACTCATTTCGGTTTTATACTTTTATTACTTTTTCGTCACTTTAAAAAACCCGTACTTTACGCGTTCGGAGACACTTGTTGAATGAAAAAAATCGATCAGTGAATATCTATAAATACTACGTAAGTTTCAATATTTTACTGAGAGGTACTTATGAATTCGCGCATCTTTTAAGGGTGGCTATATACCTGATTCGTGTGCGTTTAAAATTTTTCGAAACGTTCTAAAACATGACCGCTCATATATGTGGGTGCAAGTAAAAAAATCATGAAGGTAACCAACGGAAAAAACTCAAATAATTAAAAAAGTGCACTTTCCTTTTTTCCTTTTAATTGTCCACGCACATTTATGACCGTTTTCTAGTTTGTTACCGCTACCACAAAAATCAAATAACCTTTTGTTTATTACTTTTTTTTAATTCTGACAATCATAAAAAAGTCATCAATTTTTTTTCCAAGAAATTTTGAGCATATCTCGAGCAAATTTTTGAAATTCATACCTTCACTTACTTGTACATAAAAGCGAAACGCGTTCATTGATTTTCATGATTTATATCTCATTTTGTTCATAGGTTATGTGACTTTACGTGGAAGTAATAGGACTAGACACTTTTTTTACCATTTTGGATTTTTTATGAATTAAAAATAAAAAAAATCAATTTTTTAGGAAATAAATATTTTTTTTCTTCATACATTTATTTATAACTGCGAAACTGTTGCTTATGTAGCTAAACGTTGTATGAACAGATTAAAGGAATTGTAATTCCCAATTTTTTTAATTTGTTTCAGCAAAATCGGACTAGTGGTTCTCGAGTTATGCCAAAAAAAAGACCACCAAAGGTGACAATTTCCCCTATATGATAGTTACTAACTTCAAATCGATATATCTCGATTCCTAGACGTGACCCAGCGAAACGCCGGGACACGTATAACTTCATTTTTTCTGATATAACTTTCCCCGGTAGTTTGAACCCTTCCCGATCACTGACCCCTGTAATAAACTGGGCTCGGACTATCATGAAACTTAAAATTGATTTTCAAAATTATTGTTTTGTTTGAAAGAGTTTGACAAAAATTGTTCCCAAAATTTTTTTGTCGAAAATCGGAGGGGGAAATTTGCTCCCCGTAATCCATAACTCTGTCATTTGTGAACCGATTTTCAAAATTATTTTTTGTTTGAAAGGGTTTGCTAGCAGATTGGCCCAATAATTCTTTTCGATAACTATGTCATTTGTGAACCGAATTTCAAAATTCTTGATTTGTTTGAAAGGGTTTGACAAAAAATGGTCCCAAAATTTTTTTCGAAAATCGGAGGGGGAAATTCGCTTCCTTGGTCCCAAATTTTTTTTTCGAAAATCGGAGGGGAAACTTGCTTCCTCCAATCCATAACTCTGTTATTTGTAAACCGATTTTCAAAATGCTATGTTGTTCGCAAGGGCTCGCTAGTAGTTTGACCCACAATTCTTTTCGAAAATGGGAGTGGGAAACTTACTCCCCCATGCATAATTTTGTCATTTGTGAACCGATTTTCAAAATTGTTTTTTTGTTTGAAAGGGTTCGACTACAGTTTTGTTCCAGTTTTTTTTCCGAAAACCAGTCGGGAAATTTGCTGCAGGTTGGTACCATAATTTTTCTCCAAAACCTGTGCGGGATTCCCCCCGAAATGTTGAGTATCGCATAGCTCCTCCATTTATGGACTGACTGCCGAAATTCTTTTTTTGTTTGGAATGGTTTGCTTAGAGTTTGGTCGCATAATTTTTCTACGAAAATCGGTGGGGCAAGTCTTCCACGCCTGCACCCAAAATATTTATTAGAGCACACACAATCCTCCATTTGCATACCGATTTTAAAAATTGTTTATATGAAAGGCCATCAAGTATATTGCTCTTTGTACTGAAGTCGGTTTTTTTCCAGAATTGTTGTGTGAAAAAATGTCCACGGACATTATTTCCATGAACGTTATTGCATTCCACCTAAAAAATACCATGTTACTCCATTGACTCACTTGACTACTCTCCAAATAATATCACTGCTGTATATAAATTCATTAGCTTATTCCATATTTTCTGATTTTTTAATACAGTTGAACATTACTGAATGCCTCAAATTCAATATAGCCCGCTCAAATAAGGTAAAAAATTGCTAAAGCTAAGATCCTACTATCAGCCATCTGTTAAAACCCCGTATGATCTTTTATATAAACTAAGATTGAGGCAACACTTGCGCTTTCAAAATGTACTTTGAGATTAATAAGCCTTATAAGATAGCTTTGAGGACTACATTCGTCTCTCTCATTCTTATATACAATAACTGATATAATACTTTGTAATAGCATGTAATGCCCAAAAACCATAAATTAAACTCAAAAATTCAGAAACGTGTGTTTTTAAAATGTCCGTGTGAACTTAGCCTTATAAAGAAATAAGGCCGTAATTGCTCTGCACTGGTAATACGGCGATTTTAAATTATTGCGCGATTATTTGAGAGATAAGTCCGTTTGGCTTTAATAGATATGACTTTATTGCTACTATAGCGCGATCTTCGCTTAAGTCTTTGAACTTGAGATAAGAAGCTGCAATTTTTTATATAATGGTGATGGAAGTTGATCAATTTAAAATCGCGTGATTTTACAAATCTAATAATAGCCAAATAGGTATTCAGTATATCACATGATACAATGAAATCGAATTTAAATTCGAATAAAATAGTCTGAGCCTCGAAATTTTTATTATAAATAGGCGCGATTTGAAATCGATCGATTTCCATCACATATCAGATAATTTTATCTTGGCCTTGTATCATATGTCTCCAAAGTCTCACGTAATCCCGTGCACATATTACAAAACATCAGAAGTCAATGGCCGCCAAAATCGGTTTCTTATAAAAGCTAAAGAAAATACAATTTTCTAAAAAGTTTTTACACAGTTATATTTTGTAGGATCAACCGTTTTTGAGATAAATGGCAGATTGGAAAGGGCTACACCGCACTTTCATACACCTAGGACCAACCCCAACCCTACGGATAAAAAAATATATATACATATATATGTACATATACATATATGAGTTCACAACTCCTAGTAATACTAACTATGTAATTTTTATCTAACGCTTTGTTTTGGTGTTATGGTGTTCAAAACTTTTTTAATTTAGTCATAGCTATCGTAATATGAAACCTGTGTTCATTACATCAAAGTGCATTAAAATACGTTTGGTCGAAATTATGTATGACTACATACATAATTTGAGCCGAATCAAATGTAGGGTATATTTGCTCTTTTTAACAAAAATTCTATAAAAAACAAAAATTTTGTTACTGTTCGGGTAGAAAAAGTAGTCTAAAATATTTGTTTGATACTGAAATGAAAATATAATTTCCCATCCCTGGAGGTCAATTCTTGTTCTGTGAAACGGTGAAATTAAAAGATTTTTCACCTTTTCATGGTAGTTTTGATTCTCGTTTAATGAAACAATGAACAGTAATTTCAATATTTTTTCATATGAAAAACATTGGAACGAAACAAAAGTTTTTCACAATTACACATCACTGCGATTCTCGTTTTGTGTAACAGTGAAAATAACTGTCAAAAACTTTTCATATGAAAATTTATTTTACACAGAATATTTATAAGTGAAAAATAAACATTTGGAGAATAGTAAGGTCAAACTTACAAGGCAATAAATGTTTTGAGTTTTATAATTCGTTAATTTATTTATTAAAGGATGATTTTGATCTTCCAAACGATAATTAATGATTTAAATATAAAATACATAAGTTATATTTCCGCACACGGACAGACACACATGAACACAGTTCGCACTGCAAACGCTCTGTCGGGGGTTAAAAATATATAATACACATGTAGTTTTCTAAATTTTCATTGCTTTATTGTAAAGAACACAAAAACTATTATTAAAACATTTTTTAAAAATAAAAACCATAAAATATGAATAATTACAATAATATATGTACATTTCTATTTCATTTCTTTGTAAATATTTCATTTTGACACTTGATAACATAGTACCAGCGTTGTCAACTCGAAGCTTTTCACACCGTTTTTACTGCTTTTTCAACATTTCGACGCGAAAAATTTTCAAGTTAGTGCTCGATGCTTTTTTTATTTAACCTTTTGTGCTTTTTATTTGGGAAGGTTGCACTAAACATAAAATTTAAATATAAATTTATCTAAAAAATTGTTTTTCAAGTAAAATTCTAATGCAACACTTTGCTGAACATACTTTTTTGCAGCCTTGTAGAAGAATAAACAAATATATTTGGTTTTGCCCAAGCAAAATATAAATATTCAGTCAATATAAGCCTGTTTGAGTCATTAGTAAAATTTTTCATCAAACTTTTGTCTCTTCCTTAGTCTAGGTTCACACACAGCAAGTTTTTTATGCAAGTTTCTAATTTGTATGGGAAAGATGAAATGAAAATAAATACAATTTGTAATCCTTTCTGTTTTTTTTCTCTGAACTAAAACTTGTCCAAGAAAACTAGTTGTGTGTGAGCCTAAACTTATTCAAACGCAGAAGTTGCACGCGTTATTAGCTTGATGAATCTATTTAAATGAGTCTAAAAGACGTATCAGAATGTTCTTACACGCGGCTTACTCCTTGCTTCACATAAAAAACGGCATGAAGGGAGAAAATTGATGTTGTGAAAACTATGATGTGCCTCGATTTAATTACGCTACGCAAAAATGAAAATGCTTCGAGATCAAAATAGCAGATCATACGGGCAAATCCCAGAAATGGTCCACCTATGGCAGAATTTTCGAGCTGTTAAAACTGTTTATATATGTTGATGGAATAATGAGTTATATATATATATAGGGTAATATTTTTTATGTATTTAGTTACACATGTGAATTTTCGAGGTCGGAGGTGAGTGACTATTTTTTAGATAATCTCGTAAACTATAAGGAAAATGTCTGACCGCATTTGTTATTGAGTAGGCTTTTTCATCGCGTAAAATTTCGTCACGTGTCGAATGGATGGATTACCGGATTCGAAAAGTGTACAACACAAGTTTGTTTTTCACCGTTTGTTGAATCGACTAAGAGTTTGTAATACATTAAAGAAACATTTTGTGTTTCTTTAAGCTAGTTCAACAACCAAGTCGATTTGACGACTGTAATAAGGTTTATTGGTAATGTTCCATGCTTTTTTGCAAAACATACAAATAAAAGGAAATATTATTTTCGATCGCTCTGGTGCTAGCGAGTGCAATTTAAGCAGCATGTACTCGATTATCGTATGCCGTAATCCCAAAAAGAAAATTTTCGAACAATTTTACTCGATCACGTATGCGGTAATTCGGCCCCTGAATGTAGCGTTCGTCACGTAGGATTTGCCCATATGTATATTTTTATCCGTTGAATTCAGAAATGACCATAAAACTTTACGATAAGCTCTAGTTTCATATATATACTTTTATATTTTCATAAATTACAACAATTTGTTCTTTTTTATTTATGTGATTACTTCATTATATCGCCCATGCACTTCAGAAGTTGTACAATTCAAGGAGTGCGTTTTTAGAGTCAATAGTACAATATTAATTGTCATATTGCTTTTCACATAGCATATAAATCATACAAATATGTATCTTGTATACTAAACTCTTGAGGAGAGAATACATTTATATATTTCCATGAAAGAGTGAGTAAATTAAAAACTAAAACTCGTTTTCTGGAAAATCAGTAATTTTGAGTTCTGTCACTTTTCAAGTGCATGTGCGATATGTCCTTTAATACATCAAAAATTTTGTATTTTACTTTATGAAATGATAAAATACATATTATTTTTAAATAAAATTAAATATTTTTAATTTAGTGCGTTTTTTTAGATATAAGCGTTTTTATCGCGTTTTAGTGCTTTTTTAAATTTAAAAGTTGACAACGCTGCATAGTACCAAAGTTTTCACAGGTACGTATGGAATGAAAGATTTTTTTTCATAATTCAAACGAGAGTCAGAAAATGTGTAATTGTGAAAAGATAGAGTGAAAAGTAATGATGAAAACGAGTATGAAGTTTTTTTTTTTATTTCACGTTATCACAGAACCAGAATTGAGCCCCTAGTGTGAGCCATTTTCATACGTATGTATGTAAATTTATAGACACATAATTCAAAATTAGTGGTACATGAAATAAATATTTATTTAACACGAGATTTTATTAACTAAAAACATTGCAGTAATTATTGTTTTTGTTATGTTAAATCGCAAACAATTAATTTGTTGTTTTTCTTAATAAACTTAAAGTATTAATTTATTAAGCACAATATGACTTTTCATCAAACACGTGAAAATAAATATGTATAATGACAGATGGAAGATGAAAGTTGTTGCAAATGTAAACATATTTTTTTCATTTTCAACATTTTCCACGCATTCCTCTTAAGTGGCTGCTAGACGGATCAATATTTTAGCTTTAAAATATGTGCTTGTGTGCGTGTTTTTGAAAATCAAAAGCATCTTGATATTCTTCAATATTTCCCCTCCGTATATGAGTACCAATTTTTTGTAAACAAACGCACACAAACACATATATTGAGGCTGAATATTGATGTGTTTAGCAGCCACTTAAGATGTGGGTGAGTCTAATAGTGCGTTTCCATATACTTACGTGTGTTTGGCCAAAATATGAGTTGCGCAAAATACGTGTTTTCCTACATGTTTTCCCATACAATTGTCATGTGAGCAAAACACCTCAAACAGGCTGTTTTGCTCCAAATCATGTCGAAATTTGCCTATGCAACACTGCGTTGCCTCTATGATTACAAATGCAACTTTGGGTCATCCATTTACTGTGATTTACAAATGCGAAAAAGTGACACTGTTCTGCGGCCACATAACACAGCGTCTTCACGAGACTTTAACTTTGAGATAACATGAGAAAAAAAGTCGGCAGAATACTAAAAACAAAATGTCGAATTTTCTCTTAATCTCATACTAGGGGAAACGTAAGTTTACTTTTCCGATAAGATTTTATGCATATGCTCATCGAGTTAACATGTACTACTTCCCTGCAAAAATCGCGACTAGTCCATACATGCGTGTAAGGACTACTCCATAATGGACCAGGCCAGGGGAACTATCAAATGTTGTGTATAGGTGAAATAACTACGTTCCACACACAATACAACACGTATATTTGGTGCTTCTGTTATACAAACACACAGGCTCCATGAAAAATGGCCCCAAACCAAAAATGAAAAATGGCCCAAACTTTTGTATTGAAAACAACAACATAACTTTTGGGGCCATTTTTTCTGATTTTGGGGGCCATTTTTCATTTTTTAAATTGGGGCCATTTTTCCTATATTTTAGGGCCATTTTTCATTTTTCACAAAATGAAAAATTGTCCCAAACTTAGAAATGAAAAATGGCCCCAAAATATAGGAAAAATGGCCCCAATTTAATAAATGAAAAATGGCCCCAAAACAGGAAAAAATTGCCCCAAAAATCGTTTATTGTTGTTTTCAATGGAATATTTGGTGTAATTTTTTGGCGCAGTGTCATAATGGCATGTGCCATATGCTTCTCAATACTATTGGGCAGTAACGCCATACGCAAAAAGAGGACGTTCCCGCACGTAAAGCCAAATTTTATTAGCTATTGCATTTTTAATCTGCCTTCAACCCGTCTTGACGAAAGCTTATGTCCGCTCGAAGAGCGGCTCCACTGAATAAATCTCAATGCATAGCCTGCCTTCGGCCGGACTTACGGGTTTCTTCCTCTAGCTATATCGAAAGGCGGCTTCGCTGAATAAAAAATTTTGCATAGATGGTCTTCGGCAGGCCTTAAGAGTTTTTATCTCTCGGTATATAGATATACCTAGAGGAATAAACCCTTAAGCCCCGACGAAGGCCGGCTATGCAAGAATCTTTATTCAGAGGAAAAAACTCTTAAGCCCGGCCGAAGGCCGGCTGTGCAAGAATCTTTATTCAGTGAAGCCGCTTTTCAATATACCTAGAGGAAAAAATCCATAAGCCCGACCGAAGACTGGCTATGCAGAACTCTTTACTCAGCGAAGCCGCCTTTCGATATACATAGAGGGAAAAAACCCTTAAGCCTGGCCGAAAGCCGGATATGCAAGAATCTTTATTCAGCGAAGCTGCTTTTCGATATACCTAACGGAAAAAAACCCTTAAGGCCGGCTATGCAAGAATCTTTATTCAGCGAGGCCGCTTTTCGATATACCTAGAAGAAAAAACCCTTAAGCCCGGCCGAAGGCCGGTTGTGCAAGAATCTTTATTTAGCGAAGGCGCTTTTCAATATACCTAGAGGAAAAAATCCTTAAGCCCGGCCAAAGGCCGGCTGTACAAGACTTTATTCAGCGAAACCGCTTTTCGATATACCTAGAGGAAAAATTCCGGCCGAAGGCCGGCTATGCAGAAATCTTTATTCAGCAAAGCCGCTTTTCGATATACCCAGAGGAAAAAACCCTTAAGCTCGGCCGAAGGCCGGCTATGCAGAATTCTTTACTCAGCGAAGCCGCTTTTCGTTATACCTAGAGGAAAAATCCTTAAGCCCGGCCGAAGGCCGGCTGTGCAAGGATCTTTATTCCGCGTAGCCGCTTTTCGATATACCTAGAGGAAAGAATCCTTAAGCCCGGCCGAAGGCTGGCTATGCAGAAATATTACAAAACATCAGAAGTCAATGGCCGCCAAAATCGGTTTCTTATAAAAGCTAAAGAAAATACAATTTTCTAAAAAGTTTTTACACAGTTATATTTTGTAGGATCAACCGTTTTTGAGATAAATGGCAGATTGGAAAGGGCTACACCGCACTTTCATACACCTAGGACCAACCCCAACCCTACGGATAAAAAAAATATATATACATATATATGTACATATACATATATGAGTTCACAACTCCTAGTAATACTAACTATGTAATTTTTATCTAACGCTTTGTTTTGGTGTTATGGTGTTCAAAACTTTTTTAATTTAGTCATAGCTATCGTAATATGAAACCTGTGTTCATTACATCAAAGTGCATTAAAATACGTTTGGTCGAAATTATGTATGACTACATACATAATTTGAGCCGAATCAAATGTAGGGTATATTTGCTCTTTTTAACAAAAATTCTATAAAAAACAAAAATTTTGTTACTGTTCGGGTAGAAAAAGTAGTCTAAAATATTTGTTTGATACTGAAATGAAAATATAATTTCCCATCCCTGGAGGTCAATTCTTGTTCTGTGAAACGGTGAAATTAAAAGATTTTTCACCTTTTCATGGTAGTTTTGATTCTCGTTTAATGAAACAATGAACAGTAATTTCAATATTTTTTCATATGAAAAATATTGGAACGAAACAAAAGTTTTTCACAATTACACATCACTGCGATTCTCGTTTTGTGTAACAGTGAAAATAACTGTCAAAAACTTTTCATATGAAGATTTATTTTACACAGAATATTTATAAGTGAAAAATAAACATTTGGAGAATAGTAAGGTCAAACTTACAAGGCAATAAATGTTTTGAGTTTTATAATTCGTTAATTTATTTATTAAAGGATGATTTTGATCTTCCAAACGATAATTAATGATTTAAATATAAAATACATAAGTTATATTTCCGCACACGGACAGACACACATGAACACAGTTCGCACTGCAAACGCTCTGTCGGGGGTTAAAAATATATAATACACATGTAGTTTTCTAAATTTTCATTGCTTTATTGTAAAGAACACAAAAACTATTATTAAAACATTTTTTAAAAATAAAAACCATAAAATATGAATAATTACAATAATATATGTACATTTCTATTTCATTTCTTTGTAAATATTTCATTTTGACACTTGATAACATAGTACCAGCGTTGTCAACTCGAAGCTTTTCACACCGTTTTTACTGCTTTTTCAACATTTCGACGCGAAAAATTTTCAAGTTAGTGCTCGATGCTTTTTTTATTTAACCTTTTGTGCTTTTTATTTGGGAAGGTTGCACTAAACATAAAATTTAAATATAAATTTATCTAAAAAATTGTTTTTCAAGTAAAATTCTAATGCAACACTTTGCTGAACATACTTTTTTGCAGCCTTGTAGAAGAATAAACAAATATATTTGGTTTTGCCCAAGCAAAATATAAATATTCAGTCGATATAAGCCTGTTTGAGTCATTAGTAAAATTTTTCATCAAACTTTTGTCTCTTCCTTAGTCTAGGTTCACACACAGCAAGTTTTTTATGCAAGTTTCTAATTTGTATGGGAAAGATGAAATGAAAATAAATACAATTTGTAATCCTTTCTGTTTTTTTTCTCTGAACTAAAACTTGTCCAAGAAAACTAGTTGTGTGTGAGCCTAAACTTATTCAAACGCAGAAGTTGCACGCGTTCTTAGCTTGATGAATCTATTTAAATGAGTCTAAAAGACGTATCAGAATGTTCTTACACGCGGCTTACTCCTTGCTTCACATAAAAAACGGCATGAAGGGAGAAAATTGATGTTGTGAAAACTATGATGTGCCTCGATTTAATTACGCTACGCAAAAATGAAAATGCTTCGAGATCAAAATAGCAGATCATTATACATACGGGCAAATCCCAGAAATGGTCCACCTATGGCAGAATTTTCGAGCTGTTAAAACTGTTTATATATGTTGATGGAATAATGAGTTATATATATATATAGGGTAATATTTTTTATGTATTTAGTTACACATGTGAATTTTCGAGGTCGGAGGTGAGTGACTATTTTTTAGATAATCTCGTAAACTATAAGGAAAATGTCTGACCGCATTTGTTATTGAGTAGGCTTTTTCATCGCGTAAAATTTCGTCACGTGTCGAATGGATGGATTACCGGATTCGAAAAGTGTACAACACAAGTTTGTTTTTCACCGTTTGTTGAATCGACTAAGAGTTTGTAATACATTAAAGAAACATTTTGTGTTTCTTTAAGCTAGTTCAACAACCAAGTCGATTTGACGACTGTAATAAGGTTTATTGGTAATGTTCCATGCTTTTTTGCAAAACATACAAATAAAAGGAAATATTATTTTCGATCGCTCTGGTGCTAGCGAGTGCAATTTAAGCAGCATGTACTCGATTATCGTATGCCGTAATCCCAAAAAGAAAATTTTCGAACAATTTTACTCGATCACGTATGCGGTAATTCGGCCCCTGAATGTAGCGTTCGTCACGTAGGATTTGCCCATATGTATATTTTTATCCGTTGAATTCAGAAATGACCATAAAACTTTACGATAAGCTCTAGTTTCATATATATACTTTTATATTTTCATAAATTACAACAATTTGTTCTTTTTTATTTATGTGATTACTTCATTATATCGCCCATGCACTTCAGAAGTTGTACAATTCAAGGAGTGCGTTTTTAGAGTCAATAGTACAATATTAATTGTCATATTGCTTTTCACATAGCATATAAATCATACGAATATGTATCTTGTATACTAAACTCTTGAGGAGAGAATACATTTATATATTTCCATGAAAGAGTGAGTAAATTAAAAACTAAAACTCGTTTTCTGGAAAATCAGTAATTTTGAGTTCTGTCACTTTTCAAGTGCATGTGCGATATGTCCTTTAATACATCAAAAATTTTGTATTTTACTTTATGAAATGATAAAATACATATTATTTTTAAATAAAATTAAATATTTTTAATTTAGTGCGTTTTTTTAGATATAAGCGTTTTTATCGCGTTTTAGTGCTTTTTTAACTTTAAAAGTTGACAACGCTGCATAGTACCAAAGTTTTCACAGGTACGTATGGAATGAAAGATTTTTTTTCATAATTCAAACGAGAGTCAGAAAATGTGTAATTGTGAAAAGATAGAGTGAAAAGTAATGATGAAAACGAGTATGAAGTTTTTTTTTTTATTTCACGTTATCACAGAACCAGAATTGAGCCCCTAGTGTGAGCCATTTTCATACGTATGTATGTAAATTTATAGACACATAATTCAAAATTAGTGGTACATGAAATAAATATTTATTTAACACGAGATTTTATTAACTAAAAACATTGCAGTAATTATTGTTTTTGTTATGTTAAATCGCAAACAATTAATTTGTTGTTTTTCTTAATAAACTTAAAGTATTAATTTATTAAGCACAATATGACTTTTCATCAAACACGTGAAAATAAATATGTATAATGACAGATGGAAGATGAAAGTTGTTGCAAATGTAAACATATTTTTTTCATTTTCAACATTTTCCACGCATTCCTCTTAAGTGGCTGCTAGACGGATCAATATTTTAGCTTTAAAATATGTGCTTTGAAAATCAAAAGCATCTTGATATTCTTCAATATTTCCCCTCCGTATATGAGTACCAATTTTTTGTAAACAAACGCACACAAACACATATATTGAGGCTGAATATTGATGTGTTTAGCAGCCACTTAAGATGTGGGTGAGTCTAATAGTGCGTTTCCATATACTTACGTGTGTTTGGCCAAAATATGAGTTGCGCAAAATACGTGTTTTCCTACATGTTTTCCCATACAATTGTCATGTGAGCAAAACACCTCAAACAGGCTGTTTTGCTCCAAATTATGTCGAAATTTGCCTATGCAACACTGCGTTGCCTCTATGATTACAAATGCAACTTTGGGTCATCCATTTACTGTGATTTACAAATGCGAAAAAGTGACACTGTTCTGCGGCCACATAACACAGCGTCTTCACGAGACTTTAACTTTGAGATAACATGAGAAAAAAAGTCGGCAGAATACTAAAAACAAAATGTCGAATTTTCTCTTAATCTCATACTAGGGGAAACGTAAGTTTACTTTTCCGATAAGATTTTATGCATATGCTCATCGAGTTAACATGTACTACTTCCCTGCAAAAATCGCGACTAGTCCATACATGCGTGTAAGGACTACTCCATAATGGACCAGGCCAGGGGAACTATCAAATGTTGTGTATAGGTGAAATAACTACGTTCCACACACAATACAACACGTATATTTGGTGCTTCTGTTATACAAACACACAGGCTCCATGAAAAATGGCCCCAAACCAAAAATGAAAAATGGCCCAAACTTTTGTATTGAAAACAACAACATAACTTTTGGGGCCATTTTTTCTGATTTTGGGGGCCATTTTTCATTTTTTAAATTGGGGCCATTTTTCCTATATTTTAGGGCCATTTTTCATTTTTCACAAAATGAAAAATTGTCCCAAACTTAGAAATGAAAAATGGCCCCAAAATATAGGAAAAATGGCCCCAATTTAATAAATGAAAAATGGCCCCAAAACAGGAAAAAATTGCCCCAAAAATCGTTTATTGTTGTTTTCAATGGAATATTTGGTGTAATTTTTTGGTGCAGTGTCATAATGGCATGTGCCATATGCTTCTCAATGCTATTGGGCAGTAACGCCATACGCAAAAAGAGGACGTTCCCGCACGTAAAGCCAAATTTTATTAGCTATTGCATTTTTAATCTGCCTTCAACCCGTCTTGACGAAAGCTTATGTCCGCTCGAAGAGCGGCTCCACTGAATAAATCTCAATGCATAGCCTGCCTTCGGCCGGGCTTACGGGTTTCTTCCTCTAGCTATATCGAAAGGCGGCTTCGCTGAATAAAAAATTTTGCATAGATGGTCTTCGGCAGGCCGTAAGAGTTTTTATCTCTCGGTATATAGATATACCTAGAGGAATAAACCCTTAAGCCCCGACGAAGGCCGGCTATGCAAGAATCTTTATTCAGCGAAGCCGCTTTTCGATATACCTAGAGGAAAAAACTCTTAAGCCCGGCCGAAGGCCGGCTGTGCAAGAATCTTTATTCAGCGAAGCCGCTTTTCAATATACCTAGAGGAAAAAATCCATAAGCCCGGCCGAAGACTGGCTATGCAGAACTCTTTACTCAGCGAAGCCGCCTTTCGATATACATAGAGGGAAAAAACCCTTAAGCCTGGCCGAAAGCCGGATATGCAAGACTCTTTATTCAGCGAAGCTGCTTTTCGATATACCTAACGGAAAAAAACCCTTAAGGCCGGCTATGCAAGAATCTTTATTCAGCGAGGCCGCTTTTCGATATACCTAGAAGAAAAAACCCTTAAGCCCGGCCGAAGGCCGGTTGTGCAAGAATCTTTATTTAGCGAAGGCGCTTTTCAATATACCTAGAGGAAAAAATCCTTAAGCCCGGCCAAAGGCCGGCTGTACAAGACTTTATTCAGCGAAACCGCTTTTCGATATACCTAGAGGAAAAAGTCCGGCCGAAGGCCGGCTATGCAGAAATCTTTATTCAGCAAAGCCGCTTTTCGATATACCCAGAGGAAAAAACCCTTAAGCTCGGCCGAAGGCCGGCTATGCAGAATTCTTTACTCAGCGAAGCCGCTTTTCGTTATACCTAGAGGAAAAATCCTTAAGCCCGGCCGAAGGCCGGCTGTGCAAGGATCTTTATTCCGCGTAGCCGCTTTTCGATATACCTAGAGGAAAGAATCCTTAAGCCCGGCCGAAGGCTGGCTATGCAGAAATCTTTACTCAGCGAAGCCGCCTTTCGATATACATAGAAGAAAAAATTTAAGCACGGCCGAAGGCCGGCTATGCAATAATCTTTATTCAGCGAAGCCGCTTTTCGATATACCTAGAGGAAAAAATCTTTAAGCCCGGCCGAAGGCCGGCTATGCAGAATTCTTTACTCAGCGAAGCCGCTTTTCGTTATACCTAGAGGAAAAAACACTTAATCCCGGCCGAAGGCCGTCTATGCAGGGATCTTTATGCCGCGAAGCCGCTTTTCGATATACCTAGAGGAAAGAATCCTTAAGCCCGGCTGAAGGCTGGCTATTCAGAAATTTTTACTCGGCGAAGCCGCTTTTCGATATACCTAGAGGAAAAAACCCTTAATCCCGGCCGAAGGCCGGCTATTCGAAAATCTTTACTCAGCGAAGCCACTTTTCGATATATCTAGAGGAAAGAATCCTTAAGCCCGGCCGAAGGCTGGCTGTGCAGAAATCTTTACTCAGCGAAGCCGCTTTTCGATATACCTAGAGGAAAAAACGCTTAAGCCCGGCCGAAGGCCCTCTATGCAGAATTCTTTACTCAGCGAAGCCGCTTTTCGTTATACCTAGAGGAAAAAACACTTAAGCCCGGCCGAAGGCCGTCTATGCAGGGATCTTTATGCCGCGAAGCCGCTTTTCGATATACCTAGAGGAAAAAACCCCTAAGCCCGGCCGAAGACCGGTTATGCAGAAATCTTTACTCTGCGAAGCCGCTTTTCGATGTACATAGAGGAAAAAACCCTTAAGCCCGGCCGAAGGCTGGCTATGCAAGAGTCTTTATTCAGCGAAGCCGCTTTTTGATATACGTAGAGCAAAAAACCCTTAAGCCCGGCCAAAGGCCGACTATGCAGAAATATTTCCTAAGGTCGTTTTACGAAAAATAAGAAAAACGGGCCCAAATTAAAAATGAAATAATAAATAAATAAAAAATGAAAAATGGCCCCAAAATAGGAAAAAATGGCACCAAAAAATGTTGTTGCTGTTTTGAATGAAAAATGTTGGGGCCGTTTTTAATTTTTTAGTTTGGGCCATTTTTCATTGTGGCCATTTTTCAAGAAGCCAAACACACACATACACTCTCTATTAATGTTTGACATTTCGGACCTCAAATGCACATTTGCATTAGTTATGCGGCTACCTTGTATATTATTCTACCATGTGTAAAAGCAGACTAAGTGCCTTATTTTGTAAAACGCATCACTAACAGTTGACTAATTTTGTGTGTGTTTTGTTTTTGCAAATTACATTTTTTCCATAGAAAATTTATCAACGCTAGGCGTTGCGTTTTACAAAATAAGGCCCTAAGTTTTATCGCAGTTCATCGCTACCCATACATGCGTGAAAGGACTACTCCATAATGGACCAGGACTAGTCCCAAACGTATGCATTAGACGTGGTCCATTTAACATTGCGATGTCCTAGGACTGGACCACGTGGCCCAGCTTTGCATTACATCGGACTAACTCAAAAACTAGACCATGTAACTACTCCATGGATCACCTACAGGGGCTAGTCACTACTCCATGGCTCACAAACAGAAAACTAGTTTTCATTTTCACTTTGTAGTCTAGTTAAAAGATTTTCTCTCTGTTTTAATAAGTCTCCTTTTATGATGGGAGCTACACTGCATTTTTGATTTCTTATAAACAAACCTCAATTTTATTTATTTTTTCGCTTTTACCAAAAAAATTAACTTTTACCCTGCGTTTAGACATGTACATAAGTACTTGCATGCAAGTTCTGTGTACGTATTATCAACGAAAAAGCAATTTGTATTCGTTTCTCTGTCTTTCTCATGGCTGAACCAAAAGTGTGTTAGTAGAAAAGTTTGAGTGTATTGAGTTTTTCGAACTTGCACTTGCATGTGTAAAGGCCAGGTTAATTACATTCATTATAAGCATAAATAAACTTCTGTGCCATGAGGGTTACCATATTGCTTGTAATTGATGATATTTTGTGAAATAACATTCTTGGCAACACTACATTTCGTGCTAAAATACGAACATTTGTTCGAAAGTGGTCCATAGCTGCATTACATAGGACCATGTTGTAACTAGTCCATATCAGCTAAAATGGACCATGTAGACCAATAATTTTTGCAGGGTAGTTTTCCTGAGCTTGCTGTCAGCAAGGTTGCCAGATGTGACGATTTATTGTCATTTTGACGATTTGGGGTGTCAAAAGTGGCATTTTGACGACTGGAATTATAAGTTGACACAATTTTTTAGAACTTAAAAATTTTAGAACTTGATTAAGAACTTCGCAACATGCTACAATATGTAATAAAAGTAATGAGTAAAAGGGATAGTTATGTCACACTAAATTATTTGTATATTGATATTTTTGGTATTACAAGTTTTTTAAACCTCTTCATCTCCATAATTTATCAAATATAAAAATGTTAAACACTAGAAAACAATGCTCAAATATTTACAAAGAAATTAACGGAGCTCAGTGTTTGATGCAAATAGTCTAGCAAAAGTGCAAATGCAAATTATCGTAGCTTTTATATAAAATCTTTTGCATTTTGCTGTATTTCTTAAAAACGCCACGATATTTTGTAAATGCCATTTGCGTAAAACACTGAACTCCGCTATTATAAGTTTTTTAAATATATTGGTACCTCATATCTCAAAAAAAGTGAAGCTTGGCGAAATGTATTTAAAGTTTTTCAAATGTTAGCATAGATATGGCTGTTGTTCGCTTTTAAGCGGTTCACATTTGTTTCTGAAAAGTTTTTTACGCATAAAGAAGGTATTAATGAATACTTTTACTAAAGTAACTTGAAATTGTTTATATATGATTATTTTATAGTGCATCAATTTTTAATATTTGCTAACACGAAAACAAATGTTTGATCCAATATTCGCCGAAAAATTGCAAACAAGCCCTAAAATTGTTTAAGAACATCTAAAATTGGGGGGTATGCCAAGAACTCGGAAAAATTCGCGAAAATGACAAAAATTCGCGAAAAATTGCAAACCAGCTCTAAATTGATGAAGCATCGGTAAAACTATAAAGAATGCAAATAGCTCAGAAAAAACGCACAAACGACCAAAAATTTGGAAAAAGCTCAAAATCTATTCAATCAATAAGACTATAATAGCTTGTCAAAATTTTTGTTAGGCATTTTGCGGAAATTTAGACGGTTTCTAAAGAATCTGAAGTGTTCAATACACTGTGAATGGATCGATGTTTTTGTCTTTATTTTAATTTATTTAATTTTGTTTAAGACTATTTTATTTTAATTTGCTTTATTTTATTTAAAAAAACAAGTTTCTTTTGTTTAATTCACGCAAACAACAAATGCCGATCAAATTTGACAGCTTATGTTCAACATTATTTGTTGAACATAAGTTTGAACAATTATGTCGCAATTTATTTGCAAATAAATGTTTCTGCGGTCCACACGTGAACATATGATGTTGGAAATAGAATTTGACAGATGAGAACATAATTATTTCCAAGTTTATTGCTCGTGGAGACCCCCAGTTAACCATATGAGAAGACGTATGTACCAAGGTGTATCTAACAGGTGGGATCACTAGGTCAGCTGACTCGCCTGATTAAACGTCAAACTTAGTAGTGCTGATGAAATGATCATGATATCACCATTACCTTCAAACTATCAAACACCATATACAGACTTCCTTCTGTGTGGTGTGTGACATTTATTTCAAGAGAAATCTGCGCTGGTAGTACCACCCGTTTTTTGACATCTGTTACAACAAATTTTCTATTGTTTTAGTAATGCCCGTACCTGTTCAATATGCCTTGGTATGTAGCTATGTAATGCATTTTTAACAAAACAATCGATTTTTGTTTTTGATGAACATAAAAAATAGTATTGAACATTTAAAATGTTTTTTGCAATATTATTTATTATTTCAATATATTTATTAATTTCATTCATTTTACCAAAACGTCAAACGCAGTAACATATTAGGTCTGTTCAATAACTGAAAGTTGTTACTAATTATTACTAGTTGTTACTGAAAAGTGTTCATGTTCCCTCAAAACTCGGCCAATTATGAACCGATTTCGGATTTTTTTCTCTATTCACAAGGATGTACTTCCAGATTGGTCCCATTGAAAAGTGGGCGGAGTCACGCCCATACAAAGTAAATACACATTCGTTTTCATCTACTTCTACACAACCGATTCTTATGAAACTTTGCACACACTTTAAGCGTCTGTTTAAATACTATATCAGGATAAAAAAGTGGGCTGTGCCACGCCCATGAAAAGCAAATATTCTTTTTAAACAACTTCCACTAAACTGATTAACATGTAACTTTGCATACACCTTTAGTTATCGTTACAATACAACATTATTTTTAGAAAAGTGGGCAGTGCCACGCCCATGAAAATTAAATAAGCATTTTAGCTACTTCTACTTAGCCGGTTCTTGTGAAACTTTGCATACACGTTTAGTTATCGTTAATATACAACAATGTGGTTGGAAAAGTGAACAGTGCCACGCCCGTGAAAAGTAAATATTTATTTTGACTACTTCTACTTATCTGATTCTTATGAGACTTTGCACACACAATTAGTTCTCGTAAAAGTACATGCGGATAAAATATAGGGTCGCGTTGCCACGCCTATTTTGTAGTCGGTTTTTTTTGCAAGAATTATTAAGAAGTCAAAAATATTAAATACGGTAAAATTGGATATTTTTCTTTAATTTGACTACAGCAGTGGCCGTTAAAGTTTAAAACGCCTGAATTGGGTGGCAGAAAATTTTCCACCTTAAGGCTAAATCGTAAAGGTTACAATCGAAATATTATGTGAGTCAAATATAAGATAAACAAAAACCTGGCAAGTTCCTGCAAAGAACAAATTCAACTAAATTAATAAAGAAAATTCCACAATTGCATTGAAATTAACTTTATTTCTACCGTTTACACATATTTTAACTAAAAAATCCTTATGTATAAGCAGTTGTATTTTTATTTCTGCTATTTAAATACGTTACTCATAAAACTTTATTTACGGACAGTTAAAAGGTAACACTTTTTATCCTAAGTTGTGTTTATGTACCTCAAAACGCTAAAATTTTCATATATTTTTACGATATGTCTAACTTTTCATACAAAGTACTAACAGCTACTGTAAAGTTTTCTGGGTGTAGAAACTGTTTATTGTGTTACTTGGAAATTTTAGCTAGTAAAGCGTTCATTTATTTTTTCATACCTGGGAAAGTAATTTTACAAATTTCTGCTTTACTCTCTTGTTGCTAGTTTCAGCTAGGAAAGTAAATGAACATACCTATTGTGGAGCACCATTTACTACACAGAAAAAAATATCATCAAACTGCAATTCGAATTGTAAATGTTTAATTTAAATTCAAAAATATATTTAGTTATTATAACAATTAAGTTGCTTATACGACTAACACAGAATTTTTTTCAATAAACTGAACCACCCAAATTTTTTGTTATGCATGGCGCTGTAGGTACATACTTACTACTTTCAAAAAAATATACTTTGTATTTTAAAAATATTTTAGTCATAAAACATAAATTTGTCATTGAATTGAAGTATTTCAAAACAGCAACCATTAAATTAATATTCTTTAATTTTTAAATAAATATATTAATTTAGTATTTTTTTAAATATAAATGTGTTCTCATATATAATTGGTGACTCCGAAAAAAAAAGAAAAATTAAATATTCTGCATAATTTTTATTGTAACAATCAACATGCCTGTTGTTGAAGACACACCTCCAGGTACATCACAAAATACGTCTACTATGGATACTAGACATCCTCTTGCAGAAGAAGTTAATGTTCCTGAAATATCATTAGCCAAAACTCCTAAGCTTCCAACGTTTTGGAAGGATGAGCCAGAAGTTTGGTTCCTACAGGTTGAAACATCTTTCCGTATGTGTGATATTACCCAAGATACAACAAAATTTGAATACCTGGTGATGGATTTGGATCAATCAGTCTTATATTTAGTGAAAGATATAATTATTTTTCCACCCTCTTCTGGTAAATATGACGCTCTCAAAGATCGCATAATCAAATCATTTGCAGAGTCTGCGGAACAACAACTGAAACGTTTACTGAATGGAATAGATATGGGTGACCAAAACCATCCAATTATCTTTAACGTATGAAATCATTTTCAAATGGTAAGGTAAGCAAAGACGTTTTGAAAACTCTATTTCTGGAACGTTTACCAGATAAAGTGAAGAGTATTTTGGCTGTATGTGAAACCAGCGAAGTTGATAAATTGGCTTATCAAGCCGATAAAATTCTCGAAGGTTTATCTAGTTCACTTTTAATCGAATATAGCTTTTCGAAGAAATTGGACAATATTATTTGCTAGAATTGATGCTCTTGAAACACGATCCAGACCAATTCAAAGAGAAACCCCTTCACATTTCAAAGCTTGATCTCATTCAAGGCCAAGATCAACCAATAGAAAAGACTCCGGCTTATGTTAGTATCATTGGCGTTTTTCTGAAAAATCACGTAAATGCATTCCACCATGCAAATTTTCAGCCTCAAAAAACTAAATTCAAGTCATACAAGTTTTTCGACCGCTTGTATAGATAAAATTTATAATGGTCGTTTATTTGTCACCGAAAAGCACTAAAAAATTCAATTTCTTTTCGACACAGGATCTGAAATTTCCGTTTACCCTTGTAAAAATCGTAAGTCACCTCAAAAACTTTCATTGTATGCAGCAAATATTACAAAGATCAAAACCTTTGGCCATATAGTTCTTAATTTAGAATTTTATACTTGCAGATGTTTCCCGTCCAATTATTAGAGCAGATTTCCTTCGCCATTATCATCTTCTACCAGATCTGAAAGAAAAATCATTAGTTGATGGTACAACCAAGCTCAAAACTAGTGGTAGTAGTGTTAGCGATTCCTTTGCTGGTATCAAAATGGTTTCTGGGGAAAGCCAATTCCATAATTTGTTGAAGAAGTATCCAGAGATTTTTTACACCGTGCGACAATTTTGAATCGCATCATGACGCCTAGATCCAGCCAAATTAAAATCAGCTAAAGATGAGTTCCAGTATATATTGGACAAGGGAATTGCTAGACCATCCGGCAGTAATTGGGCAAATCCACTTCATATGGTAGCAAAACCCAATGGAGAATGGAGGCCTTGTGGTCATTACATGGCTCTTAATAGGATCACCGTTGCAGACAAATATCCTGTGCCATATCTTACTGATTTCCAAATGAATCTTCATGGTGCTATAATTTTTTCGATATTAGATTTAATTAAAGCATTTTATCAAATTCCAGTGCATCCGGATGATATCCCAAAGGCCGCTGTGACAACACCCTTTGGGCTATTCGAATCTGAGAATGCCTTTTGGGTTATGCAATGCGACGCAAACCTTTCAGCGCTTTATCGATGAAGTTTGCAAAGGACTCGATTTTGTATTCGTCTACATCGATGATGTCTGTTTTCTTAAAATCTGCAGAGGAACATCTTACTCACCTAAAAATACTCTTTAAGCGATTTATGTTTTTGGTGTTCCTGAAATAAATTTCCTTGGACACCACATTAGCAAGAAAGGAATCCACCCACTTCCAGAAAAAATAAAAGCAATTAACGATTTTCCTCTGCCAAAAACAGTTAAGGATTTGAGCAGATTTTTGGCTATGCTAAGTTTTTATGGGAAATTCCTTCCAAATGGCGCCACCGAACAAGCTGTCCTTAATGCTTTCTTAAAAGGGACAATCAAAAAGAACGATAATCGTGAAATTCCTTGGAATAAGGACTCGATAAGTGCTTTTAACAATTGCAAGAAAACATTAGCTGAAGTAACTTTTTTGTCTCATCCTGTTCATAATGCAAAAATGGTTTTAAAAGTTGACGCATCGAATTTTGCTGTTGGTGCTGTACTGGAGCCATTATTATTGGACCCAAGTGGGCTGGCACCCTTTCTTTATAATTTTCACCAGCAACCTGATAACCTGTACTGGAGCAATTTGTCAATAACTCATGGAACCCACTTGGATTTTTCAATAAGAGACTAAATCCAAGTCAAGAGAGGTACAATACGTATGACCGCGAACTCTTAGCTATATATAAATCTATTCATCATTTTCGATATTTATTGGAGGCGCGAGAGTTTTCTATTTATACAGACCACCGTTCTCTAATATTTGCATTCAAGCGAAAATTTGAAAAAGCATCACCACGCCAGCAGAATCATCTTGATTTTATTACTCAGTTCTCAACATATAACTGGTTCAAAAAATACTATATCCGACGATTTATCACGAATTGAGAAAATTCAGATTCAAGCTATAGACTACCAATTTGTGGTAGTCTATAGCTCAAGTCAAGCTCAAATGAATGACTCCCAACTTAAAGAATTTTTACAGTCTCCAGGTAACGAAAAATTTGTCCTTATTGCACTTAAAAACACAGATATACAAGTTTATTGTGAAACGTCAACTGGAGTAGCTCACCCTTATGTTCCAAGCGAGTTTCGAGAGAAAATATTCAAGAATATCCATACACTTTCTAACCCTGGTATACGAACTACTATGTAGAAAACTCATGTGCCCAAAATTTTTTTGGCCATCAATAAAAAAATGTCAACGATTGGTTACGAGGTTGTCAAGAGTTCCAACGTTCTAAAATAACAAGGCATACTAAAAGCAAACTTGAAAACTTTCCAATCGTTAGCAACCGATTTTCAATGATACATTTAGATATCGTTGGACCATTACCACCTTACGAAGAATATTCATACCTATTGACATGTGTTGATCGTTTTAGTCGTTGGCCAGAAGCTTTTCCGCTCAAGGACATTAAATCTGAAACTGATTTTAGAGCATTCTATGATGGGTGGATTTGTCGTTTTGGTATTCCAAGTACCATTGTTACTGATCGAGGAAGTCAATTTACTTCGCATATGTTCAATAAGATAACTAAAAACTTGGGAATATCACACAATTTTACGACAGCCTATCATCCACAAGCGAACGACTTAGTGGAACGATTTCATCGAACACTTAAAGCCAGTCTTACATGTGCTGATAATAAACAATGGACTACTTCTTTTAAGTCAGTTCTTCTGGGCTTAAGAGCGAGTCTCAAAGAAGATCTCGGAGCATCTTCTGCAGTGATGCTATATGGTGAAACGCTACAACTTCCAGGTGAATTCTTTTACCCAGTTGGAACAGTTGATCCTTCATCTCATTGAAAAGTAAATAATTCAAAATATAATGGGCAATCTTAAGCCAGCAGATACCTCATATCATAAAAACAGCTCGAACAATTTTTTGTACGCCAAGACTTAAGTAAATGTTCCCATGTCTGAATGCGTCGTGATTCTTATAAGAAACCTCTTCAACCGAAGTTTCCTGTTTTGCAGCGAAATCAAGAAACATTTATCAATTGACCGCCTCAAACCTGCGTTTATCGTACATTCTAATTATGATGAAAATACTTCTAAAACAGAAAACCGTCAACAAATTTTTAAAACCAGATCCGGCAGAACTGTGAAATTTCCAGAACGCTTCAGCCTTCATTGAGGAGGGAGTACTTGTAGGTACTTATTACTTTTTGTCATTGAATTTAAGTATTTCAAAACTGCAACCAATAAATCAATTATCTTTAATTTTTAAATAAATATATTAATTTTGTATTTTTATAAATATGAATGTGTTCTCATTTATAGCGCAAAAAATCATAAATTTTTTAATATTGTTTTGATTAAAAACGTTAACTAAAGCTTTGGGGAAACTTGTGAAAAAATTAACAATCATCATAGTTTATATAACAAATTAAAATTTTTCTAGTCAATTAAATGCAAGGTTCATTTATTTAACAGGTAAAATTGGTTCTAAACAAATAAAATATTAAAAAACAAGATATATTCTGTTGCTATAATTTAAATTTTAGATGCCAAACCAAATAAAATACAAAACCAAACAGCGTTACCACTGTTGATGCTTTCATGCCAGTTTTTCTTTTTTAAATTTTTTGGTTTGCTCAAATAGTAGGCTACACCTATCTTTTATAACTTTAAAAAAGTATTTGTGCATATTTATTTGAAGAATATATACCCGCAGCTATTAAAAAATAACAAGAAAAATGTTGAAGCAAATTTGTTTTTCAGCGGCAACGCTTAATACAACTTACACTACCAACACAAGCACATAATTAATGTAGCTTCCCAGTGAACAATTTTTATCGATGTGTCCGATGTTAAACCGAATCCTAAGCGGTGAGAGATTTTCAATGTGTTTTGCTTTTGTAATTTGAAAATTCTCCATACAAAATTTGGGTCTTAGTAGAATAGTCGGCAGTTTTCCTGGCCGTTTTCTGAAGTCGTTTCTGCTCATATTCTTAAAACACGAATATGATTTCTGCCGCTATTCTGCTTTTTATAGAAATACAATTTTTAAAGTTATCTTTCAGCAGAATAGTTTGACCATATTCTAAACAATTTTATATATTAGTTAACGACTTTCATTCCACACGGACGGGTATTAATTTTTGACAGTTTTTCAGAAATTTATAGTTTTTTGACGCTTTTCCTTGATTTTATTACGACAGGTTGTTGAAATTATAAGAAAACTGTGAACATCTTCTGTTGTTTTGACAAACATCCTTTCGATATTATTTGTCTCTAGGACAAATTGCAATAATTCTAAAGGATTTCCTCAGACAAAGAGATCCGCTTTGTACCAATTACTTTTGTGATTTTTGTACGTTGTCTGATCGACTTTAGACTGAACTCTGACCGAATTCGATAGAAAAGTTTACTGGGTTTTTTAATAAAAAATTGTTTTATATCCGAAATTTAAAAATAATAACTATCAGCTGTAGAACTAATTTTAGCTGTCAAATAAATATACCTTGCAAGGTAGATTGAACAGGTACCACTACAAGAATAGCTATTTTAGTAGATTTGAGAATGTGTGTGCCACACAGACAATAGATTTTGATACATGTCTGGGATTTTTCTATCAACAACGGGCATGTGTTAGTAAATTTGAGAGATTTTATGAATGTGTGCGACACACAGACAATATATTTGATATATTTCTGGTGTGTTTCCACCAACAAAATAAATGTATTTTTTGGTGTTGTATTTGTTGTCGTCGTGGTGGTACCTGTAATGAAACTGCCTTGATACCTTGATTAAATTACTCAAGAAAATTATTTTTTAAATTATATGATATAATTTATATCATAACGGAATGCGAACATTTAGAAGAAACATAAGAAATCAAAGTGTATGTGGATTCATTATTTGCATATTTAATAACGAATTGCTCTGTAGCTGAGAGGTAAGTACGTTAGTCTATTAGTCCAGAGGTCGTCGGTTCGAATTCGCCCAAAGACATTTAGTGTTTTTCGCAGAAAAGCAAAAAAGTCGTTTCGAACGTTGTGATTGCGTATAAAAAAACTAGTTAATATAACAATTATGACAATCAAAATTGTCCGGAAATTCAAAAATTCACATTGTTAACATAACAATAACTTTAATTGAAATAGGTTTGTAATCAAACAAAAAAATAAAATGAATAAAAATGTTTCCGTTTGGAAAACGCAACAAATGTTAACAAACAAGTTTGTTGAAAATATTTATTAAAATTGGCAATAAAATTGCTAGAAAAACGGTAAATTTAATTGCAAATAAATGAGTTGAAAATTTTTTTGAAATTACAAATACCGTGTTTGCATTTACAAAAATCGTTATATGCTCATTTCCAGTGAAAGTTTTAATTGTGTTTACTAAAAAATTAATTCTATTCACAAATCTTTTTTTTTTATGTATGCAATTTGAAGTGTTATGTCTGCAATAATTGTTGGGAAAATTCGTTGACAATTATTGCAATATATATGCAACACCTTCAATGAGCTGTCTCATTTAACCATGGTGAAATAATTATACAGGTGACCACATAAGGGAAACAAATACAACAATACAACAAAAAAAAATAGATGATGCTTGCCAAAAATATATACGTGCTGGACGTGGATTATGCACAAAACTAGCAGAGCAAAAAATAATCAGCTGACGTTATGCTGCCACCGGTATACTTATTTCACCCAAGGCGAATTAATTTTACAAGGTGGTGTCATAGGCGAACTCAATTCGCCTTCATGGGATTTTGTTTTTGTATTCGAAGCTCTTTATGTCAAAAGCAAGGCGAAACACCATGAGAAATTGTTGTCAGTGTGACCGTTGAAAATTTTCAAAAGGTGACAGCAATAACGGATTTTGAAGAAAAAAGTGCCACCAAGGAGATATTTTTCAAACAAAGGGGAGACATTTTTTAAAACGAATTAACTAAACCAAATTATTGCATTTTTATGTATTTCGTAGGCATTAAAAATTTTTTGGACAAAATTAACCAATTTTGATATTTTTTCTTTCTAAAATTTCACAAATTACTTAAACATTGGCACATAAGTTGTTATGAATGAACAATTCATACAAAAATATGTACATGTGGACAAAAAGTAAAAAAAGTATTGCCAATATAGGTAGCTGTGTTCCCTTTTATATAAAATAAATATTTTGCAAATCAGTCGATAAATGGCGGTGCTCTGAAGGAACAAACATAAAAAACAAACGTGTTGATAACCTTCTTCCTTTAATGACGTGGACTAAAAAGAACACTGTAGAACAAAATCTAAATTTTAAAAATTACAGACTTCTAGCGAATGATTGTGGTAGAAGATAGACAAAAGGGGCCCGTTTCTCAAAAAGTACAAGTACAAATCTACATGTAAAATACACACAAAACAGCAATAAAGTTTGTAAAAGCATTGTTGTTTTGTGTGTATTTTACTTGTAGATTTATAACTTGTAGTTTTGAGAAACGGGCCCCAGGTATACTAGGGTATACTTTTTTGTATTTCTATAAAGATTTAGAACAGTTTTCAAAGCAAAATTTTTCTGTGTTTATGTAAGGCCGTTTAGAGTAGCTGATATAACACTTTATCAAAAAAAAGTTACTTTGTTCGATCATTAACGATTCAATACGCCAACATATAAGATATTAAAATCAATAAAGAATTACAACCCAATTTTTCTCAATGTTTAAAATAACATATTTTCTGAACCAGGTAACTTAGTGATAAAGAACGCTGTGATGCTGCGCTTAAACTTTTTTATATTCAATATTTTTGTCTTATTTTTCCGCCGCAAGATTGGCTTATTTTCCTCTGTGCAGCGGGCGGAAATGTCTTTAAAATATATTTATCAAAAAATTCAACTATATGTAAGACTTCAAAGACACCAAAGCTCGAAACTCAATTTAAACACCAGAAATAAAAAAACTTAAAATGTGCTTAGAGGTTAACTTCGAATTTATTTATAACTTGTTCTAAAACATCCTACAGAACTGGATTTTACAAGGCTAGTTTGTATTAAAAATATGTTTTACGTAAAGTTACAAAAGAAAGCTGTAGATATACGGCTATACGTTTTTTAATATTATTGCATTACAGAAAGGACTCATAATACAGTATAATTCGGTAATAAGCCGCACCGCTTATAGTAGAATTAGCGATATATTCCAAAATGTTAGTTTTTCTGTTATCTATACTCTGCGGAAAATTTGGTGACAAGTGATCCAAAAGTACTCGTCCTATGACTTGAGAAAATGAGACTGGTACCAAAAATAAGGAGTAGTGAATGTTGAAAAAGACATTGTGTAAATGGTCACATATTCACCATTTTCAGTCAATTTAGTTGGTACTCCGGCTAGTATTGTAGTAAACGGCACTGAAGAAATTCGATACACCTGGATCTAAGGCCGATTACATAGTATCTATATAATATTAATTGTCTCCCTTCAATGAGACTGCCATGCCACTCAGGAACCTGTTACGTAACTATATTCAGATATTAATTCCAGCTTAACTGGTATTTATAACATTGAAATAAAAGTTTCCCTGTGGTCGAGTGGGTAGTGTACTAGCCTGTTATGCCGGAGGTTGTCGGTTCGAGTCCTATCAAGGACACCACTTAAAAATAAAATACAATTTCTACTTGGATTTGTAACAATAAAAAAATAAATTAATCGATAATTACAGCTGAATTTGGGAATAATATTTATAGCATTTTCAGTTTAAATTAAACCTTTTTCAAAATAAATGAAACCTTTTTCAAAATGAACGAAACCTTTTTCAGATTAAACGAAACTCTTTTCAAATTAAACGAACCCTTTTTCAAAATAAATGAAACTTTTTTCAGAGTAAATTAAACTTTATTTAAATTGAATTAAACAATTTTCAAATTAAATTAAACCAGTTTTAAAATTTGCAGGTTTATCATATATTGTTGTATTTCTTTTTTTTTTTTTTGATTTGCATTTTTTTAATCGATTACTGTAAATGACCTATTGTTGTTGGTGTCTGATAACGGTTGGATTAATTTCTTTTCTTGATAATTGCACATTCAAAGTCAAAAGTTGAAGATGAGTGGTTTAGAAGAAACAGAAGTTAGAGGAAATATTTCTAAGGGAGCTCCTGAATAAAATTGAAAGCAGCCCAGAGTTACAAAATTCATTTTTAATTATGGATAATGCCAGAATCCATAAAACCCAGGAAATTCGAAATATGGTGGATAATAGTGATTGTTCACTTAAATTTTTACCACCTTATTCTCCTATGTTGAACGCGATAGAGAAAACATTTTCTAAGATAAAATTCCACGCCCGATCAGTATTAAGTGACATTACCACAGAGCATAACATAGTAAGTGTAATTGAGGAAAGTGTCGCACAAATTAATCAAAACGATTGTGCGAACTATGTTATGGATATGATCATGGTAATTCCTAAAGCGGTCAGTGGACAAATTCTTCATTAATTTTTAAAATTATTATATAAAAATGAATAAGCTTAATATATTTTATTTTTTTCTTTTGTTTTCTATTAAATACTAAAACTGGTTTAATTTAATTTGAAAAATGTTTAATTGAAATTGAATAAAGTTTAATTTACTCTGAAAAGAGTTTCATTTATTTTGAAAAAGGGTTCATTTAATTTGAAAAGAGTTTCGTTTAATCTGAAAAAGGTTTCGTTCATTTTGAAAAAGGTTTCATTTATTTTGAAAAAGGTTTAATTTAAACTGAAAATGCTATATATATAATCTATACCGATTAGGTAGTTCAGAGACATGTTACAAGGTGCATACAAAGTATCAATTAAACCCATCCTAGGCCATCACCATGTAAAACTGGCTGGTTCGCTTCATAGGAAGTGTTAGAACTCGGACTGGTCCCTACCATCTGGGGACCGGTCACGTGACTTATTTTGTGTCAATTCCATTTACCGTAGGGTAGGTAAAATACCTGGAAAATATTTTTTATTTAGTCCATTAGTCCTAGAGTCCATTTTGACTTATACGCCACCAAGATTTGGTTTGAAATATCTTAAATATATGCCAGTTATGGAGGATATAATCCAAAATGCAAAAGTCAAAAATAATATATTTTTTAATCATAATTTTACGAAAATATTACTCATATTGACGTAGAAATTGTTTCTGTTTTAGCAATCTTAATTGCAATATTTGTGAATTGAATAAATAAGGAAGTAATTTCTTAACTTTAGTTTTATTTTTCTTTGTTAAAAGAAATAATTATATGGGGATGGGATTCTCACATAAGCCACAAATTGGCTTATATGAAAATCAAGATGTAGTCCAATTCACCTTATAGTCCACAAAAAGGGTGCGAATGAGGTAAGCGAATTTTACTGTAACATAAAATACCACTTCATAACAAATAAAAGAAGGAGCATAAATTATCAAAAGATGGCAGATTTATAACGGTTTTTTTCTACAAAAAAATGTTGCGTTTTTTGCAATATAATAATTTTTCGAGGAAGTTAAGTTTTTAGAAATTATTGTATCATCCCTTACAAAGGTAAATTTTTGCTTTAAAGGAATTCTACATTGCGATTTTTTAATATAAAGTAAAAATGATTACTCTTATTTTAAAAAATAAAACGCCATTACATAATTTAAAAAGAGTGGCAAGGCAGTGGCAAATGCCCACTTTATTCGTCTAACGGTCACACTGATTATTGTTGTTTATAAACAAATTTTGACACGCCCAGCTTCTAAAAAAAAGTAGTCAGCTGTTTTTATAACACCACCTTGTAAAATCAATTTAACATATTTATTGCTGTCGAGACGGGGGTAAGATTCGCCGCAAATATTTCCAAGTGAGAACATTTATCATACCTGTTTTTTATATTGTGCAACAAGTTCTTATTAGTAACAAATCTGGCATATCCCTTTTTTCCAGTCGTTAATAAAGTGAACAAGGGAAAAGCAAATAAAACAAAAAGAAACAAATACGGCACGAGTAACACACAATATGCTTCGTCTCGTTTCTTAATGGTAATAAGCAACAAAAATAAATTTATTTATGTACAAACAAATCAAAACAGACAAAAATTTATAACTGTAATAGTGTCGATTATTTATGTTACGAAACAAAATCTCTAGCTCCTACTCCGCCATAAAGAGCATAGCTCTAAAAAAAGTTAAATTAAAACTAGTAAATACTAAAATCGGCCACATAAGAAATGGAACAATAACAGAGAAAGCACAAAAATGCAATAAAAATATACTATAACTAGGGTTCCCACATTTTTATGGTCAATTAAAGTATATTGGCTATTAAAGGTTAAGAAAAAAAGTACACAGTATAAAAATGAAGTACAATTTATTTCTCTTTATTTTTTATAGCTTTTCGCAAGTTTCATCATATAATTATCATTTCTAAACAATTGCACAGCATCTTTACAGTCTATATTTAGATTAAAGTAAATAATTAATTAATTTTTTATCAGATTCAGAGACGCTTTGCCTCTTTCGTCTCGCCATTTGATCTTCAAAAAAAAACTCTCTCTGTGAATGCTGATGTGGCAGGAATAGAAAGTAAAAATTAAATTTATACAAATACTTTATACAAATTTGATAAATTATCATCAGTCTTATTAAATACTAGCTGCTATTTACTTGCAGTAGATAATTCCGCAAAACCTTCAGAACTGTATATCTAATCATAAAGTTTGTTTAATAACGCAATTTCCCCATAAAGATCGTCCATATTTATATTAAGTTTTTTCAGATTTAAATTTTCGATTATGTTAACAATATTATCAAATTCAACATTGCTCATTAATTTATATTGCTAATTGTAAATAACAAGTTTGTGTTTTTAAAATCAAACCATTTACTCAGGTACTTTAAGGATCTATCACTAAATCATAAAAAAATCGTGTTAATATCGCTAGTCAGTTCCGGTGAAGATAACAGTTTAATGTTTTTGGCTGAATGAATATCGCGTTTGGTTATACTTTATTATAAGAGACTAGTTTCAGGCAAGCCAACAACATTACACTGCTTTGCAAGCAATATGTATAAAGTATCTAATGTATTTTTTAGAGTGATTAGGATATGCCTAACACGAGAAAAAGTAAGGAAAAAACTTTCATTTCCGCCATTTCCAGATAACTGTGCATCTATGTTTTTTCGGTTTACACTTCTCAGAGTCAAAAGCTGGTTCGATTAAGTGATCTAACTAATATAACCTGAATCTATTTTGAATTCTAGATAAATCAAATAATGTGAAATGAAGTATTTTCGTGCACTTTATTGTTCTCATAAAGTATAGAGTACAACTACCCGAAATAACGTACAAAACTTTATTATAAGGTACGGGTTGCAAGCCTAGTTACAACATTAAAGCGAATGCCACACAGGTCAATATTCAGCTTCAATATATATGTTTTTGTGCGTTTGTTTACAAAAAATATGTACACATATACGGAGGGGAAATATTGAAGAATATCAAAATGCTTTTGATTTTCATAACAAACGCACACAAGCACATATATTGAAGCTAAAATATTGATCCGTCTAGCAGCCACTTAAGACTATTATATGAAAGAAACAGCAAGTCTTATTGTTTTGAATCCGTCTAAACTATCTCTTTCATATTAGGTCTGCTCATTTACTTTCTTATACGGGTGCTAGACTGATCAATATTTTAACTTCAATATATGTGCTTGTGTGTGTATGTTATGAAAATCAAAAGCATTTTGATATTCTTCAATATTTCCCCTCGGTATATGTGTACATATTTTTTGTAAACAAACGCACACAAGCACATATATTGAAGCTAAAATATTGATCCGTCTAGCAGCCACTTAAGACTATTACATGAAAGAAACAGCAAGTCTTATTGTTTTGAATCCGTCTAAACTATCTCTTTCATATTAGGTCTGTTCATTTACTTTCTTATGCGGGTGCTAGACGGATCAATATTTTAGCTTCAATATATGTGATTATGTGTGTTTGTTATGAAAATCAAAAGCATTTTGATATTCTTCAATATTTGCCCTCGGTATATGTGTACATATTTTTTGTAAACAAACGCACACAAACACATATATTGAAGCAGAATATTAAACTGTGTGGCATTCGCTTTAGCAGAAACTAGCAACGAGAGAGTGAAGCAGACATTTGTAAAATTACTCTCCCAGATATGAAGAAGTAAATGAGCGCTTTACTAGCAAAAATTTGCAAGTAATACAGCAATCAGTTTGTACACCCAAAAAACTTTACATTAGCTGTAGGTCTTTGTATAAAAAATTAGACATATAGTAAAAAATATATGAAAATTTTATAATTTTAAGATACATGAACACAACTTAGGATAAAAAAGTGTTAACTTTTAACTGTCCGCAAATAAAGTTTTGTGTGTAAAGTATTTAAATAGCAGAAATGAAAATTCAACTGCTTATACATAAGGATTTTTTTGTTAAAATATCTGTAAACAGTAGAAATAAAGTTAATTTCAATGTAATTGTGGATTTTTTTATATTAATTTAGTTGAATTTGTTCCTAGCAGCAACTTTTAGTTATTGAACAGACCTATTATGGTAGTATTTGAACATTTTGCAAGTAAAAGTTCATAGCACATGATAACAGTAGCTCGATTCTGTAACTTTTATTACGATAATCGTATCGTTAAAATAAATATAACGAAAATTTATCGAATTTGTTATTCAGTATCATTTATAACGATATTCGCTGTCGGTTAATTAACGACAATAATTTTTCTGTTGTTAATGGGTAGACAAGAATCAGGTGTGCAGCCGTAGCACGTACTTTATGCCAACAACCAAAGTTATTGTTATACAATCATATATAAACATATAAGCACTTTTATGTATAAATAGCAATATTTCTATTATTTAATCATTTATTTAACATATACATATTTCTCAAAATTAACAACCCGAATGAAAAAATTGTCTGTACACTTTGGCGTGGACAAATTCATTTGTTTTTTCCTTTTTAGCTGCACGCGCACGAAAGAATATTTTTGGTATACAGCTATGTTCTGACACTCGCACGATTTTCAAATCCCATGTGAGTTGCAAATCGCCAAAATTTATGTTTCATGTTTTGGAACTCACGCGTTTTGCTTGCGATTCGCCCTATTAAATAGATCAGCTGTATATTGAAATCGCTTGTGCAGAAGAAAAGAATGGATAAGAAAAACCACAAAAAAATATTTTAAACTTCATATTTCTAATACAAATTGTAAGAATATGTTACTAGTTTTTGAACATATTTTATTTAATTTATTCATAATTTTTTTGCTTCTTTAAAGTTGAGTTTAGTCTAAATTCATCAGTTCACTTCAGTATACTCTTACGATTTGAACTCGCCAAAAGTCTGGCGATTGCGATTTACGGAACACCTCTCTTGCGAGTTCAAGTCACAACCGCAAATGTTATGCGAGATGCGAGTATCAGAACATGCCCGATAGTTAGACATACTCTTTCGAGCACGGGCAGTGGTTGATTGCTGTAAGGCAAGTGAGAATTACTTGCAAATAATTCAGCCAGAAGGTTAGCTTTATCAACCGGGTCAGTGAATATTTGGTCATCTTTTAAAAGATTCGAAATTGAGGAACTAGCATTATCCTTTACTCTTTTAACAAATGCTACCCCTAGGGGCAGCAAGAACCTTAGCACGAAGACGCTGCTCGTGCAAAGCTTTTTCACGCCTTAGTACTCTGGCAAATGAAGATCTCGCCTGTTTGCGCAGCGTATCAGTATCTACGTTTTTGTTACTACACCAGATACTGAATGCTTCCTCTCTGGATCGGACTGCATTTTTGCAGTCCGATCGGAATTCACTTATTTGGAATAAACATTTTCATTCCCAGCAAAATTGTATTTACGACCATTTCTGCCATAGCATTGACATTATTGTCAAGGAAACATAATTTCCAGTTAAAATGCCGATAAAAGTCGTTGAGCTCAGCCCAACGAGCCTTTTCGTAGATATATTTTAAACGTTTCGTAGCTGTCCGTGAAACGTTACGAAGCTCTGAAACCAAGAGGTGCACGCAAAGAAAAAACATGATTGAGAAATGGTCACAACAGCCAATTTATGTTCCTTTCTTTCTAACAAGGCTGGTTCAATAATTTTATTTTCAACAAAACGTTTAATTTTTACTTCATATATTTGAATGTTTGATGCTATTATTTATTTGGTCATTATGTCTAAAATGTTTAACATGATAGTTCCAACAATACCTCATTTATTAATATGTTTCTAACAACTAAGAATCTGCTCATAATACAAAAGTTATTTTTAAGGCGACAATGTAACAATCTTCGTAATCAATTTTCTGGTGGAATAGTATTAATCAATACAAGTTTATAAAATAATTAAATTAAAGTAGTATTTTGGTAGTATATATTGCTGATGTATCTGGTGCAAATGTTAACTAAATGTAGTGAGTGTTGTGTTTAAGTTTGTTGTTGACAAATGCAAAAATAAAAATATGAGTGCAAGAGAATCATTATTGTGTCAAAATATCGAAACATTCATCCATAAATTTTGATGTATTTACAATTGTTTTATTGAAACCAAAACAAGAAGGCTATTTAAAAGTGCTTTTAACTTAAAATATATATGTGTGTGTTTTTAATATTGGTATTATTCTTCTATTGATTGCTTAAAATACAAATAAAAAAATTATGTATTATAAATTGATTTTATCTTCTTGTCTCTATTTTGCAGGTATTGTTATAGTGTTACTCTGGCTAAGCACTAAGAAGTATGTACTTAAAAAATTGTGTTTAAAAACTATAGAAACAAAAATATGAAATTGCATCTTTGACTTACTAATTGCAATATTTATGTATGTATGTTTTTATATATTTTTAATAAATGTCTGTGTTATTGAAATAATAATGCATAAAAATAAAAATTAGTTTTACATTTTTTAACTGTTAGGAACATTTGGTAATTGTTTCCAATAGCTTAAATATATTATATAGTTTACACAATTATAAACCTGAACATTAATGATAGTTTGCAATTGTGATCCTGTCAACCATGTTTTTTCTTCGCGTGTGCATTAACGCTCACTTCATACTTGTCAGGGCGTGAAGTGAGAAAAAGGTCGAGAGTATTGAGTTGGTGCCCTTCAACACATGAAATATGCGTCGGATCATTCACTAATTGCGAAAGGTGATTATGCGCGTCGAATAATTCAGCATATTGGCCTTCTGAAGTTGTATGACTTGAATGGTGAAGCCAAGAACAGTTGAGAATATTGAAATCACCAGCAACAACAATTTCACTATTCGGACAACTCTCAAGAATCTTCGATATGGAATCGGAAAGGGTATCGAAACCGAAAACAGTTGTATTCCTTCCCGCATTTGGACTTCTGTAAAGAAACCCGAAGTGCAAATAGTGTGACCTGATTGGCACACAACTTCATTGCGTATGTACACTACAAGACCGCGATGTAGGTAAGTGAAAATCCTGTGGATCAGCATTCTCAGATACCTGGGTGGGTCTCACATAGAGCGAAAACATCTGGCCGATGAAGATAAATGTGAGCATACACAGAGAAAAAAATCGATATTAGCCCGCGTATGTTGCAGAAATCGATTTTGAACCTTCCCGTCATAGCATGAAAGAAAGTTCAAATCGAGCCGCCTATTTCACATTATTTACACCAACACAGTTAGCCGCTGCTTTAACTGTCCAGTGACCAGTGTTATACCTTCGTCACTAGACAGCCCAACAGCAACTAATGCGATGGTATTAATAACATAAAACTAGAATTGGTTTGAAAAGTATGAGGGAGAGGATGGCAATGACATTTTGGTTAAATGAGCCATAAATGCCCTAGTCCGGTCAGATGTATCCACCGTGTCAGCACTGTTTTCTCACGGAGCAATTTTATTTTATTTTTTTTGTTGTTGTTTATATGCGTTTAAGTTGGTTTTTGTTAAGTTTTATGTATGTAATTATTTGTTTTTTTTCTGCCGTTATATATGTTGGATCACAATTAATTGATTTTTATTTTTTTAGAACAAATTTGGTCTGTTGTTTTTTGTTTTTTTAATAATGTAATTATTTAAATTTGCTTGTCTATTTTTTATGTAATTGCGCTTTTTAACACTTTGTTTTATTGCATTCTATTTTAATTTTTTGGCGAACACACGTCGCGGACGAAACGTAAGTACATTAAACGGAAGACGGACAGTATAATCGTGTTGACGATACGGATGACAAAACACTGATTTGACTAACCAATGATTAACATTTTTGAGTCAGCTTAAATTGGAAACAAGTTTTAATTCGCGTTGTCAGCCATCATGCTCACCACTTTGCTAATGCACCACATACAGTGGTGCGTACACATAGTTAACATAAACATGAATTCTGTACTGACATCTTTTCGATAAAATGTGAACTAACTTTTAGCTAACACAAAGTGATACAAACGTTGTTCAAAAACAACCGACTCATCTCTCCATCAGCTTTGAGTTAGCTAAAAGTAAGCTCAAAACTTATCGAGAAGTAGTTAGTTGTACAACAACAACTCACTAATCTCTGCATCAGTTTTGAGTTAGCTAAAAGTTAGTTCAATGCTTATCGGGAAGAAGCCAGTTGTACAAAAAACAACTGACTCACATCTGTATCATTTATGAGTTAGGTCAGAAGTCAGTTGTAAATGAGTTAGCATAAAGTTAACTATATATGCTGTGTCCCGAGCTACCGTCAAATCCCTAGTTAACTTCACACATCATATAATTTTTTAAAGTAAAATTACATATATCCAATATTTATACTAATTTGTAATGGTGCTTTTACTGATGTCTCTGCAACCATGATTCCTTCAGGTATATAAATTTTTTTGCATTATGCAGAGGATGGTAGGAAGGAAAGCAGTCTTTGTGTGCATCATTAACAACTGTTCTCATCATTTGGTACTGTATGAAAGACATTTTCATATATATAAAAAGAGCCAGCGCTTTATCTACAGAAATAGATGTGTTATTTTCCTGGTTTGAAATTCTATAAAACGCTTTTTCCAGCAGGTTTTATTTGTCGATGATAGGAGTTCAGTCACTTTCCTTCTTTTGCTTCGCTCAGAGGAATCTTCAATGGCTACTAATGGCCTACCTTTTCTACTGGTACTGGAAACCTTAAAAAAGATGAATTTATTATTTAAGAATCACAATTTATGTAGCATTTTTACTAACAAAACTTAAGACTTCATCACTTGCAAAGAAATATGTATCAAGACATGCGGAACATTTATTTAAAAATCTTTCCGTCATATAATTATGCTTTTTATAATTAGTTTTAATTCTTAATTAGTTTAATTCTTAAAGTTACTTTCTTTAATCTTTTTATTAGAAAGTTCTATTTTATAAGTATTTTCAACATGAGTTATTATATTATCCTTTGCTGCACTAAATGTTTTATGTTTAAGCCAAATATTAAAAAACGCACGAATTTTAATCTGAGTTGTCACTGAAAATTGTGAAAATAAATTGTTAGGGGAAAAGGGTGGACAAGAAACCAAAAATTTTTAAATCTACTTTTAAAAATTTAATCTGAAAGTATGAAAAAAATATTTTTTTTGTTTTTTTCTATAGACCACTGAACTTGCACTTTTTTCACTTACAGATGTTTTTTTTCATTTACATTATAAGTAACGGTATATCACATATCAGAAAACAGTAATGTAGCCATAATATAACAATATTCTCCTTATATTTTATTGCATGTTGTACTGCGATATCAACACTTTTGTTTTAATTGGGAGTGCCACAAAATCCCCAAACACTAAATCCCCAACCTAAAAAAATCCTCAAGCACAAAATCTCTACAAACAAAATCCCCAAATTCAAAATCCCCAAGCACAAAATCCCCAAAATCCAACTTTAGCGAAAGTGCCTAAAAATCCCCAAACTAAAATTAAAACTCAAAAAAAATTTGATGATAAATTAACAAATATGTATTAGGTACGAGTAAATGGAACAAAAAGTTAATTCATGAAAATATTATTGAAAACTAAAAATATTATATATAAAGTTCATTTTTGGTATTTAGCCATTTAATAAAAGTTCTAATTCTATTTTGACATTTTGTTGAAATTCTTTTTGAATATATTTTAGATATGTATCTTGAAATTTTGTAAACATTCTAATTGCATAGTGATAAACTATGTGAAATTGTCCTCTAAAAGGATTACGAAATTTTTTAAAAAATGTACTGTGCAATATTTGTAGTTTTTTGTATTATATTTTCATAAGTTAACTATTTGTTCCATTTACATACTCGTACCTAATAAATATTTGTAAATTTATCATAAAATTTATTTTGAGTTTTAATGTCAGAAATAATTACAAACACAAAATCCCCATTTTCTGTGTGAAATACATTTGAAATAGTGAAATAGTGGATGTGTGAAATAGTTTTGGGATTTTGAATTTGGGATTTTGTTTTTGGGGATTTTGTGTTTGGGGATTTTCTTTTTGGGGATTATGTGGTACACCCGTTTTAATTAGCCAAATAATCCCCAAAAACAAAATCCCCAAACACAAAATCCCCAAGCATAAAATCCCCAAATTCAAAATCCCTAAACACAAAATCCTCATGTACAAAATCCCCAAGCACAAAATCCCCATTTTCTGTGAAATACATTTAAATTAGGTTTAAAATCGCCGCGAATTTAAACCTAATTTAAATGTATTTCACACAGAAAATGGAGATTTTGTGTTGTAATTATTTCTGACATTAAAACTCAAAATAAATTTTATGATAAATTTACAAATATTTATTAGGTACGAGTATTTAAATTGAACAAATAGTTAACTTATCAAAATATAATACAAAAAACTACAAATATTGCACAGTACGACATTTTTTATAAAATCTTATCCTTTGGAATTTTGTAATCCTTTTAAAGGACAACATGATGAGGAAATGAAAAACTGAAATTCCAATTAACTCCATTTGGCCTATAGTTTTAGACGTATATCACTTGGTTCATGGGTATTATGGACTGTCGGACGGTGTTATATACAAAGATACCTAATAAATATTTGTTAATTTATCATAATATTTTTTTAGTTTTAATTTCAGTTTGGGGATTTTTTGGCACTTTCGCTAAAGTTGGATTTTCGGGATTTTGTGCTTAGGGATTTTGAATTTGGGGATTTTGTTTTTAGGGATTTTGTGCTTGGGGATTTTTTTAGGTTGGGAATTTTCTTTTTTGGGGATTTTGTGGCACTCCCGTTAAAGTTTTCATACGTTCTTACCATATTTTCAAATAGTTGCGTACTTACCTGAAACTGTTGAATTTGAATCATCACAACTTTTTAAAAAATCAACCTTTTTTAAAAAAACTTAATTAGAATATTGCACATAAAATAAAGTAATTTGTTCGTTTTAATTCATAACTTATTTGTTTTTCATTTTTGGCCACCTTCGCGACAGTGTGAGTTGTTGCCAGTTCGGTTTATTTCGTATGGAATATTTTCAATTAGCTTTTATTTAGTTTTTGGCAACACTTGTTACGATTGAACGAATAAAAAAATTTTAACGCCAAAAAGCCCCAGATTGTTGCAGCAAAAGTCTTAATGTGAATGCTCGCAGAACGTAAAGGCCTTTGGTAACGGTTCAAAATGTTTGGTCAAATTCATGTATGTGTTCATAATATTTTGTTTTGCTTAGCACAGCCCACACATCAAATTTATATTATCAAACTTCATTTGTAAGTTGTTGTGATAAAGGAGGAACATGCGATTTTTGCGCGGAAATATTTAATTATTTATTAAAAAACTTTTTGTTTGTTGAAAATTAGTTTTTTAACTCAAAGGTAGTTAATATTTTGTGCGACATCTTTTTTCCACATTTTGATATTTTTCTGTATATTTTTAAAGCAATATCCCGTATTACGCATTTTTTTCATTTCTATTGCTATATTGCTTCGATTTAACTTGTCATAAAACAGGCAAACCACGATAAACTTCAATAAGTACAAGAAGGAAAATTTGTTTATCCGTTTTTTAAATAGCGCGTCTCCAAACATATGATGTTGCGACAGCTAGACAAAAATGACATTTGAAGTATATACACATCAAACAAGCTTAAAAATTCTCCAACGACTGTAGTGAATCTCAAAAAGTCCCTGTCGAATTTTTATTAGCTAACTCAAAACATAGTTAACTTTATGCTTACTCATTTACAACTGACTTCTGACCTAACTCATAAATGATACAGATGTGAGTCAGTTGTTTTTTGTACAACTGGCTCCTTCCCGATCAGTGTTGTCAGATTAGGGGATTTATCCCCAAATCGGGGATATTATTTTCGATATAGGGATAAAAAAATTTGGTTTGGGGAATGGGGAATTCATTGGGGATTATTTTTATGCCTTGGGGATTTTAGAGGATTTTTAAAGGATTTTTATTTTGCTTTATATATTTTTATTTTTCCTGTATTATTTTAGTAACAAGACATTGCGCTTCAAGAAAAAAAAATTAGACACAAAATGCAGTACGAATCGCTCGAATCTCTGTTGAGACCTTGGAAACATTTGTTTTTGAAACGCATTTAAATAATTTTTCATACAAATTGAATAAAGCCTTTAGAAACGATATTTGTTACAAAATCTGCCTATAAGTATAAATTTTAGGAATAATGGAATTTGTTGTGACACTTTTGACTCATCTCCAGAAATAGTGAAATTGTTTACCTTTAAACCAGACTTGGACTCCGGACTTTTGATTTTATTAATCATTTCAACTAATATGTTAGAAATACACACAAAAATATATACTTAAATATACAGCATATCGATGGTCATATGTTTACAATACGTGCAACGGCTTTTTACAGCTTTTCAATTGAAGAAATTCCATTATAAATAGGCTGAAACTGCAAATTATTTAGTAAATACTTTTAACTAATTTCGGTTTTTCATTTTGAAGATAGGAAAGTTTTTATCAATTTATATAACGTTTTCTGCATTTTGTGAGAAGTAATGAAATATCAGTTACGAGTTGTAAACGTATAACAATCGATATGTACAAATGAAATGCGCTATAGTCCAAATAAAGTATTCATAAGTTAATACTTAAATGAATTTGGGGCTTAAAAGCGAAGCGGTAAATTCAATTGAAATTGAAGTAGTATTATATAAGCGGGGATTTTTGGAGATATAAATTTATTTTTGGGGAATTTCGGGGATGAAAATTTTCAAATTGGGGATGCGACTCGAAAGAAATCTGGGAACCCTGTTCCCGATAAGCATTGAACTAACTTTTAGCTAGCTCAAAAATGATGCAGAGATTAGTGGGTTGTGGTTGTACAACTAACTACTTCTCGATAAGTTTTGAGTTTACTTTTAGTTAACTCAAAGCTTATGCAGAGATGAGTCGGTTATTTTTGAACAACGTTTGTATCACTTTGTGTTAGCTAAAAGTTAGTTCATAGCTTATCGAGAAGATGTCAGTAAAGAATTCATGTTTATGTTAACTTTGTGCCGTCTATATTTTATGTGGCGCGTTAGCAAAGTGATGAGCATGATCGCGAATGAAAAATTGTTTCCAATTTAAGCTCACTCAAAAATTTTAATCATTGGTTAATCAAATCATAGCTAACTCGAAGCATCTTTTTTTGATGTGCCACAAGCTAACTCATAATGAGCTAATTAGCTAATAATTAGCTAATGCAAAGTGAGTAGCTAATGCAGAGTGAGTTAGTACTGACTCATGCTGATGACATTACGTTGAAAAACTTACGTGATGTTTCCACAATGCAAACAAGCGACTTGGGTAAAAAATTTGTATGGAAATCACTCAAAAAACTGAGTGCTTTTCATATAAATTTTAGACAAGCATTGCTTGTTTGCATTGTGGAAACAACACATGAATATCATTTAACATGAAAACGACTTAGCTTTTGAGTCAGGTATCACTCATATCTGATTAACCATGAGCTAGATCTAATTTAACTCAAATTCCGACAGGAAGTGTTTTGTTTTTCATCAAACTCACATTAACCTATACGTGTGAGTTTTTTCCACTAATACAATAAAAAAAATGTATCGGTATATACCGCTACCGAAACTATACTACCGGTATTATAATTTACTATATGAAACCAAACAAAACGCTTAAGAACTAGTAAGATACATTAAAAATACATCGTTTATAATAGATTCAAGCATGCCAACTCCAAATTGCAGTTTTTGAGATGGTGGGACCTAACTTTTTCCAGAAACTGATCTTGAAATCACTATATCGTTATATATGAAAGTTTCGTGTCACTGTGTTTGTTTACACTAATGGTCTGCATCGGATTTATTAAAAGGCATTTGAATACATTCACATGTTTTCAACTACGCAATGGATTTCATTCAATGTTGAAAAATCAAATGAATGAATACACAAAGCAAAAGACAATCAAAAGCAACTTGAATCGAAAAGAAAAAAATACTACAACACTCAAATAAATATAATAAAGTAAAATGTGCTAACTACTCGAGTATAAATTTATTTGAATGTTTACTCAAATAAGAGAGTTTATTTAAAATGCTACTAGTAATTTTTGCGTTTATTTGTTTGTTTTTGGTTTTGCAAAGCGAACACAGAATTTCATGTTTTTTAGTGTCTGTATGTATGCCTATATGCATGTGTGTATATTTGTATGTCTGCTTTTAAAGGAAAGTAACAACATAACACAAAGCCATTTGCCTCCACTGAAAGTATGAAATTACTCGTTCATGTATTCAAACACTAAAATAATATTTGAATGTTTTGTGTATGAATATAATTCCGACCGAACATTGCTATGGTTTGGTATTTTCAAATGAGTTTCATACATATTCGAAACAAACTTGTAAGCCATATGCGTCGTTTGAATAGCAGTAAGCATTACATTCACTCTTGTGTTTTACAACATTTAGCGCCTGTTTTTGTAAATAAAATAAAAATTTTCGTTAGGGAATTTATATTGAAACAGCAACAAAAAAACTCAATTTGTTTTTGTTTTCAATTCAAAGTCCCTGACGAAAATTTTTATTTTATTTACAAAAACTGGCAGTTACTCTCGCCGTTCTATTTGAGTGTTTATTATTTGAATGAATGTTGCTTTCTCTGTGTGCAGCCTAACAAATGAATGTAGTCATGCTACTCTCTAGTTTACACTAATCTCCGAGAGCGCTTCACAGAATGGAAAGAAATCTTGTAGGTGTATACAACTGACTTTAGATTGGGATTGCTTTAAAGCAAAAATTTCCTTTGTAAGGGACGATACAATCAGCCCAATCACAAACAAAAATTCCGTGAGAGTTTCTTCACTTTTCCCTTTTCTCCTATTATGAATAAAAATTCCGTCGGAAAAAATTCGATGGGGGAAAAAAGTAGCTATTCCCAATGCATTTTAACTTCGTTTTTTCCCCCGGAATTTTTCACTTGCAAAACGGAAGGGAGTTTGCATAAAAATCGATGTAATATTTAAATAAAACAGAATTTCTATAAATAAAAAATATTTTATTGTTCTTGTAGGTCGAATACCACAAATAAAGCACAAACAAAACATTTTTTTTAACTTTAATCGCTAAATTGCTTTTGGTTTCCATAAATGCAGCAAATAGTAACTTGCACGATTTTTTTCTTCTACAGCACCAATATCTTTCACAAATGCTTGTACAGCTATGTTATTACTTTTCTATTCACTTTTTTAATTAATTTTACTTTAAATCTAATTAAAACATCAATTTTATTTATTTTTGGACACAAAAACACTGAATAAATAAATGTCAATGTGCAAAACAGCCGCCATTGTTATTCAATGATGCCACTGTTTCATATTTTTGTTCCCGAAAAGTTTATGATTGGAGGAATTTTTTCTCGAGAAAAGTGTTTTCCGGGAGAAAGAAATTCCTAGGGAATATTCATGATTGGGCTGAATAACTTCTTACAAATTAAAATCCGTTCTTGAATCAAGCGGTTGGTTTAAGAAACGGATTTAATAACGGATTAATTGATTTTTCTTTTGTGTGTACCACTAAGAATAAATTTTATTTCCACGAAACACCATTTTTTTAAATTTTTTTGAAAATTTTCAGATTTTTAAAAACTGATTATATATGTACTATGTTAAAATCTAGAACTATTGTATTAAGTGCCTTTTAAAAACCCCACGAAAGATCACAGACATGTACAATAACTTTTTCTTCATGCGTTTTTTGGCGTTTATATTGTACATATTTAATGCTGAGAGTACGAAAACAGTAAAGAGAACTATCAAAAACGCCTCCAAATTCAATTCCTGTCTTTTTTCTTACCCCGTAATTTTCTCAACACCTCTCACCAACATACTAAAAAGGCATGCCTATAAAGCCAATCAGTTGTACCTAAAAGTTTCTTTCATACCGATTGGTTAGTTTCTGCTTTTTTAAATTAAATTCGAAATTTTTAAACTTTCAAATTTAATACAAAAAAGCAAAAAACATGCGTTTGAAAACGCCCGTGTAGCGTGGCCCTTAATATAAGAAAGCCTTTACTCGAATTTTCGCTATATTACACTAGATTACACTAGAAGGAAAAAACTGAATAAAAACTAAAGCATTTACATACATACAAAAATAATTGTTTAAGTGGCCATAAATCCGTAATTTTCAACTGTAACTTGTTAAATTTTTTAAGGAGGCATACCAGAAAACGTCAAAAACGGGATTTCGAAAAAATTGAGATACGCCTTTTTTATATTAAGCCATCGATACATATACTTATACGGAATTTAGATGATGAATTTTAGCTTAATTTTTTAAGTTTATGGTCAAAAGGTGTATAAGGGCTTTTAGCGGTATACCAAATCCAAAATAAATTTACTTTCTTAGGCAATATCTTTTGGAGTTCTTAGTCTTTTAACCGTATTTTTACCCTGTTCAACCACCAACTCTGAAAAAAATCAAGCTAAAAAGTCTTCGTATAAGTCCCGTATTAATATTTTTTGTCAGAAGAAAAAAATACAAGGCAAAGCATTTTCAAGACGAGTTCGTCTTAATTTTAAATGTCTAAGAAATGATATCTAGTTTTTAGCAATATGATCAGTTTTTAGCATTTAAAACTTTGTAAATTACTTTTTTTTGGGAAAAAAGGAAAAATTTGGTTATACCTGGAGTTATAGTGCAAACAAAATTTTTCTTAGTATTGCGGCAACATTGTTGAGAGAATGAGCGGCTAAAACTGAGAGCATAAGAAAAACCGACTGCAGATTCGTATTCAGCACTACATAAAAAACAAATTTCGACGGATCGTGTTTGGGGTTTTCTTGTCATGACATGGAAGGACGAAGGAAGCATTGAAATAAACGAATGATTTTTGTACATTTGATATTTATTATTCTAACTATGAGATTTAGAGAAAAGTTTTGACTGTGTAAAAGGTTATAAACTTCACGAACAACATTTTCTTCTTATTCATTTTTTTGTGAAATTAATATTTTTGAAGTTATGAGGGTAGAAAACAAAATTTTATGGGGTTTTCTACATTGGAGCGGACTGAAAATTTGACTCGACCGTTTTTTTAAAATCAATATTCACCAAACTGGGCGATGAGACTAGGAGAGATGGAACTTTTTGAAATTAAGGTCACCCTAGTATCCCTACTATATTTATCAGAGGTGTACTATATATTTTTTTAAAGAATGTTTTAGAAAATACCACAATTAAATCCAACAATTTTGGGAAGACTGCCAACATCTGTCAGTACTGGTGATAATAATATATACATCTTAAGGCACGCCATTCTAGACAAAAGTGCATTATGTAGCAGATCCTCCTATGAAGGGGAACAAAGAATTAAAAAAATAAATGATTAATAAGCAATTGGTAAGAGCACTGAATTTTATTTATTTATATTTTATTGAATGTAGTGGTACATTTTACCCTCGCGAACATGCATACTTGCTTATGTAAATTGTTTTAATAATCATTACGAATTGGCCACGTTTAACAACATTCATATTTATTTTAACAGCAATAGATAAAGGGCTAGCCGCGAAAAAGGTACTAATATTTACTACATGTGTGTGTTTGCATACTACACATTTTAAATCTATTTATATTAACGATGATTACGTATGTATGTATAACAGCATAAACTTTTTACTAGGTGGCATGTCATAATGTCCAGTGACATAATGTCCATGGACATTATGTCACTCCAAAAAGTGTAACAACGTCCATTGACATTATGACACTTTTGAAACTGTCATAATGTCCATGGACTTTATGACATTTATTATTAATATAGACACAAAGAAACTTTAAATGTGTCATAATGTCCATACTTTTAAAAATTAAAACAAATTAAAATACAAATAAATATATGTATGCATGTATATTTTTATATCCTTGAGTGTGGTTACCATGGTAGCAAATGAAGTCAATTGACGTCAACAAAAATTTTTAAATAGTGTCAGCAATGCTTAAAGTATGTCGACCCAAAGAAATATGTGGAAAATAATTGAAAATTTCCGGAAATTTTATTTTTATTACTAAAGATTTTCTGCGTAGCCGGCCTTCGGCCGGACTTAAGGATTTCTTCCTCTCAATATATCTAAAAGCGGATTCGCTGAGTAAAGCTTCTCGCATAGCCGGCCTTCGGAATAACAGGCAGTGCTTAAGCATTTTCTCCTCGCTAAGTAGAAAATCTTAGCTTAGCGAAGCCGCTATTCGATATACTAATAGGGGAAACTTTTAAGCCCGGAAGAAGGCCGGTTACGCAATAATCTTTACACTCTAAAAAGTGTCATAATGTCCATGGACCTTACGACACTGCACTCATGGACATTATGACACTTTTGAAAGTGTCGTAATGTCCATGGACCTTATGACACTTTTAAGAGTGACACAATGTCCATGGACATTATGACATGCCACCTTTTTACTACATGCACGGCTTTAATTCATTTAAACAGTTGTTTCCTTAAGAATAGATGATAACGGTTGGCTATTTTGAGTATTATTTAAAGAAATTTGACTATCATTGCATTCTTCAGTATCCTTTACACCTCTATCGTGTTCTTTATTCTCATTACTGGACGAATTGCTGCAAATGGTACTTTCATCTGAGTTTAGCGAATGTATTTGTATATAACGAGTTTTAGCATTAATACAAGATAAACTATCCGATTGTGTAGAAACATCCAATTGACACTGTTCCTTCCACACAACTTCATCTCCTAATGTTTCATTTATAATCATTTGTAGTTTATTTGGAATACAAGTATTACATTTATCCATTCCTGAAATAAACATAGACATAAATTGAAATACACATTCTAAATAATAGTCGAACAAAACAACGTCAAATATTTTAGCTAAATAAGTAGAACTACAAAATTTATTTACATACATACATACAACATCATACTACACATATCACAGCAAACAAAAATTAAAATGTCTTTTTTAAGCAACAAAAAATATCAACAAAATAGAAAAATAATTTTTTTTATTAAATTATATAAATCCATCAATTACTAGTTTTGCCCTGTAATACAGTAATTTTAATTTAGCTGCACCAAAAACTTTTTACGATTTTTTGTGCAAATAACTCAAAAATGCTGATAAACTAAATATACTTATCTGCCTTAATGTGCAGGTAAACACAATTATATAGCGTGTGCAGATAGCTTTGATTTTTTATATGAAAATAGCTTAAAACTGCCAAATATATGCTCAGTGTGCAGGTATACAAAGTGCACATAAAAAAGGATTTTGAAGGATAATCACAATAAAAAAATATTTTGTGCAGTTAAGTCCAAATGCAGCTAAGATTGATTTTTTATATGAAAATAGTTTAAAAGTGCCAAAAATTTAAGGCATTTATCTTAAAAACGCAGGTTTAGAAATGAACTTAAAAAATTAATTTGTATGGAATTTTAGGCAACAGTGACAGAAATTAATAGTGTTGTGCAGTTAAGTCAAAAGTGCACTTAAACAAAAGGCAGTTAAATCAAAACTACTGTAGTATGTTTTCACCTGCATGATTTCGACAAAACTTTGTCATTTGAGTAAATCATGTTGATTTATATCGGGTATGTTCTGTATTTCATGTGGAATTAAAATGTGTGGAATTATCAAAGCATTGTTGTTATAAATATTAATTTACAACAACAATGCTTTGATAATTCCGCACATTTTAATTCCACATGAAATACAGAACATGCCCGTATATGATTTACCATATATTTTGCATACGACCAAATTACTTTAAAGTAGGTGATTTATTTTAAATTATGTCGAAAATAATATTTTTTGAACTAGATTTATCTATAAAACCCTGCGTTCCTTTTAAAATTACAAACTCCATCTCTGGGTCATCCACCAATTGTGATTGACAATTTCGAAAAAATGATATTAAAGAATATTTAATTACTTTTAAATGTCAAACTGTATACGGAAAAAGTACAATTACACCAGCAGCGCACATATATATGAAGTAAGTGCATCATTTGACTACGAAAATTCGGACACCAAATTACTCAAAATCTCGGTGGAAGCACTTCGAAGTAATTTACCTAAATCTACAAAATTTAAAGTTGGTGGAAACATACTATAAGATTACACCATATTTTATACTAACTCTTTTGTATCACTAACACCGTGTTGCTGTGAATATACAATTCGAGAGTTTCAGCTTCTTTCTACATCCGCTGAAAACCCTAAAATCGGTTGATATTCAACTAATACCAAATATACACGATGAAATATTTCATGAAATTTTCTTCATGAAACTTTTTGTATTCGCTTATTGTAAGCGCGGAAAAGCAAATGGTTTAAAGAAAATTTACAAAAGCCGTCTAAAATATTATTTCATATCACTTTTGCAACCCAATATGTTTCCCTGTTAATTCTATTAGCAAGTGAAGAAAGTTTCATGCCACAAATTTCATGAAATATTTAATATTGTAAATGCGGTATAAGTAACTGGCTTATAAGTGCACAAAGGTACCATAAACCGGCTTTTTACCCATAAGTACAGATTTTGGAGATGTTTGGCAAATTTTAAAAACAGGTTATTGTGGACAATACCTAGCAGAAAAATAGTATCACTTCCCAAGTATTTCAACTTCATTCTATTTTGTATCTCTGTGTTATTCATTAGAACAATCACACAACGTTTTCATAACGTTTTTTTTTCGTGGATATATGAATTCATATGAGAACCCAGTAAAAAAGTTGCTTCCAATAAAGCAGGTTTCCACTATTATGGAATAAAAGTAGCGCTGACAAACCTGCTGATATCGCTGCTGATTTTGGGATGGCGAGTTCCCGGATTGGAGTACTACATTTTTACTCACAAAAGCGCTTTTGAAGCGCTGAAAATCATCAACATTTGCAGCACTAGAACTGAAAATATATGAAAAAATGGTTCGATGAGGATTGGCGTCGTTAACGCCATTTTGATTTTTCTTATTTCTTTTCTTTATTTATTTTTATTAATTTCATATTTTTACTCAATGTTTTTTATTTTAACTTCAACTAGTATCGAACTAAGAAACTTCAGGTTTGAAGTCCAACGTACCAATCACTCGAACAAAAACACTGTTGCAAAACGGCACCAAGAAACTCAAATAAACTAACTCTGCATTCTCGCTTAAAAACCTGCTTTGGATCAGCACTGTAAAATCTGCTTTTTTGTATAGCTCGTGTACGAAGCTTTTGTATAAGTAAAAAGCAAATACTTTTCTTGCTTCAAAACCTGCATTATCGTGACGTTGTTTTATAAATTCAGACAAAAATATTGTTTGATATTTTTCAGAAAATCCAGTAAATTTTTTTTGTTTGATTTAGTAAATTGTTTTGGTTACAATTTGTAAATATTTTTGGACATTGTTTTATAGATTTAAACAACTTGTTCACTAAAAAAACACGTTTATTCCAATAAAATTGTTGAGATATTTTTGTCTATATTTACAATTTTGTTTGTAGGTCCGTTCCTAGACAAAATATTTACTATTTCAATGAATTCCTTTACAAAATTTGAAATTTAGTTTTTCCTGTGTGGGAATAACGTGGCTTAATGACAGATAGTAGAGTTGTTTCTGGGTACAAAGGGGGTTATTTTCATAACAGGTATATATGTATATAGAAGGGAATCACAATGGATCCAATTGGGTATTCGGATGTGTGGTATAGCACTGCCATTCCTAACCTAACTTACCCCTTGCATTCTTATTTTTGCTTCAACTTGAAATTAAATGTTTTATATGTATTGTCATTTATTATTTCCTAGACATTTCCAGTAATCTTTATTTTAAACAAAAAACGGCTATAGCCTACAAACATCTATTTAATTATGTATATTGACAGCAATATTTTTAAACTAGAAGCAAAAACATTACTGACCGATTATGACGATCGCTTAGAGTGGGAAGGCGCGAAATTTATCCGCATGCAAACAATCAGAGCTGTTTGTTTCATTACTGCCAAGCTTTGCGTCAGAATATATCGACAAAACACAAACAGTTAGCTTAAATGATGAAACAGAACAAGTCTGCAACTTCAGGCAAAAACGCTGCAAAGCTAAGCAAGGGATCTTAAATAAGGGAAATAGTTTTTCAGAAAATGAAGCCATTTTTTATCTTTTTTATCTTATCTAGGGAAGGATCAAGGCGAAGTATCTAAAATCTATACATATAATAAAACTGTAAAAGGGGCGTGTCTGTACATGAAATATTTTGCGAAAATTTTTATGGTGGCGTGAACAGTAATCGATGTATAGAACAAAACACCAAATTTCGGAATTTTTGTCTGTCTGTCTGTCCGAACACGCCAAAGCCACTGAATGGATTTTCATGAAATTTGGTATGGAGGTATTTTAGAGTCCTGATTCAAACATAGGCAACTTTTACCACGATGAAATAGCTCATTTCTAAGTTAAAGTAGAAAAAACGAAAATGTACCCTATTTTTACTAATATAAATGTTGTTGGAAACTATAAAGACTTTTTTGTTTTAAGTTGGTAGCACTGTTTATTTTGCATAACGGAAACTTCAAACAATATATAAAGAACGCTATATTATTATATTTTATAGTCACCTTGTAGTCATAAAGCGAACTTTAAGCGCGCGAAGCGGGCGGGCACATCTAGTCTATACATATAATAAAACTGTAAAAGGGGCGTGTCTGTGCATGACATATTTTTGGAAAATTTTTATGGTGGCCTAAACAGTAATCGATGTAGAGAACAAAACACCAAATTTTGGAATTTTTGTCTGTCTGCCTGTTTGTCTGTCCGAACACGCTTCACGCAAAAACGACTGAATGAATTTTTATGAAAATTCGTATGGAGGTACTTTTGAGTCCTGATTCAAACATACGGTTTTTTTTACCGCGATAAAATAGCTCATTTCTAAGTTAAAATAGAAAAAACGAAAATGTACCCTATTTTACTAATATAAATGATGTTGAAAATTAGAAAGATTTTTTTAACGTTGGTAGCACTGTTTATTTTGCATAACTTGGAGGTTACACGTTCAAGTTTTGTTTCAATTTTTGTTTCAAGTTTCAATACATTCACACTTTTTTACTAACACACTCACATAATTGGAAATTGACTACCAACTTGATTTCAATTTTGCTTTCAAGATTTGTTTCAATTTTTCGTTCAATTTAAACAGCTGATCTCTATTATTGTGAGTAAATTACAGAAAGGCTCGGCTATAACGAACTTTGTGCAAACAGCAAAAAAAAAACCGCTCTATGACAAGTTCGTAATAAGCGTAGTTCGATACAAACGAGGACTCGTTAACTACGAATTCGCTATTACGAATTATTTTTGTATGAAAATGGCAACCAAAACGTCGGCACTTTAGACTTAGATCGTTACAACCGAGAATTCGTTATAACCGGGTTTTACTGTTTCGTTGTTGATTCCTTGACGACGGCATCTTGAAAACAAATTTGACTATCAAGTTGCTTACAGCCTACGTCATAGCGTCAATTTAAAGTAGTTTTAACAAGCAATACGTGTAATCAACTTGAAAGCAATTTCTTGAACGTGTAACTGCAGAGTAATGGGAACTTTAAACAAATATAAAGAACGCTATATTATTATATTTTATAGACACCTTAAAGTCATAAAGCGAACTTTAAGCGCGCGAAGCGGGCGGGCACATCTAGTATATAATAAAACTGTAAAAGGGGCGTGTCTGTAGATAAAATATTTTTTGAAAATTTTTATTGTGGCGCAAACAGTAATCGATGTAGAGAACAAAACACCAAATTTTGGAATTTTTGTCTGTCTGTCTGTCTGTCCGAACACGCATGGATTTTCATGAAATTTGGTATGAAGGTACTTTAGAGTCCTGATTCAAACTTAGGGCACCGCGACAAAATATCTCATTTCTAAGTTAAAATAGAAAAAAAATACGAAAATATACCCTATTTTACTAATATATGTAAATGTTGTTGGAAAGTAGAAAGATGTTTTTGTTTTTTCAACGTTGGTTTAACTGTTTATTTTGCATAACGGGAACTTTAAAAATATGTATTATATTTTACAGACACCTTATAAGCATACAGCGAAGTTTAAGCGCGCGTAGCGGGCGCGCACATCTAGTCATTAATAAAATTTTTAAGAGCGGTGCCAAAAAGAAAATATTTCCGCCGCCATTATATCATCACACCTGTTCATAACAACATGTTTACGTTCGTATTAAAGGAGGGCATGGGTGTGTTAAATAAAGGTATGCATGAGTATCTAAATATTTTTTAACTACTGTCTCACATTCTATGTTGAAAAACAGAGCGAAAGAGAAACAAATAACACGTAAACATTTGCTTTCAGAAAAATGCTATAAAGTCCAAAAATAGTTTTTTTTTGCAATAATTGAACAAATTTAAGAGATACAAGGTAAACATATTTCTAATGGAATTTGTTTACCATAATGTTAATGATTTTCAAATCTACTTAAAATTAGAATTGTAAAATGTCGATACTATTGATTCTATACTATTCAATACTTTATTGGCTTTCCTGACGAACGAAATTAAATAAAAATATGAAAACTGCAATCTTATTCGTGAAAATTATAAATTATTAACTTTTTAACATTAAAATATTATTTTTATTATGTTTAACGAGGTTTTAATGAAATAAAAGCTAGTGATGAAACAGAGCATTAGTAAAACGACGACAGAAAATCAGTCAGTGAGCAAAAAAGCCCACAATAAAAACAACGACCGAAGCGACAAATTTTTCAATAATTTTATTAACATTTTGCTTTTTAATTTTATCAAAAAATTTTGTTTTTATTATTGCTTTTTCCTTTTATTTTTAATATTCTTTACTCAGTTCAAAAGTTTTGTTTGAAAAAATAATGAAAATCTATTAAAATATGGAAACTTTTTTGTGTGAGAGTGAAACTTTTAATATAAAAGCAAATGAAAATACGTTCTCAAAATAAAATAAATTCTATGCTTATCTCTGAGACGCACTTGACTGCTAGAAGTTTTTTTTTTAAATCAACGGATATACTCTCTACCACACAAAGGATCCCCAAGGTAGAGCTTGTGGTGGCTCGGGTATACTAATAAATCACGATTAAAACACTTCTTAATGAGTGATTATTGTGAAGACTATATTCAAGCAACTAACATCTACATTGAAGCTTTTCATCAAAACCTGCTGATTTCATCAATTTACTCTCCTCCCAGGTACTCTATTACAGAAAATCAATATAGTAGATTTTTTAATTCACTAGGCCCACGCTTTTTGGCCGCCGGTGATTACAACGCTAAGAACACGTTCTGGGGATCTCGCCTCATCACGCCAAATGGTCGCGTTTTGTTTGACACAATTTCAAAAATGCGGTTAAATGTTATATCAAGTGGGCAGCCAACTTACTGTCCAACAGATCGCCGAAAAATACCTGATGTTATTGATTTTGGAGTGGTAAAGGGTGTGCCCAGCGAAATGATCCAAGTTGAAGCATCCTTAGATTTGTCTTCAGATTACTCACCAACTATTGTCTCTATATATTCACATACAACATATTCACCCCCTTGTGATTTAACGATGACAACCACACGTATAAATTGGTTGTAATACAAAAAATATTTGAGTGCTCATTGCCCAGAAAATATTCCATTAAAAACGCCTGCTGACATAGATGACTCTATTAGAATGTTTGAGGCAAACCTTAAGCAAGCTGCTCTAAATGCTACTACTACAAATCTACAGGTATGATGTAATAAAATTTTTTCAGCAGATGTAGAACGGCTTTTATCCGAAAAAAGAAGAGTTCGTAGAGAATGGCAACGCTACAGATCCCCTCAGCTAAAATCTAGGCTGAAGGAATGTACTAAACAGCTGAAAACTCTACTAGAATATCAAAAAACCGCTTCTCTTCAAAACTTTCTGAATGGGCTCGACGCAACACCTCAAACAGACTATTGGCTATGGAGAGCATCCCGAGGCCTCAAACGACCAGTGATATATAAGCCTCCATTGCGAGCTTCGAATGGAGACTGGGCAAGAACTGACGCTGAAAAAGGTACTCTGTTTGTAAACCACTTGCAGAAAGTATTTACTCCAAATACGTCTGATACTATAGTTGAGCTGCCACCAGTCCTCGCTATACAAGATGTTACTTTGAGGTTCAACATTCGTGAGATTGAACACTCGAAAAAAGCTCCAGGCGCTGATAAAATAAGCAATAAAATGCTCTTAGAGCTACCCTATACTGCAAAACAGATAATTATATTTATTTTTAACAGTATTTTTCGCCTCAAATGCTATCCCGCAGAATGGAAGGTTTCGCTGATTACCATGATACCTAAACCAGGCAAAGATCATACAAAGGTGGAGTCCCATAAGCCTGTTGTCTAACATGTTAAACCTATTTGAAAAGCTACTTATGAGTAAGCTAACACCCATACTGAATCGTACTGGATGCATTCCAGACCACCAATTCGGTTTTAGGAGACAATATAGTACGATTGAACAAACACATAGACTCGTGAACGTGGTTAGAAAACCCTTCGAAGAAAATAAATATTGTTCTGCGCTCTTCATTGATGTTTCTCAGGCATTCGATAAGGTATGGCACGAAGGTTTAATACATAAACTATAGCAAAACCTACCTGAAAACATCCTTAAACTTTTAGAAAGCTACTTAACTGAGCGAAAATTTGTTGTTAAAGAAGTTAATTTTCAAAGCCCTGTATTATATCTGATATATACCTCTGACTTGCCGGTAAGCAGTAACATACACATATCAACATTCGCTGATGATACAGCTTTTCTAAGTGTTCACAAAAGCCATCAAGAAGCCACCCGCAATTTGCTAGATTATATACCCCAGTTGGAACAATGGCTAAAACAATGGCGGATAAAAATTAACGAACAAAAATGTATACACATTACTTTTACATTGTGCAAAGAAACCTGCCAACCTATACAAATAAATAACCAAACTATACCTCAACACACTGAAGTAAAATATCTCGGTGTTCATCTTGATCGACGTCTAACATGGAAGTCACACATAAATGCAAAGGTGACCCAAATGAAATTAAAAGCAGCTCAAATAAATTGGCTCATTGGAAGGAACTCAACTCTAAGCCTAGATCGTAAACTTCTTCAATACAACTCCATTCTAAAACCAATATGGTCCTACGGAATCAGTTATGGGGCACTGCTTCGGCATCAAATGTAGAAAAAATTCAAAGGCAACAAAATAAAATACTCCGTACGATTACAGCAGGCCCATGGTATGTCAGAAACAAGCGAATTCATAAAGACCTAGATGTGCCGCCGGTTAAGACAGTGTTTTCTAAACACGTGATAAGCTACATAAAAAGACTTGAGTTGCACCCAAATCCCTAGCCCGAAACATCATTAACTTTAGAGGCCACACTCGGCTGATAAGGAGGGACACTCTTGCTCTCAGCCGAACACGAGAGACGTAAACAACCAAATAACCAACCGCTGAAACAAATATTTTTGTCTGGCACTGGCTTGACTTAAAAATTAAAATTTTAGAGTTAAGATTTGATTACTTATTGTTAGCTCAATTTAATTGAAGATACAATAAATAAATTCATATAACCGAAAAAAAAATTTTCAAAGCTGTTACAGTATTTAAAATGGCAATTTGTATGAAAAAACACTAGGCGCCGGAGTTCTGTTTCATCATTTATATTAGTTAGACTGAATTTACATTATGAAATTCTTCATGACATTAGTTGCATGAAATTTTGTTTTAAAGACAAGAGTTGTAGAGAAGCAAACGGGGTAGGAAAAATGGCATGACTTCAATTTTCAGGGGATTTTTTGACACTTGCTTCGTTTTCATTTTTTTCGTTGACGGTTGTTTTTTAAAATTGTTTAAATTTTATTTTTTTAAATAGTGTTCTGTATACATTTTATTAGCTGTAAGTTTTTTTCAATATTTAATTAAAAATATACGTGCATTTGTTTTTATAACGAGCGCACAACCTTTATTTCAAAAGAGAACTATAAAAAAATTTTCAAGACAATTGCTTCAAAGTACGTAGCAGCGTACAACAGAATTTAAAAAAATTTAAAAAAAAATTCATAATTTTAATTCAGTCTTATTCAGTAATTTTTATACTCAAATTCTTAAAATTTGTTTGATCAGTTGCATTCATATTTTAAAATGTGTTTTTTTCTGGAAACACACAATTCTGAAAGTATTGAATAAATACTTATATGCAGAGTAGGAAAATAAACAAAACGAAACGTTTGCTTTAATTTTGTTTTGATCTTTGCAACGAGTTTAGCAAAATCAAAATAATAGTTCCGATCCCGTACTTTTTGGGTAAAGTTCGGTAAAATAAAAGTAGCAAGAATTACTCTCACTAAACACAAAAGTAAGGGAACAGCAAAAGCCAAATTTTTATCCCACAAAGTAACACGAAAAAGTTGTGAACATAAACAAAATATAAAAAGCAACATATTAATTTTTAATAGCACTTTAGTTTTTAGATAATTTGTTGAATATACATATACAAATATATTTTGCTTTAAGATTTGTCAAAAGCCTGTCACATATATTCACTTTTAGCCCACGCTATAATACTTTTGAGTGCAAATGAGTTCTGATATAACAAATATTTTATCTCTACTTGCTATTATTTTTAACATATACGCCCAACTTTTAACTTGGATTTTCAAAGTCATTTATGTTTAAATTCGTTTTAAGTACAAAATTCTCTTTTGCATTTAACACTTAAATCAAAATTAGTTTAGCAATCTTGGATATTTACAGTCTGTTTACAGAACCCAACACGCCTATGATACGCGTAAAAATATGGACGTCAATCATGTTCGCGGTGTTATATCGCTAATGTCATTGTACATTTGTAAAATACGTAACACCTGTAATTTTTTTTTATTTAAAAGACGGAAAGTGGCGTCATTGACGCCAAAAACAGCCAATTAGAAAATAGCATTCGTCTTAACAATTGTTAAAATAACATCACTTTCACATAAAAAGCTCACTCGCGAACGTTTTGATTGCAACGCGTTCTGTCAACATGCTGTTAAACTCGATTTAACTTTTTACACTACCATATGGTTTTGACTGATTTTTCTTCTTTCGCAAACAAAAAATTTGTGGCCGCTGACAAATCAGCTTTTGTTGGCATGAAATTTGGGCTTTCTTTGTCTATATTTCGTTTTTTATCATTTTGTAAGCTGTTTTTATTCAACACTTCATTATTCTTATTTCCTGAATGGAGAAAAATATATACTTTTGGAATTTTTCTTTGTTAATGTTGAACAGCTGTTTTTTTTTCGGGGAAATTTATATTATTTTATAGTGCTACCATATTTTTATCACAATTAAATAACAACTAAATATGACTGAAAAAATAAGTTGGATTTAATTACAATTTAAATTTGTATGAAAATAGCCAAAATAAATATTTAATTACTATGCCAAAAACTGGCGGTTATTCATTCAGTTGATGATTAAATTGCACGGAAGTAATTCTTTTAATGATTTGCTATGAAATTTGCACAATTAGGTCTAAAAAGCCTTTAAGCTTAGACGTTTTTGAAGACCCTTCAAAAGACACAAATTTAATGATAGAAGCATTAGATGACCCGCAAAATTAAATTCTAATTGTGGTTTCGTCATATGCTTTACGAACTTTGGTTTCATTCAACGGCCTTTTTCAATTTAAAAGACCTTTTTTATATTAACTAAAAGGCGAAGTTGAAAATATATTGCAAATTTATGATTCGAACTATGGTTAAATAAATAGGAAAAATACTTTTAACATAGTTTTTCCGAACTCTTCATTGGTAACACTGCTTTACACTCAATTACAATAGCAATATTTGAATGTTTTGTGTTTGAATCTAACTGTAACCCAATATGTTTCAAGTAGAGTAGGAAAATAAATTAAACGAAACGTTTGCTATCGTTTTGTTTTGTATTTTTCAATGTGTAATACAAAAACAAAACAATAACGAGAATGATAGTCCCATTTAGTTTTGTATTGCTTGTGCTTGTGCACACAAAATGTACATTAACTTAAATGTGCACAGCTAGAAAAGAACAAAATTGAAAAGTTTTAAGAAAATACATTTGCAAACATTTCCTTATTGATTTGCTCATCATAGTAGAGAATGTGTTAATGTATTTATGCTAAATATAATGGACCATTCAACGAAATACATTTCTGCTTTTGTTTTGTTTGCAATTTTACCATTGAAACGGGATATTAAAGCACGCAGATGAATGAAACGCCAATTGTTTTGTTTCCATTTTTTGTCATTGCAAAAGTATTTGTTTTGGTTTTGCTCATGTACGAAACGATTAAAAATATTTTAAAAGTTTGTGTCTTCGCATAAAAGGTCTGCGAAAAGTTTTGTTTGTTTGCACACTATGGTTTCAAGTATCTACGTATGCATTGTGTGTGTATGTAAAAGAACCATTGAAACAAAGCAAGAATGAATCGTGTAAACATATCCTTCGCAATCGCCATTGATAGAGCGTCGTGTGAATAGGTTAATATACGGCGCAGCTTTTGTAGCCGTCGCCGAAGCCCATTTCACACTCTCAGCCGCCGCCGATAAAAAATATATCTGCTCGCAACTCTGGTCCTGTTTATAGAACCCAAACAATCAGCTTAAGTGAAAAATTTGTATGAAAAGTGCTCATTTTTTTCAGTGGTTTTAATTAATTGTATGGGTCCCAAAACAGCACAAATTTACGTCAGATTAAGGAAATTCCTCCTCTTAATCGTCAGATTATGGGTCCAACGTAGGGTTGTCATCGATCGCTTAATTTATAAAAAGAGGACAGCAGAGGAAAAAAACCCGGACATTTGCTTAAAAAAGTAGGACTTAAAAATAACACGAAATAATTTTTTTTCCAATAATTTTACTACCAATAAAATTTTAAATACATATCGATGGTGTTGCGAAAAAAGGGCCAATCTCGCAAAATTTTACATAGCAGATTGTAAGTAAACTCGAAAAAAATTTTTTGAGTTGTGAGTCTATGGTAGCAAAGGCTCCATATGAAGTTTTCGGTTTCCTTTTCGTCTTGTTTTTTAATTATACCGTATTTACCCTTTAGGGCCATTATTACAACTCGGCTTTAGTTATAATTAGCATTTTATCGGACGGATAAACAGTTTTTCATTATTACAACTTTAATATAACCTAAAATTGTGGGATAACTTACTGGGAAGTTCATTCTTCCGCTAACTTTTATCGGCACACATTTTCATAGGCTGCCATACATAAGAAAACCAAAATACACATAAACATGACTGTAATATAAAAGTATTGCCTGTTGCGATAATCGGGGTGCTGCGATAATCGATTGTTGCGAATATCGAGCACGAACTGTGGAATGAAACGCTTAATCTGTATATAATTTATCATTCGTCTATAGACCCGAGCAATTTCCATTAATATGTAGTTCCAAAAGCAAAAGTATTTTCTTTTTAATAAAGGTCTCTGGTTTGCAAAGAAAAGGCCCTTGGAGAAAGATTTTCATTAAATTATCAATTATCATTAAATCCACGAATTAAATTCTAGCGCTAAAATAGCTAATTGAAGCTCGTGCATAAAATTCTGCACAGAATAGAAATTAATTTTTAGCTTGACAAATAGCTTTTCAGCTTAAATCTTGGCAAGCCCTAAAAAAGATTGACTAGCAAACCAAATCAAGCTCGTCTGGCGAGCATAGAGCCACATGAAATGTACTGATAAGCAAAATACACATGAGCACTGATGATGGAAGCGTAGCGGCTTCCGAAAGTAGCGCTGCTATGTTCTGCTGTGTGCGTAGAAAAATTCAGTTGATGTTAATTTTTCCCTTGTACATTGAAATATTAATCACGCTTGATTATTTCTGAATATATCGTTACGAATCAATCAATTTGCATTGACAAGCAAATAAGTTCGAAATAATCATATTAAATAAAATGTAAACTATGGCTTAAATCTATATTACTTTGGCCCTTTTTACGGAACACCATCGATATTTTAAATACATATATACGTCATAGAATAACATTACAACCCTCATGGACAGTATTATTTACAACATAAGCTGGACATCTAATACCAATTGCTATTTTGCTTTTTAGCTTGGTTTTTAATAAATGCAATTTTCAAGCAATATAAAAGCGAAAAAATATTATTTTATTTATTTATTATACTTAATTACAATAATACAATTATGGTAATTAAATGCGAAAAAAGAGGGATCTAGTAGCTAAGGCTTTCGGCCCGAAAAGATAATATATAATACATAATATATGTATTTTTATATAAGTACATAGTACATGTAGATGTCTATTAAACAATAAAGAGAAAACTTATAACTTGCGTAAAATATTACTTTTCAATGTGAATTTATAAATTAATTCGATGTTGTGTTCAGATAAATTTTTTAAACAGTCGGATAGCTTGTAGGATCATTCAAAGGTGTTTATTCTGATGTTGTGTAGATCTGTGCATTCATCGAGAAGGTGGATTATACTTAGCTGAACATTATATGTTGAGCAAAGAGGGGGCGCTGATCTTTCAAGCCGGTATTTATGCGTAATGCCGGCCATACACTACACAAGTTCACTGCACAAGTCCGGCACTGTACAGTGCGTTTATGTAGTGTATGGCGGTGGTTGTGCTATTTACGCAGTGAACTGAGTAAAAATCAAAACTATTTTGATATTTGCTCAAGTTTCTAAAACTGTACAGTGAACTTGTGTAGTGTATGTTGCAAACGCTCAGTTGTGTCGCGATATTTGAAGAGTTAAAAACAAAAAATTGCGGAGAAAATATGTTCTGGACAAAATTTGTAGAATTATACGGAGAATCGTTTGCATTATGGCATGTTGAAAGCACCGATTACAGCAAGAAAATCATAAAAGTCGAAGTCTACGAAAAATTAATTTAAAAAAGTGAATTTTTTGTCTTTGTTTTCTTTTTATTTGTATAGCAAGTAATAAAATAGCGCTGTATTAGCACATATTGTCTTCTTCGCTGTACCTTTAAAATAAAAAACTGCACAGTTTACTTGTATAGTGTGTATCACAAGTTTCGTTTAAGCAGTGCCAGACTTGAGAACTGAACTTGTGTAGTGTATGGCTGGCATAAGTTTGCTGTGTCCGATTCCATTCTAACTATTAAGTTAGAAATAAATTTAGGGCAGGAATTTGGGTAAATTGGTTTATTCCCTGTGGGGTCTACATCCTTGTAGTTGTGTTGGTAGTACGACCAATTGCTACTTTTCAGCTTTATATGGAAATTGTGTATAAAATTTAGTATATCACGAGGTTCAAGCGTTAAGAGTTTATAAAGAGGCATAAGCTTTGCTTTATTAGCAGCAGAATCTGCATATTCGTTGCCGGTGATACCAATATGTGAGGGAATCCACAAAATTTTGATTTTATTAGAGTTTTTGATACAAATGTCTCTGATTTTGGTTATCAGCGGTGAGTCATATAAAGTGTTCTTTATCGCCAATACAACTGAGAGGCTATCGGTAGAAATTACAACCCTGAGGGAACTTTGTGATGCATATTTGACAGCTCTATATATTGCTGCAGCCTCAGCAGTGAAGTTGGAGCAATAGTTGTCTAGGAGGCCGTGGCTAATGATTTTGCCATCATTGTTCACAACCGCGAAAGATGTGGAATAAATGTAAAACATATACTTTACGCGAACTTAATCTCCCTTTTTAATGGCGCTTTTCACAATGTACTGTTATAAGTTAACGTAGACTTTAACACCAACTTCGGCATACAAAACTTGTCGTTAAAGTCCACGTTAACTCTTAATCGTACATTGTGAAAAGAGCCGTAAGTAGGCAAAAAGTTGGACTTTCCCGGACGCACATTTTTTCCCCGGACAGAGACCACAAAAAGAGGACAGTGTCCGGGAAAAAGAGGACGGATGACAACCCTAGTCCAACGTGACAAGGACATCAAGCCGAAGCGGCTGTTTATTATATCTGACGCGCTCGAGTATTTCACTGTTACGATTTTTTTTTTGCATTTTGAAGAGGAGGCCATGAGTTTTGCTCGCGTCCAAATCATAAGATTTTTGAATGGGAGCTCCTTTAGGGTCCACTTAACATACCTTCTGAATATCTGACGCGCTCGAGTAAATCCATTTTTTCTGCATTTTCTACCCCTTCGTACGGCCACGCCTACCATGAAAACCGTCAGATTAATATTGCTCCGTTCTCAGAAACACGTGGGTTGCGTACACTATTAATATCTGACGCGCTCGAGTATTGCAATGTGACTGATTTTTTTACATTTTTTAAAGCCCGTACACGGTCCCCCTACCACTGAAAGGGCATACATCACATAACCTTTTTTTCTTTTTAGCATCTAATCTTCACTTTCCGTAAGGTCCCGACGACGCTCGAGTAAATCCACATTTAGCACCTCGGGCTCCCCTACTATAAGAGCCGAAAGTGTTTGTTTGTATTTGTTTTCATTTTTCCATTTCATTTGTATTTGTTGTTGTTTCATAGAAATGTTTATATTATCGTTGTTGTTGTTTTTAGGAGTTAATATTTTTGGTGTATAAATTTCGAAGCATACTTTATGGGTTTCTTTTTTTTAATTTTCAAACATATATAAACCACATATGTAAAGAGATGAGATTTCCAATTATTGTATGAAAACCATTTTATTTATTTTAAAATTTTTTCAACTTGCAGAAAACTGTTTATTTATGATCATCCTTTTATTTTTATATATGTAGACAAGGAGCATAGCTATAAGCAGGTGTCCCCAAGACACCACTCGTCTTTTTTGGGGTCTTTGTTCACCGTGAATAAAAACCTCCCAAAAATGGGCTATTGTACATTTTGGCAATTTTGAAGGTTTTCCCTTCCCCAAATATTCGTGCTCTTAAATATCTAGAATGAATAAACACCCAAATTAAAAAAATTTTTTGGGCGATTTGCACTTGAGCTATTGTTCAAAAGCCCTATAAAATGAACCACATTTAAAAAAAACATAACGATATAAATGATAATATGGATATAAGAACTTTTACAACAATAATAAAATCACTAAAATTGTAAATTTATAAAGCCTGTTTTTAGCGATACTGAATATTTGATAACCGTTATATTTATTCATTACCATTCCTGTTCTCCTTATCAGCATATTTTTTTCACCTGTACTCCTGTGTATCACATATCAAAAAATCAACAAGATCAGAAAACTTTTTATTTTTACTTTTGATCACATAAACGTACAAAAAGTCACGGTGTGCTACGCCTGCAATAACGTCGGAATCTAATAAGATTTTCTATGGACCTAATATAAAACGGATAAATTTAAAACCAATAGAAAATTCTTGGCAGCTATAATTAAAATCAAATAAACATATCTCTTTCTTAAAAATATGTACATTAAAAATTTTTTCCCCTTTTCTATATGTCGCAAGTCTTTTTAATATTAACAAATAACAAACTTAAAATGCTGTTTTTTTAATGTAGTTACCTTCTATTCTTGGAACATTGTTCAACGCAGTGTTGGCATTAGTCGATTGATTTTTCAATCGATTGGTTAATTTGATTGATTGTCAATTGGATTAATTTAATCGTTATTAAAAGAATCACGATTAAATATGTTAATCGTAATCGTGATTAATAAAGTTAATCAGTAATCTTTAATCGTTAATTCGATTACTTGAATTCAATTATGACAATTTACATATATATTTTCTCATCAATGTGTATATGGATACGTATAAAAGAAATTATCTGAAAAAAAAACAACAAAAATCTATATCAAAGCCTGTAATTGGAAATCGGCTCTATCACAAAGGGACCAATATTATTGGACCCAAATGGGCTGGAACCTTTTCCTTCCAACTTTTCACCAGCAACCTGATAACCTAAATCGGATCTAAGTCTGATTAGAGCTCGCTAAAACTGTAAGGAATATCCAGAACTGGGAAAAAATCGCAGGCACTACTAAAATTCAAAGATTGCAAACTGTAATATTGCCCATAAAAATGTATGAAAGCCAAAACTTTGGAAAATCACGCTTATCGCGAAAAAAGTGAAAATTCGCGAAAAATTGCAACATTTTATACAAGCCGTAAAACTGATTAAAAGTCGCTAAAACTACAAGGAATGCTAAAAATTCAATCTGCGAAATTGGCGAAAATTCGCAAAAACTTGCTAACAGCAGCATGACAGCAAAGTCTAACTTTGATGAAAATCGTTAAAACTGTAAAGAATCTAAAAGCCAACAGAATAAATCGTATCTATCGTGAATATGGCGAAAATTCGCGAGAAATTGCAATATAAGAAACAAACCTTAAAATTTATTGGATAAAAAAATCAAAATCTCGCAAAGAACGCGAAAAGCTCGCAAATTCGCGTAATTGCTGAAATCTGTTGTAGAAAAACTTTAAAGAATAACAAAATCTCAGATAATCATAAAAATACCGAAAATAAAATACCGACAATTTTTTTAATTTAGTTTTGAATCAACTTTGAAACTTTTATACATATATTCAAACTGATTCAAACTACAATAATCAATCGAAATTTTTTAGTCAGGATTAACGATGTTTGATTACGATTGATAATCGTAATCACAAAAACCTTGATTAAGATTAGTTAGTTTTTAATCATTAATCACGATTAACCCTTTTAATCGTTAGTTTTTAATCGTTAATCAGATTAACGTTTTGCCAACACTGGTTCAATGTATTCAGATGAGCGCCAGTGTACATAATAAGGTGAATTAATTTTATCAGGTGGTGTTGATTCTAAAACAACTACAACATTACAATAACATTTGAGATCTCAGCCCCTATGTCAACGTATACAAATTTTGACATACGAGCATCTAATTTGCGGAAAAAAAGTAGATCAGCTTATAATATCACCTGTATAAAACACCTTGGTACATAATAATACCACGACTAAAAAGTGCTCTTTTTTAACACTGTGTCATTTGATAATTTTGTACGCAGGAGCAAGATACAATAATACCCCCTAGTCCAATTCCTTCTTTTCGTCGCTATATTACCGTTCTGACATTTAATGAAATTATGAAAATGCTTATAAAAAACAAACTTCAAAAATTTCCGTATAAGTCAAACATTTTTTTACATTCTTATATCATGCAGAGCAGTATATTTTCTACCTTTTATTAAGAAAATGTAAAAACATGCATAAGAATAAATTTGTATGAGCTACGTGCATGTAAATATGAAAAATATTGTATACACAGTGGACGTCCAATAGTACGAATTACATAATGTCAGGCCTTTTCGTAATGTTGGAAAATTCGTATTATTGGACTACATATTTTCCTCCTTTTATATAAAAAATTAGCTTCTTTTTGAATTTTTTACTTTAACGCAGAAAAAAAAAAACAAGTAAAGAACTTCAAAGCAAAACTAAAATTTCATTTATATGTATATATAAAAACGTACATGTTCTTTCAAAAAATACATTTATTCGTATTATCGAATATCAAAAAACTCTTTTTATTCGTACTATAGAACAGCCAATGCAAAAAATTAGCCTTTTGTGCCTTTCGCACTATTGGAAATTCGTGGAAACGGAAGTACGTACTATTGGACGTCCACTGTAATTTAATTTTATAGAAAATATGTATGTATCTATATAATCTGCTATGTGTCAAAAAGCTTCAAAGTTTAAAATTGTATTTTTTATTAAAGAAAAATATATTTTTTCAATTGAAAAATAAAACAATAAAAGGAGGTAATATTGGAGATTATAGTACATATTATAAACTTATTAGTGTGTAAATTAGTGTTTTTTTTTTTGAAAATATTTGTAACTGCCAAATTCTAACCGATTTTCAATATTTAAGGCTTATTTTATTTCTTATAAAATACACCTTAAATATGATAGAAAAAAGAAGTATGGTGAACTAAAAATTTTTGGAAAAAACGTTTAATATATAAAAAAATTTTTGAAAAGTAAAATTTAAAAACTTAAATTTTGTCAGTATTTCGGTAAAAGATTTTGAACTCAAAATCTATTTTAAATTTTAGCAAAATACAGCCCAAAATCAAACCCGTTTAAAAATTAAAAATCGGTTCACAAATGACGTTTTACGAGCATTTTAGTGTGTAAATGAGTGTTTTTTGAAAATATTTGTAACTGCCAAATTCTAACCGATTTTCAATATTTAAGGCTTATTTTATTTCTTATAAAATACACCTTAAATATGATAGAAAAAAGAAGTATGGTGAATTTACTACCCTGTAAAACATTTTTTACAAAAGATAGTGAATTAGCTATGTGAATACTATACTTTACAAACATCTCCTTCAAAAGGTGTGTGAATTAGCTAAGTAGACACTTGATGGTTACAGTTTAAGATAAATTTCTGTCGAAGGATTTTGTCTTGGATACGGAATCAAAAAAGCTCAGTGTAAACGATGTAGATTTCGATAGATTTCAAATCAAATTGTATCGAAATCTAGACAATGTAAATGCAGTATAATGTGCATATGTGTGTTAGGTAGTGTTGTCATTCGAATTAAAATTGTATAATTTTTGTTCGAATGAACAAAATTTTTCAATTTAGAATAAAAAATCATTCGAACAGCTTTTGTCGAATATTCGAATAACTTTCTTAAACTACTTTTTATAGAAATTGGTGTACATTTACGAATGTAAAATATCATTTTAAATGAATAGAGGAATTATTTTTAATAAGGGCTTATTTAAACTTCCGAGCTGGAACATAGATCAAAGTCCTTTACAAAGAAGGTATATTTCCGTAGATAAAAAGCAAAGTTTAGTAGAAAAGGCCCCATTTCCGTTTGATACAAAAAAAAAAAACGAATTTTCTATAGTCATTATAAGTGCTTACTTATATCGGCTACGGCCACAGCGCATGTGTCCCATGTCTCGGACAACTTTATGAACCAGGGGATCAGTTCTCGTTCTGTGATAATGTGAAATTAAAAAAAAACTTTTCATATTAATTTTCATTGTTACTTTTCACTCTATCTTTTCACAACTAATTATGAAACAGAACTGTGTCTTGACGAGTTTTTCCATAAAAATTGATATTAATCATACGCCGAACAAGCAGTCATAAAATCACAGAAAAAACTAAATTTCATTTTCTGTAAAGGAATTCAATGAACTAGTAAATATTTTCTCTAGGAACGGACCTACAAACAAATTTGTAAATATAGACAAAAATATCTCAACAGTTTCATTGAAAAAAAAACTCGTTTTTGTTTTCAGTAAACAAATTTCTTTAAATCTAGAAAACAATTTGTCTAAAAATATTTAGAAATTGTAAACAAAACAATTTACTAAATCAAACAAATAGATTTACTGGACTTTCTGAAAATATACAATATTTTTGTCTGAATTTATAAAACACTTATACCAATACCAACAAATATTAAACAAAATAGTTTAAAATAGTTTGTCTGGGTCATCATTATCATCCATTAAGCATTTATGAAATTTCACATTGTTCAATGTATTCAAAAGTCTGAATGTTTATATAGACTCTAAAAAAATGAATGAGAGTTAATGCAATGACATTAACTAATTTATTCACTCAAAAATCTTCAGTAAAAATACTTGGTACAATCACATTCCTTTTGCTATCATTGCTGTTGTTGTTATTTGTGTGTATCTCGTCATCGGTGTTGTTTTTTTACGATACAGTTTTTCTTGTTGTTTTTGCTGTTTGTAAAGAAAATTTACTGAAAATTAAATTTATTTTTAGACAAACATTTGTTTGAATATTTGTTTTAATAAAGTTTCATATGTTTTTTATACGAAACATGAAAACAAAAGAAATAAACAATAATATGAGAGCATTTTGAAGCTACTGTCGTCGATTTAGTTTCGGTCCTGTTTATTTGACAGCGCTTATGCCTGAAGTTGAAGACTTAGTTGTGTTGAATCATTTACACGTTTTCTGATTCTCGTTTGAATTATGAAAAAATGTTTCATTCCACATGTACCTGTGAAAACTTTGGTACGAATTATTTGTTTTTTAACCCCGACAAAGCGTTTGAAGTGTGAATTGTGTAGATGTGTGTCTATCCGCTTGTGGAAAACATTTCTTATAAAATTTTATTATAAGTCTTAGAAGACAATAAATTGCTAAACTCAAATCATTAAAAACTAATTCTGAATAAATACGAAATTAACCCTCAATCACGTTCCAAGTTTTTGCTGATTTCTGGCGTTCCAGTTGAGTACAGACTTTTGTTGTCTTCAAAGAAAAAATATTAAATTTTTTTGTAGGATATTTCAGCCCGCTTTATCGCCGTCGAAGGGGATTTTCCCCCATTTTTAGTAAAGGGTCAAAAAGATCCATCCAGCAAAGCGCTACAGGGTTAAGATGTTCCCTGAAAACATTTGTCGTGTAGTTTTACATAAAAGTGCTGTAACACCTAATACCCTAAACGTAATGCTACGTACACACTATGCCATTTTATGACATCGCAAGCTAACATGATGGTGTGTACTAGCGGCAACGTTTAAAACTTCCTATGTTTTTTGGTGTGTGGCAAACTATTTGCCCATCTAATGTGTACGATTGTTACAATAATGCGACAATATTGCAGTCACAAAAACAAACTAATAGCATATTGTCATTTTGTCGCATTGAGTTATTAGTTTGTTATTCTTGTACGAAGCATAAGGTTTATACAATATCTTATACCGATTCTCCATAACAATGAGCAAAATGTACTGGGCATGTAAAGAAATTTGCATAACTTTTAAACTTATGGAGATCCCATTATCAAACTTTTACAGTATAATGGTGACACCCTAGGCTAATTTTGATTAAAAAAAAAATCAGGGCGAAGTTAGAAAAATTTTAATTTCAATTGGTCATTTCCGGTTTTGATCATAAAAAATATTATTTAATTAAATATTTTTTTTTAATTACCGCATACGTTATCGAGTAAAATTGTTCGAAAATGTTCCTTACGATAATCGAGTAGATGCTGCTTAAATTCCACTCGTTAGCACTAGCGCGATCGAAAGCAATCACCCCTATCGCGAATGAACGTTCCCAAGACAAAACTTCCAAATTTTATGATTTGCTATCGTGAATGTTCCCATAGAAATTTTTTGTGAATGCGTTCACAAACATAAAAAATATGGCATCGCGATTATTTACTCCCAACAACTATTTCACAAAATTAATTCACAAAAATTTTTATTGGGAACAAGAAGTACACATGTAAGTTGCTACATATTTGTTTTTAAATGTCCAACTTTATTAAACTTATTTTATTGAAGGAGTATTAATAAAGATCAAAGTACTTGCTTGGTGGAAGCCTGTCCGCGCAGCCAGAGTATGGTGAAATCTCTTTCTTTTCATCAAGAGATGGCCACACAATCCACTGGGGGCACAAAACCTTTTCTAATGTCACTAAAACTTCTGCTAGCACTTCACTAAATGTAGATTGTGCTAAGCCGACATCGATTTGTCTGCCCACCCCCTTTTGGTAGCTGCCTTCCGCCAAAAATCTTAAAGTGCTAGCCAATTTCACTACGGTGGGTACCGCGAACATTTTACCTCTAGGAGGCAAGTTTTCTTCCAACACGTTCAGTAGGGATTGGAAAGCATCTTTGTTAATTCTATAATATTCCTGAAACCTGTCAAACACATTTGATTTAGAGACAAACACATTTAAATCTTTAGGACTTTTACCTTGTCTCCGTTAACGATAGCGGATCTGATTTATCGTGTATATGTCTTCGCTGCAATCGTTCCGTGGATTGATTTTCTTCTTCCAAAATCAGGAGACGCAAATAAACACTATTCATTTTAAATTAACACTTTTCTTCACAAAATAGACTTTTCTTTTATAAGCACGCAAACTATTTATAAATCAAAACAAACAATTCAAAATAGAAATTGTTACTCCCATGATATTCACAATAGACTTTTTACTCCCAAAAAATTCGCGATACCAATTTGTTGGGGATGGGAATACACGTTTACTCCCAAACAACTTATTCCCATAACATTCGCGATAGGGGTGAATATTGGTTTTTGTATTGTTTGTTTTGCAAAAAAGCATGGAACATTACCAATGAACCTTATTAAAGTTTTTAAAGCGACTTGGTTGTTGTACTAGCTTAAAGAAACACACAATTTTTCTTTAAAGGTGGGTCCACATCTATCTTATGCGGCGAACGCGTTGGGCACAAATATTTGCGCCGCATTTTAGTTAGTCTGGACGTGTGCGGAGCACAGAAACGACGTAAGAATCTTCGTCACATTAAACGCACACGAACCATGGCTTGTTGGTTTCTGACGAACAACGCAAAAATTTGCGCCGCATGCTGTTCTGGTATGGACGCATTTGTAGAAATAGTGCTAATTTTATTGCTTTTTCATTTGCTTGAGCGGGTAGACGTAAAAATTTTCGTGAATAAATATTTGTGTGATAAATATTTAAAAGCTCGTCCACAACTACAAGCAAAAATTTTTGCCGCAAATATTTTCGGCGAACACGTTCGGCGCAAATATTTTTAGATGTGGACCCACTTTAATGTATTACAAATTCTTAGTCGATTCAACAACCGGTGTAAAACAAACTTGGTACACGCTTTACAATTTTCGATACGCTAGCTATCAAATGCGGTAATCCATCCATTCGATACGTGACGTAATTTTATTCCATACGAAAGCCTAATCGATAAATTATGCGGTAATTTGGTGTAGGCTTTTGTATTGAATAAGATTTCGTCACGTATCGAATGGATGGATTACCGCATTCGATAGCTCACGCATCAAAATCTTTAAAAGGTGTACCAAGTTCATTTTACACCGGTTGTTGAATCGGCTAAACATCTGTAATACAGAAAAGTTTTTAAGCTGATCCAACAACCAAGTTGATTGGCCAACTGCAATAAGGTATATTGGTAATGTTCCATGCTTTTTGCAAAACAAACCAAATAAAAGAAAATATTGTATTCGATCGCTCTAGTGCTAACTAGTGGAATTTAATCGATTACGTATGCGGTAATTCGGCCCCAGACAATTTCCTATAAGAATCACTTATATGAATTTTTTTTCTAGTTCGAAACAATAATTTAAAAAATGTTTTCGGTAAAAAAAATTTTGGTTGTCCGCTTCAAGAATTATGCCTCAATAGTTTAATTTCTAGTAAATTCGCTTCAGGGTAGAAATACAACATCACGGATGCGGGCCCGGTTTCCGTTTCTCAAAGAAATTAATAGTTTTGTGCAGTTAAGTCAAAAGTAAACTTAAACAAAAGGCAGTTAAATCAAAACTACTGTAAGTAGATTTTTAGTCCCGGGAATTCCCGGGAAAGCGGAAAACGAAAATATGCCATTTTTCAGCGAATTCCCGGGAAAACCCCCTACTTGTGATGTTACTGCAAAAAATATTTTAAAAATTATTATTTTTTATTACTTTTTGTTTGGTTTATGATGTTACTGCAGAAAAAATTAAAAATTTTTTCAAAACTGAAAAATTTCATGTACATATTTGATTTTAAATAAATTACTATACAATTTGTCTTTCTAACAAAATAGAAACAATTAAAATGAGTATAATAAACCAACTTATTGAATAAAGAATTGTGGCAGGTATGATAAATCGGTGTAATATATGGAAACAAGGATTTAACATTGAGTAACTAATTGCCTGCAAATTTGCTGGCTCTGCATAATTTTTTTCTATCCAGTTCAAGTTGTATTCGAATATCTTCCTTCACTCCTTGCATTAAATGATCTAAAGTGGAAAGTATAAACAACGCCGCATTTTTGTTATGTAGATCAGAAGTAGCTGATTTTTTTATTAACCCCATCCAAAATTGGTCCAAGATAAAAAAGCGTCCTTTGTCACAACCATTATAACAAACGGATTTTTATGATTATTATTCAAGTTCAAATAATTTTAGAGATTATTTTACAGCAAACAAGTCATAAGCCATATGAATTTATTTACTAATTATTTTTGTGCAATAACTTCATAAGCCACCAAAATAAAAATAAACATAACTCGCGGGTTTTTTAAGACATTTCATTGTTCCTTCACAAAACGTCTTTGTATACCCACACATTCATTCCTGATTAAAAATTTCATGACTTTCATATATAACTTTTTCGAAAAGCAAAATTTGGCTTTAAGCTGTAAAAAGTTGGTATGGCTTATAATGTTATTACAAAAAAAAAAAAATAAAAAGAAAATTAACAAAACTATTGAAAAGTAAAAAGTTAATTATCGTCTAAATCATAAACTAATTCGAAATAGCTAGAACCTTTTGAGGGGATGTTGGGATGGTTATAATAAGTATTAAAAACTCATAAAACCAGTTTTTCAATTCGGGTGGCTTATGATCTTATTACAATAAGCTCTTCATATATAATATAATAATAGTATGTTTATTATAAAAATTTGTTTGAAAATGTGCATTTTAAGTTGAATTTTTATACCATTTAAAAATCTAGGTTTTCCATCCTTGAACATTTTTTTCTCGTTAGCACTAGAGCGATCGAAAACAATATTTTCTTTTATTTGTATGTTTAGCAAAAAAGCATGGAACATTACCAATAAACCTTATTACAGTCGTCAAATCGGCTTGGTTGTTGAACTAGCTTAAAGAAACACAGCATTTATCTTTAATGTATTACAAAATCCTAGTCGATTCAACAACAAGTGTAAAACAAACTTGGTATACTTTTTAAAAATTTCAATACGTTAGCTATCGAATGCGGTAATCCATCCATTCGATACCTGACGAAATTTTATTCGATACGAAAGCCTACTCGATAACGAATGCGGTAATTTCACCCGAAATCATAAACTAGTTTGTAACCTGTTTATCAGGTAAACCAGTTGTTACAATCAGATTTTGTGAATTATCATATTCACAAACCAGTCTTTTTTCACATTTGTCTGGCAATACTAAAAAAACAAAATAAATTTTCATATTGAGTTTGACATAACATTCTATGAACTCATAAAATATTGTCAACGATAGACCAAATAAACTGCTTAACGCTTTAAAGCAGTTTCAGCATTGCTGATGTAAATGTACTATAAGCGGAAATTAACAGTTGTTTAACTAAGCTTTTCTGGTGTAGAGGGTGAAGTTGAGATTTACATGTTTGTCTGCTGAGTTCGAGTCCGATTTTTGTCTTTTCACATTTTTTTAATATATATAATCTTAGTCATGCATGAGCCAATTTGTTTGATTTTTATATGCATGAATCTTTCGATCAATTATAGCAGATTGATACATAAATTAAGACTTTATGTTACTTCTGGCCTTCGTCAGAGGAGTTTCAACATAAGCGAAAACAAACCTACCCTTAACACTTTGTGGTGAAGGCTATAAAAAAAATTTATACGCATTATGGTTTATTTATATTTTTTAAATTTTATTTTATTTTTTATTTTTAATTTTCAGATTCAGATATGAAGACAAGAACTTTACCCACTCAGCTATTGTTGACTTATAAGCTTAAGCGACATAAATTAGTTTTCATATACAAACACATGTTGACTCAAACTGTGGCTGTCTACTTATTTTATTAATAAGTATAAACAAATTGCAACTACTTTCAGATAATGATAAAAATACGTACTAGTTTTATTAAAAACTAAGCAGTAGCTCTAATTTGAAGCATAGTAATAAGATAAATAAGTACCACTCATTACTTTGTAGCCCATTAATAAAGTACTACCGATTACAAAAATGACAAAAGTTTTTGCTGAGATGTTTTATTTATTTTTTTTTAATTTTATTTTTTTATTTTTTTACCAAGCTGGGATAAGAACCTATGCTCGTTCGGATATGAAGACAAGAACCTTACCCACTCAGCTATTGTTGACCTATAAGTTTAAGCGACAAAAATTAGTTTTCATATACAAACACATGTTGACTCAAACAGTGGTTGTCTACTTATTTTATTAATACATATCAACAAATTGTAGCTACTTTCAGATAATGATAAAAATACGTACTAATTTTATTAAAACTAAGTAGTAGTTCTAATTTGAAGCATAGTAATAAGATAAATAACTACCACTCATTACTTTGTAACACATTAATAAAGTACTACCGATTACAAAATGACAAACCCACCTGGTTAACTATTTTAACGTGATGTGGTGGCTTAAGTGTCGGTAGTGTCTCCTATTCCAAACCAGGCTTTGTACATGGTTCTGCATATGCAGTGCCAGTCTTGGGGTACGGCGATAGAAAGGCCTTTATAACTAAAGGTTAACCATCCCCTTCCAATTTCCTGATAGTCTCATTTGTCCACCTCTATTTTTCTCTTAATATCCCTTCCCTCCCCACCTTGTAAAGTCAAGGTGGTAGGTACCTGTGCCAATGACCTAAATGGCTAGTTAGTGGTTATAGAGGACTAGTCGCTAACAACTCCCATCCGGTGCCAGGACACAAGCCGGTTGTAATTCTTCGTCTAGTCCACTCACGCCGTCACTGCGTGGATGGCCCATTCGCTTATTGGCCTACTCGTGGGATCAATTTATGAACACAACAAAATTAAAAAACAAAAATAAAAAACAACATAGAAGGGAAGGTATCTCTTCAGAGGACGACCTTCTTGCCTCCAGCCAGGAGACAGTAGTCGGCCTCTCGGATGATGAGGGTAAAAGCCACAGTACGCCACTATCTGCACATCAACAAAACACCAACATTTTCAAAAATAGCCCAATACCTATAGTCGAGTCTGACAATCGGTCAAAGGGTAAACCTAAAAAAAGGAGTCAGAAAGACCTCCTAAGATCCAAATACTCCAAGGCCGTCTTCATTATAGACAAGATTGCCAAGAATGAGGCGAATGGAGATATACATGCGCATGATGCTGAGGACACGGTGATATACCAGGCCGTGGTAGACGAGTATCATAAGTTTATGGGTTCGCTACCAAGTACGTTCAAAAAGACACCGCTCTCCCAGCAAAAAGAAATCGCAAAAAGCGCAAAAGAAACCGCTCTCAGACGGAGAGGGGACAATCACCAAAGAAATGGAAGATCCTGCAGAAAGGGACCACTCCTCACCCAACCACGATCCATTCGAAGACCCTTTAACGAGGTAGTTAAATATCAAATGCTGATGGCTCTGGCGAACAGTAAAAATGTAAAAATTCTCCCTGTAATAACGGAGTGGGATGCCATCGAATCCAAATTGGCTGAGCTCGTAATGGACTACGTCCTCACCTCGCTTCGACTCCGGAGAAATACACCGGTGTTACAGGGTAATTAAATGAACGTTCTAAAAGGATTTCCTCAGCGACAGTATCACTTAGATTAGTAAGACTTGGGATGGGAGACCGCGTGAGTTACGTACTTGCCCCACAGGCAACCCGAACCAAGTATCATTGCAGACAACAATGATATCAATGCCATAGTCCAAAGATATATGAAACAGTAAACTACATTTTTTAATCAAAAAATCCATTTAAACTAAAATCCCATGTTTATTAAATGTCGACTAGACAAAACCCAAGAACCCACTTCAATTTACTTCATTGCCGCTCTTGGCAATTAAATAAAAACCGAAACAAAAACTCATTACGTAAACTCAAATGTAACCCGAATCCATATGTAAACAAATCTAAAAAAACACCAACAATACTACTCACATTGTCGCTGGTTTTGTAGACCACCCAAAAGAAACTCAAGTGCAATCTAAATATATGAAAACTGTAACACTTGACATAAAATTAAAACTGTAACCCAAATAAATTACAACAAAGAGCTAACACACTAAGCAACAAACGATGACTCTGTATCGTCGCTGCTTATGAAAAACCAGAATGTAAAATTTACTATAAGTATCTAGAGTAAGATTATTGTAAAGTTAGTCTTAAGACCGATGTTAATTAATAAAGATAAGAAAATCAAAATTCTCTTGTCTTTGTATATTTTGTTACCCTAAAGTGGAAAAACGTAATTCGTGCGAGAATTTGGTTACCACAATTAGGTAAGGACGGTAGCAAAATGCTGGAGTGTCTGAAGCTTCAGAGCCCCAGCATCCCAATGGATGACATGTCAGTCATCGGCATCGACGACTACGGCAGCAATGGTACTTGCCTAATGCTTTCTATAACGGAGCCCGGAGCAGCGGCGCTCGAGAAAGAAGGCTCAAAACTATTTTTTGGGCTCAGGGACACTAAGGTTGTGTTCCCACAAGCAGTTCTGAAGTCGACGTCGTCGAGGCTGCAAACAACCTTCTGGTTGGAATGCAGCTTTCAGAACCACAGTAAAAATACTACCACAATGGCGATAAGTCCTCCAAATTAATCTGAAGAACTCGAAGCGCGCAACAGACAACGGAGCCATGGGTAGCAAACTCCGAGGTTAAGGGGTTCCCAAGGTCCACGTACAACGTACTATATGCTAAAGTTAATGGTAAGACCACATCATGTCTAAAAGAAAAAAAAAACATATTAATATTTTTCTTTGTACACAGTTTAGCTCAGAGGACCTTACTATTGCGAGAATCGAGCTGACAGATGGTAAGAGCTTCCTCATCGCATCATGCTATATGGCACACGACAAGGTAGCACCGCCCAACGAAGCGAAAGTTGTCGTGCCATCCATTAGCGCCAATCAACACATTATCATCTGTTATTGATGCCAACGCTCGGCATACAATATGGGGCAGTAGTGAGATCAATGACAGAGGTGAGCATATCTTAGATTTCATTAACCTTAACAAACTAACCAAACTAAGAAACTTATCATTTGACATATTGTCACAACACTATTTTAAATGACGTTTATTTGCTGATAGTTAAGAACTGTCTGTATGCATTTCATTGGCGTTTTACCAAATCGTCAGTAGACTTCAACCACAACATTGAACAGTTACAAACCTCTTATCTTATGCACAGACTTTCAATTTACAGACTTTGGATTTTATTTTTCATTTTGCCTTATAAATACTTTTATTGTTATCCAATGGATTTCTAATTGTATAAAGGTTTAGAAAAATAAAATAGATTCATATTGAATAGAAATTATTTGCTAGGTTTTGTATAAGTTTCTAAGCCCACTAAGCTTATTTTATTCTTTTGTGATTTTCCAAAATATTATCATTTGCAAATTCTCAAATGCTTTTTGAAAGTCTGTACATAAGATAAGATGTTTGTAACTGTTCAAAGTTGTGGTTGAAGTCTACTGACGATTTGGTAAAGTGCCAATGAAATGTATATAGACAATGCTTAATATCAGCAAATAACCCTACGGTAAGTGGAACTGACACAAAACAAGTCACGTGACCGGTCCCCAGGTGGTAGGCACCAGCCCGAGTTCTAACACTTCCTATGAAGCGGACCAGCCACTTTTACATCGGAATGGTCTAGGATGGGGTTAATCGATACTTTGTATGCACCTTGTAACTTGTCTCTAAACTATCTTATGGAGTCCTAATCGGTGTAGAATAATATAGATTATATATGAATATTATTCCAAAATTCAGCTGTAATTATCGATTAATTTATTTTTTTATTGTTACAAATCCAAGTAGAAATTGTATTTTATTTTTAAGCGGTGTCTTTGATAGGATTCGAACCGACAACCTCCGGCATGACAGGCTAGTGCACTACCCACTCGACCACAAGGGAACTTATATTTCAATGTTAGAAATACCAGTTAAGCTGGAGCTAATATCTGAATATAGTTATGGAACAGGCTCCTGAATGGCATGACAGTCTCATTGAATGGGGACAATTAACATTATATAGATACTATGTGATTGGCCTTAGATCCAGGTGCATCGAATTTGTTCAGTGCCGTTTACTACAATACTAGCCAGAGTACCAACTATATTGAATAAAAATGGTTAATATGTGACCATTTACACAATATGTCTTTTTTCACCATTCATTACTCCTTATTTTTGGTACCAGTCTCATTTTCTCAAGTCATAGGACGAGTACTTTTGGATCATTCACCAAATTTTCCGCAGGGAAACTATATGTAATTCTGGCACTTCGCCGACTTTTATCTTTCCGAGCTCGGAAAGGTTTAGTGGGTGGGAAGATGTTCTGGATATTACCCTCGTAAATGACAAATTTAGGTTTTCGATTGACAAGTGGAGGGCATCCAATAAGAGGTCCTTCTGATCATAATTGGATACTCTTCGAAGTTACGTCACAAAACAAAGAAAAACAATGCTTCAGAAACCCGAGGAGAACCGATCGGAACAAATTCAATGGGATTTTGAAACAAAAACTAATAAGAAGAGTTACCCTCCATGGTGAAGCTCGGAACTCTCTAAGCTACGCAAGGAGGCACGTAGAGCCTTCAACACTTGCTACGAGGATAAAATCTGGCAACCATATCGCGACAAGCTAGCAGCTATAAAAGTCGCCAAAAGAAACACATGGAGGAATTTCTGTGAGGCAATAGATAATACTAGAGACTCTGCAAGGCTTAGTAGGGCTCTGACCATGAACCACTCCTGTCCAACCTTCGTTAAAATGAAGGTCAGAGTAGTTTTAAATCCCAAGATTGCCAAGAGAAGTCTCGAGGATGCAAAAGACTTCAGACCAATCAGCCTTTCATTTTTCTTGGTCAAGACGCAGAAAAGATTAATAGACTCTAGTATTAAACATCGATTTGTAGGGTCGTCAATACTCTCAGATAGTCAGCATGCCTACCTTAACATAGTGTCCATACCTGATGAATTTATATCATAATGAATGTCAAATTGATATCACGATGAAAATTCATCACGTATAGACTCAATTTATTAATGATATATCAGCGTCATGATATAATCATCAGAGCTCAAGCTCAGATGAATATATTATGATATGAAACGACATTTCATTGGTTGTTTTTACTTTATCGTTTATTTTTTTATTAGAATTAGTGAAATTTATAAGAAACTAACATTTTTAATGAAAAACCATCCATTTTATGATATTTATTAAATAGATCTTATAATAAAAATATTTAATCTTTTTTTTATGGCTAATGTTGTCCATATAAAGGTCAAAATGTTAGATCTTAGCTGTAAGACGGAGAAGAAAATATGATTCATCATGATAAAAATTTATCACCGTCTACCCCTATGTATTGATGTGAATGAAAAATTGACAATTTATCTGCCGGCGTTATATTAGGTGTTGTGATGAAAAGTCATCAGGTGTGGACACTATGTAAGGAACGCTTTACTGAAACAGCCCTACACGAGGTGGTAAGGTTCATAGAGAAATCCCTTGAAAATAAAAAATATGCTTTGGCTGCCTTCCTAGACAAGAAGGCGCCTTTAACAATGTATCAGTGACAGCCATCCAACAGTGTCTCCGAGATGTTGATGTAGAGGAACACATCAGCAACTGGATTATCACCATGTTGAAGGCAAGAAACGTTACTGCAAAACTAGGCAGAGAAACACCTCAGGGTGGGGTGATCTCATCTCTGCTTTGGCATCTTGTTGTTAACACAATTCTTCTCAGACTAGACGCTGCGGGACGATGTAGTAATAATGGTATTAGGGCTTATGCGGAGGATGTAGTAATAATAGTATTAGGGGTGTTCACAGACGTGATAAGCGATATCATGTCGAACGCCCTGGGTACACTCAGCAAATGGGTTACAGGTTGTGGTCTAGGAGTGAGCCCTAGCAAAACAGAACTGGTACTATTTACTACAAATTCCAAAGTTCAGAGCTTTAGACTCCATCGGCTGCATAATCTGGAACTGACATTGTCCCTGACAGTGCAAAATATCTAGGAGTTATCCTGGACACTAAGCTATCGTGGAAACTAAATGTGCAATACAGGGTCAAAAAGGCCACAGTTGCGGCCTAAGCCCTAACGTGCTTAAATGGACGTACACAGCAATTGTACGCCACAAGTAAGAAATATGTGGTAGACCAACTATACAGGATACAGAGATCTGCTTGAATCGGGATTACTGGATGTTTACGTACTAGTACTTCAGAGGCTCTGAATACTATACTAAACCTAATTCCGAACGACTTTCATCTATTGGCTGCATCATCAATCGGTGCGGCAAGACTAGCGGCATCTGGGAGGTGGAGATCAAGGACCTATGGCCATGCCAGAATCCTAGGTCAGTTACTACCGACACTGAGGAAGTCCACCGATTACATGGTACCTCATCTGGACTTTGACAGTACGTCCAAATTCCTTATTCCATCCAGGCGATTTCAATTCCATGATTGAAATTTCTGTATCAGCTCTAGTTAAAAAAATATGACACAGGTGTTTTTTATAACAAAACACTATAAATTTAGAGATAATTCTAATTTATTTAATTCATACAATGAAAAAAAAAACTTTCTCTTTTGTGATATTTTTGCTAAAGCTGAAGGCAGAGAGCTATTCTGAATGCTAAAACAAGAAAACTTAATATTTTCTTAATTACAAGCAAATTAGCACACACAGCGATTTTTTCGTGAAAACTATATCTCGTAAACAAGAGCTGTTACAAAAAACTGAGGGTATATTTGAAACCAGTGACGTCAAATTAGTAAACATCACGTGATAAAAGTCAACCATAAGACAAAATTTGTATATTGTTGTGCAGTGTTATATATAATTATTGTTACTTCTAGTCGAATCGAGCTATGTCGCAGGCTCATCATCATTATATCATGATGAAATTGGTTATATTCAAGTAACTTTAGATTTAAGATAATGAATTTTATTTCTTTTCCATTGTTATTTTTACATTTAATTCCCGAAACAATTATTCGTTGTAATGTATATTTTATTTTTTGCAGGTTAAAATATAATGTTGTATTAAAACAATGGTTTCCACCTCCACCGTAAGACAGAACAAGAGATAAAAGTTTCATTATTGGCAATCCGGCTCACCATAAAATCGGTTGTAAATTGCCCTTTAATCGTCAGGTCTTGGCCACTTTGTTCTGCATTTGCGTACTGTGAAGTTAAGTCTGAGAGATTCAGCAAGAATTGCCATACAAGAAGTACTTATTTATTCGGAAAAAACTCGGACTCCTACAAAACATGTGAAAGATTGTACAGTATTTTTCGGTTAATTGACCCTACGGTTAATTGGTTTCCACGCTTAATTGAACCACATGATCGGGCAAAAAAATATTGCATACGAAAACACATGTAAAAATCCTCGGATAATTGAACCCGGTTAATTTATTTTCCCGCTTAATTGGTTCAAAATTCATGTCATCAAAAATAAATTTCCTCTTACTTTTACCCGGTTAACTGCATTATTATTGAAAAATAATCTGGCATTTTTGCACATACATATTTGACATCATTTGTGAAAAACACTGGGTGGCATCTCTACTAATTTTAATTTACTAAATTTCATTTTTTTGTAAAACTAATGTGCACATAAATAGTGCATTTAATAGTACATATGTACCTACAATAATAAATACCTGCGTATACGCATATATGTACATTTTTTCTGTTACTTGCATTTTTTTCGTTTAAGGTAAAAAAATATTATTATTTTGAAAAACTTAAAGTGCACATATGCGATTTCTTTTAATTCATTAGTAGTTCCAATTATGCGTGATTTCTGTAATTGAACAAACTGTTCAATTAAACGGGATTCTTGTAATTGAACGAATTGTTCAATTAAGCGGGTATCGGCTAATTGGTTCCCCGGTTAATTGAACAAAAAGTTGTGCAAATTTTGATGTGCAATTAACCGAAAAATACTGTATTACTTAATTAGAGAAACTTCACATTATGATTTCCATGAAGATAAGTTATCTACACATTTAATTTGAGCTAAATCTAAAACAATTTATGAGTTCTAGCGACATTTAGTTGAAATTTTGGCGGATGTTTGTATGATGACTAAGTGTAAGTATGGACCGATATCATCAAATTTTAGTTAAATATACTTGTAGTGTATGACTTTCTTATGAACCGAATTTCGTCTAATTATCTTAAGAATTGCGCTTCCAATCCAATGAAAATTACTAAAATTTACTGAAATTTTAAATCTTAAATATCTCTTTTTTAAGAGCCAACATTAAAAAACGGAGAACGCCACTGAAATCAGCGTACTCGAATTAAGTTTATCCGTCGGGTACCCCTTCTGTCGGTTTTTTCGACTAGCATAGTGTTATATACAGAATATAAAGTAGTCACAATAATATTGTATTTTGCTTGAGACATATATCATGAGAAAATAATGGGAATTTCTGCAGATACGACTCCCAAAGTAGCTACTGCCTACCATATAGGGTTGCCATATTCAAATGGTACAATAGCTTGACATTTGATTAAAATCAGCTTGATTTGCAAAAGAGAACTGGACACATTAAAATGTAAATGTAAATCAAACCAAATCAGTCCAACAACAAAGTATTTTCTGAGGCAGGAGAACGTTTTCTTGTAAGAAAACTAAGAGTTAACTCTTTCTTAAATGCTCCGAAACTTGCTTCTATGCCTGAAAGTAGCTTTATAAAGAAAGCAAGCTCAACAATAATCTGAATAACGGATAATCATCCTAAGCACAAGAAGATTATGGCTGCTACAAAATATGCATCTTTTCATGGAAATACTATGAACAATTAATGGTATTATCTCAATAAAAAAGACCAGGAGCACTGGACTCCCGCAAATCTGAGCCAAAAAAGTCGTATCTATTCCCAAGAGATTCCAAATGACTATGAAAAACTAGAGACTCAACACAAAATATTAATTTAAGGGACATTGTACTGTTGGTATTTTTGCACTGAGATATGTTTTCATAAAATTTTTGAAGTTATTTCTTTTTCGCTATGTACAATAATCATTGTTAAATCAAAAATATCATTTCAGCTTGACAAATTATATTTGGGGTTGTAACTTAACAACACCTAAAATATCTTGACAATCAAGCTCATTCAAGACCGTCTGGCAAGCCTACTACTATACTAAAAAAACACGATTTTTTTGTAGCTTTGAGCCCCACCGGCACGGGTTAACGTATTCCAATCGTGCTCAAATTTTGGGTATCCTAAAATCTGCAAAGACTTATCATTTTTTGTCATTGTCATTGTCGAAAATGCAACATCAAGTTTTTACGGTCACCCTGATATTGACAATTAGTGCAAAATTTTACAGTATAAGTAAAAAAGGACCAACAAATGTACCCTGCATGTTCTGTAAATCAAGTCAATTTAAAAGCACTCGATTTAGAAAAATTAAATCCACTGTTAGGAATATTTTTTACACTTTTTTGCTGTTTCATACTTTTTAGAGCTTAAAATATAATATCTGAAACTAATTTATTATATACGATTTAAAATACATCAATGGCGGCATTATTAACTTTTTGAAAACGAGAAATTTACTCGAATTCGGTTTACAGAACAGGGCCGCATATATTTAGCGTAAATTTTGCACTAATTATCAATATATTTTTCATTCAAATGAGTTTTATGATTCTCCTGTAAAACTTTTAAGATGTTAGATAGGGCTTTGCATTTTCTGTGACGACATATGAATTTAATAATTTTTAATTATTTTTGAAATGTATGTTCGTATGTATTTGCTTTTAGAATGAATAAAGTTGCTTTTATTCTTTATATTTTATTAAAAAACAAATTGTATTTTTTATCTTGAGCTCGTTTGATTCTAATCACTAATTTTCAAAAATTCCCGGGAATACGAATATTTCCCATTCTCCGGGAATGGGAAAACTCCGGGAAATTAGAAACCCTAATGCCAAATATATATTACTGCCTGTTCCACAATGTCGACAATCGATGTCGTTCTCATATTTATATTGAAAACAATAATAAAATTTTTAATTTGTTTTTGCTTTCAATATAAATATGAGAACGACGTCGACTTGTCGACATTGTGGAACAGACAGTAAGTATGTATGTATGTAAATATGTTTATTTTATTTTATTAAACCTGAGAGGTTATTTTTTCTTTTAACATTTTTTTGTAAGGTTAAACATTTTTGAGTTAAGTTATAGTAAAAATATATCACCCCACGCTTTTTTACTATCAGTGAAATATTTTGTTAATACATATCTTAAGTTTTATTTCAATCTTATTCCAAATTAATTAGTTATTGTTATTGATTGTTGGGATTGCTGTCACACAAACTCCTCATACTTAAAAATTGTTTTCTAATTTTTAGTTCAGTTTGATATCAAAGCGTGTTTTTTAGTTTTTTTAACTATAATTGTTAGCATAATACCCGTATTCTAAAAATTATAACATATGACAATCTTTATATTCTGGTCAAGATAACCATTCTCATATCTTATATTTTTGATTTGGTAAAAAGCTTGGAACAATGAAAACGTTTTTTTTTTAAATTACTGAATTACAATTAATTAAAATTTTCTAATGTGCTTTTTCCCATATTATTATTTTAATTACTTTGCATGGGGAGTACCGCTACCTCAGCATTAACCGCGCCAGAGTTTTACCTATCTTCGTATACTGTCTTCATATTAACTCGTAACAAAATTGAGGACTCATACTATCATAGCTTTCCAGATAGCACGTAAATACTAATTACTTTGTATGGAAAGTATCCCTTTTCTCGCACCTAAACTGTCAGTTTTTTTTACCTATATATCTTTGCATCTTGTCTTAAAATTAGCCCATATCAAATTATAGGACTCTTACTATCATAGCTTTTCAGATAGCACGTAATTACTAATTACTATGTATGGGGATTACCCCATCCCTCGTACATACCCCGTCAGTTTTTTACCCACCTTGTCACCAAATTAACTCATACAAAATTTAAAGACTCTTACTATCATAGCATTCCAGATACCAATTATATACTAATTACTTAGTATGGGGAATACCTACGGTGACCAACCGTACACTATTAGAGTCAACAGTACACTATTTTAGCCTCTTGTCCACTATTTTTTTTGTGTACGATATTTGTACATTTTTTTTAATACATGCCCCTTATGTACATTATTTTTTCTCACAAATGTTCACTTTTTTCATTACTTCCACCATATTTATCAAACAATTTGAAATCAGCTTAAATTAAATAAAAACTCTAGTTGGAAACGAAAAGCGTTTAATATTATTACATTCAACAGAGCCACCTTGCAAGTGGTGATAAGCAAAATACATGTAAGCACTGACAATGGAAGTGTACCGGCTTCCGAAAGTGGCGCTACTCTGTTCTGCTAAGCTGATGTTAACTTTTCCCTTGTTCCTTGGAATATTCATGCGCAATTCTTTCTGACTATAACGTTACGAACCTTAGCCTAATAATCAATTAGTTTTGTTATGTTTTTTAATCCATAAAACGTGTATACATACTATTTTTCCATGGAATTAATTTCTTAACATGCTCCCAAAATAGTCCAAACCAAATGAGAATACTGTGACTGCTATAACTTTTGCAATTTAAGATATTTTGTTGTTATGGGCGTGGCACAGCCCATTTTTAAATCCATCAGATTAAATTGTCATCCGAACCTAATACGAGTGCAAAGTTTCAAGGTTGCCGTTACATATATACATACATACAGGTGAAGCTAACAAGAGCGTGTTAAAAACTTCATTACAGCTAACACTATATATATATATATATATATATATATATATATATATATATATATATATATATATATATATATATATATATATATATATATATATATATATATATATATATATATATATATATATATATATATATATATATATATATATATATATATATATATATATATATATATATATATATATATATATATATATATATATATATATATATATATATATATATATATATATATATATATATATATATAATATATATATATATATATATATATATATATATATATATATATATATATATATATATATATATATATATATATATATATATATATATATATATATATATATATATATATATATATATATATATATATATATATATATATATATATATATATATATATATATATATATATATATATATATATATATATATATATATATATATATATATATATATATATATATATATATATATATATATATATATGTATGTATATATAATATATATATATATATATATATATATATATATATATATATATATATATATATATATATATATATATATATATATATATATATATATATATATATATATATATATATATATATAAATATATATATATATATATATATATATATATATATATATATATATATATATATAATATATATATAAATACATATATATATATATATATATATATATATATATATATATATATATATATATATATATATATATATATATATATATATATATATATATATATATA